>OZ038437.1:10471959-11123119 GCA_964036275.1 Litoditis marina | reverse complement strand
TGAACGGAATCAAAGGCAAAAAAAAGTGAGTGATCCACCTTTATATATGACAAGGTGACAAACAGTATTTGCACACGGTTCACATGTTTTAGTCAGTTTTGGCGCGCGCAACCTTATATTTAGGTACCCCGGGGTACCTAAACTAGCTTTCCATTCTGCCCTCCTTTAATCTTCCTCGCTCTCTCCCCCCCCCCCCCCCCCCTCTCTCTCTCTCATTCAAAATAGATTAGCTACATTTAGTTGATAATTTTAACAACGTTTCTTTTTGATAACTTGTAGAAATAAATAATTTAATATATAATCCAAATTTATGGCTAGCGGGTTCTCCTGATGAGGCTCGACCGCTAGCCAGTGCCAGTAAATAGTAATTTAACATAAACCCTGACATAGTATATGTTCTCATTAATCTCTCTCTCTCTCTCTCTCTCTTTCTCTCTCTCTCTCTCTCTCTCTCTCTCTCTCTACTGGTCATCTAATATTGTGTATCTAGCGGCCTCTGTTTGTCACCGATTATCATATAAGCCACATAGTCACGACCAGCCTAATCGGGCCACCGCAACAGTTCAACTACAATAATAGTGGTTAGCACGATTGGATTTTTTCTCTATCTCTCTCTTTATCTCTCTCTAATTCTCTCTCTATCTCTCTCTCTATTTCTCTCTCTATCTCTCCCACTCTCTCTCTCTCTCTCTTTTCTCTCTATCTCGCTGTCTTTCTCTCTATACGGTTCAAATTTGCTTTTTCTCTCTCATTCTTTCGTTTTTGTCTCTTTTTTCTAGCTCTCTCACGACCTCCGCCTCCTGCCCTTCATAAACTTTGAAAAACTCTTCTCTCATATAAAAGTTTGTGGCTTTTTTTAGATGTTTCAGTTATTCTCTATGTACGTGTATCGTTGAGGATGCGGCTATGTTTCGTTCTCTGATTTTCTGTTTCGCCGGAGGGTCAACGAAGCTCATAAACTATATGTAATGGGACACTAAACGGCTAGTCGCCGCTGTACACAGCCGTAACATCGCAACATTTCCCGGCAATTATACTAGTTGTAAATGAATCACGTGATCCCACATTTTTGAGCTCTAATGTGTTCAGGTGGTTTACGCTTTTTTCTTATGACCTTCTACAGTAAGATTTTGAAACTTTCCACAAAATTTCCCGGCAACTATACTGGTTGTGAATGGAGTGGTCACGGGGAACGTTAAAATTCACGTTTATGAACAGTTATGCGTTCACGTGGTTTACGTGGCCTCGTTTTCACCAGGTAATATACTTTGATTCACACGTTCGTAGACTGATACAGTACGATTCGCAACATTTCATCAGCAATTATACTAGTTGTAAATGGAGTGGTCATGTAAAACGTGAGAACTCACGTTTATGAACACTTATTCAGTCATGTGGCTCACGTAACTTTGTTTCACAAGTTCGTGACCTTCCATAGTAAGATTTTGAAACTTTCAAAGCAACTTTTCACCAGCAATTATACTAGTTGTAAATGGAGTGGTCATGTAAAACGTGAGAACTCACGTTTATGAACACTTATTCAGTCATGTGGCTCACGTAACTTTGTTTCACAAGTTCGTGACCTTCCATAGTAAGATTTTGAAACTTTCAACGCAACTTTTCACCAGCAATTATACTAGTTGTAAATGGAGTGGTCATGTAAAACGTGAGAACTCACATTTATGAACACTTATTCAGTCATGTGGTTCACGTAACTTTGTTTCACAAGTTCGTGACCTTCCATAGTAAGATTTTGAAACTTTCAACGCAACTTTTCACCAGCAATTATAGTAGTTGTGAAAGGTCACGAAAAACGTGAAAACTTCGTTTTCGCCAAGTAATATACTTTGTTTCACACATTCGTAGAGTTATACAGTAAGATTTTGCAACATTTAACTAGCAATTATACTAGTTAGTTGTTAATTAGATGGTCACGTTAAACGTGAAAATTCACGTTTTTCTGTTCTTACGTAGTTTACATGACTCTGTGAACATATTTCTAGAGTTCTACAGTAAGATTTTGTCATTTCCTTTCCAATATTTAGTATTTGTGTATCATATTTTCAATAAGTGTCTATACAATTTTTGATATTAATCTATATTAAAATTTAGAATTTATTCTCGTTATATATGATTATTATCTTTCCCGCCCGATTTCCTTTGATCCTATCCGATTTCAATTGAAAGTGTAACAATGGGACCAGTGCATATATTATATATTATCCATGTTCCACACAGGTGCTGCCAAAACATTTTACATAGTTTCTACCGAGCTAATATTGTTTGAATTGTCAAAGAGTACCAGTTTTGTTAAACATGTTTATTAGTGCTTAACTCTGTGAGAGATAGAAAGAGGGATAAGAGAGAGGTAGGGGGAGTAGAAAGAGGTATACACACAGAGAGAGATGAAGAGAGAGAGAAAGGGAGAGAGAAGAGAGAGAGAGAGGAGAGAGAGAGGAGAGAGAAATGAGAAAGGAGAGAGAGAGAGAAGAGAGAGAAGAGAGAGAAGAGAGAGAGAAGAGAGAGAGAAGAGAGAGAGGGAATCAGAGATACAGACTGGGAGGGAGAAGTAGAGAGATGAAGAGAGAGAGGAGAGAGAGAGAAGAGAGAGACGAGAGAGAGAAGAGAAAGAGGAAGGGGGAGGAGAAACAGAGAGAACCAGAGAGAAAGAGAGAGAGAAAGAGAGAGAGAGAGAGAGAGACTAGTATAGCTGTCAGATCTACTACAACTGCTATATATTTCGCTGGCCACTCATCCATCAATTAGTCAATGTTCATGATATCTGTCCAGCGAGCGACTTCAGCTCGGTTTTTGCTCTTTTTACTATTTTTGCATCCCTTTCTCTTTCTCTTTCTCTCTCTCTCTCTACTTTCTTTATCTCTATCTCTCTCTCTCTTTCTCTCACTCTCTTTCTCACTCTCTTTCTTTCTCTCACTCTCTTTCTCTCCCTCTTCTCTTCATTTTTCTCTCTCTCTCTCTCTTCTTTCTCTCTCTTTCTCTCTCTCTATCTCCTTCCTCCTTTTTTTAGTTTCCGCTCTTTTTTACTATTTTTCACTACAAACAATTGAAAAAGAAACGATAAAAACATCTTTGAGTTGTTTTTTAAGGAAGAAAATCGATTCCATTAAAAACAGTATGCGTTTCTTTGTTTTATTTTTTAAACTTTTTGCTCAAAACTACTCACAGTCCTGGTTCATAGAGAGTGAGCAAAGCACTGTTGTAGTTTGATCTCTAACCGGCCGATGATTACAGTCATACTCAGACAATTCCCAGCCAATTGGCCAGCCACGTTTTCATTGGCTGAACGAGAGAGTGTGCAGGTCAGAGAGACGCAGACTGTCTTAGCCTGTCTGCGCATCATTGACCTGCATGCTCTCTCGTTTTTGTAGCTGGCCAATTGCAGAAAATTGGCGCTAATCGTTCTGAGCACCCACTGAGAATCGTTGGCACGGTGCCAAGATTTTCGGATAACAGCTCAGACAATTCCCAGCCAATTGGCCAGCCACTTTTTTATTGGCTGAGCAAGAGAGTGTGCAGGTCAGAGAGACCCAGATGTCTGCGGCCTCATTGACCTGCACACTCTCTCACTTTTGTAGCTGGCCAATTGAAGGAAATTGGCGCCAATCGCTCTGAGAGTTTCATGGAGCAAACAAAAGTATTCCGGATAATTTTTGTGTTCACGTGTTCTTGTGGAACTGAACAATCGCTAGCAAAACAGTTTAGTTCTTATAATAACTTCCACATGGTGAAAAACAGCCTGGAGTATTTATTGGCACGCTGACAAGTCTCAGTAGGAATGACCTGAACTATACCAAATTTCTACTGAAAAGGCACGGGATCCAACTACAAACATCGTAAGTGATTTTTATAAGTGAAACCATTTGAGTTTCGGCATCCTATTCAAACTTTTGTTTTTCTCACGGTTTCCCTCTCCCTAATTAGTCTTTACCTATTTTCGTTTCCCCATCTCTTGCACCTGCTTCGCAACCAATTATCGAATCCAGCAATGTTACACATCCTAGAATTAGAGATTTGGGGATAATTGGTGGTGACATTACCTGAGGTATAGTCTTCTAGAAAGATAGAGAGAAAGAGAGACAGAGGGGGGAGTGAGAGAGAGAAAGAGACATGAGAGCGAGAAAGAGAGATGAGAGAGAGGGAGAAGAGAGACTACTTTAGCTGTACTATGTACTAGAACTTACTAGAATTAGAGATTCGCGGATGATTTCAGGTGGCATTACCTTAGGTATAGTCTCTGTCTTTCTTACGTGCAGTGCTGCATTGTACAGTCAGATGTTCAATCTCCAACACTAAGTTAGGGTTTCAATTCTCACGTCACACCTCAAAGTGCGAACTTAACACATGCACTACAAACACGCTGTATAGTCGTCGCCGACGGAATGGCGTACGGGTACTGTATATCTCACTTCCACTGTGTGAGCACACATGTCCTCGATTCGACAGCCAACCAGTTATGTGCTCTAGTCGCCCTGCTGCAAATCTTTTGCTCGCAGGTTCGATTCCGGCGAGAGACAGAAGTTCATACATTTGGCACTCACTATAGATATTATCATAACAATGGGTTAAACATATATAAATCAATTTGATATTTATTTGAATAGGCTACCTTTCTTGCTGAAACACTGTCTAAACTCGTGAATCAATTATAGTGAGTGCCAAATTTATAAACTTATATCGCTCGCCGGAATCGAACCTGCGAGCAAAAGATTCGTAGTAGAGCGATGAACACTGCGCTATTAAAGCACATAATTGACAGGCTTCGAAATCGAACACATGTGTGCGTACACAGCGGAAAGTTAGATACACAGTACCCTCTCGCCTTTCCGTTGGCGACGACTATATAAGTGAAACGTAAATCAAAACATAAATAAGATGAATGTAGATAATAGAATGAATAAATGTACCCCGAACATTTTTGTATAACTCCCATCATTACCTTTCTGTGTTATTTCTGTTTTGTGTCCTCACACCATCATACTTAATTAGCGAGGGTGGGAAATTAAACAATAATATACATTATTCCTCCAGAATGTTCTTCTAGAATCTGTTTCGAACAAAAAACTTGGGTTGGTAAAGTTTGCCAACAGTTTCAATCAGTATCAGCATAGCTTCCAGAGTTTTGAAGAATGGTTTGTTATACTTGTTTTTACATTTATGAAATTTTATGAACCAAATCTAGATGTGACTCGCACCATTATTCTCCTGTGTTAATTGTGTTTCGTACCCTCACACCATCATTACCCAATTAGCGAACGGTGGGACCGGGACATACTTTCTGTATTAGGGGCGGTTCCCTTACAGCCAATGTTCTCAAGAGCTCTTCGAACATTTCTTTCATCTATCTACATTGTGCTCTATTGCTCCCAGAGTCTTTTGCTTGCACAGTTGAACAAATTGGAGGATTTTGAGCGAGTACCTTAAATTTGTAATTTTTTTCAGGTTGACCAGGAGTTTTCCATATCCTTGCATAACTTATCACTGACTTCGACAACTTTTTCAGTATTCCCTGAAAACCTTATTTCAACATACAATGGGCTTGCGTGTACTAAATTGGGCACTACATTATGTTTCCAACTACTTGGCTTTGAAACATCACTTTACGGTGGTTCTTTTACTTTCTCCTATTGTCTCCATCTTTCTCAAATCATTTTTGCAAACAAAACATTTACTTTTCACTAATATTTCTGAATTCTCCCAATTTTCTCAAATTTTTTCATATTGCCTACATCCGTTTTCCTCTATCTGTGTTTGAGCAGCCTGAGATCCCAACCCCCAATTCATATTTGCTCAGAAAAAAGCCTATAATTGACGCTGAACCAGAATGATTGCTCGTTTTATATCAATCCGAACTCACGAGATTAATATCTTCACTTTTCACGCTACACGCCCCAACTCACGTGAGGAGACAATTATACTGCTTGCGAAGCAGCTCGTGAACTTGGGCGTACTGCTTTACGTTTCTGAATGCCTATGTTATATTTTTTGGCAGTTTTCACAAAGCTTGGTGTAACCTACCCTCTTTCATTCTTTGATAAAATAGCTTCGGTGTCTTTTTTTAATGTTTGGGAAGATAATGGAATCTTCTAGAAGTGTGATGCAAAAGATACTCGTGAGAGAGTAATTATCTCGCCCAATTTTTCTTGGAAATAAAACTGTATACTCATTGGAAGTGCACTTGATAAGGAAAAATAAAGTATAAAACACCCTCAAGTAACGTTTTTATATTGCCTACTGGGTCTCACATCATCTCGTGTTTAATCGCGTGCTAAGGCCCAAGGGGTTGTGGATTCTAACATCATTATTATTAGTAGAGTGGTTCTGGGTAATGAACGATTCGCTGGTTTTAATAATAATAATATTTATTACACAGAAGTATAAGAACGGAACATAAACTAAGCTCTTTGAATAACCACAGTTGAAAGAAATGAAAAATGGTAGACAGCGGAAAATAAACTCTACAAAGTCTGAAAGCAGTCAATAATTGTAATAATATAATAAATGTCAGAAGAAAAGAAGTTATGAATCTCAGACTGCTCAGGTACTAGGTCAAATTACGAAAAAACTAGCAAGCAAAACAAAAAACTTTTTTTTTTCGTAAAAAAAACGTTTGGTCCGCTCTTGTTGCGTACACAGTGTACGCTAGACCGCTATTATTCATACATAATTCAGTTATTCAAGATTCAGTTAACTTCATCCTAATCACCGTAGTTCTGCCGTTCGATTCTACATTTTTTCTGTCGTTTGTACATCATGGCGTGTATTTTTCATTTAAAAGTTTGTCTATTAAGTTCGTAATCAAAATATTATTAGACAGAAGCTAACTAACACATATTCTTTCTCGCCAAATCTTATTATCTTTCTTATTCATTTGCTAAGTGCTGTGACTTGTAGTCACTAAGTGACTCATTAATACACTTGTTTGCGCTCTTCGAACATTACTCATTTCCGGGCAGTAGTGCACTCTTTTTGACATGATCAGCTGGAGACTACTTATTTGAAAGTGTTCTCTCTCTTCCATTTTTCTTCTTCTATATCTTCTTTTCTCTTCATCTCTCTCCCGCTCTCTCTATTTCTCTCTTTCCCATTTTTCTCTCTCACCCTTGCAACAATTTTTACGCAAAGTTTCAAGTGATCTGCACTTTTGATTATCTACCATATTACCCGTTGCTTTGAGTTCCATTCCTTCCTTTTTGACACTTTCCACCCGCTGTCTCTCGCTTTGTCATTATTTCTCTCTCTCTCTTTCTCTATCTCACCCTCTCTCTTTTTCTCTCTTTTCTACTCCTTTCCTTCTACTCATGTTTCTGTCCCCCAGTATCTCTCTCTCTTGCTCTCCGGTTCTTTTTTGCACTTGTTACCCTCTGTTACTCGTTTTTCAGCGTGTTTCTGTCATTTTCCGTCAGTCATAACCTCTCGAAATATCATTCCGTATCAGATAAATGACGAGTTCAAATGCCAATTCAGCAGAGAACAACTCTTGAAATTCTCTCTCTCTCTCTCTATCTATCTCTCTCTCTCTCTCTCTCTCTCCCTCTCTCTCTCTCTCTCTCTCTCTCTCTCTCTCTCTCTCTCTCTCTCTCTCTCTTTATAAGTCTCTCTTTCTCTCCTTTCTCTTTTCTCTTCTCCCCTCTCTCTTCCTATCTCTCTCCCCCCCCCCGAATTTTTCTATACATGCTAAATTTTCACCTTAAACGTTAAAAACAGTGACGAGTTGCTAAATTTAGGTTAAATTTCGAACTGGAAAAAATTTGTATTGCTGACTCTAACTGAGGTGAATAGTCATCATCAATGTTGAGAGCACTCCGAGTGATTCAGTAACCCACAGTAAAAACGCTTTGACACATTATAGTCGTCGCCAACGGAAAGGCAGAAGGGTACTGTATATCTCGCTTTCAGCTGTATAGCGCAGTGGTTAGCGCCCTGTTACGAATCTTTTGCTCGCAGGTTCGATCCCGGCCAGAGACAGAAATTTATAAATTTGGCACCCACATTAACTGGTTTTATAGTCCTTATCATGCCAACGGGTCCACAGTAATGTTTCGTCTACGACTCATGCTCATCTCGACCTACTTTGTACTTTGTGGCCTGATCAACCCTCCTTTGTAAGGAGGCGCATTTAATAAATAATCATACAATTTATATTACTATTAGTAATACAGCCTAAAGTTCGATTACCCTTTCAAACTATATAGGGTTTGCTCGACCAACCAATTCGTATTTTCTTCGACTTTTTCTCGGCAGGTGCCCAACGGCCTTGATGTAATGTTTCGGGAGCAAACTACAAAAATGATAGACTGAACTTTGTTAGTTCCCAAATATGGATTTTGTTCCACGTTTCACGTGTGTTTTGCACTTTTTTCAGTATTTATAAAGCAATTTGACCACCCACCTCGTTTTCTCGTCTTCTTTTTCTTGGCAGGTGCCCAACGGCCTTGATGTAGGTAGAGTTATGTCTTGCGGTACAACCAGATATCATCTATGTCGGCAAATAAAGCCATCTAGAGAGACGGATATGTTACCATCTTTATACTGTTTTTGTACATAATGCAGTTTATCATCTCAAAACTAGCATTTTTTGCAGTTTTTTTAAACTTCCATGAAATGATGATGTTTTGATCATGCTTAGAAACCATTAAATAAACAGTGAAAAGAAGGAGTGATATGTAAAATGTACTAAATATAATAAGTTTAGTATAAATGTAATAAAATAGTGTTACAAAGACTTACTATCTAAACTTGATTATAATTAAAGATTACTATAAGTTACATCGTTTCAGCCTCTCGTCCTCTACGTCTAGCAAGACAGATAGGTTTCTGTCTTCATATTGTTTTCGTAGTAAGTAGAAAACACGGTATAGCTCCGAGAAACTAGTAGTTTCGTACTTTTTCTCTGGTAAGCTCGATCTTTGAAGGCACTGATGGGTTATTTTGTCACTACTGTTCCGTACAATCAAAACTTTGTATCACACATACACTCATTCTTATTTCGGCTCTCTCCTCCTCTCTCTCTCTCCCTTCCTCCCTCCCTCATTCTCTCTGTCTGTCTCTATTCTCTCTGCATGTCTCTACTCTCTCTCTTCCTCTCTCTCTCTCTCTCTTTCTTTCTCCATCAAAGAGGTGTGAATATACCTCTCCCTCCCAGACAAAGTTTGCTCAGCGGTAGCCCCAAATTAAGCGTCACGCTGGTTTATTTTGCACTCGAAATAGGCGCTAGTCTCAAGTACTCTCAACTGTAACAATAATGAAAGGTCAAAGTCAAAGTAAAAAAAGGTTAACGTGAGAAAAAACATTTTAGTTTTAACTGTAACAATATTGAAAAGTCAAAGTCAAAGTAGAAAAATGAAGGTTAATCTGAGAAAAAGTCATTTCAGTACCATTTTAGTAACTGTAACAATATTGAAAGGTCAAAGTCAAAGTAGAAAAAAGGTTAACGTGGGAAAAATAATTTTAGTTTTAATTGTAACAATATTGAAAAGTCAATGCTAACGTAGAAAAATAAAGGTTAATGTGCGAAAAAGTCATGTAAAGTAGCAACACCTGCATAATAAACTCTTTTATTACAAATTACAACCTTTGAAAACGTACCGAAACAACCGCTATAATAGTGTATGCGGTCTTTGAAGCTATGAAAAGAGCTTATACATGAGAGATGAACGAAAAGTATAACTTTATGGTGTAGTTTCACGTTTTTAGGAATTTTCTTTTAGTAAGTACCTTTTTGCTATCCATATAACCTCGTATTATTTTCCCAAATGTCCGGTTACCATCTTTCACTTCCTCTTCAACTTTTCCACTTTTCAACTTTTCACTTTTCCACTTTTCCACTTTTCCACCTTTTCATTTTTTCACTTTCTCAGATTTTTTCTGCAACTATCCTTTTTCTAGCCATTAATAACCACTCATTCTCCTCCCGTAGACCCGATTTACCATGATTAGCACAATTAGGAAAAGGTCGCCGAGGATTAGTCCAGCCTATGCAAATTAGATCTTTTTCTAGATCCTCAGTGTCTCTCTTTCTCTGCCCCCCCCCGCCACCCTCTCTCTCTCCTTTTCCCTTATCTCCCTGCTTTTCCTTTTCTCTAAATTTTCATTCCTCTCTATGTACCGCTCTCGTTTTGTTACCCAGTCCTTTACATATGTATACAAAACTATGAAATTTGATTGACGTTCTAGCACATGTGTGCTATCTCTTCTGATTTTCACTGAACTTCCCCTCCTTCCATTTTTCGACTTCCCTACCTATGTCCCTTTTCTTTCTTTCTCTCTCGCTCTGTCTGTCTCTCTTCCTTCTCTTCTTTCTCCCTCTCTCTTCCTTCTCTTCATTCTCTCTCTCTCTCTCTCTTCCTTCTCTTCTTTCTCCCTCTCTCTTTCTTCTCTTCTTTCTCTCTCTCTCTCTTCCTTCTCATCTTTCTCTCTCTCTTTTCCTTCTCTTCTTTCTCCCTCTCTCTTCCTTCTCTTCTTTCTCCCTCTCTCTTCCTTCTCTTCTTTCTCCCTCTCTCTTCCTTCTCTTCTTTCTCCCTCTCTCTTCCTTCTCCTCTTTCTTCCTCTCTCTTCCTTCTCTTCTTCCTCCCTCTCTCTTCCTTCTCTTCTTTCTCCCTCTCTCTTCCTTCTCTTCTTTCTCCCTCTCTCTTCCTTCTCTTCTGTCTCTCTCTCTTCCTTCTCTTCTTTCTCTCTCTCTCTTCCTTCTCTTCTGTCTCTCTCTCTTCCTTCTCTTCTTTCTCTCTCTCTCTTCCTTCTCTTCTTTCTCTCTCTCTCTACCCACTTTCCCTCTAAATGCGTGTTCCAATTCCCCTACCTCTATCCCGCTATTTCCAATTAACATGTCACCGTTATGTTACGTTATTTCGGTTCGAAACTGTCAGCGGCGTGTAATTTATCGCGGATTTACCCCTGTCCAAATGTCGAAGCCCCGCCCCCTTGACACGCCTCTTTTGAAATCGGTTCGCGTACTAAACCCCCGTGTATATCCATATCCATACCGAGATTTATGCCCCGTTTTATGTTATCATATAAACTGTAAACTTTTTTACGCGGAAACCAAATTGGATTCTTATAACAGTAACATCCAAAAGTGACATGACACAAATATGTTATGTTAAATAAGTAAAAAGTAAACAAAGTATTTACCCCTACACTCCTCCCATAGGACACGCCCCTTCCGAAATTGGTCGGGAGTTCACTAATTACACACACATCTATATCTATACCGAGATATTTGATACGTAATATTACTGTTTTTTGTGGATTGATATTTTTTTACGGTAAACCACTTATTTAGCTCTACATTTCGAAAACACAAAACCTAAAAGTGCTAAAGCCCCGCCCGTATGACACGCCATTTTGAAATCGGTCCACGGTTTACTAAAAAGATTTATGATCCGTAGTATTGATGTTTGTATTCATAAGTTCATAGTGTTGTCACTGTAAACAATCTATTTATCTCTACTCTTTCAAAAATCAGATACTACCTGGATTTAGTTCTTAGTCAGTTTGAAGTTCAACCCGCAAAACGTAATACCGTTATCTTCCACGATTCTTCCACATAACCCCTCAATCTTTATCGAGCTCTTTCCCCTACCGTAACTAGCCTTCCCCCCCCCTCTCTCTCTTTCTACCTCTCTCTCTCACCCCCCCCCCCTCTCTCTCTTTCTACCTCTCTCTCTCGCCCCCCCCCTCTCTCTTTCTACCTCTCTCTCTCGCCCCCTCTCTCTCTTTCTACCTCTCTCTCTCTCGTCCCCCCCCCCTCTCTCTCTCTATAACCAGCCTCATTCTCGAAAACCACTTAGACTTTCTTCCAAAAAAACCCGTGATAACCTACCCAACTAATCTAATCGTCACCCTCCTCATTAGGAAAACGGGTTCCACACCCTGTCCCCGTGAACCATTACAGTAATTCGTTGTGACATAGAAGCATGCGGAAGTTGAGTACAAACTACATTATTGATTTTTCTGTTTGATCTTCTGTGAACCATAACTGTAACTCGATCTTACGTATTTCCGGAAGTTGAGTAAACTACAGTTATCGATTGAGCATAACTTTTGTTCGGTCTGAAGTTTTCTTTTTGACGCATGCGGGTCTCAAGTACAAACTACAGTTATCGATTTGTTTTTGTTTAAACTCCCAGAAATCAAATATCTGATACAGAGCTATTTTCGGGGTCATAGTGTAAACTACAGTTATCGATTTTACCCCTCCTATTTCGAGAAGATTCAAATATTTCACAGAAATATTTCTCACGATTTCCGTTTCACGTCATGTTTTCCTTGTCTGAGACGTGTCAACTGAAGAGCCTTCTGGCGCCATATGGAACTAATTTGCGAACGGAAGCCAAGACATACGATCGTATTTTTCATATTTCTTCCCTCTCTACCTCATCTCACTCTCTTCTCTTCAATGTTCTGTCCTTCCCCTTCTCTTTTTCCACCTTCCTCTTTCACCATTGTTCCAGTATCCGTCTCGTTCTCTCTCTCCCTTTCTCAACACACTTCCACCCTTTCTACTCTTCTCTCTTTCTCTCCCTCTTCTCTCTTTTCTTCTCACTCACTCCCTCCCTACCTCTTCCGCTTCTCTCTCTCCCCTCTCTAACTTCTCCCTCTCTCTCTCTCTTCTCCCTCTCTCCCGCTTTCTGCCTTTCTCTACCTCCTTTCTCAACACATCTCCACATCTGTCACTAGTTGCCTTTGTACCAGATGCTACACCTTCCGTCACTTTTTCAATGCCGTTATACACACTTTCACCGGTATGTCTACTGCTACCGTATACCAGAAGTCAGTTTTTTTGCAATATTCAATAATTTCTACTCCTTGGAACTGTTCTTGGGCAAACTAGCGACTTAAGGTCTTTACATTCAATCTTCACAATAACACCCAAGTTTTCTATATTAGTAGTAAGGAACTTATTGAAGTTTATGAATATTTCAATGTAAACCAGCTATTGATACTATTTTCATCAGTTGACTATAAACTAGCGACTTAAGGTGTGACTTCAATGATAGCCAAGGTCAACACCCGATTTCGCCTAATTTGATAAGGGTACGCAAATTCCGTAACGGATTAATAGTATAGGGTTCTTTCTTAATATTTTTAATACTTATGTTTATTGTTCCCAACGCAAGTGTATGTGGTGTATTTCAACCAAGCACATATTGTAGTTTGATCACGTTGTTTTTGGTTGGCACTTGTTAACTATGACGTGGTTTGAGATCAAACTAAAACTAGCTCACTTCGTATTAGGTGGTGACAAGAAAACTATACCAAAGAAAATGCAGTATACTGTTAGTCAATGGCACAATCACGTGGAACATGTCAAACACATCAGCACTCAGAAACGTGCGACAACAAAGTGCACGATGCTTCATTAATATTCTTACTTTACGCGACTATTCAATTTACTTCTAGTATACAAATAAAGTTGTTTTGTAACGATCAATCCAATAAGATACCTTTGTTTTGTGTTATTTGAGTTTTATGTTTTATTGTGGATTTCGTGTTCGTTCGACTACAAGACAAAAGGTTTCACTACATATATCCAGGGCTTCTGAACGCCAGATTAGCTCCCCTTATCAAAAAAATAATTAATTTAAGCAAAAGTTCGCGTAGTTAATCAATATCTCACTTCCGCTCTCACTTTTTCTTTGAAAACCTACAAAAAAACTCAAAACCCAATGCGTTTCCAGCCTCTATTTAACAATCACATTAGTGGTTAACACTTTACTAGTTTGGGTGACCCCCCTAGTTAAGGTCTGAATAACATCATTAAATAACTTTCATTGTAAATGATTTATTTTTAATGTCAACAAACAACATATTCCGCACAATAAAAAGATTTCTATTGAAATATGAAAGTTTTTAAGTTTTTAAATGTGATAAATAGAAAAGTAAACATCGTGGTCACGTGTGTTCCAGAACTATATGTTCCGAAATTCTGCTGTGTTATCACGTTTCACGTGACTTCATTCTACTAGCGATCTATTATGTAAACCGATGTTTCCATGCTACCAGCTTGTGTTGTAAAGCTATTAGCAGCATGCATAAGATAATGTTTTCGTCAGTTTCGAATCACATTACGTTGTTGTACAAGATCACTTATGCTATAAAAGTGTACAATCTTAATGAAAAAGAAACAAAAAACTTCAGTACACGTGTTCTGACACGTGGTTTTCACGTCGACCTGAATGTGCATTTGACCAGCAGTGTATAGCTACTTCGAAAGGAACTTTGTCAGTATTTCATTTGTTTTTTGACTTCACATAGTTAAATAATATTTCATTCTAGTCAAAAGAATATTACTTTTGTTCAGTATAAACACGTGGTTGATGGTATTCACAATCTTTTTCTAATTGCATTCCATACTTTCTACCAACGGTAGATCAAAACATGCAAGAATTTTTGAGAGAAGTACATTAATGTTCAAAAAATACCGACTTTTTAGGTGTGGAATTCCCTCATTCTCTTCGTTTGCTCTTTTCATGTTTTCCTGAAGCCGTTCTGTCAACAAAATTTTGAGCGACACTAATAGAACCAACAACAGCAGCAAACACTATAATAACTGGAAAACCGGCGCAAAAACTATTGTGTTCTGTGTTTTTTTGCTAATCACTCATAATTGCGGAAGAAAAGTCAGTTTAACCGCAAACATGAAAGAAAACCAGAGAATTTTCATGTTTAAAGTTTTTGCGTTCAATAAAGAAAAGCGTTAAGCGTTGCGTTATCTTATAATCTTCTCACCTTTTTGTAAGCAAAAACAACAACTTTTTTCATAACCTTCCCACCTTTTTACAAGTTATTTTTTCATGAAGTTACTACTCTAATTGAAGGGTTCTGCCCTGTCCGTGTCCTACAAGAACTAACTTTTTGATTAAAGGTTCCCACTTTTTTGAAATAAAACTTTTATCTAATTAGAGGAACGAACCTATCTTTTTTTCAAGAACCTTCTTCACAATTCTCACCTTTTTTAACTTTTTAATTAAAGGGACCGGCCCTGCCCGTTTTTGGCAGATGCCGCTTTGTGGTCGAAAAAGCAAGGTCGACCCACCCTGTTTTGCTTACATAATGAAGGTCTTTTGCCCCTCTTCATCTCGAGGAAATTGCCCGCTTTTCGCTTTCAAAAACACTTTCTCTGCGTCTCGTTGTTTGTGTGATCTCTAATATGTCTTTGCTAGTTTTTTGAAACTTTTGTGATAAAACTAAAACTGAAACTTTTTAAATACATACAATTAAAATATGAAACAAAAGCTTATTTCTTCTTAGTATATCAGATGAATTGAAGTCCTTGCTCTATCTTTGAAAGACCAGTTTCTATGTTATTTAAACACATATAACCCTATTGAAAACGCGAAACTTTCAAGTTTACAAAACCTTCATAGTTTATAGTTGTCTGCTGTTTTTTCTCATGTGGGCCGTGAGAAATGACATATGAAGGGAGTTTGTTAATTGTTTTCCTAAATGTTCACAGCCCGTTCACAGACCTAATTAACTATTCCTTTGATTGCTGTTTTCACTCAAGTGTTCTGGGAAGCTGCTTATTATGAGCATTCGTAGACTCTAATCAACTTTTCTCACTTAACTAACGAATTCTATTGGAAGCGAACGCTATTTTTCACACGTTCCTATAATATTGACAACGCTTTATTCTGAAATTCTTTCGAAGATCGGAGAAATAAATTACATAACTAAATTACAGTACGATAACAAAAAGGAGGTAAAAAAAGGAAGATAACTAGTTGTTTAATTCATAAGTTTATATGTACCCCCAGTTTCATGTTACAACTTTGAACCTGTTATGGTTCATAACTACATACTGTGTAAGAGTACTTATTATGGTTCAAATAGAAAACTTCCAATATCCTGGCAACTCATTCCCTATTTTTGTTAAATGATTAATAACTTTCCACTTTTATATCTATTTTGACATTTGAGTGGGCGTCTCCCAATAGTCAAATATTGTCCACGTTTATTCTTATCAGCAAACAGTAAGCGCACAGTTTCACACCAAATTTGTTGGAAATACACTACTTATTTATGCTTATTTATACGTATTCAACGTAGAAATTGAATTCTCTCTATGTTTTTTGATTATTCATAAATGATATATTCCACTTTTGTCAATCACTAAACATCGTTTTGGTCTGTTTGGAGTCAATTTTGTTCAGATTTGACACATTTTGATCATACAGCCGTTTTATTCAACACTATTGTTAAACCAACATTAGTAACTAGTATTCACCTTTCAAAAGTTCCAAACCTGTCCATTTCTCTTCATTGCATTTTGCTCTGAATCACATCATCTCTTTTCTATCAAAACAATGGCCGACCCAAAGTCATCAATCGTTCTTTAAATAGCCCTTTTGATAGTGTTTGAATAACAATTGCGTAGTTATCAGAACGAGTCAAACAGAAATTGTTTTCATGTTTCATCTATTTCACACTCTAATAGTATAAAGACTAGAGCAACATATATGCCGGCTATATGCCAGAGATCATAAGAAGCTTTACAAGAAATATGATGTATGGTTTCCTCTTATATACTTCATTTACCTAGTACAATATTTCTTATCTTGAAATTTGCTTTGCGTTTCTCTCCCAATTTCAGTCAATCAATAAACTGTGTAACAAATCGATAGTTTATCGCTTTCAATTAATTCAATAATCCGTCTACCACAACCAAGTTTGAAGTCCTCATGCCGCCCTCCCTCTTGCCTCCTGACCCCTCCTCCTGCTTCTATGTTGTTCTCATGCTTACCAGTCCTCTTCTATATGATTTCACACCGTCCGTTCTACATTTACCATTAAAAGTCGATAAATCGATCCGAAAATCAGTATACTATCTTTCCAGAATCATGTTGAAGTACCAGGTTCGCTCCCCATGTCGTCCGCTCTCTTCTTTTTTGACCCCCTTCTTCTTCTTCCGTATAATTTGATGTATTTTTTACTCACTACTCGTCCGTAGATCAGCAATAATTAATGAATCGATAATACCTTATTTCAAAATCACGTTGAAGTACCAGGTTCAATCCTAGATTTGTTTTATATCTCTATGCTCACCATTCCTCTTCCATTTGTCATTTATATCGATTGGAGATCAATAACTTCACTAAAAATTATTGTTATGTCCTTCCAGAACCATGTTGAAGTACCAGGTTCGATCCTCATGCCGTCCTCCCTCAAGCTTCTTGACCCCCTCCTCCTCCTCCCACGATACGACCCTCACGAGCCGCAGCAACTCCATGGCCTCACTGAACTCGGTTGACAGTTCGGGTTCAGAGGGAGATTACGTGAGTTTTCCGAAAATAGATCAAGGTTCAAAAATCAAGCCACAGATCCAATAATGTAGATAGAAAGCCAGATTGAGTTCGAAATACACATTGAATTCGGTGGAAAGTTGTGTAGATAAAACTACAAATCATGAATCTGGTGATGTAGATCAAAAGTCATAGGTCACAGTTGAGTTGATTCCGTGGATAGTTTATCCTCGGAGGGCACTTATGAGAGTTTTTGGGAATAGTAAAGGTCATAGGTTAAGAAGGAACATTACTGAAAAACATCCTGGGGGCCGAGTGGTCAATTCATGGGGGCCGAGTGGTCAAGTGGATAGCGTTCGGCTGTCGCTCCATAGACCTGGGTTCGATCCCCGCTCGCCGCGGTATCTATATGGCGGACCGCATGAGCTGGTTACAAAGCTCACCCACGCCTATCTCCACCCCTCTACGGACAGTCCTTCTACGGTTGATACAATATTTGTGTGTGATTATGTCATTCTCTCAATAAAGCAATACACGCAACACGGCTGAAATAGTTGCCGTAAAATATTATTATTATCCTTCACCAGATGTGAACTTTTTATATTGGAAATTATAAAGATTCTACACACGTTAATAATCTGAATATTTTGCTTCATGATGCGTTCAAGAAAGAATAGTTGTCTCAATCATTAACTTAGAAAACAACTTCTATTCTTGCCTTTTCTGTTTTCTTCCGCTCGTTTTCGGTCAACTTCAAAAAATCTGAAAAAGTTGATAACGGCCTTGTGGCTCTCACTACGTAGTTCCGAAACCCATCAATTTCCTACTACGCTTTTTTTCCATTTTACAACCTTTATATAAACATCGTTAAGCGGCGAACGGCACCAGTGATTGTGCACTGTTCAAGGCTGCTTGTATGTAAGAAACTGAAAATATTAGTACAAAAATGAATATATCGTTCGGAAAACTATCTATTTTTTTGGAATGAACTTTTACCTACCACACTTTCAACTTTTAGTCATTTTCTCGTTTTACCAAAAACTACCTTCTATAAAATATTGTTTTTCTAATAAAATTATGAAACCATCCAGTTTTTCTAATAAAATTATGAAACCATCCAGTTTTCCATGAAGATAGATCTTTGATGTACCAAATCCTATATATAGCCCAGTTTATTCAAACAAACGATCCTCGAATAACCTAGATTTTTGCTGCGTTCATCTTTGTTACCTTTCAAGGCTATCGAACCTCAGTTCAACTACCTGTCTAGAAAATAGCACACAAAAACGAGAGAGCGCAGAGAAAGCACGCGCCAAAGTTGACAAACGGTGCGCGCCCCTGAATTGTCGCCCGCTATTGTGCCAGTTTTGTGTGTGTACTCGAACTGTAATCGAGATGGCAGAGTGGTAGTGGGCGCGGTCGAGATCAAAGCGGGCCGGGTTCGAGTCCTGTCACGGTCGTTAAGTTTGATGCGATGGACAGATTAGATTAGTCTACCTCTACCGTTCCTTATTTGAAATTAACGAAAGTGTGGCAGGTGCGCAGTAGCTGGTTAATGAGGGAATCGTATTTCACTAATCTGGATGATTTGAAAATAGGGTAAATTGAACTTTCTATGAGAATGAAATTTTTTAATAACGTTGATAGTGTGTAAAGAGGTGCGGAGAAAATCAAATTTACAGAGTATGTATCAGTAAAAACCTTATCTGATTGAAAGACCAGATTAGAAATGAAAACTCAACTAATTTGTTAGGTGGACAAAATCAATACGCATAGTTTACACTTACAAATGATAAATGTTTCAGGGCGCCTTGAAAGTGTACACGCACAACATCAAATCCTGCACCGACTACAAAACTATTCGAATTTCCACGCAGAGCACCGCCGCTTCAGTGATAGATACCGTACTCAACAAGTTCAAATTGTCCTGTCGAGACACGAATTTGTTCGAGCTGTGGATGGAGGTAAATAGTGTTTAAGTTTTCTAATTCGTATATGTATATTTATTTCCACTCCCTTATGACTTATGCTCTAGATGATATAGTTACCAGTTTAGAGTTATTTTCGAATCGACAAATTTTATTTTATCTTTTGAATAGTTTCGAGTAATCGAGTTTCTCCTTTTTGAGTCAGACTTTGAGTCAAGAGACACCGTCTCGAGACAATATGAAGTGAACCTAACAAATCTTGAACTCTTGAAATCTTCAGTATTCAATTAGTTATCTATGCCATCAAATATGAGAAGTTGCAGGTAACAACGAAAGCAGAAGGACAAGCCGTACGAACGATTTTGCGGTTATCAGACGACTCTCGGCCCTTGGAACTTCAGAGGTGGGTGATTCAAAATGTGGAAAATCACATGTTGAATAAATCTATTCTATTCTATCTACGATTCTACGTTCTTCTCTGTATAAATACGTTTCTATCGAATCTTTCGTTCAATAAATATTCCATTCTGTTCTATTCTATATTGTGCCATTTCCGTTTTTCGTGCTCGCGAGAACAGACAAAAGGCTATTTTTGCATAAATTTGCGATGTAATTTGAGTTTTTTTTCAAAATGGAACCAACTTTGGGGATATCTAATAAAATCTGAATTTTCAGATGTCATCCCGTGAACATGTCCCGCTTCATTCTTCACATGAACTCGAAAGGAACGCTGGTCAGGGTATACGATCACAACATCTCACCTCAGGTTTGTAGAGCTGTCTCCCCTACTTTTTCTTTCTTTCTTTCTCTCGTTCTATGTCATTTGCCTCTCTATTTCTTTTTCTCTCGTGTTTCTTCCTTTCTCTGCATCCCTTCTTCTTTCTCTGCGCTTTTCTTACTTTTCACTCCCTTTTTCTGCTCCTTTCCTCTCCTTCTCTCTTCATGTTACTGTCGTCTCTCTCTCCCTCTCTCTTTATCTCGCTCTTACTCTCTTTCTCTCTCTCTTTCTCTTTTCCCTCTCACTCTCTAGTTTGGCAACTTCTGCGCAGCTGGCTGGCTATATTTCCGAATCTGTCACCTCAAGCCGGAAACACAAGCCGCGCACGCGACTGAAATCTACGAAATGAGGAAATGTCAGAACAGGGGATAATTAGAGAACAAATTTTCACAACAAAAAAAACTGAGCCATTTACACCACAACGTAGTTTTATAACTTTGTAAACGAATTGAACAAAAACAACTTGGTGTAGGTCTCCGAACTCTGACCATAAAGTGTTATAAACTAGACTATATAGCAATTCAGCTTTTAAAATCAATGAAAGAAACTTTTCATTTAGATTAATAGTCTAGTTTATAAGATTCAGAGAGACAAAAGATTTACGAAGCAGAAAAATGCTTCTTGTGTCACGAATTTTTCCAATCTTCCGAAATACTCAAACTGGTGTATGTTTATTTGTCTGGAAGTGTTGTCTTTCAATCAGTTCCAAGCGATTAGGCTAGATGTTAACATTTATTTTCAGAAATCAAATTTTAGTCACAACTGAAGGATTATACAGGTTTTCTTCATAACTTTCTGTATTAAAATTTACATAAAACTTAGAAATACAAACCAGAATGTGTTTGTTGGTCCTAAAATGGTTCTCTAACCAGTTCTAAAAGATTAGGCTAGGTGTGAATGCGCGACCGACCCTCAATTCTTCTTTAAGAGATTAAAGGGATAACGGATCTGATTTATTGAATCAAACCAACTGGTTTGAACACGAAACGGTGTTCAATGGTTTAGTGCTTAGAAATAAAGTATGAAACTGTAGATATGAGAACACGTTAGAAAGAGGGAGAAGTACATTATAATTTCCTCCTAGTTGTATTTTTACAACGACTTAGTTGTATAGGTATGTGATAGATTCACTTGGTTTTACTTTTTTCTGAAAAAGTGAAACTAAAACTAGCAAATTAAAAAATATCTGCTAAAGCAGAGAGGAGCTACGTATGTAGTTGAGTTCAAGATTCAGACCAACAACCAACATCTTTTTTTTAAGATTATTGATTATCTTTGTAGATCAAAATTTTGAATTCATCCAAAAAGAACCCAAAACCACCTTTTTCCCTGTTTGAATTGTGCGCCAATTCTTGCCATTCATTGCATTGTGAACGTCATTTCAAAGGATTTTAACGATTTTGGCTATTAAACCATAAACGCGTATGAAAGGAAGGCAATAATTTATATTGCCTGCGACTGAAACGGTTTTCGGGAAAACGTTTGGTGAGGGAAAATTGAGAGTGTGAAACGTGTAAAATACGTGTGTAGCTCCCTCTCTCTTTCGCTCTTCATATGTTTCTCTGTTTCTCTCCTCTTTCGTCCTGTCTCACTCTCTCTCTATTTTTATTTCATTCTCTGTCTGTCTGTCTCTCTCTCTCTCTCTCTCTCTCCCTCTGTTTATCTTTCCATGTCCATAATTTGGCTGATAGCTGTCGCGCGAGTGGCGATTATCTATGTTTTCATCGAGACTCGAAACCGGTTCACTTTTTGAGATTTAACGACCGGGATTAAAGGACTAATTCGTGGCGGGACCAAAATTACCCAACGTCAAATTGGGGGTTTATTGCAGTCACGTGGATTACTGTAGATACTGTTTGAAACAATGACTCTATGCCCTGAAATTGTCATAAAACGCAAAACTTTATCCGCACGTAGAAAGTGCAGGTTCACTTCAGTTACTGTAGTATAACCACACTATTGTTAGAACTGTAATATGAGTATGAAATCTCTCGCCGCTAAACTTCAGAGGAAGTTCGTAAGAGACGGAAGGAACTTCTCGCGAATACCAGCGTTTTTGATTATCTCGATCTTATCGCCGAAAAACTGACAAAAAAACCGACCGAAGTTAATAATATCTTTTCAGTCAAACTACAAAACCACCTCCTAGCTCTAGAGACGAGTTGTGTCATTCACAACTGTGTAGTCGGCGGCCTAACTACAACATGATCAAGCAATATAAGATATATAATTAATCTTTAACTTGTTCTCAGTTCAACTACAAATCCCTATTATAGTTCGTTCCATTCCCACTAAGACCCATTGGCATCGTGCCAAGATTTTCGGATGACTATATCTCAGAGCATACATAAGTATTCTCAGGAATATTTGTATTTACGAGTTTTTAAGGATCTGAACAGCAGCTAAAAGAAATTTGCAGTTATTTGAAAAACTCCAAAGTGGTGAACAATAGCCTGGAAAATTCATTGGCACACTGCCAAGTCTCAGTAGGAACGACCGGAACTATACTTGCTCGCGCGACGAGTTGTAACTTTTGAAATTTGGGTTAGTGGGGGGGGGCACATATAGCAACACCCAATCCATAACCAATTTTCCAACAAAAAAATCGATAAAAACATGAAAAACCCACTTTCAAAATAAAAATGTTTATAGAAACTTTTTTCAGTCCAACTACAAATCCCTGCTACTGGCTCGCGAGACGAGTTGTGAGGAAGCCATTCAACTACTTCTGGCAATGAACAGAAAGGAAAGGGATGGGTCCTATGGACTGTTTTTGACGGCACCAGAGGGAGAGGCACAGATCCCAAATGAGGTGAGCTTATCAAATATTAGTTTGATTTTGTTTGGTTTTTAGAATAAAAAAACTCAATAAAAGAATGTAAAAAATAGGAATGAAAAGGGACGGGCCCGGCACAGATCAAGACGGGGGAGGCACAGATCCAAAATGAGGTGGGGATATTAAAAACTAGTTCAGTTATTTCGTTTTTCAAATGAAATTTCAATAAGAGTATGTAAAGAATAAGAATGAAAAGAGAATTTATAGGTAAAGTTTCTTTATTTGCGGCCGAAGGGGCAAAGACTCCCAATGAGGTGGAAGTGATCTTTGTTACTGTCTTTGTATGGCATGTTAGGATTCATTGAAATGAAGGATTGAGTCTGAAAATGGTTTTTGATACGATGAAATGTGATCATTGACATGTGTAGAGCGTATCACTTTTCTATATGGAGCATTTCAGTCTTTCGTGTTCAATTTCGAAATCCTGAGTTTCTCTTTTATTTATCTTTCTAGCGTTTTTCTCATTGTTCAGATTTTCTCAGATTGACCGCTCAGATATCGCTTCATAACTAGGTTTTATGTAATAGGTAAACTTCAGTTTCATGATATCTGTTTCAGGCGTGTCTGGTCCCGATCGCGGCCCGATGCCAGCCGCAGCACAAGATTGTCATCCGCCAGGCTGACTCGTTATAACCATTCCTCATGTTTGAATCAAAAAAGATTCCTAACAGTCTGCGTCTCTGTTGTGACCTACTCTCTCGGATCACTAAAGTGTTTTTTTTTACAATCTGCGTCTCGTTTGTGACCAACTCTCTCGAGCCCAGAAGATTTCGAAAAGTGTCACTTCTGTAGTGCAAAAATCGTCAAAAAGCTCGAACGATAGATCATAGAGCCATATTTGACCATTCACGACCATGTTTGGCCTTTCAAGCTAGTCTCTGAAAAATTCATATATTATTCGGAAATTGTGGTCTTCTATAAAAACTTCACCTTGATGGATCCATGACTTTTCAGTAGACAAAAAAATGAGAGACGCAGAATATTCTCTCTACTTGCTTTGTGCAACCTATCTCGAACTCATTTTCAACTTTCCACAATTTTATCTCGAGGTACTAGGGTTGAATGGATGTGTTGAATTAATATAATCATGTTTTTATATAAAATATATTGTGAAAATTTCATTTGAGTCAACCCTAGTACCACATTGAGTTTTTTAATTTTGTAACGGTTACAACAGATACCCTCTATACTCTGTACATAACGATTGACATAATAAATGCTCTAGTTTTTGTGTATTTGGTTGTCAGCCTCATGAATAACACACTGAAATAGGGCAGAGAAATTCAAACAGCATTCAATTTGAGTTCAAAACTTGTTCGAACTGTTGTGCGTTCTGTCACGTTTTTGCTGGTTTCAACGTTGCTTACTTTTCGACAATGACAAAGAGTTACTTCGAGAATTGCATCGATCATACGGTTACAAAGTATGTATGCTAGAAGACCTCGCTGGCACCCTCATCCTATCCTGCGTCTCCTCAAACATACGCTATTTCTCTGCTCTCACATCCCGCTGGGATGTAAGAGACGAAAAATAGTAAGGGAGAGCGAGAGACGCATGATTGGATCAAGGTGCCGGGGTCTTCTAGCATACGTACTTAGGTCACGTTGAAAGAATGAGGACTATAAACAGCCGACCGAAACTCTCAGAAACAACCTCATTATCAGAAAACCAGCTGGCATTTCCATAATAGTCTGGCTAAGACGCGAAAACACCTTGAAGCCGGTCCAATTTCTTTGACTTTGCCGCTAAGCGCGGAGAGGGATTGGCGCGCTATTAGCTTCCGCCAAGAAAAGAGAAAAAGGAGGGTCGAGAGGGAAACGAAAGGGGTTTCAGGCTATTGAGGCCGTGTGCGAAAATATCCGAGAACACTTTTCTCATGAATAATATACTGCCAACTAAGATAATGTATCCATTAGATTTGCATTAGATTTCTTTATGTCGGCAGCAAGAAAAGGCACGATCGACAGGGAGTTTGAAGATTCTCCGAAAAACTAATATTGTTCAATCTTTATAATAAAGTATGAAGTAAATTAATACACTCGACATTTATTGTGTCAAGAACAACAGAGAAAGGCGAGATTATCGAGATGGTAGTAGTTTTACAAAATAGACGAAGCATTTTCTCCACATTTCCACATATATAAATGTACGAGAAACCCCGTTTCTCAGAAATAACCAAATACAGACTCGAGTGTAGCATTCGTTTGTTCCGTTTTGTCAGTTCCAGTCAAGAAATAAAGAATGCCGCTGAGAGATGAGAATAGCAACATTTGCTCTTAATTTAGCCACCTCTCTCAAAATCTAGATTATTCCGTCCAAATGATTTTGATGGGTTGTTTCAAGTCTGCTGTTGTGATAACACGAGTTTCTCATAAATTCACGGACACTTTATCGAAAGTCGTAAATTTCGCGAGAGCGCTGAGAAGCTGATGATGATTGGACAATGCCAACAATGAAAAGGGAAACATCAGAAATGAACGAATGAAGAAAATTGTGAACTTTGAGAACTAGTTTAACACGTAGACGTTAGTTTTCTTTTTCACATTTTATCTATCTCTCTCTTTCTTTCTTTTCTTTCTCTCTCCCTCTCCTGTTCTATTTATTATCTTATCTCATCATTCTCCTAATTCGTCACTCTCTCTGATTTTCGATGCTCTCCCTCTCTCTCTCTCACTCGTCTTTTCTCTATCCTTCGCCTATCTCTTGCAGCCCCTCCGTCTTTTTTCTCTTCTCAATGTCACCCTCTCTGATTTTTCTTCTCTCTCTTTCTCTTTCTCCCTCTCCCACTTTACCTCCATTCTCTCTCTCTCTCCATCTCTATCCCTTTCTCTCTCTCTCTCCTCTCTTCTCTCTCTCTTTCTCTCTCTTCTCTCTTTCTCTCTTTCCTATCACCGCCAAAATCCACAAAATGATACCATTAATCTTCTCCAAGATAGATGGCGTACTATCATAAACCGAAGCAGAAAAACTCCGCGCGCGCACTTTTTTCCCAACTGTTTCGAAATCGAACTCTTTCCTACTTTTTATTCAGTTTGTTCTGATAAACTACGGACATTTCACGGAAATGACCCATTTTATCAGTAAATAACAAATTCCAATCGTGAAATGAAAACTTATGTCCACTATTGCAAAACAGACTACGGGGCTCTCTGAATCTCTGAATCTCTGAAGTAAGGCCCCCAATTTCGTTGTATAGTGAGTGCCAAATTTATAAATTTCTGTCTCTCGCCGGAATCGAACCTGCGAGCAAAATATTCATAGCATGCCGCTAACCACTGCGCTATTAGAGCATATAACGGGCAAGCTTTGGAATCAAAGACACGTGTGCATACACAGCGGAGAGTGAGATATACAGTACCCTCCTGCCTTTCCGTTAGCGACGACTATAGTTATATCTCGAAACATTTTGAACGAAAAAATCAAACTACAAACACAACAGGAGAGGCCCGGTTCGAGCGGACCCCAAAGAACGTTTGGAGTGTCACGTTCTGTAGAAACGTAACATTCAATGCACAGTTTTCAATGTTTAGTAATTTCAGTACCATATGATGTTTATTTAAACACAGCAGAAAGGATAGTAAGACAACGTTTGCGTTTAGTGATTGCTCTGTGCAAGACACCGACGACTTGTAGTTTGAAATAAATCTGTTTCAGTCGTTTTTCATAAACTTTTTTTATGTACAGATCCACTCTGGAATTTGGCGGCGACTCGCCGGCGGGGCCGAGGGGTCGCCGGGATACCGCCGGCGAGTCGCCGGCGATACATTGAGGTCGCCGGCGGGTCGCCACTTGAACCAAAGCTCCGAAGTTGTCGCCGGCGAGTCGCCAAACAATTCGCATTGTCCCTGGGGTCGCCGGCAAGTCGCCGAAGCCGAAAATATTTTTCCATCGAGAAAACCCAAAAAAAGTTTGAGTGCTTTCTGTGGGTAAACTCCAACGGCTATGACAAAAATGATACCGAAAGACGACTTTTTCTTGCATAACTCATACGAACCGTGAAAAATGAACAGAGCTTGTCGCCGGCGAGTCGCCACTCATTTCGATATGTTCCTCATATCGCCGGCGAGTCGCCGAACTTGGAAACCTTTGATAACACCAAGATTTTTATTCCACTTTGTTGTGAGGTATAAACATGTGCGAGAGTGAAAAATGCGATTTGTGCGTCTTCAGTAGGGATTTTGAGAAGAAGTTTGGAAACTGTCGCCGGCGACTCGCCAAGTAGCGTGATTCGATAGCTAATTAGTTGAAACACGATTAAAAGGGAGTTTTGATCTAACCATGCTTGATAACAACTAGTACAATGTCATACATTGAGTGAGATGGAATGCTTACATAAACTATACATTTCACTCAAATTAAGACTAGAACTTATGAGATTGCATTGGAGATCTACCGGTGTAGTGCGTTTGGAACTTATCAGAGCAGCTGTTTAGCTATACATCCATTATAAACTAAAATTCAAGTAGAGAGGTACTATTTGTTATTATTCAAAGTATTATACATCTGTTACGGAACATACTCCCCAGTTTGGCCAAAACATATCACTTTAGGAAAAGAAATAAGATTTTGAAGACAGTTCATTGCTATCGTGATATAATCAAAAAACAGTGAGATCTTCTTCAACAGACTTAGATTTTATTTGCAATAGAATCATTACAGTTTATTTGCAATCATTAGTTAGTCCGACCATTAGTTTGAATGCGCTGGGTGCGCAACACTAAGCTCTTCGCTGTGTTTCTTAGACCGTAGCGGGATGGCCGAGAGGATGTGTGCGCCGCAGTACGCCGAAGGTTGTTGGTTCGAGTCCGGAGAGTGTCAAATGGATGTTAAATTAAGACTATAATTGTTAAATAACGTAAATATGGTTCTCGGCTCGTTAACGCGCTAATTCACTTTTGAAAAAATATTTTCTGTCACAGAAAGATCAATGCTAAAAAGCGAAAGAATCATATAAGGTAATTGGCGACTCGCCGGCGATGTCGCCGGCGACCCGAAAAGCGGCGACTCGCCATCAACCCCTTCCGGCGACATCGCCGGCGACCTCGCCGGCGACCCGTCACCGAATTCCATAGCAACTACAGACTACAATTATTCAGTGCTCGTGAGAGCTGTGAAACTCCTGGAACCGTAGCAAAGTCATGAAAGTGGTGAGCTCAACCTGATTGAGGACCTGATCACAGTCTGGCCACATAGTTGCCAACTTTCCGTGTTTAAGCATAGTGTGGGTGACCCCAACCTGGGTCAGGTAGTGTCCAGACAGTTCAGCTTGGAGCTGACCTTTTTAGCAGACTTTGCTACGGTGCCTGCTTTCATCTTACTCAAGTATGACCGGGTTTTCATCAAATGTGTACAGCTTTCCATATAGTTAACAGTTGTCCATTACAATTTACAAGTTTTATTCCATAATTGACGTATAAAACAACTTTATCCACAATTTGCCGACCGCCGAACCCCGCATTTGTTACATGATCTTCGACAATTTTCGTTCATCCACAATTTATTTCTGGTACATTCCCCCGAGCGAGACCAGGTGGAACATTTGGAGTGACGATCCATGCATTCTGAAAAGAGAAGGAAAATAGTCTGATAGTTAACAAGTTGTGAAAACTAACTATTTACAGAGAAAATGATTGGAAAGGATGGGTGAACAGGTTAAACATTTGGAATGACGATCCATGCATTCTAAAATTTTATTGATTCAATGTAGCAAACTGTAAGATAGTAAACTCTGCCATTATAAAAGATTATTTGGATGGAGAAAGATTTAAAAATTATGAGGTGAACGTTCTATCAAAAAGTAATAGTTTGAGAACCAAATCTCAACTAACTACAAACTAAACTCTAAACTCTAGCTACTCACCGTTGCGCAAATCGTATCTGGGTGTACACTGTCTACATTATGCCGTGCACCACTCGTTTCGTTTGTTTTTGATACCACTGACTTGTAATTTGATCTAACTACCTACTAACTATCTCCAAACACAGCAGAATAAACGAAAACGTCTCACCTTGTCTCAAATCGTATCTGGGTGTACACTGTCTACATTATGCCGTACACCACTCGTTCCGTTTGTTTTTGATACCAATGACTTGTAATTTGATCTAACTACCTACTAACTATCTCCAAACACAGCAGAATAAACGAAAACGTCTCACCTTGTCTCAAATCGTATCTGGGTGTACACTGTCTACATTATGCCGTGCACCACTCGTTCCGTTTGTTTTTGATACCAATGACTTGTAATTTGATCTAACTACCTACTAACTATCTCCAAACACAGCAGAATAAACGAAAACGTCTCACCTTGTCTCAAATCGTATCTGGGTGTACACTGTCTACATTATGCCGTACACCACTCGTTCCGTTTGTTTTTGATACCAATGACTTGTAATTTGATCTAACTACCTACTAACTATCTCCAAACACAGCAGAATAAACGAAAACGTCTCACCTTGTCTCAAATCGTATCTGGGTGTACACTGTCTACATTATGCCGTGCACCACTCGTTCCGTTTTTTTTTGATACCAATGACTTGTAATTTGATCTAACTACCTACTAACTATCTCCAAACACAGCAGAATAAACGAAAACGTCTCACCTTGTCTCAAATCGTATCTGGGTGTACACTGTCTACATTATGCCGTGCACCACTCGTTTCGTTTGTTTTTGATACCAATGACTTGTAATTTGATCTAACTACCTACTAACTATCTCCAAACACAGCAGAATAAACGAAAACGTCTCACCTTGTCTCAAATCGTATCTGGGTGTACACTGTCTACATTATGCCGTGCACCACTCGTTCCGTTTGTTTTTGATACCAATGACTTGTAATTTGATCTAACTACCTACTAACTATCTCCAAACACAGCAGAATAAACGAAAACGTCTCACCTTGTCTCAAATCGTATCTGGGTGTACACTGTCTACATTATGCCGTGCACCACTCGTTCCGTTTGTTTTTGATACCAATGACTTGTAATTTGATCTAACTACCTACTAACTATCTCCAAACACAGCAGAATAAACGAAAACGTCAGACCTTGTCTCAAATCGTATCTGGGTGTACACTGTCTACATTATGCCGTGCACCACTCGTTCCGTTTGTTTTTGATACCAATGACTTGTAATTTGATCTAACTACCTACTAACTATCTCCAAACACAGCAGAATAAACGAAAACGTCTCACCTTGTCTCAAATCGTCTCTGGGTGTACACTGTCTACATTATGCCGTGCACCACTCGTTCCGTTTGTTTTTGATACCAATGACTTGTAATTTGATCTAACTACCTACTAACTATCTCCAAACACAGCAGAATAAACGAAAACGTCAGACCTTGTCTCAAATCGTATCTGGGTGTACACTGTCTACATTATGCCGTGCACCACTCGTTCCGTTTGTTTTTGATACCAATGACTTGTAATTTGATCTAACTACCTACTAACTATCTCCAAACACAGCAGAATAAACGAAAACGTCTCACCTTGTCTCAAATCGTCTCTGGGTGTACACTGTCTACATTATGCCGTGCACCACTCGTTCCGTTTGTTTTTGATACCAATGACTTGTAATTTGATCTAACTACCTACTAACTATCTCCAAACACAGCAGAATAAACGAAAACGTCTTACCTTGTCTCAAATCATATCGGGGTGTACATTGTCTGCACGATGCTTTGCACCACTCGTTCATGTAGATCGGGTTACGCGGACATTCGCGCCGCGACGCCCAGTGCGCGCAGCACTCGTGCTCGTTGAAACAGGTTTCCTGAAAAATCATTATTTAATACACCTAAGAAAGGGTACTGTAAATTTAAGTTTATAGTCAATCACATCAGAACATGATATGCGCTACTGTAAAGTTACAAAAACAACCTAGGCGAAAAACTCATGCTCCTTCAAGCAAGTTTCATGAAAAGATAATGAAAAATGAGTTCCCTAACAATAAAGGTAACCCACTTCAGCGTGGTGTAACAACGTTGTTCTAGTTTTGTTCATATGTGAAAGTTTTGGTAGCATATGTCAAAGAGGTTACTTGTTCTTACAATAAAAAATACAGACACTTGCAGTGGATAACAATAAACTAACAAACCTCCGCTCGAACTACCGGGTTCAACTGTGTGATTTTGGGTGCAGGTGTAGCGCGGCTTCTACTAACGCATACGCCACGTTGACACACACCGTTGTAACACATGGGCTCTCCTGAAAGTTTTTTCTTTGAAAAGCATAATTTAAGTATTTTTCTCAATTTAAAATTGTTCTTGCACCTGACCTATCCTTCGTTGCACTTCGTTGTTTGATGTGCAGTGTAGATCGATCTTTTTGTGTTTCACTAGTAATTTGAAGCCTCTGTGTGATAGATCAAACGGCACTGTCAAAAGGTCACCTACTTATTAAGTTTCAATTTTCAGTCTTTTAGAGAAACGAGAGCAACAACCATTTTTCTCACCTCTAACTATTCCAGAACATTTGCCTCCTGGTTTGATTTTGGCAGCACATTGTGGATTACCGTGGGAACGATCACAAAACAAATACCTGTAATTTGGATAACTTGACAAAATACTTCTAATGTTTTCAAATTCATTGTCATTTTTACGTTAAAGGTGGTGTGTGTACAACTGAACTTTCAGTTTCGCAAGGAAAAAATGTAGTGCCAGTCTAATTTAAGTGTTCGCGTCGTTCGCTTCGGTTACAAATCTGCGCCGATCATCTAGAAGAGTCAAAACTGACTCCCAATTTAAACTATAATCTTGAATTGCATGAATCTAACGAATGCAAAAGTGAATAGTATGTTATTCACTTTGAACCGCAATCCGGGCCAGATCGGCAGCTTGGCCGCGACGCGTAGGTGTAGAGGTTGTCTGTAAGTTGCAAAATGATTTTGAGTAAACACAGAATATTCCGTCAGTCAATCTGATTCGGTATTGAGATTGCTATAGTTCGTTCCATTCCCACTGAGACCCATTGGCATTGTGCCAAGATTTTCGGATGACTATTTCTGAGAGCAGACATAAGTATTCTGGGAAATTACTTTATTTACGTTTTCTTAAGAAGCTGAACAACAGCTAAAAGAAATATACAGTTATCTGAAAAACTCCAAAGTGGTGAAAAATAGCATGGAAAATTTGTTGGCACGCTGCCAAGTCTCAGTAGGAATGACCGGAACTATACAGATTTTTTGAACGATTTTCTCCGTACTCATCGCGATTACCAAAGAACGTAGTTCAGAGTAAGTTTGCTAGAACACCGCGACACCCTTCATCCCACCCAGCCTATCTCAATTTGCGCACTGTTTCGCAACACTCAAAAACCTGCGGGCTCTGAGAGCATGAAGATAGCGTATACTCCGTTTCACCAATCGATGACTTTCTACAGTAATCTTTCGAATATTCGAGGCTGTTTATCTATTAAACAGACGAACTTATAGATTCACTGTTTTCTAGGCTCGTTTTAATCAATGTGAAGAACGAAATCGCAAAGTTTAAACTATTTTCAATACCTAGAAGATATCAAAAATTTGCTTGAAAGATTCGCAAGCTTACTGTAGAGGGCTATTGTTGCGTGAAACAGACTATATGTTGAACGATACGCAGGCTGACATTGGAAGGATGATGTGTTTGCAGATCAAACCGCAACTCACGTATGACCCCTAACCAACCTGTATACAAATTCGACAGTCCATCCCGATTTTTCATTGGCGGGAAGGGTCTCATGAAGGCATTGATGAAATGATGCTGGCTACTGCATTGGATATTGTTGGTTGGGTAGTCACGTTCGCGCGTGTAGCGAGTCTGTGAATGGTAACATGAAACGTGTGGCAAAACGTGAATAAATTTGGAAAGAACAGTGATAAAGCACATCAACGCTAGTGATTTATTACATTAATTGTCGGTTCATGTGAGACGATCTCAAAACCGTGATGTAATGCATGGAAATTAAGAAGTATGATTTTGAAAACACCTTGAAACTAAAAAAAACAGTGGTGAAACACACATCCTTACCGTATTCCTACATTTTATGGACACAATAAGGTACTTTCAACCTGTATTTCCTGGTTTCGCTTCTCTCAAAACAGACCCTTTTGGCGAACATTGCTCTATTTCGCTGTGATTGTAGTTTTTGATTGGTTTTCGGTCGAATTTCCTCAATTTCGGCGGGTTTTGAGAACAAACTACCACGATGATTGGCGATTTTCTTTGGATCGGCACACAAATATTTTACCTGTTTCGACTGTCTCCACGTTTCCCAAATCATATCAACGAAGGCGTGGTGCATGAAGAATATCGGGTCATTGGCAGCCGTGGCTTGTTCCTTCATCTCCCCACCCAAGTAGATATGAGGGTTGCCGTGGGTGTACTCCAACACGTTGAAGTTGGGTTGAAGTTCACACATGTTTGTACAATAGAATTGTTAAAATCGAACTAGGAACTCTATTTGACTCAAGAAAACTCGAAAACTTTCGAGTCGAGTCGAGTCGAGCCCGAAACTCGATTTTGCCATTTATATCAGAACTCAAAAACTCGAAGTTTTGAACCCAAATAACAACCTCACACAGAGTGTACACACAACTAACAAACTTCTTCATTAGAATAAAGTTCAAATAAATAGACAAAACTATTTCAAGAACATTTGTTGCATGATTTGCGACAATTTTCGTTCATGTACATGGGGTTTTTGGCACATTCTCCAGTCTGAGACCAGCTTAAACACATGAAGTGACGATCCAAACAATCTGAAAAATAAATATGTTTTACAATAGAACGAAGTATTTGAAAAATTCCCAAACCAAACATTGAATTGAATTATGTTGATGCCGAAACAGTAATCTTCGCGAACTTCTAGATCAACGTTTCGTAGTTTGATCGTTTTGGAATGGCTTCAATTTTCGCTTTTGTGTTTTCTATCTGTGCTACTGCAAACTATGAAAGTTTGAAACCAAAATAATGATTTATTCATTAGAAAAAGCCTTCTCAATATGTGACGGATTACTGTAGAAGGACATCGATTGATGAAACGAACTATAACCATGTCACCTAGTTCCATTAAATTCGATGCCATACAACTTTCGTTCGTGTAGTTGATTTTCTCATTTTGTATGATCTCATTTTGTATGATCTGAGTCTCAATACTGATATTCAAAGGACCGTTGACACGGGATTGGTCCACATAATCGCCCTGTTTCAAATCAAACTACAATCAAACTTATAGTTTGATTTAAAGCAGGTCGACAGTTTGATTTAAAGCAGGGTGATTATGGGGACCAATCCCGTTATACGGTCCTTTGAACTGCAATTGAAAAAAATATTGCAGTTTAAAGGACTGAAGCGGTGTGATCGGACCACATAATCGTCCTTTTCCAACTCACTTAATACAAACACAGCCAACTGAACATAGTTTGTCCTATCCGGGCCTACCTTTTCTCAATTCCTGTTCCGGTGTACACCGTCCGCATGACGCCATACAGTTTACGTTCATGTAGTTGGGATTCCGGAAACATTCACCGGTGGATGCCCATTGCGCGCACGACTGATGAGCGTCCGAACACGTATCCTGGAAAATCAATAATGTAAACAATAATGTAGAATCAATAATGTATAAAAGAATGACACTTTTGAATTTTCATTCAAATGCCCACGGCCTGTGTATCAATATGCAATAATATACTGTTATCTTGGTTTGAATTATTTTTATTCGAAAAGCGTATGGTCAGTGTTCTTCACATGTTTTACTTCTAATTTGCTTGCGGACTAGTTTCTTCTTTTATCGAAGTTTTACTCCTACACTGCTTTTTTGAATGAATTTTTTACTGAACAAAATTCTCGATTAAAACTCGTTCAAAGAAATCTAAATTCGGCACCTGAGAACTGGTTGCTGTGGGATTTCCAATTATTAATTATCCGAGAACTCAAAATCAAAGTTTTACCATCGACTGAACAGCTATTGGGTTCTTTGCTGTCATCGTGGGAACGGAAGAAGCCCTGCTTCTGCTCACACACACGCCACGTTTACAGACACCCTTGTAACACATGGGTTCTTCTAAAATAAGAAAAATGAAACAAATAAACCTGTTCATACAAAATAATTCCCTTGTAACACAGGTTTTCCAAACTTCGGAATTGAAAAATTCAGAACGCACCGTACCGGCATGTTTCAGGAACATCGTACCTCTAACTATACCACTACAGTTTCCTCCCAACTTTATTTTGGCCGCGCAGTGTGGATTTCCATGGGAATAGTCACAGAACAGATACCTGCAAAGAATAGATGATTCGTTGAACATTTGTATTCACGAAATAGATGGAAGAAGTTTGCCACCTATGAAATCTGGCAGAATCGAGGACGTCTCAGAGCTGCTCTGGAATTTGGCGGCGACTCGCCGGCGGGGCAGAGGGGTCGCCGGAATACCGCCGGCGAGTCGCCGGCGACCCGAAAAGCGGCGACTCGCCATCAACCCCTTCCGGCGACATCGCCGGCGACCTCGCCGGCGACCCGTCCCCGAATTCCATAGTGTGTCAAAATCCGTGCACGCTCTACAAACAACGTGGGAAACTTCTGACATTTTTTCGGGTCACTCAGCACAACGGAATGAACACTGTTAGGCTGCGTTCACACTACGTGCACCCAGATGCAGCGGCCTCGCAACCTGGGGGCTCGCCTGCTAAAAACATGATTATCGATTGAGCCGCCGCATCCAGGTGCGGCGGCTCGTGCACCCAGGTGCATTTAGGAGGTTCATACTTATTTTGCAGCGGCCGCTCACTTTTGCCGCCGGTTTGGGATATTTTTGCATCCAACTCAAGAAGCCGCTGCCTTTGCTTGCAATCAAAGGCAGCGGCCACTTCCGTGCTTGCATTTTCTTTGTAACTTGAGTTTATTTGTTGTTCTGTTCCCATTGTGCATTTTTAATAAAGTTCTGTCAGGTGTTTGGAACAATATCATCAGTGAGCAGCAATTTTATAGTGGAAATACCGGTGTGCAACCGTCAGAGCTATTATTTTTCATAAATTCACAATAAAATATCGCGCGCGCGTGCACGCGACGCGACAGTTTTTTTAAAGTGGATGAAATCGTACCAAATTTGGCGTACGAGTGTGGTAGTATCTTCTTACGTCAAATACCAGTCAAATTTTAATAAAATAGCGCGAGCTGCACGCGACGCGACAGTTTTTTCAGAGTGGATGAAATCGTTTCAAATTCGGCGTAGAGTGTAGTAGTATCTGATAACGTCAAATACTATTCAAAATTACGAGAAAAGCGCGCGCGACAGCTTTTTTGGCAGGTCTTAGGCATGCCGTAAAATGAACATTGTACGTTGGCAAGCGTCTAGATTGCGTAAAATTGTTCGACAGGCCGTTTGCACGCAGTGAAAGCAAAAAATACGTCGACAGGCGTAAATATCACATTCATTCAATGGCACGCAGGAAAATGAAATTGTTTGATTAAATACAATATAGTCGTGTTTGGTATCATTCTATAGCAAATTTTGTGATCTACAACATGTATAACTGCTAGACGCCGCAGGCGTCTAGTCATTTGAAGTATACACAAGGCGAAAATAGAATTGCATCTTCTTTCCGCGCCAGAGCGATAGGACACGCGTACGCAATGGCACGGTTTGCGTATAGACCTGACATTAAACAAAATTATATAATAATGTTTGAATTTTGCTCAAGTTTGAGAAAATCGTAACGGCCTCCAAGTAGGTTCATACTTCTCGACAGCAAGAAGCAGCGGCTTTCAGCTTTCAGATCCGGATGCAGCGGCTTTTGACTGAAATGCAGCCTTTGCTATTTTTGGCCGCTGCATCCAGATGCAGCGGCTCGAGTTGGAGGCGCGAAGTGTGAACGCAGCCTTAGGTTTAACTGCCCATAGTATAGTTCGTTCCACCCACTTATAACCCTCTACAGTAATCTGATCAAACTTGCAGGTCAAAGTTTGGTATATTGGCTTTTCTGGATTCTCTCTGACTTTTGGTAGTATCTTCTGCACGTTTACTACTACAAAGTCTGAAAGTTTGAAACCAAAATAATGAACCATTCATTGGGAAAACATTTCTGGATATCTGACGGATTACTGTAGAAGGACATCGATCGGTGAAACGAACTATACGTATGCTAGAAGATCCCGGTATCCTCATCCAGTCCTGCGTCTCTCGCTCTTTCACACAGTTTCTCGTCTCTTACATCCCGGCAGGATGTAAGAGCAGAGAAATAGCGTACGTTTGAGGAGACGCAGCATGGGATGAAGGTGCCGCGATGTTCTAGAATACGTACTCAGTATAGTTCATTCACACTGACGGTCAGTGGACACTTGCCAAGGTATTTGAATGTATCTTTCATATTCCAAAAAGCCGGTGTATTCCAAAAAGATTTTCATCCAACGCGTTGTTCGATAAAACTGGGCTCCCGCAAAAAATGATTTCAGATTTTCTTTTTCAAAAAGTCCAGGCGAAAAAAACCTGTAAAATCATGGGTACGCTGCCGAATTGTGACTGCGGAATCAGCAAACCATAACAAGTGAAGCAGAATGAGACGAACTGTTACTAACTTTGATCCGCAATTTGGTCCAGCTTGGCAGCTGGGTCGAGCAGCGTACGTGTAGAGGTTGTCTGGAAATTTTGAAACGACCTATAGATAGTAAACACATCTGAGATTTTATGAAAACACGTCGTCTCGAACATAGTTTGTTCTGTACTAAAATGTTGGTTTCACAATTGGAAAAAATGATTGTCTCCTTTAACAAACCACAAATTTGTGTGAACATTCTATTTTCTTTGTGAATGTTTTTCTCTGTTGATGTAAAAAAAGCTTTACAAGGCGAAAGACTTAAAATTTGGCTATCTTTTCGACGAGCTCAACTAGCAATGATCATTTGCGCCTCTACAGTTTTTGCCTTCCTTTGTTCGTAGAACAAATTGGAGCTTCTGGCACCGTAACCAAGTCATGAAAGTGGTGACCTGATTGAGCACGTAATTACAGTCTGGCCACATAGTTGCCAACTTTCCGTGTTTAAGTATAGTGGCGGTGATCCAAACCTGGGTCGCCGATAGTTCAGCTTGGAGCTGACCCTTTTTAGAAGACTTTGCTACGGAGCCTGGTGTTTATGTGGGTCAAATTTTAACTCCGAGATAGAAACCCCCTTAACTTGCCTGTATATTGGTTCGAGAGTCCGTCTTTGTTTAGCATTGACCCAAACGGTTTCATGGCTGCATGCACGAAATGATGCGCACTACTGCATTGGATATTGTCGCGGGGCCATTCTTGTTCGCGCGTGAACCGCGTCTGCAAGATTCGGAAATATGAAATGTATATAGTGTAGTGTAAGTGTTTTCCAATGAGTATGTTCCTATGAAAGCAGTTACAACGACCGTTCAGTGGTATAACACTGTCTGGTTGCATCTATCACTATGAGCGCGTAACAGGGGGGCTGCATTGAATTTTCATATAAAAGATCGAACTGAGACAGCTCGATATATATATTTTTCTTAACGGAATGTCCAATTCAAAGTTCTATTTTCAAAATTTTATCAATTTTTTGCTTACTGTCAGAGACGCAGAGGATTATTTGGAGTGGATGAAGTGATTGCGCGCACCTCTCTGACTCTCGTGCCTTTTCGGCTAACGCCGTTATTAATGCAGCCCCCCTTTAAAGAAGACCGGAACACAACTTGAGCAGAGGTTTTGTTTTGGGCTGCTTCCAACTGCATTGAGATCAGAGAGCACAAATAATTCGTATATTAGTTTGACAAGTCCACGTGGCATTCACATGAAAATGCCACGCGACACGCAACGCGTCTAATCAAAGGTAGGATGCAGCAGCTTTACGAGAAACCATGGCGCTCTCCGGTCTCCTTTACCAGCTCGAAAATAGTGCCAAGACTTGTTTTCATCAAAAAAGACAACTGTGTTGAGTCGATTGTACACATCAATCTGAGCGTCGTTAGTTCTCTCGCTCGCAAGCAGATGAGATACTGGGTAGATTAAAGATACACAGACGGGCTAGAAGCTCTCAAAATTACGCTTCTCACAGAATAGCCTGTAAGGAACAGTGTCATGGTACTTTGAGCAGCAGGCAGTGCTGCGTACACAGTTCCCATTCCTCGTATAGCTAGCAAAAGTGTGGGGAAGATCTTTTAATAACATATTATAATGAACTTCATTTCCATAGGATTTATGACATGAAAAAACCTCGTAGATGCATAAAGACGGGTCCAACTAAATTTTTCTCAAATTCTCGTTTTTTAACAAAAATGTTGTCAACGGAGTGGGTGTGGCAAGTAAACCATTATCTTGTCAAAGTTGCTGATGTATCTGGGAAATATTAGAGCCAACCCAAATGACAAGCGCCAACATAGATATTGACGTCTGCCAAGTGATACTATCACTGCTCAACACTTGGCAAGTGATATTATCACTGCTCAACATTTGGCAAGTGATATTATCACTGCTCAACACTGACAATTGCCAAGAACTATCCTCTTTCTTGACACGTGTCAACAAGGTTTTGCCTCATGCGGGAGTCGAACCTGACCCCGCCACACCAAAAGCGAGACGCTTGCCACTATACTAAGCCGGCTACGTTCAAGAGCGCGAACAGTTCGTACACACACACCGGGGGCGGGCATATTCATAACGGGATGAGGATAGATTATCGAATTATGGGTGCGAATCTTTGAAAGAAAAAAAAGAGAAGCGGAAAAGGGAATATCGTAAACACTTAAACCTGCGATGTTAAGCAAAAAGTTGCTACTGGCTTTTAACTAGCTGAAATGTTTTTTTATGTGAACGTTTAATTAAATTTCACGTTTATTATTTATGAAAATTGTTTTTTTTTATAAACTCATCCCTTTTAATACACTCATGTGTGACAACATTAATAGAATCAATTGCGGCGTTGTTGTTTATAGCGCGGTCCTTTCCTTTCAACTGCAGGTGCTCCCTTAGTGTAATGGTAGTGCTCTTGCTTTTGGCCCAACGGCCAAGGGTTCGAATCCTCTCAACGGTTTGGCACGTGTCAAAATGAATCAGTGCGAATGGCAAATGGTAAAGCTGATCCCTTTGGGTGACAAGTGACAAGCGAACTCCGTTCACTTAGCATTTGCCAAAAAAATCTGAATCTCATTGTCAAATGCCAACATCGCGTTGACAAGAAAACTAAAATTGTGTCATTTCGACCGTAAGGCGCGAGAAAAATTTCCCGTTCTCAGATTGACAGAATTCCGTGAATTACTCTGAATTTTGAAAAAGATTTAGTTGGAACCGTCTTATATGTTAAATTGTAAGATGATGCCTATGACGAATACGAATCCCTAGGAGATGCGGGTTAAAGACTTGATAGAAAGCGTTTGAAAAAACATGGTTTATTTATTTTCATAAGTTTATGTGATTCTTACTACTATCTCAACTTTTCTATTTCAATACTAGCCTATTTTGTCTTCTCGCAATAAATTGCGAGTATTCGATTCGCAATAAATTGCGAATGAAACGTGTTAAGTAAGTGCAATGGGATAAAAACGAAAACAACTTTACGTGTACTTATAGATCATTCTTAATAGGTTTTCTCGATCTTTTCATAATTTTACGTGATTCTTACTACTATCTCAACTTTTCTATTTCAATACTAGCCTATTTTGTATTTTGTCTCCTCGCAATAAATTGCGAATGAAACGTGTTAAGTAAGTGCAATGGGATAAAAACGAAAACAACTTTACGTGTACTTATATATCATTCTTAATAGGTTTTCTCGATCTTTTCATAATTTTGCGTGATTCTTACTACTATCTCAACTTTTCTATTTCAATACTAGCCTATTTTGTCTTCTCGCAATAAATTGCGAGTATTCGATTCGCAATAAATTGCGAATGAAACGTGTTAAGTAAGTGCAATGGGATAAAAACGAAAACAACTTTACGTGTACTTATAGATCATTCTTAATAGGTTTTCTCGATCTTTTCATAATTTTACGTGATTCTTACTACTATCTCAACTTTTCTATTTCAATAGTAGCCTATTTTGTCTCCTCGCAATAAATTGCGAATGAAATGTGTTAAGTAAGTGCAATGGGATAAAAACGAAAACAACGTTACGTGTACTTATAGATCATTCTTAATAGGTTTTCTCGATCTTTTCATACGTTTACGTGATTCTTACTACTATCTCAACTTTTCTATTTCAATACTAGCCTATTTTGTATTTTGTCTCCTCGCAATAAATTGCGAATGAAACGTGTTAAGTAAGTGCAATGGGATAAAAGCGAAAACAACCTTACGTGTACTTATAGATCATTCTTAATAGGTTTTCTCGATCTTTTCATAATTTTAAGTGATTCTTACTACTATCTCAACTTTTCTATTTCAATACTAGCCTATTTTGTCTCCTCGCAATAAATTGCGAGTATTCGATTCGCAATAAATTGCGAATGAAACGTGTTAAGTAAGTGCAATGGGATAAAAGCGAAAACAACCTTACGTGTACTTATAGATCATTCTTAATAGGTTTTCTCGATCTTTTCATAATTTTAAGTGATTCTTACTACTATCTCAACTTTTCTATTTCAATACTAGCCTATTTTGTCTCCTCGCAATAAATTGCGAGTATTCGATTCGCAATAAATTGCGAATGAAACGTGTTAAGTAAGTGCAATGGGATAAAAACGAAAACAACTTTACGTGTACTTATAGATCATTCTTAATAGGTTTTCTCGATCTTTTCATAATTTTACGTGATTCCTACTACTATCTCAACTTTTCTATTTCAATACTAGCCTATTTTGTCTCCTCGCAATAAATTGCGAATGAAACGTGTTAAGTATGTGCAATGGGATAAAAACGAAAACAACTTTACGTGTACTTATAGATCATTCTTAATAGGTTTTCTCGATCTTTTCATAAGTTTACGTGATTCTTACTACTATCTCAACTTTTCTATTTCAATACTAGCCTATTTTGTCTCCTCGCAATAAATTGCGAATGAAACGTGTTTAGTGAGTGCAATGGGATAAAAACGAAAACAACTTTACGTGTACTTATAGATCATTCTTAATAGGTTTTCTCGATCTTTTCATAAGTTTCAAATTATTGAGATTACCAACTATGAGAAAAGATGAATACTGCATAAAATGAATATTTACGATAGACGAATCTAAAACTAGTATTCACCGCGCGCTGCGAAGATACAGTAACCTCTCATCCGCAGTCAACTGCGAAGATACGGTAGTATTCACCGCGTGCTGCGAAGATACAGTAACCTCTTATTCGCAGTCAACTGCGAAGATACGGTAGTATTCACCGCGCGCTGCGAAGATACAGTAACCTCTTATTTGCAGTCAACTGCGAAGATACGGTAGTATTCACCGCGCGCTGCGAAGATACAGTAACCTCTTATTTGCAGTCAACTGCGAAGATACGGTAGTTTTCACCGCACGCTGCGAAGATACAGTAACCTCTTATTTGCAGTCAACTGCGAAGATACGGTAGTATTCACCGCGCGCTGCGAAGATACAGTAACCTCTTATTTGCAGTCAACTGCGAAGATACGGTAGTATTCACCGCGCGCTGCGAAGATACAGTAACCTCTTATTCGCAGTCAACTGCGAAGATACGGTAGTATTCACCGCGCGCTGCGAAGATACAGTAACCTCTTATTTGCAGTCAACTGCGAAGATACGGTAGTATTCACCGCGCGCTGCGAAGATACAGTAACCTCTTATTTGCAGTCAACTGCGAAGATACGGTAGTTTTTACCGCGTGCTGCGAAGATACAGTAACCTCTCATCTACGAAGATACGGTAGTATTCACCGCGCGCTGCGAAGATACAGTAACCTCTCATCCGCAGTCAACTGCGGAGATACGGTAGTTTTCACCTCGTGCTGCGAAGATAGAGTAACCTCTCATCCGCAGTCAACTGCGAAGATACGGTAGTTTTCACCGCACACTGCGAAGATACAGTAAGCTCTTATCCGCAGTCAACTGCGAAGATACGATAGTATTCACCGCGTGCTGCGAAGATACAGGAACCTCTCATCCGCAGTCAACTGCGGAGATACGGTAGTTTTCACCTCGTGCTGCGAAGATAGAGTAACCTCTCATCCGCAGTCAACTGCGGAGATACGGTAGTATTCACCTCGTGCTGCGAAGATAGAGTAACCTCTCATCCGCAGTCAACTGCGAAGATACGGTAGTATTCACCTCGTGCTGCGAAGATACAGTAACCTCTCATCCGCAGTCAACTGCGGAGATACGGTAGTTTTCACCTCGTGCTGCGAAGATAGAGTAACCTCTCATCCGCAGTCAACTGCGAAGATACGGTAGTTTTCACCGCACACTGCGAAGATACAGTAACCTCTCATCCGCAGTCAACTGCGGAGATACGGTAGTTTTCACCTCGTGCTGCGAAGATAGAGTAACCTCTCATCCGCAGTCAACTGCGGAGATACGGTAGTATTCACCTCGTGCTGCGAAGATAGAGTAACCTCTCATCCGCAGTCAACTGCGGAGATACGGTAGTATTCACCTCGTGCTGCGAAGATAGAGTAACCTCTCATCCGCAGTCAACTGCGAAGATACGGTAGTTTTCACCGCACGCTGCGAAGATACAGTAACCTCTCAAAGGAAGTTTCTTCCAGGGGGTGAGGAGGGGATAATAGTATCACAGGGGAATCGTATATTGATTTCTTTCCTTCATAGTAATCGATTTCGTTCTACATCAATCCACATTACAGGACGCCAGAAAATCAATACTGAGAAATGACGTTCTGGCCGGTTGCGATTGTTCAAGAGAAATTTCCAGCTTCATGGTGGCCAAAACGTCAGAAAACTGTTAGGTTTTCGGTCGGTAATGGCGCAAGCGTGTGTTTTGGCACTAGAGTATCTTTGTTCAACATATTCTAATTAGTAGAACGTCCCCCCACCGAAGGCGAATTCTGTTGTGTTGTGGGGGGCGAAAGTGAAATGTCCCCCGACAGCCGGGTGAGTGATATTCACGTGAGCTTTTCACGTAATGCGCGTGCCGGGCTTTCATTCTGTGGAAATCAGATTGTGGAACTGTTGAACTACTGTTCGATTGGCATTCTGGCTTTTTCGAAATTCAGCTCAATCTTTGACTGTCTTTGAGTTCTTCTGTGTTGAAGGTAGAAAGGATAGTCGTTTTCAAACTATTTGAATATTCTCGGAACCTGGATAATCGTTCAACTACGCCCACGTCGCTACGTTATATCCAATGTGTGTTGAGTTGAATTTGTAATGATCTCAGTTAGATTACTTGAAGAAAGCGTTTCCTTACAATCTGAAATTCACGAATATTCAAAAATGTCAACATGTCCCTTAAGATGTTCCAGTTTACCGTGAAAAAGATTCGAATAGGAATTTAGCATAATTTGCACCGTCTTGAATCAGGGTCGAAACGGTTTTGAGTACATCTCTTACACATTAATCTAATCATACCAATATCGGAACTGTTTCTCTTTAAATCTTGGCATGTTCGCTATTCTCGCAGTAAACTGCGAAGATTACTGTACATAAGAATTATTTTTATTTGTTTGTACTAATTATAATTCACGTTTGCATGACTCTTTATCTCAATAATGGCAACTATATCTGCTCGCAGTATACTGCGAGTAATCTATTCGCAGGAAACTGCGAAGAAAACAAGTTACGTAAATACACTAAAACAATAACCGGCGTGTACATAAAGTTCATTCTAAATAGGGTTTTCTAATAATAGTTCACGTTTACATAACTTTTTCTCTCAACATGACATTCCATTTCGCCTGTGTTCGTAGTTAGATCCCAGATTGCCTAATTCTTGATGTGGTTGGAGACAAAACCACAACGATGACTTGGTTACTATCTATAGCTCACTATCCACTCCCCGTGCCCAGTTTTAATGTAGTTTTGTAATGGTGCTAATATTTCGTTTATGCTTGATTTCGGTCGGCGCCAGACAGTGTGGTTAGACGTGAGAGGCGCAGACTGGAGGGCGCGCGAGAGAGTGTAGTGAGCCTGGAGACGCAGACTGTTAGTATTGCACTTTAAGACTCCGCCCCTGCTGAACATGGTCAAGTGTGAATCGATTTTTCAATTTGGTGTGAAACCGTTTCGTGAACGAGAGCTGTTATAATTATCAGTTTGAAAAAGTTACTAGATTGTTTTTTTTTGTGAAAGTTAGAATGTTAGACTGTTGAACAACTTTTCGTTTGGCACTGTGGCCCTCTCGAACTTTTGCTCATTTGTCTGACTATCTAAAGTGTTTATTGTTAGTATAAATGTTGTTGGTTTGGAATTCTCTTTCCTTGATCACTTGCTGTTCTTGTATTTCTTTGTTATTTTTCTTCATAGCCTTTTTCTTCTTATCATTGTCTTGCATATGTTTCTCCAGTTCGATTCATTTGTAATCACTTGTCCCTATTCATTTAAATGTAAGACTTAATATGTTATTTAATATTTTCTATTATGGTTAAACATGGGTATAATTTGTTCGCTAGCACTCTCTCTCTCTTTCATTCTCTCTCTCTCTCTCTCTCTCTATCTCTCTCTCTCTCTCTATCTCCTTTTCTAACTCTCCTCTCTCTTTGTGTTTTCTATTCCGCAGTGTGCGGTTATGGCAGGTATACTGTATCTCCGCAGTACGCGGTTATTGCAGGTATACTGTATTATTGCTGTTATTTGCAATTACTGTTCAAATTCATATTAGAGTTTTATCTATCTCCTTCTCTTTCTTTCTCTCTCTCTCTCTCTCCTTCTCTAACTCTCCTTTCTCTTTGTGTTTTCTATTCCGCCGTACGCGGTTATTGCAGGTATACTGTATCTCCGCAGTACGCGGTTATTGCAGGTATACTGTAGTATTGCTGTTATTTGCAATTGATTACTCGCAGTTTATTGCGAGGAGACAAAATAGGCTAGTATTGAAATAGAAAAGTTGAGATAGTAGTAAGAATCACGTAAACTTATGAAAAGATCGAGAAAACCTATTTAGAATTATGTATAAGTACACGTAAAGTTGTTTTCGTTTTTATCCCATTGCACTCACTAAACACGTTTCATTCGCAATTTATTGCGAGGAGACAAAATAGGCTAGTATTGAAATAGAAAAGTTGAGATAGTAGTAAGAATCACGTAAACTTATGAAAAGATCGAGAAAACCTATTTAGAATTATGTATAAGTACACGTAAAGTTGTTTTCGTTTTTATCCCATTGCACTTACTAAACACGTTTCATTCACAATTTATTGCGAATCGATTACTCGCAGTTTATTGCGAGGAGACAAAATAGGCTAGTATTGAAATAGAAAAGTTGAGATAGTAGTAAGAATCACGTAAACTTATGAAAAGATCGAGAAAACCTATTGAGAATGATCTATAAGTACACGTAAAGTTGTTTTCGTTTTTATCCCATTGCACTTACTTAACACGTTTCATTCGCAATTTATTGCGAGGAGACAAAATACAAAGTAGGCTAGTATTGAAATAGAAAAGTTGAGATAGTAGTAAGAATCACGTAAACTTATGAAAATATCGAGAAAACCTATTTAGAATTATGTATAAGTACACGTAAAGTTGTTTTCGTTTTTATCCCATTGCACTTACTAAACACGTTTCATTCACAATTTATTGCGAATCGATTACTCGCAGTTTATTGCGAGGAGACAAAATAGGCTAGTATTGAAATAGAAAAGTTGAGATAGTAGTAGGAATCACGTAAAATTATGAAAAGATCGAGAAAACCTATTAAGAATGATCTATAAGTACACGTAAAGTTGTTTTCGTTTTTATCCCATTGCACTTACTTAACACGTTTCATTCGCCATTTTTTGCGAATCGAATACTCGCAATTTATTGCGAGGAGACAAAATAGGCTAGTATTGAAATAGAAAAGTTGAGATAGTAGTAAGAATCACTTAAAATTATGAAAAGATCGAGAAAACCTATTAAGAATGATCTATAAGTACACGTAAGGTTGTTTTCGCTTTTATCCCATTGCACTTACTTAACACGTTTCATTCGCAATTTATTGCGAGGAGACAAAATACAAAGTAGGCTAGTATTGAAATAGAAAAGTTGAGATAGTAGTAAGAATCACGTAAACTTATGAAAATATCGAGAAAACCTATTTAGAATTATGTATAAGTACACGTAAAGTTGTTTTCGTTTTTATCCCATTGCACTTACTTAACACGTTTCATTCGCAATTTATTGCGAGGAGACAAAATACAAAGTAGGCTAGTATTGAAATAGAAAAGTTGAGATAGTAGTAAGAATCACGTAAACTTATGAAAATATCGAGAAAACCTATTTAGAATTATGTATAAGTACACGTAAAGTTGTTTTCGTTTTTATCCCATTGCACTTACTAAACACGTTTCATTCGCAATTTATTGCGAATCGAATACTCGCAATTTATTGCGAGGAGACAAAATATGCTAGTATTGAAATAGAAAAGTTGAGATAGTAGTAAGAATCACGTAAACTTATGAAAAGATCGAGAAAACCTATTTAGAATTATGTATAAGTACACGTAAAGTTGTTTTCGTTTTTATCCCATTGCACTCACTAAACACGTTTCATTCGCAATTTATTGCGAGGAGACAAAATAGGCTAGTATTGAAATAGAAAAGTTGAGATAGTAGTAAGAATCACGTAAACTTATGAAAAGATCGAGAAAACCTATTTAGAATGATCTATAAGTACACGTAAAGTTGTTTTCGTTTTTATCGCATTGCACTTACTAAACACGTTTCATTCGCAATTTATTGCGAATCGATTACTCGCAGTTTATTGCGAGGAGACAAAATAGGCTAGTATTGAAATAGAAAATGTGAGATGAGATAGAGAATGTGAGACAGAGGGCCAGATCGGCAGCTTGAGCCGTGACGCGTAGGTGTAGAGATTGTCTGTAAGTTGCGAAATGATTCAAAGTAAACACAGAATATTCCGTCAGTGAATCTGATTCGGTATTGAGATTGCAATAGTTCGTTTCATTCCCACTGAGACCCTTTGGCAGTGTGCCAAGATTTTCGGATGACTATTTCTGAGAGCAGACATAAGTATTCTGGGAAATTACTTTATTTACGTTTTCTTAAGAAGCTGAACAACAGCTAGAAGAAATATACAGTTATCTGAAAAACTCCAAAGTGGTGAAAAATAGCATGGAAAATTTGTTGGCACGCTGCCAAGTCTCAGTAGGAATGACCGGAACTATACAGATTTTTTGAACGATTTTCTCCGTACTCATCGCGATTACCAAAGAACGTAGTTCAGAGTAAATTTGCTAGAACACCGCGACACCCTTCATCCCACCCAGCCTATCTCAATTTGCGCACTGTTTCGCAACACTCAAAAACCTGCGGGCTCTGAGAGCATGAAGATAGCGTATACTCCGTTTCACCAATCGATGACTTTCTACAGTAATCTTTCGAATATTCGAGGCTGTTTATCTATTAAACAGACGAACTTATAGATTCACTGTTTTCTAGGCTCGTTTTAATCAATGTGAAGAACGAAATCGCAAAGTTTAAACTATTTTCAATACCTAGAAGATATCAAAAATTTGCTTGAAAGATTCGCAAGCTTACTGTAGAGGGCTATTGTTGCGTGAAACAGACTATATGTTGAACGATACGCAGGCTGACATAGGAAGGATGATGTGTTTGCAGATCAAACCGCAACTCACGTATGACCCCTAACCAACCTGTATACAAATTCGACAGTCCATCCCGATTTTTCATTGGCGGGAAGGGTCTCATGAAGGCATTTATGAAATGATGCTGGCTACTGCATTGGATATTGTCGGTTGGGTAGTCACGTTCGCGCGTGTAGCGAGTCTGACAATGGTAACATGAAACGTGTGGCAACACGTGAAAATTTGGAAAGAACAGTGATAAAGCACATCAACGCTAGTGATTTATTACATTAATTGTCGGTTCGTGTGAGACGATCTCAAAACCGTGATGTATATGCATGGAAATTGAGAATTATGATTTTGAAAACACCTTGAAACTGAAAAAAACAGTGGTGAAACACACATCCTTACCGTATTCCTACATTTTACGGACACAATAAGGTACTTTCAACCTGTATTTCCTGGTTTCGCTTCTCTCAAAACAGACCTTTTTGGCGAACATTGCTCTATTTCGCTGTGATTGTTGTTTTTTGATTGGTTTTCGGTCGAATTTCCTCAATTTCGGCGGCTTTTGAGATCAAACTACAACGATGATTGGCGATTTTCTCGGGATCGGCACACAAATATTTTACCTGTTTCGACTGTCTCCACGTTTCCCAAATCATATCAACGAAGGCGTGGTGCATGAAGAATATCGGGTCATTGGCAGCCGTGGCTTGTTCTTTCATCTCCCCGCCCAAGTAGATATGGGGGTTGCCGTGGGTGTACTCCAACACGTTGAAGTTGGGTTGGATAGGACACGCCTAGAAAATTTGATACTTTCTAGGTGGAAGTCAATTGAATAGTCACGTAGAGCTGACATTCTAATGAGGCATCATGCTCTTCGTGCCAAATTCATAAATTTCTGTCTCTCACCGGAATCGAGCCTGCGAGCAAAAGTTTCGTAGCCGACCGCTAATCAGTGCGCCATTAAAGTACGTAATCAGCATGTTGTGGAATAGAAGACATGTGTGCTCACACATCGATAAGTAAGATATACAGTACCCTTCCGCCTTTCCGTTGGCGACGACTATATTTGGAGGAGGGTTTCCCATTTTACCGTATGCCATCCACGAGAGGTTGCTGTCCTTGTTGAGAAAATAAAAAGTCAATCACAAAATCATGTTCAACTCACGGGTCTCGGCGCGCTGTAGGCCAGCACTTGGTTGATACTCCGATGTCTTATGGTGAATGCGATTTCGCTCTCTGAGAACAGTTTGCCCTCGGCGCCCACCGATCGACGAATATTGGGTCGATTCTGGGAAGAAATTGGTTGTTAATTTGTTATGAAGTTAGCCTTTTTCCAATCACTAGGGAACATTTATTCTGACCTAAACTTTCATAGGTAATGTATACAAAAAGTACAAATAAACTTCACAATACTACAGTGTCACGCTGGTTGTGAGATTTTCGGATAGAAGTATTTTTTTCTTTTCGAAAGTTAAAACGGCTGACTGTTTCAATTATCGAGTAACACAAAGGTTTACCTCCATGGTTCTCCAGTTTCTGAACGGACCACCAGAAACCGAACCGCCGTTAGACTCTCCCATGAATTCGTTGGTCCACCTGCAAGGTTTAGTATCTTTTGCTCTTTTATTTTCTTCCCTCTCTCTTTTTCGATCTCTCTCTTGCTCTCTCTTTTTTTTGTTCTCTCTCTCTCTCTTCGAATATAGCTCCAACCTTTTTTCTAGCTCTCTCACTCAATAACTTGCTCTCTCTCTTCATATCTTACTCTCTCTCTCTCTCCCTCGTCTTTCTTTCTCTTTCCGGTGAGATTTGTCTAATCACTTTTGAAACAAAAGTGCTCACTACTATACAATTTGACTGATATAATGTGAAATCTACAATCAACAACTAACATAATAGAATCCTTGGAGTCAGGTAGCGCTTCATCCAACGATGAATCCCAGTACGGCAATGAGAGAGTCGGATCGATCTGTCGCAACGCGAACTCCATTCTGAAAACAAATTTGTTCCCAGAAACATTATGTATACAACGAAGAACCTTTGTAATACATTTCAACAGAAAATGTCGGAGGACAAAAGTTAATTTTCCACTTTTCAACGATGAACATTGAAAATGCAAAGCGTCTTTTCAGCTGAATTCGAAGCGAGGGTGAGAATGAAATATGTAACTAGAGAACTCGATTTTCCGGTTTAGTTAAAAATGCAAAATTGAGAATTCACTTCATGATGGACTGTTCTATGATAGAAAAACTGGTAGCAGATTTCAACTCGGGTTTAATATTGATAGGCACGAGCAAGTCTACTTTTTCCACAGCTTTTCGATAAAAAAACGATTGTTTCGATTTCTGTTTGAGTACTGTGTGATGAAAAATCGGTTTGCATATTGAGCATACCTCTTGATGTACTCCCTGTGCCATGGTAGAAAAGCCGGTCCAGAATGAGCACCGCCGCTGGTGGCAAATTGAGCATGCACACGTGCCAGCCGGTCGTATTCACCACTAAAACGTCAATGATTTATGAGAATACTACCAAATTTTGACAAACTTAAAGAAATTTGAATCTATAGAGATATATGGACCGAATATTTTTACAGCCGATAGAGAAAAGCATAACATTTATCCAATTATAGTATTCATTACTTAAGGATTTTAAAACAAGACGGAATAACTCTTCTGATCCGCTTGTTTTTTTTTTGTTAAAACTCGTGAAAAGCAAAGTAAAGTGGTTTTCGCGTTCTTTACGCGAATCTGAACGAGATATAAGTTTGTTCCACGTACTTATATCCCTCTACAGTGATTCGTTCAAACTTTAAGGTCAAAGTTTCGTATGTTGGCGTTTTTGGATTTTCTCCAAATTTCGGGAGTCTTTTCTATACTTTTACTACAACAAACTCTCAGATTTACCAACCAAAATATTCAATTACTCATTAGAAAAACCCACTTAATATTTAACGGGTTACTGTAAAAGGATATCGATTGGTAAAATGAAGTATACACGTGATTTTACCTGTTCTTAATTGTTCTGAACGCCGCGTGTAATCTGTTTCTCTCGTCATCACTCAACATTCGATATTCCTTTCTGACTACTTTTCTCAGAGGACGTCGTTGAACGTAGCAGTTGTTCCCGCCACTTCCTGTGAATTAAACGGGATCTTCTCATTGTACGGTATGGTATGATATGGTATGGTATAGGGTACATTGTTCCCGAAGCATTCCAGTTGCCCTATCTAACTGTCTTCGTAGTTGGATTCCGTTGCTGTTCTGTTGAAATTCGTACCATTTTGTGGCACGATTCACCCACGACAACGTATGGCTAAGACCAAGTGCGTAGATCAAAACAGTAAACCCACCTCGACAAACAAACAGAATACACAGATAATGTGAAGTTTTTCCCAAGAACGCGATGAGATCAAACTACAAAACTTCACTTCAAGTGTGGAGATCAGAAAGTTGAACCCACCTCTGAAGAACGTACACAGACACGAGATGGTCATGCACTGGTACAAATTACTAGAGATGGGGGCGAAATCAGCCGCCATCGAGGCCTGACCCGGAATCGCCGGTGGCAACACGTGTTCGGCTGCCGGTACCGCCTGAATCAATAAATTTTCCAAACATATATAGTCATCAAAACAAGAATTTTGTTTTTAGGATTATAAAATGTTCTTGTTTCACGTTTCGTTCCCCGCCGCAGGTGGCTGCACGGATTCCGTTGCCGGTACCGCTTGAATCAAACACTATTTGGAATAGTTCCACAGTACAATGTTGAAACAACTAGTTCATTATTCAGTAGAAGTATTGAGAAAAACCGGCGCCGACCAGCTGCTGACCAAAACTGCACGCTCTTCGGCTCTCATTATAAAATTGAAACGAAAATTGTGATGAAATGTTGTAATTTTATCGTTCTCCTTTCTGTGAGGAAGTAGTTTGCATAAGTATTATGTGTTTGGTTCGATTTCGTAGTTGAATCTTACACGAGGTAGTATGATGGAAAATTTGTTGTGGCGACGTTTTGGCAAATTCGCCGTTGGTAGAGCCTGAAAAAGGCGTCAGGTCATCAGATGTGGTTTACAAACCCTGGCTCCCGTATCCCATCTCTGTATCTGGTGGCAGATGATTTTGAGGGCAGCCGTGGGGGCCTGATTACAGTTCAGACCAAATGAAAGGTCAAAGGTCAGGAACAAGATAGGTATGACAAGTTGAGACCGCATGTCTGAAATGTATTTCATTTATCGATTGATCAGAAAAAGATTGTATAGTGTTAGTCAAAGACTGCATAACTCAGAATCGTGTAATGAAAACGTGCATGATGCCTCATTAGAATGCTAATTTTACGTGACTATTCAATTTACTTCTAGTATATAATAGTTTTTTGCAATCAAAAATAGCGCTAAAAGTGATACTATGATTGTGGAAGTTGAAGGAAAGTTACGGAAAAACAGAGAAAAACAAAGTTTTCTTACGTTTAATATGAATCACATCTGTGTTTTCCTGTGATTCGAATCATTTTAGATGTTTTCAATGTTTTAATAAGCTCTTGATTCTGTTTGTATTCAAAAAGTAAACAAAAACAACCCTCAATATAAAATTATCAACCAAATGAAAGAACCAGACACCTTGAAGAACGAAATTCTGAAAACGAAAATTGAGACTGTTGAATGTGTCAGATGTTTGACCTAATAACAATATCAATGTAACTTTTTGTAACTTGTACTCATCCTTTACTTGTGATCGAAAACTGGTTGTGATGTAATGAAAGGTCTACTTTGCCGATTTTCTCACTGAACTTTGAACAATTCATAACTTTTCAGGACTGATTTGAAAAACATAAAGTGAATCGAAACAAAGTTGATCTAAAAATGGTAATACGTCTTTACTGCTCATCCTGTCCACACACATGTTAAATTCTTGTACAATAGAATTGTTAAAATCGAACTAGGAACTCTATTTGACTCAATAAAACTCGAAAACTTCCGAGTCGAGTCGAGTCGAGCCCGAAACTCGATTTTGCCATTTATATCAGAACTCAAAAACTCGAAGTTTCGAACTCAAATAACAACCTCTCACAGAGTGTACACACACAACTAACAAACTTCTTTATTAGAATAAAGTTCAAATAAATAGACAAAACTATTTCAAGAACATTTGTAGCAAGATTTGCGACAATTTTCGTTCATGTACATGGGGTTTTTGGCACATTCTCCAGTCTGAGACCAGCTTAAACACATGAAGTGACGATCCAAACAATCTGAAAAATAAATATGTTTCACAATAGAACGAAGTATTTGAAAAATTCCCAAACCAAACATTCAATTGAATTATCTCAATGCCGGAAATATGGTAAACCCAACTAAGCCGGCTGAAGAACCCATGACCTACCCAATGAAATAGGACACGGAATGCAAAATGGGCTGCTCAGAGTAGGCACTGTATAGTCTGTTCCACGCACTTATAACCCTCTACAGTAATCTTAGCGAACTTCTAGATCAACGTTTTGTAGTTTGCTGTTTTTGGAATGGCTTCAATTTTCGCTATTGTGTTTTCTATCTGTGCTACTACAAACTATAAAAGTTTGAAACCAAAATAATGATTTATTTATAAGAAAAAGCCTTCTCAATATGTGACGGATTACTGTAGAGGACATCGATTGGTGAAACGAACTATAACCATGTCACCTAGTTCCATTAAATTTGATGCCATACAACTTTCGTTCGTGTGGTTAGTTGCTCATTTTGTATTATCTCTGGCTAGTCTCAATACTGATATTCAAAGGACCGTTGACACGGGATTGGTCCACATAATCGCCCTGCTTCAACTACAATCAAACCTATAGTTTGATTTAAAGCAGGGTGATTATGGGGACCAATCCCGTTGTAACGGTCCTTTGAACTGCAATTGAAAAAGTATTGCAATTTAAAAGTCTGAAGCGGTGTGATCGGACCACATAATCGTCCTTTTCCAACTCACCTAATACAAACACAGCAAACTGAACATAGTTTGTCTTATCCCGGCCTACCTTTTCTCGAGTTCTGTTTCGGTGTACACCGTCCGCATGACGCCATACAGTTTACGTTCATGTAGTTGGGATTCCGGAAACATTCACCGGTGGATGCCCATTGCGCGCACGACTGATGAGCGTCCGAACACGTATTCTGGAAAATCAATAATGTAAACAATAATGTAGAATCAATAATGTATAAAAGAATGATACTTTTGAATTTTCTTTCAAATTACCAAGGCCTGTGCATCAATATCAATATGCAATAATATACTGTTATCTTGGTTTGAATTATTTTTATTCGAAAAGCGTATGGTCATTGTTCTTCACATGTTTTACTTCTAATTTGCTTGTGGACTAGTTCCTTCTCTTATCGAAGTTTTACTCCTATTTTTTTGAATTTTTACTGAACGAAATTCTCGATTAAAACTCGTTCAAAGAAATCTGAATTCGTCACCTGAGAACTGGTTACTGTGAGATTTTGATTATTAATTACCCGAGAACACAAAATCAAAGTTTTACCATCGACTTAACAGCTATTGGGTTCGTTGCTGTCATCGTGGGAACGGAAGAGGCCCTGCTTCTGCTCACACACACGCCACGTTTACAGACACCCTTGTAACACATGGGTTCTTCTAAAATAAGAAAAATGGAATAAATAAACATGTTCATACAAAATAGTTCCCTTGTAAAACAGGTTTTCCAAACTTCGGAATTGAAAAGTTCAGAACGCATCGTACCGGCATATTTCAGGAACATCGTACCTCTAACTATACCACTACAGTTTCCTCCCAACTTTATTTTGGCCGCGCAGTGTGGATTTCCATGGGAATAGTCACAGAACAGCCACCTGCAAAGAATAGATGATTCGTTGAACATTTGTATTCATGAAATAGATGGAAGAAGTTCGCCACCCATGAAATCTGGCAGAATCGAGGACGTCTCAGAGCTGCTCTGGAATTTGGCGGCGACTCGCCGGCGGGGCAGAGGGGTCGCCGGAATACCGCCGGCGAGTCGCCATCAACCCCTTCCGGCGACATCGCCGGCGACCTCGCCGGCGACCCGTCCCCGAACTCCATAGTGTGTCAAAATCCGTGCACGCTCTACAAACAACGTGGGAAACTTCTGACATTTTTTTTCGGGTCACTCAGCACAACGGAATGAACACTGTTAGGTTTAACTGCCCATAGTATAGTTCGTTCCACCCACTTATAACCCTCTACAGTAATCTGATCAAACTTTCAGGTCAAAGTTTGGTATATTGGCTTTTCTGGATTCTCTCTGACTTTTGGTAGTATCTTCTGCACGTTTACTACTACAAAGTCTAAAAGTTTGAAACCAAAATAATGAACCATTCATTGGGAAAACATTTCTGAATATCTGACGGATTACTGTAGAAGGACATCGATCGGTGAAACGAACTATACGTATGCTAGAAGATCCCGGTTTCCTCATCCCGTCCTGCGTCTCTCGCTTTTTCTCACAATTTATCGTCTCTTACACCCCAGCAGGATGTGAGAGCAGAGAAATAGCGTACGTTTGAGGAGACGCAGCATAGGATGAAGGTGTTGCGATGTTCTAGAATACGTACTCAGTATAGTTCATTCACACTGAGAGTCAGTGGACACTTGCCAAGATATTTGAATGTATCTTTCATATTCCAAAAAGCCGGAGTATTCCAAAAAGATTTCCATCCAACGCGTTGTTCTATAAAACTGGGCTCCCGCAAAAAATGATTTCAGATTTTCTTTTCCAAAAAGTCCAGGCGAAAAACAACCTGTGAAATCATGGGTACGCTGCCAAATTGTGACTGCTGAATAAGCAAACCATAACAAGTGAAGCAGAATGAGACGAGCTGTTACTAACTTTGATCCGCAATCTGGTCCAGTTTGACAGCTGGGTCGAGCAGCGTACGTGTAGAGGTTGTCTGGAAATTTTGAAACGACCTAGAGATAGTAAACACATCTGAGAAGAACCGTTTTATGAAAACACGTCGTCTCGAACATAGTTTGTTCTGTACTAAAAGGTTGGTTTCACAATTGGACAAAATGGTTGTCTCCTTTAACAAACCACAAATTTGTGTGAACATTCTACTTTCTTTGTAAACGTTTTTCTCTGTTGATGGAAAAAAAAGCTTTACAAGGCGAAAGACTTAAAATTTGACTATATTTTCGACGAGCTCAACAAGCAATGATCACTTGCGCCTCTACAGTTTTTGCCTTCCTTTGTTCATAGAACAAATTGGAGCTTCTGGCACCGTAACCAAGTCATGAAAGTGGTGAGCTCAACCTGATTAAGCACGTAATTACAGTCTGGCCACATAGTTGCCAACTTTCCGTGTTTAAGTTTAGTGAGGGGTGATCCAAACCTGGGTCGCCGATAGTTCAGCTTGGAGCTGACCCTTTTTAGGAGATTTTGCTACGAAGCCTGGTGTTTATGTGGGTCAAATTCTAACTCCGGAATAGAAACCCCTTCAACTTGCCTGTGTATTGGTTCGAGAGTCCGTCTTTGTTCAGCATTGATCCAAACGGTTTCATGGCTGCATGCACGAAATGATGCGCACTACTGCATTGGATATTGTCACGGGGCCATTCTTGTTCGCGCGTGAACCGCGTCTAAAAGACTTTACTATGACATTTCTCATGTGACTTAGCCGTGGAAAACCTGGTACCAAGTCTTGCGGTCACGAACTCCGGACTAAGTACCCCTCTAACTCCCATATTCTGAAAACGAAACTTTTTCATCTTCTGACAAAAGAAGAGAAATTATATGCATTTAGATTTAATTTTCTCTCTAATTTCCATTTTTTCACTCAAAATATAATTTTATAAACTCAAAACCGCAATTTGGCCGCATTAAAGACTCAAAAACTAGCGCGTGGCACTGATTCTTCGAGCCACGCGCGAGTCTATAAGCCACGCCCCTTTATGTACCCCTCTAACTACCTCAGGTTCTGTCTGAGAAAGGGGGGCTCCATTGAATTTTCATATAAAAGATCGAACTGAGACAGTTCGAGATCAGAGAGCACAAATAATTCGTATATTAGTTTGACAGTTCACGTTACATGAAAATGTCGCGCGACACGCAACGCGTCCAATCAAAGGTAGGATGCAGCAGCTTCACGAGAAACCATGGCGCTCTCCGGTCTCCTTCAACAGCTCGAAAATAGTGCTGAGTCTTCTTTTTGTCAAAAAAGACAACTAAGTGTTGAGTCGATTGTACACATCAATCTGAGCGTCGTTAGTTCTCTTGCTCGCAAGCAGATGAGATACTGGGTAGATTAAAGATACACAGACGGGCGAGAAGCTCTCAAAATCACGCTTCTCACAGAATAGCCTGTAAGGAACAGTGTCATGGTACTTTGAGCAGCAGGCAGTGCTGCGTACACAGTTCCCATTCCTCGTATAGCTAGCAAAAGACTGGGAAAGATCTTTTAATAACATATTATAATGAACTTCATTTCCATAGGATTTATGACATGAAAAAAATTACGTAGATGCATATCAAATGGTAAGATGATGCCTATGACGAATACGAATCCCTAGGAGATGCGGGTTAAAGACGCAATCAACGTGATAGAAAGCGTTTGAAAAAACATGGGTGAAACCTATTGATTTACTCATAGGATCATTGTGGTATGTATATGATCTCTTTACGAGACCACACTACAAACATGTAGGTATCCATACCTGTTTCGACTGTCTCCAAGATTCCCAAATGAGATCCACGAAGGCGTGGAGCAAGAAGAATAGCGGATCATTGGCGCTTGTTGATAATTTCATCATATCTCCGCCGATGTAGATGTGCACGTCACCGTGGGAGTACTCCGGTGGATCGAAGTTAGCCGGCAGCGGACAGACCTGAGAACGCATGGTAGAAGATTCCGGCATAATTATCCCATTCTGCGTCTCCTCAAACACACGATATTTCTCCGCTCTCACATCCCACCGGGACAAGTGTGACGCGAAATAGTAAGGCAGACCGAGAGACGCAGGATGGGAGAAAGGTACCAGGATCTTTAAGCATACGTACTCTGGAAAGCTCAACCATTAGAGCGGGTGCCAAATTTATGAATGTCTGTCTCTTACCGGAATACAACCGCCGAGCAAAAGTTTCTAAGCTGGCCGTTCACCACTACGCTATCAGAGTACATAACAAGCAGGTTTTGAATACAACTCACGTCGTTTTCAAAACTGTCCGCCAGAACCCAACTGATAAGTTTTAGAAACGAGTTTAAAGAGAGTGTTTGGGATGAAATGGGTGAAAGAGAGGAAGAATATAGAGAAAGAAAAGTTCGAGAAACATTGTGAACTCACCTCATCTGAGGCAGTGTACGCCATCACCAAACTGATATTTCGCTGTTGTAGAGTCAACGAAATTTCGCTCTCTGAGAACAAATTCCCCATTACCCCCAACGTGCGACTAATGCTGGAATGGCCCTGTAATTGTTGTTTCATGGTTTTTCATAAATGTTACCTCCCCTTAGCCAGTAATTCGGGGGTTTGTCATAAAATGGTTAATCGAGTTTTCTGGTTCCAGAAATTGGCGATTTTGGAAGCAATCAAGTTTCTATGTTTTTTGTTTGAGAAAGTTTTACATAGGAGGAGTTCTCCGAAAAAACTGGCCGAGGTTCATAGATCAGCATTCCTTTCTAGCCTCCTTGAGCACTTTTAGTTTTCTGAAATCTCACCTCCAGCGTTTTCCAGTTCATGAACGGACCGCCAGATACCGAACCGCCGTGTGATTCGCCCATAAATTCGTTGGTCCACCTAGACAACAATTTTGTAGGTTTTCTCTCTCTTTTCTCTTTTTTTCCCACTACTTTTCTCTCTCTCTCTCTTTCTATATCTCTATCTTTCTTTCTTTGTCTCATTGTCTGTGTATCTCGTGCTCTCTCCCCTCCCCCCTCTCTCTCATGTTTATTCTCTCGTTGTGTATTTCTATCTTTTCATCTTTATCACTTTCTCCCGTTCTCTGCCCTCTTCCATTCTCCCAAGTCGTTTCCCTATTACTTTTCTCCCTTAATGCGTTTTCAACTACTCTTAGTTGCATTCATAGTATCTCTTCGTTCTCCATATCGATTGGCTATTTACAGTGTGAATACAGTTGAATAACTAACACCGTTAACTAACATGATAGAGTCCTTGGGATCTGGCAAAACCCCGTCCAGAGTTGAATCCCAATAAGGCAATGAAATGGATGGATCCACTTTCCTTAAGGAAAACTCCATTCTGAAAGTGTGCAGTTTTATGCATTCGTTGTAGTTTTGTAGTTTCATAGCGGTTCCCATCATAATTTACGAATTCCGACCGAAAAATACCCAGATCAAACTAAAAACGGCGAGTGCGGGCAACATAGGTATAGTTGAGGTAAATTGAATAGTCACGCAAAACTTGCATTCTAATGATGCATCGTGCACTGACTAATAGCACGTTTCTGAGTTCTGCTGTGTTTTAAAGGTTTCACGTGACTGTGCGTTTGACTAACAGTATGGCCCTTTCCAAAAGTGCGGAGAGCAGTACATAAATAAAAAAAATTGGCGCAAATGTTTTCAAACCTATAGAAACTGAACGAATCTTTCGTATAATGACATCTCAATACACGTCATATCTGACTCCTTTCACCGATAAATTACGGGATCAATAGAGAAATACAACGACAACGAGCAATATCAATCATAGATAGTGGGTGCCAAATTTATAAATGTCTATCTCTTACCGGATTCGTACCTGCGATCGGAAGATTTGTCACGGAGCGCAAACTACTGCGCTATTCGAGTAGATACCCGGCAACCTTTAGAATCAATCACATGTATGCGTACACAGCGAAAAGTAAGATATACAGTACCCTCTCGCCTTTCCATTAGCGACGACTATATGCTTGTTTGAAAGGCCGTATCTATTACCTTTTAATAAACTCCCTGTGCCATGGCAGAAAAGCTGGTCCAGAATGAGCTCCGCTACTCACGGCGAATTTACCGTGAACGCGGGCCAATCCGTCATATTCACCACTGAAAAGGTATGGTGGAGTTTGTAGTTTGATCTTTAAAACACCGCAACTTACCGAATTCGACCGAAAATCAACGAGATCAAACTATAATCACAACGGGATAGGTCAACATACAGCGTATCGGCCTATTCTGAGAAGATCGAAGCCTATATGGTTCGCCCCCTCAGACAATTCCCAGCCAATTGGCCAGCCACTTTTTTATTGGCTGAGCGAGAGAGTGTGCAGGTCAGAGAGACCCAGATGTCTGCGGCCTCATTGACCTGCACACTCTCTCGCTTCTGTAGCTGGCCGATCGAGGAAAACTGGCGCCAATCGTTCTGAGCATTTCCCAACTGGACTTGGGCAGCTTGTCAATGAAATTTCAAAGCAGTTTTTGAACATGTTGAAAAACTTCAAAACAATTTAAATTCATGTGAAGGTTCCTTCCCCTTCGTTACTATTCGTATCCAAAGAAACTTACTGTAAAATACATCTTTTCCCTAAATAACGTCTTCCAAAGTTTTTGGCACGCTGCCAACAAGTCAAGTTGGGAAATGTGAGCACTATGCAAAGTCTCATACAGTAGATAATTCAACTATCCAGTTGTCAGAACACGTACGAATTTCTCCTATTACGATTGCCAACTGAAAACAAAGTTCCGTTTTCATACCGTGGAACCCGATTTTAACGGGTACCTCTGCGACCGTGATATCTGTAAGTTACTCTTCTAAATTCCCTGCAGTCTTTCTCTCATCATCGGCGACCATTCTGTCTCCAAACATTCGTTCTCGAAAAAGTCTCTCTTCTAGTTTTTAGACTCAAAAATAGACACCCGTAACGTCACTTGTTTTTTATTCTTCCAAATGCCGCGCGTAGTGTATTTCATCCGTCATCTGTCAACATTCGTAAAAATCGTTTTCGAAAAAGTCATGACAAAAATTAGCACAGTTGGTTAGTCTCACGTTGCATGTTCGGCATAGCCTACACTTTGCGCACGTGAGCGCCAGACATGTGTGCGCCAGACACGCCAGACGTGACTTGAACGTGACTTTACCTGTTCTTGATTGCTCTAAAGGCATTATGTAGTCTATTTCTCTCGTCATCACTCAACATTCTGTACTCTTTTCTGACTGCTTTTCCCAGAGGTGCTCCTCGTACAATACAGTTGTTGCCGCCACTACCTACAAAAAATAAGTATAGGGTCTGAGTCTGTAAACGTCCTACTCTAGTGTCTGGATGGCCCATTTCAAAGTCTCAGTAGCCCAATATCTGGTTTCAAAGTCCCCATTTCACGTTTCCGCGCGTGGTTTCGACCTTTCTGGAACCCGTTAGAGACCGTACGATAAGCGGAGAGGGCGAGGCAACAGGAGATATTGGGAAATTGAAATGGGAGGTTGGAACTCGGGCGAATGGCATCTTTCGACAACCAGACTGCTCCATTTTCAATTAATATTGATACTATTTTCAATTAATATTGATCGATGCTGACATGAATCGTTGTCGTTATATTTGAGAAAAAGTGAAGCCCAAAATACACAATCAAACCATGCAGAACCATTACGTGGTCTTGCGACAGTACCACAAGCAAAATTGGAAAATGTTTCAAAGAACGAAATATGATCCAACTACAAGTTTTCACATAACTATGTAGATCAAAAAGTTGAGACCCACCTCCAAACCATGGACAGAGACACCGAATAGTCTTGCAATCATACATTCTGGAAATGGAGTCGGAATGGTCACTCTTCAAGAAATGTGGCTTTACTTCTGTCGTCGCCGGAACCGTCTGTGAATATTGTTTCCGAATATTCTTTATTCATCATTGTGTAGGATTTGTAAAACCGCTGTGAACAGAATGCGGTCATTTTGGTAGGGGCGTGGTTGCCGAGCCGCTAGCTCATCTGCGTATCTGTGATCTATAGTTCGTTTCAACCATCGATAGTAGTCAGCCATGCTGGTCGAGCGCACCCTACATTGCAGGCAATTGATCTGGCAACTTGCCAGCCTTTTCATTACAAATAAAATTTCGAAAAGTGGTTATTTTCAGATTTTTGCACATATTTTGTGCTCAAAAAGTTATCAAGTAATCGGGGAGTATTTAAAATTCTTGAGCATTCTGCATTCTGCAGTCAATTGAGCATTCTGCAGTCTTTTTCGGAAAAAAATTCAGAGAAACATAACTAAGGTTTAATAAAAATAGAAGTGAGCAGAAGTGAAATAGCGGGCGTGTGTCGGGATTGAACTAAAATTCTGAAAAAGAAACAAACTCTGGCTGCAGCATCCCATTCTTGCAACTGGTTGCAAACATGCCTCAGACTGGCGGTGGGGGCTCGATTACAGTCCAGACCGAATGAAACATCGAAAATCAGGGAAAAGAACAAGACGCCGGCTAGTTGAACCCACATGTCTGAAGTTTTACTTTGGCAAAAATCAAAATTTGCAGCCCGAAGCAAGGGTCAAAGATCAAGAAAAAAGTCAAAAAACTATATTTTTTTCTACAAAAATCGAAACTTGCAGACCGCGTGAAGATCAGACACCAGTTGGCCACATGACTGAAAAAAATGTTAAGAAAAAAACATCAAGAAACAAAGTATCACGGTGCAAAGAGTATTTACGTAAAACGTTCAAAAAACAATAAATATAAAGTTACATCAAGTTGCAACTGCCTGTTCAACGTGTGAATGCAATGTATCTAATGGAGCACTATATTATAAAAGCCTACTCAGTGGATATTAGTAATTCAACACACGTGGCATTTCTACTGTAGCAATAGTACAGAATAGAAATCATTAATGAAACCATAAATGATAGAAGACCTGGTTAAAAAAAACTAGAGTATGCCATTTATATCATGGAAGAGGAGTACCAAATTAAATCTTTATGATACATTTTGAAATATGACTAACGCTAAGCCAGCATTTGCCAACGGAAAGGCAAGAGGGTACTGTATATCACACTTTCCGCTGTGTACGCGCACACGTTCTCGATTCCAAAGCTTTCCGGTTATGTTCTCTAATGGCGCAGTGGTTAGCTCCCTGCTACGAAACTTTCGCTCGCAGGATCGATTTCGCAGAGAGAGAAAAACACTTGCGTTTGACGCTGTCAAGTTTCAAATTTCCTTGTGAGGAACAGAAAAACAATAATCAACGGAGTTCGAGCACTATCTAGACAAGAATAACAGAGAAAAGAGTTATGAACAATAAAAGAAGACATTGAAACATCCATGTATAGACAAGTAAATAACAAACGCATTTAAATGACGTTTTGAATGGAAGAAAGTCAGTCATCAGTCCTTCAGTATTCCGTCCGGTTCGAAGTTTTTGAAAAACAAAAGTATTCCGAGATCACCAGCGGCGGCCAGAAAGTAGTTTTAGAAAAAGGATTTTACTGAGCTTTAATATGTTCATTCTAGAACCTCATTGAATGTTTTGTAGTGTTCACTTGTTTGTACATGCTTGTTTCAATGTCATGGTCTCTTGTTCATCACATTCGTTTGGATATTTGGTTAAATTTTATTGTTTGTTCTGTTTTCTATCTTCGTCTATTATTCACATGCTTGCAAGTAAATGAATCAAATCAAACATCAAACAATCCTATGGTGGGTGCCAAATTTATAAATTTCTGTCTCTCCCCGGAATCGAACATGCGAGCGAAAGATTCGTAGCCACTGCGCTATTACAATACGTAACGGGCACGTTTTGGAATAGAAGACATGTGTGGGTACACCGCGGAAAGTGAGATATACAGTACCCTCATCGCCTTTCTGTTGGCGACGACTATATATTGTATTTATTCCATACCAGCAGCCTCATAACTGTTTGCACATCCATATTTCATAAAATGCATTAGGAACACAAAGTGTGAATGTATGTTTTTCAGCGCTTTCTAATGTATTTCACAACATATTTTATTCATGCCGAAATAAATTTAATATAGATATGACGAATTTCGCTTGACAAATACATTTAATTCTATTATTTGCAAATATGCATATAAATAGAAAACCATGATACAAGCAAGCCAAGTTCGGTTTCTCGATTTTTTTGTCCCAAAATGAAAAGCGAGTTTTCGAACTGATTGAACGCTCTTTGTTGTCAGATTTACACTTGGCTTTTGTTTTTGTTTGTTTTTATAATTTTTTATTAACTTTTTTTTCAGAAACGAAACCCCAGTGAGCGCTGTATCTCCGATGCGTCTTTTAATTATAGTAAGTAACTAGTACTACGAATATACAGTGGGTGCCAAATTCATAAATGTCTGTCCCTCGCCGGAATCGAACATGCGAGCTAAAGTTTCGTAGCAGGTTACCACTGAGTTATTAGAGCACGTGATAGCCAAATTCTGGAATCGAAGACATGTGTGCGTACACAGCGGAAAGTGAGATATACAGTACCAGCTTCCGCCTTTCCGTTGGCAAAGACTATAAGAGGATGTGAACGTTTCCAACACCATATTTTTCGTGTGTAAGTTGTGGAAAGAGGAATTAAGTGATTGAGTTATTCACAGTGTTGATTTTTCATTTCTATTTCTTCAGATTGTTCTGTTTACTTCCACTATTTCCGCATTGGACGGGAAGCTTAAGAAAAAAGGAAATCCCAAGCTGCCCCCCATACCCGAAAACAAAATGCGAGTCACCGCAAAAATCACCCTGCAATGTTTCTTTCACAAGGAGTACAACATTCAAATTCAAATGAAGGAGGTGGTTGTATACTCTGTTTCACCAATCAATGGCCTTCTACAGTAATCCGTCAGATGTTTGCGAGGCTTTTTCAAATGACCAACTATTTTGGTCTGAAACCTCCACAGTTAATAAAGATGCAACAGAAACTACTATAGGTGAAAATCCAGTAACGCCAACATACCAAACTTAGCAGAAAATTTGAGGAGACTACTTTCGAGGGTTATTGCTGGATGGAAGAAACTATAATTTCAATCAAACGCCTTGTGAATCAATCCAATGCACTTCACTATTGACGTCTGCCCCGTCAAATAAATTGCTAAAAATGAACCTTTTAGCCTGATAGGTTAGTTTTTTGTGAGTAGAAAACTGCTTTCACTCAATTTCAGACAGATCCTTGGTTTGACGACGAAATCGGCAAAATTTGGAAATTCCAAATAAAGAAGAAGAAGGCGAAAAAGGTGTTTATTTGGGGAGATGCGGCAGACCATGGACCTGTCGATGGCAACATCGAAGTCTTCTTCAAAGTGGAACACGACTGCACACCGGTATATAGTGTTCTTCATCCCTACTGAGACCCATACAGTAGGAATCTAACTTCGAGTCTGTCTAAGTTTTGTAAACGTTATCGAAAACTTTAGTTATTTCTGTATTCGATTCTGATTCCCTTACAAACAATTTCCGGAATAATATTCAACAAGGTTAGAGTTTGCATCAGAAAAGAGTCATTGGACAACTGCATTATGTACTGTAGGAGTCTCAGTAGAAATGACGTGTCACTATATAAGACACTTTAGTAGTCACGTAATGTTAGCGTTCTAATGAGGCATCGAGTACTTTTTCATTGCACGTTTCTAAGTTCTGCTGTGTTTAACATTTCACGCCACTGTGCAATCGACTAAAAGTATACGTATGTTATGGCATTGAGCGGGAAAGACTGAAAACATTTGCAACGGTTGAAGTGATGTGTCTCTCAGACATTTCCAGCCAGTTGATTTGCCACGTTTGTAGCGTCTCGACGAGAGATTGCGTAGATCAGAGAGACGCAGATGTCTGCGACCCCAAGATTATGCGATTCGAAAAATACTGAGAATTAACTGTGTTTGGAAAAATGTCCGCAGAGATCGGGAAGCTGAAATAGTCATTCAAAGTATTAGATTAATTTAAACTCACAACCTTGATTATTAACCAAATCGGTTCAATTATTCTATTCTGCGAAACATTTTCAGGACAGAACCATCGCCAAGATAGATTTGCCAATCAATCATTTTTTCAAGGTAATTATTTTAACTGAATATTTTTGAAAAGGTGTTACTGGTTTAAAAAGTATGTTATTGGTATACATTTGATTAAAACCATCAACTGTACAGAACGAGTTCACAGAACGATCTGCTTTTCTATCCGTGAAAATGCTGTAAATTTCATGCTTGAAGATGGTCTTGCGCTCCGTGGTTAATTTCTCCGCCCCAATGCGAAAGCGCCCCAAAACTTGAGTTTGAGAATCTTCGCAAACGAGTTGTGAGTAAGTGTTCCAGCTAAATATCAATAAGTTGGTTCCCTAGCGCATTTACAATGGAGCGACAACGTTGAACGTAGAGCACAAAACACGAGATTCGGCCCTGCTAGAATTACTGGGTTAGACGAGTCTATTGGGAGTAGAGGATTGTTTCAATGAGCCTAACACGACTATTTCGGAACCTCAGTCGATGTGCTGGATTTATGAGTTCTTGTTTAGAGAAGTTAACATAATTGTGTCATCGAGCCTCGAACATCACTTTCATCGAACTAAATTAGATTTATCATGAATTTAGTGAACTAGCCTCACAATTTCAGAAGTTCGAGCCGTTCGAATTCTACTTCAGGCCCAACAGAACCTATTCGCTGCCGTTAGCAGAAAGAAACTGGGACATTTGGCATTTAGAACAAGCGGCCTTCCAGAACAAATGAAAATATGTGAAATTGACTACTAACATGATGACCATCTTCTCAATTTTCAGAACGGTTTCCCAGTTTTTAATATATTTCCTTTTTCCGAAATTCGAATAAACATTTAATCGAATTGTCGATGATTGATGGAGAAGAACTAAATACACTGTTTATATGACTTCATTCATGATTCAAACTCTACTCGGAAGTTGCGCATACTGAATTTTTTGTATTCCCTCATGAGAATTATAAGAATAATTTTGCCAATATACTCTATTCAAGGCCCTTTCCGCTGCCGCTGAGAGCGAGAGAAGATGAATTTGGGGGTTTGGAACAACGGAATTTTCAAAAAAAATGAGCAACATTCGTGTATGTGTGTGTTGTGTTATTTCGACAATAAGAAGTTTTCAATATTTCAGCCGTGTATTGTTTTGCATGGTTCGTGTTTTGAATTCCACACGCATTAGGCACACGAATGTTTCCAGTGATTTCTATTGTATTTCACAATTATTTCTTGTCGGAATGGATTTATAACGAATATGACCAATTCTTCATGCGAATACGTCATATACTTTTTGAAGAAAATCGTATAAATAGAAGTTCCGGGAGAAACCGACACATATTTTGTTTGTTACACAGTTATTCTTTCCGCACGAACCCCGCAATTATTTGGTTTCACATAGTTTAGAACAAATGTAACTTTCAGAAAATATTGAAACAGCGACATATTCTTTGCTTGTATTTTACAGGAGTATAGCTTTGGTGAGCGCGGTCTCGTGTGATGCGTCTCTTGATCACGGTAGGATGTACTACGACTATTTGAGAAAATGAACATAAACATTTTCTAAGAACTTCATTCGGTGTTCAGAAAAGGAAATGGAATTGTTTTGGGTTTCAAATATCAACTATCGAAAAAGTTCTTCAAGACATTCGCACCCAGAACAGTTTCACAAGTCGAATTTGATTGGGAAACAAAAAAGTTGGTAAAGTGAACGCACTAAACTGAATTCAAATTCGAGTACTTTCAGCTTGTGTTTCTATTCTCCGCAATTTCCGTCTTAGAGGGGAGGAATGAACTGCCTCCCATCCGACGTAATCAGATGCGAATTACCGCAGAAATCACTCTGAAATGCGCCTTCTACGAGGAATACGACATTCAAATTCAAATGAAAGAGGTGAGGAAAGTTTGAAATAATAATAATAATAATATTAATAATAATAATAATAATATTAATAATAATAATATTAATAATAATAATAATAATAATAATAATAATAATAATAATAATAATAATAATAATAATAATAATAATAATAATATTAATAATAATAATAATAATATTAATAATAATAATATTAATAATAATAATAATAATAATAATAATAATAATAATAATAATAATAATAATAATAATGATGATAATAATAATAATAATAATAATAATAATAATAATAATAATAATAATAATAATAATAACAATAATAATAATAATAATAATAATAATAATAGTAATATTTATAACCCGAAATGTGCAACGGTACTCAAACATATGAAAGAATAATATGGTACAGAATAAGAAAATCAAATGTGTTTACCTGTCTGTAATATGCGTTATTGAGAGGTTCACGGCACACTGTTAGTCAACCGTCACGTGAGACATGTTAACCACAGCAAAACTCTGAAACGTGCAATGATACAGTTTACGATGCCTCATTAGAATGCTAATTTCACGTGACTATTCAATTTACTTCCAGTATACTTTACCAACGATTTCAAGACAAACTTCTCTTTTCTCCTAGTCATATCCGCATGCGTAAGAAATACTGGTCATAGAGACACATGTTTTTGATTATTTGGTTTTCGTTTGGTCTTTAATGGGTTGATGTCTATATTTTTTTCTTTTATAGTTTTTAATCTTATCTCTAATTTTTAAGATCAAGTTTTTGTGAACATCCATTCAGACGGATGACCTTTCACGCGACGAAGAAATTGGTAAGATCTGGAAATTCCATTCGAGCAAAAAGGAGGCAAAAACTGTATTCATTTATGGAGATACCGGCAGCGATGGGATATTCGACGACTCACTAGAAGTGTTTTTCAAAATCGAACACGATTGTACCCCGGTAGGTAGAGTGGTTAACCAATTCCAAAAATCAATTTAATTCAATTCCAATTCCAACCAATTCTCGAAAAATTCCGAAATTTAAATTCTAAGTCATTCATCATTCCAAAAAACCAATTCAATTCAATTCCAACTCCGACCAATTCCGACCAATTCTTAAAGAATCCATTCCAATTTCAATTCTAGAGGCATTTTTTTCTGCAAAAAAGGCCGGTAAACAGTTTTTCTGTTGCTTTTTACAACAAATACATTTGAAAAAGATAGAACAGACCGAGAAACTGTCGATTTAAACACGTTTAAAATTTCAATTCTGAATCAATTCCGGACCATTTCCAATTTTTTTACCAATTCTCAAGAAAAACCAATTCAATTCCATTTTTTTTGGCTGTCAAAAAACCAATTCAATTCAATTCCGATTTTCTCTTAACAAAACCAATTCAATTCAATTCAAGTCTTTGGAATTGGTTTTCAATTCTTTTCCATTCCAGTTCCAATTCGATTCAATTCCTTAACCACCCTACCGGTAGGAGAACAAGACTCTTAAGTTTACCAACAAAAAATTGGTGGTTTGAGTTCTGTGCGTAAAAATGTGAAGAATGTTTTGCTAGCCTGAACCTTCTCTACCCTCTAGGAATATCAGTGCGTTTATCTGAGTCTTTTAATCTGTATCTTTTTCCTCTTCTCTTTTTTGTTGTTTTTTCACTGTCCTCTTCTCTTTTGTAACTGGCCATTTACTTAATGGGAGTGTCACGAATAATTTTCAATTTAGAAACTCACGTCTTCTGTCGCTAATAGCCTATTCTGTTCTTTTTTCCACTACAAACTCGAGAAAGCCGGTAGAAAAGGGGCAGGCGCCGCTGCATAAATTGCTAATCGACTTTTGAGTTTTTCTCAGTTTTTTCTCAATCTCTCGTGAGTTTGATCATGTTTCTTCGTACAAACATGCTATTTGCGAAAGAATTATTTCAGGATAGAAGTATCGCCAAGAAGGATGTTCCTATAGAAATTGTTCACGGGGTATGCACTTTTATTACATTCATAATTTGAGAAAAGAGAAAAATGTTGAAACGAAGCTAAAGATAACAAAAATACCAGAAATTTTCGATGACTTTACAAATTCAACTATATCGTTACGATTTCAAACTGTAGAGTTTTATGTGCGTGGATTTCTTGTGCGTACCTATCAACAAAAAAACATTTAAAAGGGGGACAGAAAGGGAAGCTAATATAAAAGAGCTTCTCGGAAAAAACAATATGTACAAACTTTAATCTAAACTAACGAACCTAATCTGCACACGATTCACATGTTTTAGCCTGTTTTGGCGCGCGCGCCGTTAAGTTTAGGTACCCCGGGGTACCTAAACCCCGTGGTACCTACCTAAGTTTTAGGTACCCCGGGGTACCTAAACTTTCTTTCCATTCTGCCCTCCCTTAAGTGAACATAAGATCGAGGAGCATGTTGTTGAACTGATTGTTTTCATAGGTAGGATTTTCGCCCCATGTGTTTGTTTTTTAAATATAACAATCCCATCTGTTCATGTCTGCACTTGCCAAAGATTCGTCAAACGGTGGAAACATTTTATAATTCTAACTTTACTGAAATATGAAAAACTTTTTACAGATTGACTATATTTATCAGCAACTTGCACCGCTTAAAGTAAAATTCGAGGCCTACACGACCTATTCACTGCCGTTAGCAGCGAGAAACAATGCGATTTGGAACTTGGAGCAGGAGATCTTTCAATAAGAAAAAAGTGAGTTATTCTTGTTACTCTTACTGCGTATCAGTTTTGCCAAAAACCGCTGCGAAAACATTCTATATACATATTTCAGATTATTTAAATAAGGGAAACCCTAGAGGCTACATTGTCTTGTCCGCTGTGACAAGTGCGTAGAACTGCGTAACAGATAATACTATACGATTGTCTATAGGATTTGCCCAACCATTGTGGACACCGTACCATCGATTTTGTATGGGACGGGGTTTGGCGAGCGGCCAGTTCGTCTGCGTATCATTGAACTACACACTCTCTCAACTGCTGGCAGATAATCAAAGACCGCTCGCCCCGCATCGCTCAACCAATTGAGCCCTCTGCCGTCTTTATGGGGAAAATGGCGACTATATCTGCTTTTGACGTTCAAGTTTCCGGCCAACCAAGCATATAATTTCATACATCGAAAAACATACATCAAAAATTTGCGTTTCAAAATCAATTTCGGAAATATGCAATTATTTGCTTGTGTAAACCGCCACATTTCAATGCTTCACGCTAACTATTTTGTTTTCAGTTTCCATGATTGTCGTTCTAGTGTTCTGTTCTTGGCACCGAAGGGGATATATTTTTTTAAATTTGGTGTGTAAACAAGAATAAACAACATCTTCACATTCTCAATGTTTTTTGACGAGTTCAGTGATGACCTGGAATCACACAAACAAAAATTGAAAATTAACAAACAGATGTATTACGTTCCAAACGCGTATTTGGGAAACGCTGGCCAGTATTCTAAACAGGAATGCATATTCACAGTTGATTGGTCGTCAGCCGGTTCTACTGTTGTTTCTGGCATGTCACTGGAGCCATGTCTCAGAACATACCAATGTTCACCACCAATGTCCACCAGAATACGTTTTGACGATAATGTGGTATGATGATCACCGCCTCGGAACGATGCGAAATGAAGAAATAAAAGAAACAAATTTGAAATATGATTCATTGTTCAGTATTCTCGAAATGAAAGCACTTGCACTAGCTATTTATCAGTCGAGCGGTTCGACTCACAAGTAAAGAACAGCATTTTGGGAGGGTGGCATGGTGGGTGGTAGAAGATAGTTGGTTGAACACCATTGAATGTTCAACTTGAACACGATTTCAGTGAGAGTTTTTGAAAAAGATGGCATCAGCGCATTTGTGAACATATAAAACGGTTCATTTCCGTACCTTTATTTGGCCCGTTTCCAATTTTATTTCAAAATGAGTTATGTTGAAAGTTTTGTTCTAGTTTAGTTAGAACAGTTAAATTCATTGGTTTTATGCAAGTGATTTTGTAACTGTTGTCACATGCATATTCAATAAAATGCATTAGATATACAAAGTGGGACTAAATGTTTTCAGTGCTTTTTAATGTATCTCACAATGTATTCATGTCAAAATAGAATGAAGATGAATATGACAAACCATGCTTATTGCAAATGAATTGACATACATAATTTGCAAAAATGTGTATAAATAGAAGGTCAGGAGAAAACCAAGCAATGTTTTGTTTTTACACAGTTCACCACAACTGTTACATTTCAAAAATAAACTGAAAAGGCAGCTATTTCTAAATTTGCTTGTTTGCAGAAACATATCTCTAGTCAGCACTGTGGTTTATGATGCGTATTTTAACCATGGTAAGTAACTTCACTATAATACTTCATAGATAGGAACATAAAAGTTTCCGACGCACTCCATTTCGTACTTAGCAATATGTGCTTCCGCGAAAGATGGTTACAACAATTAAATTGTGGAACAAAATGAAAAGTTGAGAAAAAGAGGAAAGTGTCGAATTTTAAGCAGGACGATTATATGTACCGAAGCCTTTAAACTGTAATTGAAAAATGTATTGCCATTTAAAGGGGGGCTGCAATGAATATTCAAATAAAAGATCAAACTGAGACAGTTCGATATATGTCCTTTTCATACTAGAATGTCCAATTCAAACCTCTATTTTCAAAATTTCACTATTTTGTTGCTAACTGTCAGAGACGCAGAGTATGATTTGGAGTGAATGAATATTGATTGCGAGCACTTCTCTGACTCTCGTGCCTTCTGGGCTAACGCCGTTAGCCAAATTCGGCATTCAATGCAGCCCCTCTTTAAAAGGCTGAAGCGTTGAGATTGGACCACATAATCGTCTTTCTTTAAAGACACTTTTGTTTCAGCTCGTTCTGTTTTATTGTGTCTTTTCCGTGGTCGATGGAAAACGTAAGAAAAAAGGAAAGCCCAAGTTTCCTCCCATTCCGGCGGGTTCCATGCGAATAACTGCAAACATAACCCTTAAATGCGCCACCTACAAGAGCTACAATATTACAATCCAAATGAAAGAGGTGGGTGAACTGTTATAGTTCCGCCAAACAATGTACCTTTCCAAAATAGTAACAGACAGCCGATTCAAGTAAGCGACCAGTCTGAGTCACATGATTCAAATCTACATCTTGGGTATTTGCCAACCTCGTCGCTCCGCCTACATAAATGTACTGTAATAGAGGACTATAGTTCGGTGAAACGAACTATATACTGGTATTGAACTGGTACTAAAATTTGGTGCATGAAAGTGTTCCAGCAGTCGCAGCATATTGGGTATCATCAAAGTGAAACGCTCATGTGAAACTTGCGAAACCCTATCAAAATACCAGAAAGGGCTTTTATATTTCAAAAATGTTGCCTAACCACAATCAAAAACTGTTTTTCGAGTTCTACTATAGTCGTCGCCAACGGAAAAGCAGGAGGGTACTGTATATCTGACTTTCCGCTGTGTACGCACGCATGTATTCGATTACAAATTTTGCTGGTTACGTTCTCTAATAGCGCAGTGGTTTGCGCCCTAATAGGAAAGTTTTGCTCGCAGGTTCGATTCCGGCGAGCGACAGAACTTTATAAATTTGGCACCCACTATATACTTTGGGTCTGATCCAGACTTTTCACGTAAGGGTCCGCGTGAGACAAGCACTATGTAATGCGTAACTATTTCAGTCGATACGCATGTTTTATCTACTATCAATACCTTATGTTAATATAAAGGCTTTTGGCGTAGTTGTACGAACTAGTTTCAACGGTGTGCTAATTTCCGCTTTTTTTCAGTACTCATCCTGCTCAAAAACCTAGATGCAAATGAAAAACTAAAAGAATCATCGTTTCTGTCAAATCCAAACTTCAATTTTAGACGGACCACTTGAGTTCTGACGAGTTTATTGGCGAGCCCTGGAAATTCGAAGTCAAGAAGCATAAGGCACAAACTGTGTTCATTTGGGGCGACACGGCGGAAGGCGATGGCTGGTTCGACAACACACTCGAAATATTCTACAAAGTTGAACACAACTGCACACCGGTACGCATCTCTAACTAGACATTTAGTCGTCGCCAACGGAGAGGTGAGAGGATACTGTATATAAGACGCTGCAATTTATATGTCCCCACAAGAAAAACTTGAAAATCACTTTTTCGCTCGTTGTTGTGTATTTTACTCCGAGGCATCAGATAGTATACTGTGAATCGCTGAAAAACGAATATTGCACCAACCATATGTAAAACCACACCGCCAAGTGCATGCAAACATGAATCAAGATCGTATACACAAATTCGTTAGAATCAAAAATGTGCAAATAGTGGTGTGCACAAAATCGGTAGATCCTGAAATGTGTACACATAAAGTACACAAATGTAGTACTACGGAAAATGTGTACATGCACAAATTTTAACTACGAATATTGTGCATAATCCCTAATTTAACGCCTAAAGCACAACAAAACCAGATAAAAACAGAAAAGGTTCACATGGACACACCAAAATTCTAATGAATTTATACATTTCTGGGGGTTTACACATTTTTTTTAACTAAGGATTTTGAGTGATCTATTAATACACTTTTCGGTTCTATCAATTTTGTGTCACCAAGTTTTATAGGTGTATACATCAATATTTTGCGTACGTCCTGTTTTTCCAGTTGATTTTTCATGTGCAAGGTTTTTGAATACACATGGTAAAAAGAGAAACCACTTTCGTGACAACCGATGTGTATTTTGCACAACATTTTCGAGAAATGTGTGTATTTGTCGGATTTAGTGGGGTCATATATATTTTAGCGTCTTATATCTCACTTACCGCTGTGTACGCACACATGTATTAGATTCCAAAGCTCGCCGGTTATGTGCTTCAATAGCGCAGTGGTTTGCGCCCTGCTACGAAACTTTTGCTCGCAGGTTAGATTCCGGCAAGAGCCAGAAATTATAAATTTGGCATTCACTATAGCTCTCGGTTAGTTTTCCGTGTAACCGGTTGTTTGATAAGCTGATGGTACGTATGCTAGAAGATCCCGGCATCTTCATCCCATCCTGCGTCTCTCACTCTGCCTCACTATTTCTCGTCTCTTACATCCCGGCGGGATGTAAGAGCAGAGAAATAGCGTATGTTTGAGGAGACGCAGGATGGTAAGAGCAGAGAAATAGCGTATGTTTGAGGAGACGCAGGATGGGATGAAGGTGCTGGGATCTTCTAGCATACGTAAAATGATGACGTACTGGTACGCGTGCAAAACAAAAATGTAAACACTATTTGCACGTGAAACTTTGGGAATCCTCTGATCTGTGTCACGTTTTTTTGCGGTAGTTCGTAGGTTGCCGCGTAGTAATCAACAGTGATTTTGTACTTTTCAAGAGGTTTCTACGCCGTTTATAATTTTGTTCCCTTCAATAATTGAGTGTAGTGTGGTTTTAATATTCGAAAACAACTTGAAAATTATTGATGAAGTCATTTCAGGAGAGAACCATTGCCAAAATAGATGTTCCGTGTAAGGTACGGACAGTTTTTGTTGTTATTTATCTCGAACTACAGTTTGACGGCATTTATGTTGGTTATCTCCCTTTTCAGAGTACAATAAGTCTGCAACTTGAGTCGTTTATCGAATACTGAAAAACAGCTAAATATATAAATGCAACGTTTGCATGCCTTACATTTATGAGCAATGGTCTTGTAACGCGGTCGTATTACAATGGTTTGTAATCAAAACCACATACTAAGTTTCTTTCAAGCGTCATAACAAGAACTTGCGAGCAGATATCCTCCTATAGTCATGTTCCTTGAACATGAAAACTAGGTTCTGATCTTTTCTGGTGTATTTTTGCGTATTATCCAAACTATTATTTTAAGGGCGAGTTCGTCCCACCCGGCATCTCTCCAGTTATTCCGTTCGACGTCGATTTCAAAGCAAACACAACCTATCAACTGCCCCCAGGACCACCAGATTTCAAAGTTTGGAATTTGGAACAGCTTTTATTCCAACAAGACTAAGGAGAAGTGAGTGTGTTGGGTTCATACCTTACCGACCGGTTCAGTCTTCGGAACCAGAGTAGGTATGCTAGAAGATCCCGTCCCCTTCATCCCATCCTGCGTATCTCGCCTTGCCTCACTATTTCTCGTCTCTAACATCCCGGCGGGATGTAAGAGCCGAGAAATAGCGTATGTTTGATGAAACGCAGGATGAGAGGAAGGAGCCGGGATCTTCTAGCATACGTACTCAGGTTTCAACTCATCAGTAAAGACCGTTTTTTAGAACAATTCTGTTCCAAGGACAACATTAAGCGTTGACCTATTGGGTCATGTGACACATTTTCTACTGTACTGCGTTTTCCTTAGCAGGACGATAATGTGGACCAATCCCGTGTCAACGGTCCTTTAAACTGCAATTGAAAAATGTACTGCAGTTTAAAGGACTGAAGCGTGGGAGTGGACCACATAATTGTCCTTCTTTAAAGCAGAGTTGTTTCGTTCCTACAAAACCCCGTGGGTATTTCAATCAACCGGAATCAACTGAATTTTAGGTTTTCAGTGCATCAAACTGTCTTTTTTTTCATTTTTGGACAAAAGAAAGACAACTATAATATTTGCAAACTTTCCCTAATCAAACAATACAGTTTCCACATTGTTGATGTTTCCTGCTCAGAACGATTACCGCCCATTTTCTGCGATTGGCCAGCTACAAACACGAGAGAGCATAAAGATCAATGAGACCGCAGACAGACTAAGACACTCGGGTTGTCTCTGATCTGCACACTCTCTCGTCGAGGCCGCTATAAAAGTGGACTGACCAACTGGCTGAGAATTGTCTGCGGCCTCATTGACCTGCATGCTCTCTCGTTTTTGTAGCTGGCCAATTGAAGAAAAATGGCGATGATGGAGTGCAGCTCGAGTATTAATTGGCACGCGTCATGCAATCAACGCTGTGTCGCAATGTCATAAGGTCACACAAGTATGACTAAGGGAGAGATATGAGAAAGTTAGGGTCATTCATCTTTTCATGAGATAGGTATGCTCGCCGTCAGAATGTATTGGGTTCTATATATCTTTTTTTAGAGTGGTTCACTCGTGCGTACCACACGTTATTGTAGACTGTTCTTCTAGCCCAATAAACATTACGAGATCCACTGACGTTGGTGAATGAATACAAAGAAAGCAACAACCAGTTGAATGGAATCTTGATGAGCTTGACTTAAATGCTTTCAAAGACGTGATATAGTTCTCGCCAACGGAAAGGTGGTAGGGTATAGTCCCCATTTTCCGCATAAAGACAGCAGAGGGTTCAATTGATTGAGCGATGCGGGCGAGCGGTCGTTGATTATCTGCCAGCAGTCGAGAGACTGAGTAGATCAATGATACGCAGACGAACTGGCCGCTCGCCAAACCCCGTCCCATACAAAATTGATGGTACGGTGTCCACAACGGTTTGACAAATCCTATACTGTACATCTAAATTTTTTCTGTGTACGGGCACATGTCTTCGATTCAAGAACGAGTAAGGCACCCTATAACTCTATTCAGTGCTGGAACATAAAAACACAACGTGATTAGAATTATAAACTATATTCGAAGTGGACACCTTTCCACGTGGTTATATTGCAGCATGTGTCTTTCAAATGTGGTTTTTGTACACGTTCTCGTTCGAACCAAAATAGACACATAATTATGTTTGTTCAGGAATTAACCGTTGGTCGTTCGCTTATTATCCAGATTTCCGATGATTTTATACTCGATACGTGACATTTTGATACGTTTTTGGGTCGATTAACAATGAAACAGTGGTAAACAAAAATGTGCTGTCAGCATTTGGGAGTTATTGTGAAGTTGCATGCAGAACATACTACAAAAATGGCATAGTCGAGAATTTCGAAAAGGTGGCGTATAGCAACTGAATCGGCGTGAGATACACAAAGTTATTTCCAGAGTAACAAAGTGTATTAATTAGAATCCCGTTGACTTTATACTCTACATATTACCTTTTTCACTGGGACAATTAACATTGCAAAGGTCGTAAATATGGTTTGAGTTGCTGATTTTATTCCGCGTTAAACAGGAACACGTCAGAAAAACACAGCTAAGTAGGATTTGCGGGACGGCAAAAAATGAAAACAAAACTGTCTGTTCATGATATTGAAAAAAAATTCTGGATAAATGAACAAAACACAGTCGTATTCAGTGACAAAGTGAAGACCTCAGTTAAAAAGTGATAGATTTAGATCTAAGACTACAGAACCATTTTCAGGAACGGAACTTTTTTTGTTCTTTCTTCACTCTATGGCAAGTTGTTTCAGTTTTTTCTAGATTCGCACTTCGTTTGTATATAGTCGCATGGTGGATTGTTTCAGAGCAGGAGTTGTTCAAGATCCCGTTTTGGAAGCTCAAACTTTCCTAACTATAAAAAAAATCGATGATTACCGGTGCTATCAGTGCGGCAGAAAGCACTCAAAAATCTGAGATACCTCGTGAGCAATATCTCACCAACTTCTCATGATATTCTATTGATTGCTATTCTACACCATTAGAAGTTCACGAATTCCTCATAAGGTATTCATGTGGTTCTCATGAGAGAATGATGAGAACTTCTCATGGGGTTGGATGGTTTGCTACGCCGCCAGGTGAGTGTGGCGTGAAAAGCACATACTGACTTCATCTGCTGTGTTTGTAGTTTGAACCCCCTGTTATCAGTTTGTGACTGACATTAGCTGATGTTCAAAGGACAACTTCGATATAGTCACCCATTTTAAACTTACAGTCACGTACAAACATTGAATTATCACTTCTAGCAAAATTATGCAACAATTGTGAGCCGAGTGATCGAGTGGTTGGCGTTTGGCTCTCGCTCAACAGACGCCAAGTTCAATCCCCGCTGGCCGCGGTATCTTCATAGCGAACCGCATGAACTGGTAACAAACCTTCCCACCTATGGACGTACTTCTGTGTATGACACTGTGATTCGTGCGTAGTTATGCTATTTTCTTATAAAAGTAGTATGACTGTAATGGGAACAGTTTTAGGTTATCATTATTATTTCCAAAGTGCAAACCATTTTCTTTGTTTCATGTCCATCATTTCCTTTCGAAGGTTGTTTTCGTAAACTTTCTGGTTGACATCAAAATACATGACTCTGTTTTGTTCATAGATTAACCGTTGATCGTCCATTTATTATTCAGATTTATTTATTATTCACACTTCATACTCTACACGTGACATTTTGGTGGATGTTAGGCTGATAAACATTGGAGATTTCGCAAACAGAAGTGTACTGTCAGGATTTGAAAGTTATTGTGCAGTTGCCTGCAAAACATACAACGAAAATCGCAAATGGTCAAGAATTTCAAAACTCTGGTGTATGGTAATTGAGTCTGTGTGAAAGATGAAAAAGTACTCCCATAGTATAACAGTGTATTACTCAGATTCCTGATGATTTTACATGTCAATTTTGTTATAACTCACTTAAACAATTAACATTGCAGAGGTCGTAAATATGGTTTTAGTTTCTGATTTTGGAAGTTGTTGCAGCGTTAAACGCGAACACGTCAAAAAAAACCAGCTAAGCAGGATTTGCGAGAATAAAAAAAATGAAAAACTGCCTATCAAATGGATCAACTGAAAGCATTGTACAGTCGCTGAAAGCGAAAAAATGTTCAAAAAAACCATGTTCCATTCTGAAAAGATTCTTGAAAATTTTTCGAATTCTTCTCTTGTCGGAATCGAACCTGCGATCAAAAGTTTGGAATCAGGGCCCTAACGACTGCGTCATTAGAGCACATATCAGGAAAGCTTTGGAATCGAGGATATGTGTGCGTACACAGCAGAAAGTGAGATATACAGTACTCTTCCGCCTTTCCGTTGGCGACCACTATAATTCCCAGGGCGGAGTTCTCTGAATGAACTCAATTCCGTGAATTCGCGAACTCGTAAACTTCCCTTGCTCACGTAGTGAACTATAATTGGTGAGCTCAACTTGTGAACACGTATGTTCAAACTGAAATTAACGGATGAGAGTGTGAAACATAACTTCTGCAGTTATCTTCATGCTTCACGTATTGAGTGACAGTTTTATTTGACCTACCGCGTGTAGTTGTGTTTTACTTTGAAGATGACTTTAAGGTCTTCAAATATGTGATCGAACAAGAAGCCATAGTTTTCTCTGCGTCAGCCCAAATAAACACATTTTTCGCTTTCGCATTCTTGAGGTGGAATTGCAATGAGCCGGTGTAAATTTTTTGTCCAGAATACTATTACTCTGAAATTGAGTTAATAAACCTTGACGAGAGAGCGTTTACATGACAGAGACGCAGACTTGGAAAAGTGTCTAAGGCTTATGATGTCTACGGACCGTACTTCTACGACTGACACTGTGATTCGTGTGTAGTTATGTGATGTTCTCATAAAAGTGATATATGAATGTAATGTGAACAATCGTAGACTATCATTATTATTTTCAAAGTACACACAATTTCCTTCGTTATATTCTCATCATGTCTTTAAAAGGTTATTTTCGTATACTTTCTGGTTGGCATCAAAATATATTTGTTTTGTTCATAGATTAATCGTTGAATGTCCATTTATTATTCAGATTTCTGATGATTTTATACTCGACACGTGACATTTTGGTACGTTTTAGGTCGATTAACATTGTAAAATTCGTAAACAAAAATGTGCTTTCAGGATTTGGAAGTTATTGTAGAGTTGCCTGCAAAACATACAACGAAAATCGCAAATGGTCAAGAATTTCAAAACTCTGGTGTATGGTAATTGAGTCTGTGTGAAAGATAAAAAGTGCTTCCATAGTAAAACAGTGTATTATTCAGATTTCTGATAATTTTACATGTCAATTTGGTTATAATTCACTTAGGCAATTAACATTGCGAAAATCGTAAATATGGTTCTAGTTTCTGATTTTGGAAGTTGTTGCAGCGTTAAACGCGAACACGTCAAAAAAAACCAGCTAAGCAGGATTTGCGAGAATAAAAAAAATGAAAAACTGCCTATCAAATGGATCAACTGAAAGCATTGTACAGTCGTTGAAAGCGAAAAAACGTTAAAAAAATACCATGTTCCATTCTGAAAAGATTTTTGGAAAATTTTCGACTTCTTCTCTTGTCGGAATCGAACCTGCGATCAAAAGTTTGGAATCAGGGCCCTAACGACTGCGCCAATAGAGCACATATCAGGAAAGCTTTGGAATCGAGGATATGTGTGCGTACACAGCAGAAAGTGAGATATACAGTACCCTTCCGCCTTTCCGTTGGCGACCACCATAATTCCCAGGGCGGAGTTCTCTGAATGAACTCAATTCGGTGAATTCGCAAACTCGTAAACTTCCCTTGCTCACGTAGTGAACTATAATTGGTGAGCTCAACTTGTGAACACGTATGTTCAAACTGAAATTAACGGTTGAAAGTGTGAAACATAACTTCTGCAGTTATCTTCATGCTTCACGTGTTACGTGACAGTTTTATTTGACCTACCGCGTGTAGTTGTGTTTTACTTTGAAGATAACTTTAAGGTCTTCAAGTATGTAATCGAACAAGAAGCCATAGTTTTCTCTGCGTCAGCCCAAATAAACACATTCTTCGATTTCGCATTCTTGAGGTGGAATTGCAACAAGCCGGTGTAGATTTTTTGTCGAGAATACTATTACTCTGGAATTGAGTTGATAAACCTTGACGAGAGAGTGTTTAGATGACAGAGACGCAGACTTGGAAAAGTGTCTAAGCCTTATGATATCTACGGACCGTACTTCTACGACTGACACTGTGATTCGTGTGTAGTTATGTGATTTTTTTTCATGAAGGTAATATACGACTGAATTGGTCACAACTGTAGATTATTATTGTTATTTTTAAAGTACACACAATTTCCTTCGTTATAGTTCCATCATATTTTCGTATGTGCTTTCAAAGGTTATTTTCGTATACTTTCTGGTTGGCATCAAAATATATTTGTTTTGTTCATAGATTAATCGTTGAATGTCCATTTATTATTCAGATTTCCGATGATTTTATACTCGACACGTGACATTTTGGTACGTTTTAGGTCGATTAACATTGTAAAATTCGTAAACAAAAATGTGCTTTCAGGATTTGGAAGTTATTGTAGAGTTGCCTGCAAAACATTCGACGAAAATCGCAAATGGTCAAGAATTTCAAAACTCTGGTGTATGGTAATTGAGTCTGTGTGAAAGATAAAAAAGTACTCCCATAGTAAAACAGTGTATTACTCAGATTCTTGATGATTTTACATGTCAATTTGGTTATAATTCACTTAGGCAATTAACATTGCGAAAGTCGTAAATATGGTTTTAGTTTCTGATTTTGGAAGTTATTGCAGCGTTAAACGCGAACACGTCAAAAAAACACAGCTAAGTAGGATTTGCGAGACGGCAAAAAAATGAAAAACTGCCTATCGAATGGATCAACTGGAGGCATTCCAAAGTCGCTTATAGCAAAAAAAAACAAAACAAAAAAAAAACTAAATATTTCATTCTGAAAAGACATTTTTTCTACTTCGAGAAACATTTAACAAACGCACCATGTATAGGTCAAAAATCTCTGAATGAACCCGAATCGGTTAACTCGTAAATTAACAAACACGTGCATTTTCCTTGCTCACGCAGTGAATTAGCACCTATCTAGTGATCTATACTCCGTTTCACCAGTCAATGAATTTCTACAGTAATCTTTCGAATATTTGAAACACAATTATCGTACAAACAAACAGACTTTTGGATTCACTGTTTTCTATGGTTGTATTAATCAATGTGGAAAGCGAAATCACCTAATTTCAACTGTTTGTAATCCCTACAAGATATGAAAAATTTACTCGAAAGATTTACGATCTTACTGTAAAGAGTGAGCTCGTTGCGTGAAATAGACTATGCATGTACTTCATTTTGTAACAAGCGAACCAATGGGCGAGTTATTGATAAACCAATTAGTCTCTATACCCAAAATTACGTTTCGCATTTTCGACATGTGTTTTGCAGACGTGAATAACTCCATACTATTAGTCAATTGCACAGTCACGTGAAACATGTTAAACAAAGCAGAACTCAGAAACGGGCAGGATGCCTCATTAGAATGCTAATTTCACGTCACTATTCAATTTACATCTAGTTGGTTTTTGATTACATAGTACACAACGTGATTCAAAAAGGAAACTATATTTTCACATTTAATCCTTTCCACATGGTTATATTTTGGTCATGTGTCTTTGAAAGGTATTTTCGTACACTTTCTGGTTGGCATCAAAATAGAGTCACATGACTCTGTTTTGTTCATGGATTAACCGTTGATCGTCCATTTATTATTCAGATTTCAGATGACTTTATACTCTACACGTGACATTTGACTGAATACTGTTGGTCAATTAAAGTTGCAAAGGTCGTAAATGCGGTTTTAATTTCTGATTTGAAAGTTATCGCAGCGATAAATACACTACAGATCACAAATATCATAGATCAACAAAAGTTGCAAAACTGCAAAAAAAAAATGTACGACTTGCCATCAAACTTGAGCAGAGCACATTCGCGTACAGGGAAAAATGAACGAATCGGCGGGAAACTTCAATATTTCATTTAGAAAAGAGAAAATGTCTCGCCGAATCACTAATTATACTGTTAGTCAATTGCACAAAACGTGAAACATGTTACACACAGCAGAATTCAGAAACATGCATTGACAACGTGCACGATTCCTCATTAGTCTCATTAGATTGCTAATTTTACGTGACCAATCAATTTACTTCTAGTATACAAGTCGACCTTTCCGAAGAAATTTGATTTCGGAAATACGCGATGATACTGTTGAGCACAATTGCTGATGTTATTTGTTTTAAACAAAGTTTCTTTCAACAAACTTTTCAACGCATTAGTAACCTCTACCCTAGGGCTGAAATTTCACAGGACGGTTTTCGAGGTTTTCGGGATATTTGACATGGGTCTCACCAAACTATCAATATTCAGAAGTCTATAGTTATATGATAGGGCTCAGTAAAAGATGAACTCAAAAATCGTTTCAAGCCCGATTCAAGACGATTTCTGGGTTTTTCTCAGAGATTTGGGTCATCATCAGTTGAAAATGAAAACAAAACGAAAAGACTCACTGGCCGTCTTTTAAGAAGTCTCTTTGTTCACTAAAGAAATATAATTTGACATTGCAAACTTACTGTAAGAGGTTATGGATAGGTGAAAAGAAATCTACAGTCCAGCTCATTCCTACTTAGAGTGGTACATTACACGCTCACCCATAGAATTTTTGGTGTATTTGAACTGAAAAGAGATGATCAAACTACAATCACAGGAGTTCAGGCCAGAGTGTACCGTTTCAACTTAAACGATTGAGTCATTATCTTTGCTACATGGCGAAGTAAGTACTAATCTTCTTACCTTCTTACTCACTAAAATTTACATATCCTATCATATTTATTTTTCACTTCGCATCGTTTCGAGTTGGTGATCATCATACATATCACATTATCGTCAAAACGTCTTCTTGTGCAGTAGTGGTACTGTTGATTCCTCATGGTGGACATTCGTGTGTTCTGAGACATAGATCCAGTGACATGCCAGAAACAACAGTAGAACCAGCTGACGACGAATTGACTGTGAATATGCATTTCTTACTTTCAGTAAAATTATTTTCAGATTACTTGCTTACTGTGGAAATATCAAAAGGTATGTACAAGAATTGACCTCTTGTTTATGCCGTTTCGTTTTTTTTTCATGATCATAATCTTTCGTAACTAGTAAAGTACAGATTACACTCCGCGACTTTCAACTTTGTTATTTGCACGCGGCGCGGCGCGGATTAGCATTTTATTTATGACGTTGACCGTCAGGATTACCGGTAATTTCACGTGTAATAAAAATAGAGAGGTGGATAAAAGAGCAGCTCGTAGTACAGCTCTCAGTTCACCACTTTACCGCCTTTCGAGAAACCGAGAGCATTGTAACAGCTCTCTCTCTCTCTTTCTCTCTCTCTCTCTCTTTCTCTCTCTCTCTCACTTTTTCTCTCTCTTTCTCTCTCAACTTTTTTCTCGTCTCTTTTTTCTTCTACACTCTCTCTTCCCCTCTCCTTATCTGTTTCTGCCTCTCTCTCTCTCTCGCCTCTCTCTCTCTCTCGCCTCTCTCTCTCTATCTCTGTCTTTCTCTCTCCTACACTACCTCCCCCACTAAGGTCACGAAGTTCAGTCCAGAATATAATAGATTTGTTGAGAAACTCACAATAATTGCCAACTCTCAAGACATATCACAATGATTCATACAACATACAGTAGAAAAACACCACCATCCTTAAACTCTAGCACAGTGTTAAAAACGTCTTCTTAGCTGAACTATCCTCTCTACCTCAGTATTAGTACATAGTATGTACCAACCTAGTACCTAATACCTTAGTATGTTAGCAGAGAGATCATGTTTATAGTCGTCGCCAACGGAAAGGCACGAAGGTACTGTACACCTGCCTTTCTGCTGTGTACGCACACATGTCTTCCATTCCAGAGCTTGGCGGTTATGTGATCTAATAGCGCAGTGGCTAGTGCCCTGCTACGAATTATTTGCTCGCATGTTCGATTCCGGAGAGAACGAAATTTATAAACGACATCCACTATACTATTATACTTCCTATTCATCCACTAAACTATGTTCTCACGTTTCACAAGATAGTTTCATGTAACTCCAGAAGAGAACACTGCCGTTCATTTTACATAAACCGAAAATCCTGTCAAAATAGCATTACTGCCCGAACACTAGACTTTGGTGAACAAACCACGTTTTTTATTATGAGCAACGGGGGCGAATTACTAGTGTAACTACATGTAAAGTCTGGAATTTATGCCGACCCGGCTCAATTTGTTCTTTATTGGTGATCCAAAATGTCAAAACAGGTTTTGTATGTCGGACAATCAGTACAAAAAGATTGAAATATTTGGACAATCCTTATAGTGGAACATTATACTGTTGGTCAATTGCACAGTCCCGTTAAACATGTTAAACACAGCAAAACTTAGGAAACGTGCAATGATAAAGTTTACGATGCCTCATTAGAATGCTAATTTCACGTGACTGTTCAATTTCCTTCTAGTATAAGGTGCTGTGCTGGGCAACATAACTCCACTCTACACAACATCACATGTTTTTCGTACAATTACCACTCGAACGATTCATTCACGTAGAACGTACAAACATAACTGGCTGCATGTTGTCATAAAAATCTCAAAATTCAGTTGGATAGTATTGTTGAGTAATGAGAGGTACCATATAATCTATTCATATCGTACACCACTACGTGGGAGTTGAACTCTATTGTTCTGTTCATACTCATTTGTTCGTTATTATCTGGTGTTTTTCACGTTGAATATCACGTGAGCTACTAACTAACACAATTCATTGCAGAACAATCTCAGAAATGTCCTATTCACACGTTGCCCTCCTTGTCATTCTCTACTCAATCAGCACAGTTTCGACGCAGAACTGCAAAAGTCCGCTGGAAAACCGAGCCAATCTGGGTGAGTAAACGATATGGTTTTCACAATAAGCTGCGTACACAAAATCGGTGATATGTATGACGATCACCGCCTCGTAACGAAGCGACGTGAATGCACAAACATATAACTTCATGTAGACTACATTGAGGTTTAAAAAATTTTCAAAGAGGTTTTTGAACGAAAAAAAAAGAAAGCAATGAGCAGTGAATTTTCATGACGAGATGAATATCTTGACAATCGAGACTAATCAATACTTATCTTTCAGTGCCAGCTCATCTTTTCTCCACCGCAAAACAGCCAAAGTACCGAATTTCCTCGGTAATACCAGGCGTGGATCATACATTGAACGATTCGACACTCATGCTGGCCACTGCCGATGCAAAATGCCCTAAGAACTGTCTGTATGACCTACAAAGTCACAAGTCTAAGGAAGGTGGGCAAAGTGAATGTATTTTCTGTAGTTTTCAAAATGAGAAAGTACGGAGGCTTCACCGTGTGAACGATATGACCGACTGTCAGCTTGAAGCCAGAACACCAATTACAGACGCTATTTTCCTGCTTTCACCGCTCGCCTGTGGTGGGCAGATAATATGTAAATTAGGATACGCAAAATGGGATGAAGGTGTCTGGTTGTTTCAGCATACGCATATATAGGGTGCCAAACTCATGGAGGTTCGTTCCGTGCCGGAATCGAACCTGCAAGCAAAAGATTCGTAGCTACAAACCTAACCACTGTGCTACGCGACCTCACAATCGCCAATCATTCGAATCAAAGACTTGTGTCCGTACACAGCAAAACACGAGATATACAGTACCCTCCTGCCGTTCTGTTGGCTACGACTATACCACTCTAACCCAGCTCTTTTTCAGGTTCAATCCTGCACGTGCGCGGATCCCCATTCCCGGAATTCGTGCCCATCGGTTATACAGCTCTGAGTTCCGAGAAGAAGTTGTCGTGTGCCCGTCTGAAGGGATTCTGCGGAGCCCAAGTTCCAGTTTATCGATTCTATCGACTTGTGCCAAATGCTATCAGTGAGTTTTTGAGTGTTTTTCACATGATGCCCACGCTTTAAAAGCAAAAGGCAAACGTTCTCTGAATTCCGAAAAGTTTTTGTTCTGCTGTGTTTAACACGATTTACGTGACTGTGAAATTGAATAACACTATAAACCGCTCTCGTTTAATTTGAGAAATGAATCTGACAAGAATAATGGTCTGCGTTTCAAGAATACAAACGTTAGAGCTGGTATGAAAACTGACTTAATTTCGTAACTACCATAATCCCGTCAAATTAAGCCTGGTCGTGACGTTGTAACACAAAAAAACTAGTTGTTCGTTCGGTTGGCTTTCTGTAATCTGCCTCCGTGCTAGTTTTTTCATATTCTGCAACAGATTCTCTCCATTCCATACTCCGCAATTGGGAACAAATTTTGCCTTGAAGCCTCTCTTTTAGAAAAATGTAATCAACGATTAACTTTTGGGAACACCTTTTCAGGTTTTCAATATACTGTGTTAGCACGTACCTGCTAGGTACATCAATAAAGATTCTACAAAAATGCGTACTAAATGTGTAAGTTGGAAGAAAACGAGAAACTTTCATATTGGTTTTTCAGTCCACGCCTACTCGTTCAAAGAGTCCGACTCGAATCTGAGTGGCTACGTGAGAGAAGTTATCCCAATCTGCTATGCTTGGTCAACTACATCCTCTACAGCGACTGCTACCACCAAGAAAGGTGATGTTTGTATGAATACTATTTCTAGAAATTGTACCTTGAAATATCAAAAAAAAAAACCTCGTTTAGTTCATTTTCATTTAATAGCAGAAATTATACTTCAGTCCAAAACAACACATTTGTAATTCTCATTCTAACCGATTTCAGTCACCCCACCAACTACGCCCAAGCCCGAAGCTACCACTCCCAAACCTGCTACCCCCAAACCTCCCACGATCAAAGCCACAACTCCCAAACCTGCTACGCCTAAGCCTACCACGAAAATAGCCACAAAACCAGCTGTAAACTCTTCTGTTGTTGGTTGAAATGTTTTAAGAATATTGTTTTCGCATTTTAACGAGTCTGATTTTGTGTTATTTTGTGTTTTTGTACATATTCGCATATGTATTTGTTGAAATAAAGGAACTTGTACTACAGACTGTTTGTTTGTTGAATACACTAATACTGAAAAAAATCTGAAATATCAACCATTTTCACTCTCAAGACATGAAGGCTGATTTCTATAGCACTTTTCTTACAAGTACGAGACGATGCGTTGAACTACTGCCGTGTCATGGTATTTAAGATTCTACTTTGACTTTTACAGTGAATGATTCGAAAACTTCTAGACCGTTTCAATATTTTTGTTGAAAATTTTACTAGCAGCTATAACCGTCTGCTAGCTGGTCAATTCCCATGTGCAGATGAATCGACGGTTTGTTTGAGCTGATAATTTCAACCGAAAAACATCTAAAAGCGGTTGGATCAGGGATGAAAAATCGATACCGTACATCTAGATCTGAGCAGCTCTGATTGTAGTTAAGTCTTGCTGTATTTCCGTCGAAACCACGAAAACTATGATGTGTCAGATGAAAGTCAAGTTAGAATCAAACCGTGTGTCCGACTTCTAGTCTGAGCTTTCGGAAACAAATAACATGTTTATATACAGATTTTATTCCCAATTTGTACATATGCAAACATACAAAACGCGCCATAACAACACATAATTACAATCTAAAAATGAAAAAAAAGCAAATTTTTCGAGATCCTAGCCAATCACAGAAGAGTTTCCAGCTGGTTTAGGGATTGGTTTAGAAGTAGGCTTGGGCGTGGTAGTGCTGGGTGTTGTAGCTGAAATTTTTGAAAATGATATGTAATAGTGCATGTTCATTATTGAGTGGTCCAATTCACTACAGATATCGCTTTTTAAAGGCAAGACTATGCGGTGTATCTTGCGATGTTTTTGTAGTTTGATCCCGCTGCGTTTTGGAGTTCGTGAATTACGGCGTGAACCGTGAACCGAGATCAAAGTTTTCATTGAATTTAGTTTTGAACCTAAATTTACGTTTCAATTAACACGAATCTGACCTGGTTCAGTGGTAGTAACTGAAAGTTGCACTCACTCTCTGATTGAATTTAGTTCATGTTTCTTTGAAATATGATTCATACCTGAATGTTGTGTTAGTTTGTTTTTCTTTTCCCCCTTTTCATAAGTTCATGTAGTTAGGTCATTTTTGAATAAAGTCGGTTCTCATGCATATGAACAAATGAATTATTATTATTATTACCTTGTTTAGTAGTAGTTGTAGTTGTAGTTGTAGTTGTAGTTGTAGTAGGAATAGTAGTAGACCACGTATAACAGATTGGGATAACTTCTCTCGTGTAATCTTTCAATTCAGTTACTTCGAACGAATAGGCATGCACTGAAAAACATTGATCTTTGGATGGGTCATCGTTTCTTTCAATATACAAAATATTAATATGCATTTTTCATTGAGGGAAATAACGTTTTTCACACCACTGCAAACTGCTACAGTATGGTACAGCTTTTAGTCAGGTTTTGACTGAGTAAAATCCTTTTTTTCCTGTACCACTATGCACAGGTAAACGTTTTGACGATAATGTGCTATGTAAGATCATCACCGCCTCGAAACGCTGCGAAGTGAAACAATAGATAGACAACAAAAATAAATCATACACAAATCAATAAACAAGTAAACATGCCAGTATTGTCAGTAACAACTCACTGATTGCGTTGGGTATGATTCGATAGAATCGATAGATTGGAACTTCCGCTCCACAGAATCCTTTTTGGCGGGCACAGGCCAACTTCTTTTCGGAACTCACTTCGGTATAACCAAACGGTACGAAATAGGGGAACGGGAGACCGCGTACGTGCAGAATTGAACCTGAAACGTATACTTCTCACAATTATGTTAACTTCTGCCATTTCATGTGTGATAAAAGTTTTTGTCTGCGTCACCATCATATATTCCAGTCTTGTATAACATATAGATGAATGAATCATTCAATGAAAATCTTTCAAGATTTCATGGCAATTCTGTGTTTCAGATCTTTCTATTGGACACATTTGTTGTTTGTGGGTACATCACCTTTGTTCTATCCGGGTTTCGCTCTTCTTCTTTTGACCTACGACTTTCTAGTTCAAAAACATCTTCCGCGAGACATTTAGTGTCTGAACTTCTACTTTTCCAACTAGTTCACTAGTTACGTGAGAAAACGGTTTTTGCTATACTTTATTTGATGTACAGTCTTTGCTCACCTTCTTTCGACTTATGACTCTGTAGTTCGAAAACACATTCTTTAGGGCATTTTGCATCTGGATTGGCCAACATGAGTGTGGAGTCGTTCAATGTATGGTCCAGACCAGGTATAATCGAAGAAATTCGGTACATAGGGTGCTGTGTCGTGGAGAACAGATAAGCTGGCACTGAAATGTGGGTATTGATTTGTTGATTTTATTTGATTGGTTCTTTGACTTTGGTTCTGGAACTCCCTCGTCGAAGCCGCTACAAAATAGCCAATTGGCTGGGAATTGTCTGACTAAGAAACGTTCATATACTAGAATTAACTTGAATTGTCACGTAAAGTTAGCATTCTATTTAGGAATCATGCACTTTGTCAGTGCACGTTTCTGAGTTCTGCTGTGTTTAACATGTTTCACGTGACTCTACAATTGACTAACAGTATATCTCACCCAGATTAGCTCGACTATCCAGCTGGCTTGTGCAGTCTTGAGTCGAGACGGTGCTTGTTAATAAGACCAAGCAAAGTAGAGCAACGGGAGATGCCGACATTTTATGGTAGCGCTCTGGAAACGAACAGACTGAACAAACGACAAAATTCGCCAAAGCGTGAAACAACAAAAACAACGTGAAAAAGTGTGTTTTGCCGTTAAACTGGAGTTTGAGTGTTACTACAAAGATCTGTGACATGTATGATGTTCAACTCTTTGTAATAAGGCAAAGTGAATATATTATATATGTAACGTATGTGAATGTGATTGACTACTTACAACACGAAACACAGAACTTTCAAAGCAACTAACTACGCAAATATGTTTTTCTGTGGTGTTGACGGAATTACATGTATATCATCACAACAACAAGAGAAAGTATCAACAAAAAAGTTACATATTGTATTGATTGTCGTGTGCCACAATATAACATAGTAATTTATGAGGGAACTATGAGGTAGACTAGGGGTGGTAGTTCTTATATAGGGAAAACCAGCGTCACACTTTGAGCATCGTCCAAATATTGTATTATTCGGAAAAGCTCATAATCCCTCCAATAAAGCCTGTTTTGACCACGAACAAAGAGCAAATTGTGCCAAATCGGCATACATTTCAGACTTTACATGTAGTTATTCGTTCCCGTGATTCATTGAAAAATTCCAATTTATTCACGAACGTCGAGGGCACGCGAACTAATCTGTTTTTGATAGACTTTCGGTATTAGTTTGAAAGAAGTGGAAATGTACTTTGACATCGTGAATCAGTTACGTAAAACTTTAAAAAAAACAACTGAAAAACGAAGGTAGATTTTTTCTTTTCGGTCACTATCTACAAATGTGTTGAGGAGGTTCACAAGTTTAAGTAACACGTCGACTGAGACGACGATGAGAAAGAAAACCCGGACCACGCGCGACTGGGAATCCCTGGTCCGTATTCCCAACAGGAATATATGTTCACAAGCAGTTCTCTTCCCCTCCCTCCAAGAAGTTTTTTGCATGTCACTGGATCAATGTCCTTGGAGCATTCGATAATCCACCATGAAGTCTTCTATGAAGGAGAGAGACCAAGAACAACTCACAAGAAGCTGCGACTACAAAGATCTGTGACATGTATGATGATCACCGCCTCGTAACGAAGCGACGTGAATAAATAAATATGAAATATGAAATATGAATATATATTGAATAACCTTCAAAGTTGATCCTCAAATCCGAGTTCATCCAGAAAAGTCGAGTACACGCAAACTAATGCGATTGCCACAGAACATTCCGGATTAGATCAAAATAAACGGGAATGTACTCTGTCAGATGCGCTATGCACGTCAAACTGGAACGCACAACTAAAAGAGAGAAGGTTTTACTTTCGGTCACTATCTACAATTGCCAGAAAGAGTGGGGTGTTGGATTATATTTGAGTACTACATAACAGATAATTAAAATCTTCATCGAACCGTGTTTCACGATCATCTCATCTTTTTGGTACGTTTTCGGTTACCTGGATAGATTACCTAACCTTAGAAAACCGGTTATACTTCCGTTAAACCCAAGCTTTCGTTTTCAGTGTTGGTCTTGATGGTAACCAAACTTTAGTTTCAGGTAACCTATAATATTACCAAAAAAAGTGGTAGCTTTTCTGAAAGCCCGCATACTTGTAGGTTTGGGCTGAGTGCTAGAAGATCGCGGTACCTTCATCCCTGCCTGCGTCTCTCGCTCTGCCTCGCTATTTCTCGTCTCTTACATCCCGTCGAGATGTCAGAGCAGACAAATAGCGTATGTTTGAGGAGACGCAGTATGGGATGAAAGTGCCGGGATCTTCTAGCATACGTACTCTACTCAGGTATATTGCTTACATCCGCCGTCACTCAATAAACTTTGTTTTCTTCGGTTTTGTTTTGGAACACGGAAAACGTTTTGACAAAAACCTGCTTTATTATTGTGAAGCTCATGAAAACTAGGTAATTTTATACAAATTAATTATTATAATGTAGTTACTTCGATTCAGAAATCATACATTCACTGTTCGGTACCCAAATGAAGCAAAAAGAATATGATAATGATCAATTCTAATAATAGATTCCATTTGTGAATCGTTTATCTGTATTGTCATATGATTTACTTTTTCATTCACCTGTGTTGACCAAATGATATTTGTCGATCTCCGACCCATTTTCCACTTTCGAATGTTTTTGTATCCCACCGTAATTTTGCTGATTCTCCTCTTGTATATCACATGCTTGCATAGTATAAAATCAATCAATCAATTCCCAAACTTCAAGATTGTCTTGTCAGTAATAGTTTTTTTTTGGTCGCAGAGTTCATAAAATAGTAATCGGTACCGTAACCTCGATGTTATTTGAGTACGTAATCACGCTGGTAACTCAAAGATCACGTTTTTGGTGCCATCGGTTTGCTGGTTGTGAGATCAGCCAAACTGCGCATAAGTAATACCATTAAAAAATCACCTATGAAAAATGAACGCGAAATGAAAAACCCATCGTGAAATCGTGCGAAAAAGAAAATAAAAACTTTTGCGAGGATGTGACAGCAGAAAAAAAGCACATGTTTGAGGAGACGGAGCACAAAGATCATGGATACTACCTGAGGAATATATTGCTCGAAAAGCCAACAGCACTCAATGTCAACCAATCTACTCCCGAAGCACAAGTATTTCAAGTGAGGTTGTTTAATTTCAATCAAAAACCGACTAAAAAGTTGAAATTTCGGAAGAAAAAAAAATTCAAACGGTTTTTCTAGATTGATTACCAGCCCTAATGTCAAATAATTCCAGTTCCAGAACTTTGTCTTCTCGTGAGGCCTGCTCTTGCTCTTCTTTGTTTTCTGGGAACTTAAAAATACTGGTTTTTATTGCTCATCAACTTTGCCTGAAGTTTTCACGGTTAGGGATCATAATATAATATATCATATCAGCTGAACTTTCCAATCAATGTTATTATGTATTCAACCCATGCATAAGAACTGCCAAGGAAAACCGCCTTTTATATGGAGTGATAACTTTTGTTAGTTGTGCTGCTTATATTCCGAATAACTACTGCATTATTACAAGATCAAACTACAGACACAGAGATTAGCTGCTGGATGTACAGTATCTATCCGCTCTTCCCTGCGAACCCTTCATTCTAACGTTCCGATCTCATTTTTGAAAAAGCCGCAACTTGTTTTCCTTCCTCACTTCCTCAGTTGTTCTGGCACCGCAGCAAAGTCTGCTAAAAAGGTCAGCTCTGAGCTGAACATATCTGAACAGTACGTGACCCAGGGTCGGGTCACCCCCACTATGCTTAAAGAAACCGTCCCGCTGTAATTTGAGTTACATGAAAAATTTAAAAAGCTCAAAAAAATTCTTAATGTCTTCCCATAGACCGTGAAAAAACTTCCTGATTAATAATTTGTAAAATTTTCACAACATCGAGCAATTAAGAAGGGGACATGAACATTTTCACTGTGACGCAACTTGACTTGGTTCATTTACATCCAGATTTATTTTTATTTTTCAGTATTTAATTGGGTATTCGTATGTGATGAAGTGTTTTAAGAGCATTTTTGTACTGCTATAGGCTATTTTGAGCATACCTCGTACGTAACCCCCCTATCGGTGACATTACGTAAGCCGCTTTTCTGAGAAAACGAAGCAAGATAGGGTTATAAAAGTATATATTTTTGTTAATGGTTTTTCATTTGCCATAGGGTCACATTGTTAACTCAGAAGTCAAAATTAAAGCGGGACGGATTCCTTAAACACGGAGAGTTGGCAACTATGTGGCCAGACTGTGATCAGGTCCTCAATCAGGTTGAGCTCACCACTTTCATGACTTTGCTACGGTGCCTGTTGCTATTGATCATTCCGATTGGTTTTGTCTCAGGCCCATTTTTGAGTGAAATATCTTCTAGTTTGTAGTCTGATCAGAGTTTCCTTGTCAACAGGTTGTAGATTTTGAATACAAATGACCTCTTGCTGAGTTGTAGTTTGTACTCAATACATGCCACATTTATCGCAGGCCAATCAGATTGTAACGGAATTAAATTACCACACAGCGAGATAGGGTAACATAAACCGTACTAACTTGCTTCGGAAACGAGTGGGTGACGATAAAGCTTGAACACTTTGAGCGGATGTCTCCTATTCAAAGTTGTATGTATGGTTTTTCGTCAAATTTGTTCAAACATAGTTTTTTTCATGTAAACTATCCACTGTGATACTTTAAAATTTCTGTGATGTTTAAACTTGAGTGATGGGTTGTAGCTAAATGCATTTGAGCCTAATCCTGACCCACTCCGGAAACAGCGAACCTTAGAGATAATGATAACGATTTTTAGAAAAGCTCACAATCGTTCTAAAACTGATTGTTCTCAAAGTCTATGGGCTTCTCGGAACTAATTTATGCCGGTATTTCAGAGATATTTTCCATCACTCAGACTTTTTTCGCGAATTCATTTTTGATTTTCAATTTTGCGCTCATATTTCATCGGTGATTTTTTAATCGCATTACCTATGCGCGGCGGTTAGGCTAATCTCGAAACCATCGAAACCATTGCAGTTCAAAATAGGTGATCTTTGAGTTACGAGAAAATTTTACGATTTCGGCCAACTTATGATTGGGATTACTGTTTGGTAGACCACGTGCCAAAATCGACCAAATCTGACCGCATTGGAACTATTTTTAGACTCAATTAGTATATTATTAGTATAATACCCTTGTTGTTCGTTTAGAGGGCAACATGGTTGGCGTTCAACAAGTAATGGGTTAGTACATTTCAACCCGTGGGCGAAATGGTAGGCTTTTGTATAACTTTGTGAACTTTTACAGTATACGACTGAAGGAAAAACTTAAATTTAACCAAACTGGTTGGAGGTTGAATTATACTAAGAGTTAGTCATAAGCCACAGCATGTAGCTGAGCTCTCTAATGATGTAATGATGATCTTATAATGCTTTACCAACATTCCTTCTAGATATGAAAGTTTTCTAGAGAATTCAAGTACATTTTGTGTACGCTAAAGTGGGAGAATTTGTTCCACTACATCCCTCTCAGTAGTTGAACCTTTTCTTAGACGGTTTTTTAATTAACTTGTCCAAAATATTCTCTTAGGTTTTGGTAATGGAAATGACTTCTTAGAAATGACTTTAAAAACAAAGATCTGAGAGCTAAAAAAATTTGTAATATTAAAAACTTCTATTACGATTACGATTACAGCCTTACTGTAACGGTGCACGATTTAGTGGAAGAGATAATACTTCATTTGGGACCGAGTCCAATCGAGATAACACTTTTGTTATTGAATAAAAGGGCAAAATAGTTGGCGGTAGACAGGTTAACTACCAGTACGTTAAAAAGTTGAGGTCAAACATTTTACTGTTCATTACAACAATTTCATCTTCATAATACATTTTGAGCCGGAACAAATGGGTTGCAACAGACGCACTTTGGCTCGACCGCACTATGCCGTCAGATAGTTCAACGGTGTACTGTACGAGTGCACGTAACAGCGACACTGTAATCTAACTAAAACTTGGGTAACAAGAAAAAAATTCTGAGAGATGTATATCACGTGAATCACGTGAAGCACGTGAAGCACATCACGATTCTTAAACAACAAGTTTCTCTGTGTCTCTTATAGTCAGACAAAGCTATCAAGACGGGTACTGTACAATGACCTCAGGATTGTTATTATTCCAGACTAGAAAGTCAAGGGCGCCTACTATGTACACGTTATTAGAACCGAAATTTACAGGCAAGCAGTTTATCTACACGTTTCTGCGTCCACGTCACCCTCATCACCAAATCCCCTGATCGACTGGTTGCTCGCTGACCATTAAACGAATTTCAACGATAAATAAGTAACTGACCTAGAAATGTCACTAGTCTACGTGGTTTGGACTATGAACTTTCATAGATTGACTACTCAAAAGTATATGAACTGGTTTGTTTACCGTGACAAACATCAACAAACGTTTACTGCCAATAAACGGTTTTGTCTGCTGATGTGTCTTGTGCATGACTATGGATATGCCATAACTCGGCAAATAGAGGTTATGATACAAATGTTTGTGTCTGAAACTATAATTTTCAAAAACAGAGAGCCCGAATTACAAAAATCGGAGTCAAGACCAAGTAACACATACCAAATGGAATGAAGTATTCCGTACTTTTCTGTATGAATTTAGCGATCAAATGTTACAGAACCAAACAAGTTACTACAGAATCAAAACAACTTCTTCAACAGTACACCCAGAAGCAGAGTTAGTTTTACATCAGAAGTTGAGCTAGGTTGTAAATGTACTTTCTTTCGTTCTTTCCATTTAAAGACCCCATGATAGAGTTGTTAATCAATTCCAAAAATCAAGTCAATTCCAATTCCAATTCTTTTTCGTTTCCCAAAAACCACTCAATTCTAATCCCAATTCTTTTTCAATTCTCGAAAACCACTCAATTCCAATTCCAATTCTTTGGCAATTCTCAAAACCACTCAATTCCAATTCCAATTCTTTTAGATTTTCAAAAACTGCTCAATTCCATTTCCAATTCCGATCAATTCCTCGAAATTTCAGATTTTCAATTCCAATTCCATTGGAATTGATTGGAATTGATTAGAATTGATTAGAATCGACTGTGTTTCCAACTTAATGTCAGTTTTTTTTCTCAAAAAACGAAAAGAAACAATGTTCACTTTGGTTCCATTGCACAAGAGACATAAGGAACACTGGTAATTTAGTGATGAACAAGGAAAATCAGCATGGAATTGTAAATCAATTCTGAATAAATTCTGGGAGAAAATCAAGTCAATTCCAATTCCAATTCCAGTTGTTCTGATATACGAAAGAATTGGAATTGCAATTCCAGGAATTTTTTGACATACAAAAGAATTGGAATTGCAATTCCAACTATTTTCCATATACAAAAGAATTGGAATTGCAATTCCAATTTATTTCGACAGACAAAAAGAATTGGAATTCTTTTGGATGATTATCTCAATTCTATCATTTCCAATTCCAATTCCAATTCCAATTCTAACAACCCTACCCCATGACGGTGGGGGTTGACAATAAAACTAGAAAAAGATATGATTAGGTTAATGTGCTCAGTAAGAGATGTACTCAAAACCGTTTCGACCCTGATTCAAGACGGTTTTGGGTTTTCTCAGAGGGTCGGGTCATCATCAGTTGAACCCCTAATGATGACCCGACCCTCTGAGAAAACCCAAAACCGTCTTATATCAGGGTCGAAACGGTTTTGAGTACATCTCTTACTGAGCACATTAACCTAATCATACCACCATCCAAAAGTCCTAGTGACACAATTATATTTTGTTCAAATAAAATAACCTAATACAAAAAGATAGTTAAACTAATAACCATTTTTCCCGACCTCAGTCTGATCTTTCAGTTTTTTTCGGCGCCGCCGCAACGTTATCCTCATTCATCTGACTGACTCGGATTTACCATTTATCACCGGCCGGAGATTAACTTTCATAAAACAATAAAACTCGGTTCAACATCGGATAAAAGCACGCCGCCGCACGCACAATACATTCACAAATTGGCCAGTCTGAGCGGATGGCTGTTTTTATCGCCGAGTCGCAACATTTGCCGTTTTCTGTAGTTTTTAGTTTCCAGTATTTCAAAAATTCCAGAAATTCTATGAGTGAGCTTTTTCAATTTGAAGCTTCACGAACTGGTTTCATCAAGTCAAAAATTTGACATTTCGAATAATATAAACAGTAGCACGTTATCCATCTCACTTTCTACATTTTCTCTGAACACGTGTTGTTTTTTCGGAAGTGTTCAAAGTTTATATGCATTTTGTTCAACATGCTTCGTTCCAGAATGACTCGATTACGAATAACGCAATTTCTTATATTTTCTGTAACTCTCGAATATGCCGCAGCCGCCTGCAACTCAGGCGTAGAATACCACGGAAATTTAGGTAAGTAAACAGTTTTTATCATTTTATTGTTTTAAACTATAGTGAAAAGGTTAATCGAAATCACAAATATTAACCAAGGAAATCAGGACTTTTGTTTCTACTCATTTGTATTGTCGGTAAGTTGATCAACTGACAATGATGCCTAATAACAATAATACATTTGCCATAACCATTCAAGTAAAACGATTCGACATTCAAGCTGTATCTCATAAGCCAGTATTTCATGGTCGCTGAAGACGATTGGAAAACAAATTTGGAGATTGTATTCTTTTAAACACAAGTTTTCCACCAATTTGTGTTTTTTCCGACTCGTGACAGTGAATGAAGGAATATTGAAATCTTGAATCTTCACAACACATCAATTAATAACATTTCAGTATCCGTGGAGGCGGAATCCAGTACCCTGCCGTCGTACCGCATTGTCGACGCCGGTTACGATGGGAACGGAACCACCAGTCTTCTCGCTGGCCCCGACGCCTACTGTGGGGCGGATTGTGTTTATGAACTGAAAGCACACCAGTCTCCGTCAGGTATGCATTTTCGTTTTACCAAAACACTATCCAACCACATGAAAAGTTGGTACAATTTTCGCATGAACACACCCTGGGCTACTCGTGATCTACTGTTGTATTATGGCAAACCACATGATTTAATTACCTGTGTCTCTCACGTTGCGCACTATTTCGCGATGCTTGTAGCTCGGCGGGAAGTGAGAGAAGATAAATAGCAGTAATTGATAGCAGACGTTGATTGGGACAAAAAATCAGAATGTTTGTGAATACGGCCCTAAATATGCCACACTTTTATCTTGCCGATAAATGCATCAAATGATATCTGGTGTTTTGTACTTTCTCAAAAAAGATATTTAGTGTAATCTAGCATGCAAAACCCTGAGCCACCTACGCATCGAACACACAGTACAATATGTAGATGATTGTCTACGGTAATTTTATAATTGGAAAACAAAACCGCTTATCATGAGACATCGTTAACTTTGTAATACATGAACATCACATTTTGCGTCCGTGACAATCGGCAACCTTTAGTGAAAAACACAACCTGTTTTTGTGGGGTGACCGCAAGGACATAAATGTAACTCTCTGTTAAGTGGCAGTAAATTTATACCATAAAACTCAAAAAACGAACACTTTGTGTTCAAATGTTGCCTTTTCAAATTAAGTGCGTACTCCAGTCCTAACGAACCTAACTGGTGTTGGTTAGGTTAATATCGAAAGTAGAGCAGTACAGTAATGCAGAAATTTTCTATCAGATATAGTTTTATAGGTAAATTTTATAGGAAATGAGATCAAATAAAAGACAATCCGAAATGAGATCAAATAAAAGACAATCCAAAAGACAAAGTTTCAGTTATAGGAGAGGTGATACTCAACTTTTTCAAGTTTCACGTGAACATTTTCAGGTTCCGTGTTACACGTGCGCGGCGCCCCGTTCCCGCACTACGTCCCGCTCGGCTATACTGAACTGTCAGACGGTCCAAGTTTCTCATGTGCAAGGACAAAGGGGAACTGTGGCGCTAACGTGCCTATTTATCGTCATTACAAGATCACTCTGGCAGGAATAGGTAATTATTACTTCGATCTTTCACCAACATCAAATAATATCGAAAATACGAACAGAAAGATAACGGAGAAAAAATTAGAATCGTAGTTTTTTCTCTTCTTCACTTAACTGCGAGAAAACATGTTTTCAGACCACTCCTACTTATTTAATTCCATTTCCACAACAGCCGGGTACCACAATAATAACGACATAACGTGAAGATACACAAATTTACCGTACCGTAACGTAGTGTACCGTAAGTGATCAACAAAATAAGGACAATGGCAGTATCCGCCCATTCATTTAAAGGAGACCGGAGAGCAACATGGCTTCGCGTGAAGCTGCTGTATCCTCCTTTTGATTGGACGCGTTGCGGGTCGCGCGGCATTGTCATGTGAATGTCACGTGGACTGATCAAACTAATATACGAGTTATTTGTGCCGATCTCAATACAGTTGGAAGCAGCCCGAAACAAAACCTCTGCTCAAATTGTGTTGGGGGCGTCTTCTTTAATAACACTTCCAACCGTGTACCACGCAGTAACAACGTAACGTGAAGTAACAATGACGTAGCGTGACGTTAAGTACCGTAAATCTTTAAAGTCAGATTGAATTGAAAATGATGTTTTTTTCAGTGCACGCCTATTCTTTCGATAACTCTTCCACTATAACTGGGTACCGCCGCGAGCCACTTCCGTTGTGTTACGCGTGGAATGACGACAACATAGACAGTGAGTCTCCGAAAATAAATTGTCAATACAATTCGTAGTACTAGTCACATGTGTTCTACACGTTGAACGTGGAAAACGTGACGTAGCGGAAATTTCGAGTAACAAGTCTCATTTGGCGTTTCATGGGAATCTCTTGATAGTGACATACTAGAACCAAAAAGTTGATTTGGATCGTGTTCTTTCACCAACGTAAGTTGCGACAGATCGAACAACAATCGTCTTCTTCTTCTTCATTATTTCAGCCATACCAAAAGAGAAAAGTCAAAGTAATAGTCGAAATTGACAGCGAGTTTTCTGTCAATTTGTGATACTACTAATAATAACACAATGAACAATAGTAATAATAATAATAATAATAATAATAATAATAATAATAATAATAATAATAATAATAATAATAATAATAATGATAATAATAATAATAATAATAATAATAATAATAACACAATGAACAATAGTAATAATAATAATAATAATAATAATAATAATAATAATAATAATAATGATAATAATAATAATAATAATAATAATAATAATAACACAATGAACAATAGTAATAATAATAATAATAATAATAATAATAATAATAATAATAATAATAATAATAATAATAATAATAATGATAATAATAATAATAATAATAATAATAATAATAACACAATGAACAATAGTAATAATAATAATAATAATAATAATAATAATAATAATAATAATAATAATAATAATAATAATAATAATAATGATAATAATAATAATAATAATAATAATAATAATAACACAATGAACAATAGTAATAATAATAATAATAATAATAATAATAATAATAATAATAATAATAATAATGATAATAATAATAATAATAATAATAATAATAACACAATGAACAATAGTAATAATAATAATAATAATAATAATAATAATAATAATAATAATAATAATAATAATAATAATAATGATAATAATAATAATAATAATAATAATAATAATAATAATAATAATAATAATAATAATAATAATAATAATAATAATAATAATAATAATAATAATAATAATAATAATAATAATAATAATAATAATAATAATAATAATAATAATAATAATAATAATAATAATAATAATAATAATAATAATAATAATAATAATAATATTGATAATAATAATAATAATAATAATAATAATAATAATAATAATAATAATAATAATAATAATAATAATAATAATAATAATAATAATAATAATAATAATAATAATATTGATAATAATAATAATAATAATAATAATAATAATAATAACACAATGAACAATAGTAATAATAATAATAATAATAATAATAATAATAATAATAATAATAATAATAATAATAATAATAATAATAATAATAATAATAATAATAATAATGATAATAATAAAAATAATAATAATAATAATATTATAATAATAATAATAATTATTATTATTATTATTATTATGTTAGTCATACTATCAATATGAACAATTTTATCCTTACAGAACGCGAAAATGAAGGCGATGGTTCCGGAAACACCTGTGAAACTAGTAAGACACCAGTCAGCATTCTCACAAATCTCAACGAGTTCGAGAATCTGCGAAATGGTGAGCGAAGTTTTGTTTGTAACAAAAAACATGTTTTCAAGTTCTATAAACACTTTCTTCACGAGAGAGATGAATGAGAAAAGGAGTGAGTAAGAGAACGAGTCAACGACATGGTCACAAAAAGAGAAAAATATAGAATGAGAGAGAAAGAAAAGAGAGAGCGTCCGTTTACATTCAACACCAATGAACTACGTGACTTATTTCCTATTGACTGATTTATTTACATGCGAGCATGTGACATACAAGAGGAAAATGAAACATATCGACAATAGGATACGAAAAGATTCAAACGCGGAAATAAGTGTCGGAAAGTAGGGAGACAAATTCTATAGACTATAGTGACTCTCGTACACAAACGTTTCGAGAGCTAGAAAAACTAGAAAAAACGAAAAACAGGTTTTTCCATGACTTCAGCTGATGTTATAAAACTTAAAATCACAAATTTTATTTGAAAATTACAGGCCCTTATCGAGACACTTTCGAGAGCTAGAAAAACTAGAAAAAACGAAAAACAGGTTTTTCCATGACTTCAGCTGATGTTATAAAACTTAAAATCACAAACTTTATTTGAAAATTACAGGCCCTTATCGAGAAACTTTCGAGAGCTAGAAAAACTAGAAAAAACGAAAAACAGGTTTTCCATGACTTCAGTTGTAGTTATAAAACTTAAAATCACAAATTTTATTTAAAAATTACAGGCCCTTATCGAGACACCTATCTGACAACGAAAACCGCTGATGACTCGGAGATGACGAGCTATTCACTGAAGGTAAATTGATGAAGATTACAATCGTTTTTATGATAATTCAAATATAATTAAAGTCGTCATCTCATATAACTCAAAATAATGAACTGATGAATTGAGAAGATTGTCATGGGATGAATAAACGTTAATTTACGAATTTCAATCGAAACGGGGTCAAACTACAAAAACATCGGTGAGCGGGAACCCAAACACAGTACATACGGTTTGTTGTCACAAAGCAAAACCGTGCGTTGTATGCTATCGTATTCCGTCGTTCTTGTAGTTTGATCCACAACAAATGATAAAACGTGGTGTATACCGACTCAAGCTACAACTGAGCTGTTTCATCCCCTATAGACGTGATCAGGTGACCTGTGACCGTATCCACCAATGGTTGTTCCTCTCACGGGAGCATTTTTAGGCTCCCGGGAAAAATTTGGTTAAACTTTCGCTCCCGGGAGCCCAGATACGGTCCCGGGAGAGCAATATTGGTGGATACGACCGGCGGATATAGCATCCATTCATGCTCCTGAGAAACTCATATGAGTTTCTCATGAGAATCTTCCGAGCACCTCATGGGCCAGTAGTGAATTTCTGATGTTGTAGTATAGCAATCGGAAAATCATGAGAAGCTCGTGAGATATTGCTCACGAGGTATCGCATGAGGTTTTTGAGGATTGGCTACCGCGCCGGTTACCAAAATCCTATTCTTTAATGCATTAATGGAAAAATGTTCTAATTCACTTCCAGTCCGTTTTCGGCAAAGTTCTTCCTTCTTCCAATAAAGATGGCTGCCCGTGTACAGTTCGGCTGACACAAATGATCGACAATCAAACTGGAATATTCCGTGGGTTTTTATACTCTGTTTCACCAATCGATGTCCTTCTACAGTAATTCGTCGAATATTCGAGAGGCGTTTTCTAATGATTAATGTATTATCATGGTTCGGAACTTCAACAGTTTGTAGTGGTCCACATGCAGAAGGCGCTACCAAAAATTGGAGAAAATTCAAACACGTAAATATACCGAACTATCACCTGGAAGTTTGAGCAGATTACTGTAGAGGGTTATGAGTGGGTGGAACAAACCTGTTTCGAACTTGTACCATACTCTCAGTCTGTTGCACAGTCACGTGGAACATGTGAAGCGCAGCAAAACTCAGAAATGTGCAATGACAAAGTGCACGATTGCTCATTAGAATGCTAACTTTACGTGATTGTTCAAACAAAGTTTTACATGGTTAATTTTTTCTCATTTTCAGTTCGAAAACTCTTCTGACTTGCAAAATATGAGTATTTCGACCAGAGTACAGGTTGCTTAAACGCCATTTTATCACGATAAGATACAGACTTTTGCACATATTGATAAAACGCGTTTCAGTGCGGCTGGATCACAAACTCTAATTGCGCCTTACATAGTATTTGAAAAATAACGCAGTTTTACCAGACAAAACATTCAGAACAACTTGTATACTTTGATATAGTCTGTTTCACGCAACAATAGCCCTCTACAGTGAGATTGTAAATCTTTCAAGTACATTATTCATATCTTGTAGATATTATAAATAGTTTGAACTCTGTGATTCTGTTTTATACAGTGGTTACTACAGGCACAGAAAACAGTGAAGCTAAATGACTGTTTGTTGATTGAATAAATTGCCTTGAAGATTCGAAAGATTACTGTAGAAAGTCACTGATTGGTGGAACGGAGTATAACAACGCGTTTCAGAACGTCTGGACCACAAGCTGTATCTCGACGGTCGTGAGGTCAACCGACCATTCGAGAAATACGTCTCCACCGGCGAAACATTGTTCTGTGTTCCGAAAAAAGGCGATTGTGGAGCCACGATTCCTCTCTACAAACACTTCAATCTACTTCACATAGGTAACGTTTGTGATATGCTTTCACTAGGAATCATGCCAGTGGGTAGAATAACGGTATTAGCCTTTTTCTCCTCTGTTCTTAACCAGTCAGTTCTGAATACAATCTCACTGAGGTTTTGTCATGACTACTGCATGCAGGTAAATTCTATGGTTGGGTTCTTATATGTAGAGGTTGGGAAAAATACGCGTTTTTTCATGATTCCGATTGCAAACTACGAAGAACGAATTTTGTAACAATTAGAATAAGTTACAAACATAGCGGGACAGGGCAACACTTTTTTTCTACCCTTTCTCGAGAAAATCAATTCAAATCAATTTAATTTTTTCTGGCTTCAAAAAACTAATTCAATGAAATGCCTATTCTCTCTCAATGGAACCAATTCAATTCAATTCACATCTTAGGAATTGGTTTTACACAAAAACCAATTCAATTCAACTTTTCGAAATTGGTGTTCAATGCTTTTAATTCCCTAAAATGAGCGAACCTTTATTACACTATAAAAATGTGTTCACTCATAGTTGAGAATAATAAACTATACCCCTTTTCTCAAAATATCGTAATTTATGTAATTTCAGACTCTATCTACTCGAAATCTGCCACTCACGTGCCGTTCGCTCAACAGTACCCGACCTACCCGCTGTGCTATATTTGGACGGCGGACTACCAGTTTGCACAAGCATCTACCCCTGCTCAACGTCCAGTAACCACTGTTACAGTACCACCCACAACCCTTGCTCAAACTACAGTCACCAACGCTACAGTACCCTCAACGACTGCTGCACCAACTACAGTAACCAACGCTACAGTACCTTCGACGACTGTTGCACCAACTACAGTAACCAACGCTACAGTACCCCCGACGACTGCTGCACTAACTACAGTAACGAACGCTACAGTACCCCCGACGACTGCTGCACCAACTACAGTAACCAACGTTACAGTACTTCCGACGACTGCTGCACCAACTACAGTAACCAACGCTACAGTACCTTCGACGACTGCTGCACCAACTACATTAACCAACGCCACAGTACCCCCGACGACTGCTGCCCCAACTACAGTAACCAACGCTACAGTACCCCCGATGACTGCTGCACCAACTACAGTAACCAACGCTACAGTATCCCTGACGACTGCTGCACCAACTACAGTAACCAACGCTACAGTACCTTCGACGACTGCTGCACCAACTACAGTAACCAACGCTACAGTACCCACAACGACTGCTGCACCAACTCCAGTAACCAACGCTACAGTACCCCCAACGACTGCTGCACCAACTACAGTAACCAACGCTACAGTACCCCCGACGACTGCTGCACCAACTACAGTAACCAACGCTACAGTACCCCCGACGACTGCTGCACCAACTACAGTAACCAACGCTACAGTACCCCCAACGACTGCTGCACCAACCACAGTAACCAATGCTACAGTACCACCTACGACTCCTGCTCCGATACCGGTAACCGATGCATCATCAACGGTGAAGGTAATCAACGCTACCGTACCACCAACAACCGCTGCACCAACTACGGTAGCTGACGTTACAAAAACAACCATCAAGGCAACCAACGCCACCGTACCACCAACAACAGCTGCACCAACCACAGTAACCAATGCTACAGTACCACCTACGACTCCTGCTCCGATACCGGTAACCGATGCATCATCAACGGTGAAGGTAACCAACGCTACCGTACCACCAACAACTGCTGCTCCAACTATTGTAGCTGATGTCACAGAAACCGTCAAAGTAACCAATGCTACAGTACTACCGACTACTGCTGCCGCAACTACGGTAGCTGACCTCGCAAAGACAACCGTCAAGGTAACCAACGCCACCGTATCATCAACAACTGTTCCACCAACTACGGTATCTGACGAGACAACAACAACCGTCAAGGTAACCAACGCTACCGTACCTCCAACGACTGCTGCACTAACCACGGTAGCTGACGTGACAAAAACAACCGGCAAGGTAACCAACGCTACCGTACCACGAACAACTGCTACACCAACTACGGTAGCTGACGTCACAAAAACAACCATCAAGGTTACCAACGCTACCATACCACCAACAAGCGCTGCTCCAACTATGGAAACCGATGTCACGAAACCAACGGTGAAGGTAACCGGCGGAACATTACCACTAAGTACTGCTGATCCAACTACAGTAACCAGTACCACGGAGCCAACGATGAAGGTAACCAACGCTACCGTACCACCAACAACCGCTGTCCCAACTACGGTAGCTGACGTCACAAAAACAACCGTGATGGTTACCAACGCTACCGTACCACCAACAACTGCTGCTCTAACCACGGTAGCTGATGTCACGAAAACAACCGTGAAGGTAACCAACTCTACTGTATCCCCAACCACCGCTAGACCAACCACGATAACCGATGTCACAGAACCAACGGTAAAGGTAACCGGTGGTACAGTACCGCTAACTACTGCTGCTCCAACTACAGTAACCAGTACCACGGAACCAACGATGAAGGTAACCAACGCTACCGTACCACTAACAACTGTTTCACCAACTACGGTAGCTGAAATCACAATAACAACCGTGAAGGTAACCAACGCTACCGTACCACCAACAACCACTGCCGCCACTACGGTAGCTGACGTTACAAAAACAACCGTGAAGGTGACCAACGCTACCGTACCACCAACAACCGCTGCCGCAACTACGATGGCTGACGTCCCAAAAACAACCGTGAAGGTGACCAACGCTACCGTACCACCAACAACCGCTGCCGCAACTACGGTGGCGGCTGACGTCACAAAAACAACCGTGAAGGTAACCAACGCTACCGTACCACCAACAACCGCTGGACCAACTACGATAGCTGACGCCACGAGAACAACCGTGAAGGTAACCAACGCTACCGTACCACCAACAACCGCTGGACCAACTACGATAGCTGACGCCACGAAAACAACCGTGAAGGTAACCAACGCTACCGTACCACCAACAACCGCTGGACCAACTACGATAGCTGACGCCACAAAAACAACCGTGAAGGTAACCAACGCTACCGTACCACCAACAACCGCTGGACCAACTACGATAGCTGACGCCACCAAAACAACCGTGAAGGTAACCAACGCTACCGTACCACCAACAACCGCTGGACCAACTACGATAGCTGACGCCACGAAAACAACCGTGAAGGTAACCAACGCTACCGTACCACCAACAACCTCTGGACCAACTACGATAGCTGACGCCACAAAAACAACCGTGAAGGTAACCAACGCTACCGTACCACCAACAACCGCTGGACCAACTACGATAGCTGACGCCACAAAAACAACCGTGAAGGTAACCAACGCTACCGTACCACCAACAACCGCTGATCCATTTACGATAGTCAATGCTACAGTACCATCAACAGTTGCCGAACCAGCTTTGAGGACCAATTCAACGCAGTCTTTTGTAAGTATACTGGACTGGTCGTGACGGTTGTGATTAGGTAGCAAAACGTTTCTCTATGATGTTTGTACCATGTTTATTTGTTTGTGTATTTGTAAATTTTTTCAGTGCACATAAATCATGACGGTTTGTCATTATGTTATTTCATATCTTATCTGTTGAATATCAACAAGTATTTTTTTGGATCAGAGCCGTTGCAACTTAGAGAAAGCTGGCAATCGAAACAATTATCGGCACTTATATCGCTCTGAAACTATACGGTTTGTTTCTCCAAAGCAACTCACTACGATGTTGGTTGCTCTTTCGCGCTGTGTTTGTACTTTGACCTCGTTTCTTTCGGTCTGAATTTGCAAATTATGTAGCGTATCGCGCTTTAAACCATAACTTAGATATGGCCAGCTTTCATAGGAGTAGGCTCAGGTCATAGTATAATTTGGATATCGCTTGTATCCACTTTTCAACGTAGAACTACTCGGTTTCTGTAACGTAAAGTTTGTCAACTCCACTAAAAGTTATTCAATGTACTTGGCTAATTAGTTTTGAACGCTCTGATTAGAAACAATATAGTGTATGCGTCAGAGAGACGCAGGTCTTAACATCTTCTTCACCTCTCTTATTTCTCGTAGCTGTCCGGACTAACTATATCCACGTTCACCGCTCTGTAAGCATGAATATTCATTGCCAACCTAACACAAAGGCCGATAGCAGGAATATCTCAACGGGCTCATTTTAAGCAGCTCCTCTTTTAACTTTCGCCACTGGATCATGTCGGAATACGTAAAACATTGAGAGTCTGACAAAATTATTGCTGTAGTTGGACTCAGGCCGTGTTTTATGCATGAGAAAATATGAAAACACACACACAGCGGGATGGGGCAACCCAATCGTAGAGGCCTGCTTTGAAAAGAGCGAAAGAGTAAGTAAAACACGGTATCTGAATTGTTGAAATAACCCGGCACTTCTATCACAACCTGCATCTCTCGCTTTGCGCTCCATCTTGCAAAACTAGAATTCCGGCGAGGTCTGAGAGCAAAGAAAGTACTGAAAGAACACAGGTTACGATAGAAAGGTCGGGTTTTACGTGAGTACAGTTCCAAACCCGTAACTAATTATTTTAAGACGACGAGCTCAACTACCGAACCATCAACGACTACCCTTCGTACTACAGTGACCAGTTCTACAGTCTATTTCACAACTGCCTCTGCCACTACCGTCACCCCAACAACCACTTCTACCGCAATATGCTACTGTACAGCTACGGAGTGTTGTTCGAACCAGGATGAGCAGTGCTATGCTAACTGCTACAACTGCTGCACCACACTTGGAGATCATTGTCGATGTATTGCGAGTGAGCAGGTTGGAACCACGTCGATAACCAATTCTACAGTACCACGGACCACTACCATTTCAATTACCGTAACCAATGCTACACCACCTACGACTGCCGCACCAACTACAGAAACCAATGTTACAGTACCACCTACGACTGCCGCACCAACTACAGAAACCAATGTTACAGCACCTTCAACAACTCCAGCTCAAACTACCGCGACCAATTTCACGACACCAACGGTGAAGGTGACCAACGCTACAGTATCACGTACAACTGCCTCTCCAACTACCGTAACGGCAACAAGCACTGTGACGGCAATGTGCTATTGTACAGCCACGGAGTGCTGTTCAAATCAGGACGAACAGTGCTATGATAACTGCTACAATTGCTGCACCGAACATGGGGAGCAATGTCGCTGTATTGCTAGTGAGCCAATCGCTACCACCAGTGCTACAGATGATACAGTACCACCAACAACTGCCGCTCCAACTACCGTAACCAATGATACAGTACCACCAACAACTGCCGCTCCAACTACCGTAACCAATGATACAGTACCACCTACGACTGCTGCTCTAACTACAGTAACCAATGCTACAGTACCACCCACGACTGCTGCTTCAACTACGGTAACCAATGCTACAGTACCACCAACGACTGCTGCTCCAACCACAGTAACCAATACTACCGTACCACCTACAGCTGCCGCTCTAACAACCGTAACCAATGGTACCTTACCACCTGCGACTGTCGCTCCAACTACAGTAACCAATGTTACAGTACCCTCAACAACCACTTCTTCACTTCTTTGTCATTGTACTTCGACAGAATGCTGTTCGACCGAGGATAACCAGTGCTATGATAACTGTTTTAGCTGCTGCACCAAATACGGAGATCAATGTCGTTGTATTGTCAGTGATACGATTGCTACATCACTCACAACAACTTCTCCTAGAGCTACAGTCACCAATGCTACAGTACCACCACCCACAGCTTCTTCTCCAACTACAGTAACCAATGCCACTACACCGACGGTGAAGATTACCAACGCTACCGTACCACCGACGACCACTTCTCTGACTACGACAACCAAAACTACAGTACCACCTACGACTTCCGGTCCAAGTACAGTAGATACTGCTACGGTACTTTCAACCACCAGCTTCGTGACACAGTGCAACTGTACTTCCCAGGAGTGCTGCTCCGAGCATGATGATCAATGCTATGACAGTTGCTACAGCTGCTGTGCAAGTCATGATAGTCAATGTCTCTGTATCGTGGATAATGATACGGTACCTTCCAACTCGTCTACACTGTCTTAGTCTATATAGTTCGAATCCGAACATCGCCACCAATTACACAGAGTACTTCTGATTACGAGTAGCATGAATAAATGTTAGCCATGAATGTGTTTGTTGATATACGAAAAGAAAGAAAAACAACTCTTTGAAATAATTCAAATTCATCAATTATCTCCAAAATTGATACAAAACAGGCTGTGAGGAAATTCAAACAATTATCAATTGGGAGCCTCAATGTTGGCGAAACCAACCTCTCTACATTTCATGGAATTCAGATTTTATGGAAACACAAAACGAACTAAATTCGAAATTCAACAACAATTTGTCAGGTTCCATCATAAATATTCAAAACTCAAAATGAGCACGAGTGAGTTCGAAAGACAGGAAAAATCAAAAGATACGAATTAAAAGCTATTGTTAAACAATTAGAGACTGCTTTGTTGAACATTGACTCTATGTCATCTAGGGTTGTTAAAGCCAAACTCGAATTTCGAAAAAAATAACTTGAAATTTCGAGTTTCGAGTTCAACTCGAAACTCGAAAAACTCGAAATTCTTCAAAACTCGAGTGACTCGAAACTCGAAAAACTCGGTTTTTCTCCAAACTCGAAAAACTTGAAACTCGAAAACTCGAAATTTCCAACTCGATTAACAACCCTAATGTCATCATTGATCGAAAATGGGGCGTGACCCAAAGTGGTCGCTCACTTGACCCGAAATTCAGGACGATTGGCGCCAATTTTTTGCGATTTGCCAGCTACAAAAGCGAGAGAGCATGAAGGTCAATGAGGCCGCAAAAATCTGCGTCTCTCTGACCTGCGCACTCTCGAAGACGCTAAAAACGTGTCTTGCCAACTGGCTGGGAATTGACTGATGGGCTTTCGTTGCTTTTGTAGAGATACACACCAAGTGATTGAACAAACACCACTACTAGAGGGTTGTCTAGTTTGAACTTGAATGAAAAATTACCTGAATTATTACTTTCAAACTCCAATTTGCGAACAAAATCAAGAATCGAACTTTTTTTTCAAAACCGAAACTTTGAACTCGATTACCAATCATGCTGAAGAGTTACAGAAGCGTGATTTCAATACTACACTACAGGTTTACTATCAAGTTTCAACATTTTTTCACAAACTGTGAAAGCTGAACTATTATCAATCAATATCACTGCAATCATAAAAAATTGAACAAAGCGTTTTTCCTCCCAAGCTGTCTGTCCTCTATCATAAACCCATTTTTCTGTGTGTAACAATGTTTGGCAACATTGTGGCTAGTCGACCGCAGCTTAATCTAACAGGCGGTATCTTTTGAGCCAATTGAGTTAGGAGAAAATTTCTCCGGTAAAAATTAAAAGTTTTTTTAAAATAGGAATTGTTTTCATTCAAGCATTTCGCTCTGAATATCTAGAGTTCGTTTTATCTGATACATCCTCGGAAGTTATTCACAGACAGTTTTTAAAGCCATTCTACATGGTGCTTTGAACCTTGAAAAGTAAAGTGAAATGATTTTGCTCATTATTACACTCTGTTTCATTTTCTATGTCGATTTCAATGCACGAGGTTGTCATTCAGCCTTTAATCTTGCTACGCCGAATTATTCAATTAATTGTTAACTGACAGCCTGTTTTTTTGTCCTAAAGCCGGTGCAGTGCAGCACTTTTTTTGGAAATTACATGGACTACAAAATATGTCGATAACCTAAGATTTTTCCACACTGGTCGGCCAACTTCACATCATTGTCCTCTCTTGTCGCTCTGCCGTGTTCGTAGTTTGATTCGAGATCGAACTACAACTCAGGTTTTTCTCTGCAATTTGGCGCTGACTCGCCGGCGACACGGAGAGGTCGCCGGGATACCGCCGGCGACACATCAGGGTTGCCGGCGGGTCGCCACTCAAACCAAAGCTCCCATGTTGTCGCCGGCTAGTCGCCAATTATTTCGCACTGTACCTAGGGTCGCCGGCAAGTCGCCGAAGCCAGAAATATTTTTCCATCGAGAACACCCAAAATGGGTTTGAGTGCATTTTGTGGGTAAACTGAACGGCTATGACAAAAATGTTACCGAAAGACGACTTTTTTCTTGTTTAACTCATATGAACAGGCTGACAATCAGCCAACTTTCCATCATTTCCCTTTTTTGTGTTTAACATGCGGCTGGTAGCAGTCTGATAATATTGTGCTGTTTTTGTAGTTTGATCACGGCTTGCACTACAAATCAACTCGAATTCTATATGCCCTGTGCTTTTTCCACACCTGTCATTTCACACTAAAAGTCAGCTTTTGTTACTTTTTTTTGATTTTCCATACTTACCCGCCAACGTTTCATAATTATATAGTCTGTTTCACGCAACAATAGCCCTCTAAAGTGGCATTGTAAATGGCAAAACTTGTAGGCATGGTAAATAGCTTAAACTTCGTCAGTTTGTTTTTCACGTTGGTTACCACTGGCCCAGAAAACAGTAAATCTGAAAGTCTTTGTATTTGTTGGATGAATGTACTTGAATATTCGAAATATTACTGTAGAAAGTCACCGATTGGTCAAACGGAGTATATCATATTCTCGATCTGCTGTGTTTGTAGTTTTATCGCGTTTTGCGTCGCAGTTCAACTCAGATGTGGTAACTTGCTCAGCACCTGTCAGCCAACTTTCCATCATCATCCTCTTTTTTCCCGTGTGTAACATTGTTTGGCAACATTGCGGCTGGTAGACCGCAGCTTAATCTACCAACCAGGTGTCATTTGTTGGTGGCTTTCCGGTGTAATCAGCAATCATACAAATCAATCATTTGGGGCATACGCTCAGCCAAATTGCATGTAAAGTTATTAGTTTTTGTGGTTTTTGATGTTTTCATTTCACGAGAACGGGAGTTTTGTATTATGTATCTCTCAGTGCTTGTTTTGATGATTAAAGAATCCGTCCCGCTCTAATTTTGACTTATGAGTTAACAATCCGACCTTTTGGCAAATGAAAAACCATTATCAAAAATATATACTTTTATATCTCAATCTTGCTTCGTTTCCTCAGAAAAGCGGCTTACGTAATGACACCGATAGGGGGGTTGCGTACGAGGTATGCTCATAATAGCCTATAGAAATATAAAAGTATTTTTGAAACTTTATATTATATACGACAACACAATTAGAGACTACAACATGGAAATAAATCTGGACGTGAATGCACCAAATCAAGTTGCGTCACAGTGAAAATGTTCTTGTCCTCTTTTTTATTGCTTGATGTTATGCAAATTTTACAAATTTTCAATCAGAAAGTTTTTCCATGGTCCATGGAAAGACATTGAGAAAGTTTTCTGAGTTTTTAAACTTTTCGTGAAACTCAGATTATAACGGAACGGTTTCTTTGAGGGTAGACGTTGACCTTTTTTCTCGAAAACTTGATGGAACTTTTCACGTAAGAAGTGAGTAAGGTCATAGAGAAACGAAATACATATTTCGACCATTGGCCACTATTTTCTAGGGTTCGCTTTTTTCAGTATACGGTGATACCCATCCTGCTGCTAGGTTTGTATTTTCAATCTGTTGATTCTAGGTGTGAGGTCGAATAACAACGGATATATTGTCAATGTCCACACAGCGTTTGATCATGTATAGAGGCCAAAACGGTGTAAATTTATCTTGATCGATTATGATACATAAATGGTTTATCTTAGAAAGTTTTTGTATTGTTAACTAAATATAACATTTCTTATTTTGAATATACAGCTTAGCTAACTTAACATAATTGTAAATTTAAATACTACTTATGTTTAACTCATTATATTTTAATTTATCATAACTTTTCCTTTCTTTTTTTAATGTCTCGTTCTTACTAAGTCTGGAAGTGAGAGAATTTACTTTGAGAGTACAGTCGTGCAACCAAATTTATCCTACACGTAGCTCAAACGTGAAGTTCATTAACAGCGGAACATGAGGTTCTAAGCATTGGTCTCAGTCCTGCCGAACTTCCGATCAAGTTCAACTTCTACATTTCTACATGAGGCTGATAGCTCTGTCACCACCCCCCCCCCCTCTCTCCTCCTGAGCTTTTATCCTAGAAATAAAACCCCGGTCTCTCTACTTCAATATTCTCAATCATACGCTGATTCTCTGCAAAGATACATTGTCGTGGGAAATAGTGAATTCACACGAAATAGTCAGGTAGAACAAGAGATTCAAGATGGGAAAAGATTCCGGGATGTTCTTCCAAACGTACTTTGAACTCCGAAAAATTTCCACCTCCAAATCACCTGACAGCCGTTTTGTACTCACCATCTGGCGCCTCGGTCGCTCTTTTGTGGCCAGCCGATATTTTCTCCAAAAACACGCTGTTGCTTGATAGTTCCCACGTCTGACAAAACTTTTCGACAAATTCGACTTTTTCGGGAAAGAGACATTTAGTTCGTTTCACCAATCGATGACTTTCTACAGTAATCTATAGGAAATTTAAACGCATTTATCTAGTCAACAAACAGAATTAAAGATTCACGGTTTTGTATGCTTGTAGTACCCAAAGTTGAAAACTGAATCACAAAGTTTAAACTATGTACAACACCTACAAGATATGATAAGTTCACTTAAAAGTTGCATTATCTTACTGTAGAGGGCTATTGTTTCGTGAAACAGACTATACGTTAAGTTGGTTCCTAGAAGACTCGCTTCTCCTCCATACCCCGCGAGCACTTGAGGCAACTTTTTCTCACGACACGCAGTGGTACACGAGAAAAATCGTGTATTGTGTTATGTTATACTATGTTGTAGGGTATGCATTGTATTGAGACTTCCCCTCCAAACAACCACAAGAAAAACAAAATCACCTGACAGCTGTTTTGTACCCACCGTCTGTCGGCATAACTTGCCTTTGGTAGACAGCCCATTTCATCAACCCGTCTAAAAAACACGCGGTATACTAGAAGTCAATTGAGAAGTCACGTAAAGCTAGCACTCTAATGAGGCATCGTGCACTTTTTCATTGCACGTTTCTGCGTTCTGGTGTGTTTAACATGTTTCACGTGACTGTGCAATTGGCTAACACTATAGAGTCGTGCTCAAAAGAAAAGCGACTTAAGAAGAAGAACACGCTGAATGAGAATAAGAAGAAGAACACGCTGCGAACCGGGATTATAAGTATTTAAAAAAATGTTTGTTTACACAACTATATAATGTATATTTTTGCTGTAGACAAACACTTCCATCCTAACAGTCTTTGACTGCACTATTAGAGCTCGGTAAGTCTGATGAACCCTGCCATTTTGTGACTGTCTTTCCAGCTTGCCAGACTTTCCTTCTGTTGTACAAAAAATTCAACCTCTAAATAACACAACAGCCATTTTGTACCGACCGCATGGGGACTAAGTCGGCTTCTTTGTGGCCCGTCAAAAAAAACGCCGATAGTGTAGTGGGTAGTTTCCCGGCACCGTAGCAAAGTCATGCGAGTGTCGAGCTCAACCTGATTGAGGCTTATACTGTTACTCAAATGCACAGTCACGTGAAACATGTTAAACACAGCAGAACTCAGAAACGTACAATTACAAAGTGCACGATGCCTCATTAGAAGGCTAACTTTACGTGACTATTCAATTTACTTCTGGTATACATTCTGGTCATATAGTCGCAAACTTCCTATGTTCGAGCATAGTGTAGGTGGCTGTAACCTGGGTCAGGTGTAGCAAACCATCCAAACTCATGCGAAACTCATATGAGTTTCTCATGGGAATCACATGAACTTCTCGCGAGCTACTCATGAACCTCCAATGTTGAAGCATTGTAATCAATAGAATCTCTTTAGAAGTTTGTGAAATATTGCTCAGGACGTATCTCTTGAGGTTTTTGAGGAGTTGCTACCGCGCCAGATAGTTCCGCTCAAATAAAAACTTTTCATGAGACTTTGCCACGGTATCTGCCTTTTAAACAGGTTCTAACCTCACATGAGGCACTTGTTAACTCCCCCCCCCCCCCAACTACCCCCTAAATACAAAAAACATTCCCAAAATACCTCATACTGTTACCAGAATACCCTCCCTTCTGCTTCTTCACCTGAAAACCACCAACATCAATCCTCAAATCATTCCAACATCACTTTATGTATCGCGTCTGAAAGTTTCCTTCTTGCCCTAGATTGTCTGAAAACATTCACAAACTTCCTAAAACCATTCTTGAACTGTCTAAATAAATCGAAATTGTTCAAAAACCAAATTACCCAACTTTTCTTGACTACCCGTCGTCTGGTGGCACCTTTACCAGTTTTTTTCGTGGCCAGCTGATTCTGTCGCCGCCCCGTCCCAAAAAGGTCTCAATATTATTATGGAAATATGTGCTTAGTGAAAGGCATATTTCCATAATAACAACCGAAAAGTCTTAATGAAGACAAATATTTTTTTTAACAAATACAACAATAAGTCTTCATAGTAGTTTTCTAGCCAACTAATATACTGGATTTTCCATCAGACCATCGGCCCAAGCTCTTCCCCACATCATGCACGTAGTTTTGTTAACTAACTTTTGTTAACTGTTAACTTTTTATCCACCGAAAATTCTTCCCCAAATCAACTTACAGCTTTCTGTAGTTTGATGCCGTGTTATTTTCTGTCCTACTGCATACATGCATTGATATAAGACGCTCCAATCTAAATGGTTTTCATTTTTGATAATTTCTTGGAAAACCTCAAAATATTGTGCATCATCAGACTTATCCGATATTTTTTCTGAAATGTCCGATTCTTCTAATTCTTGTGTCACTCTCATTTGGAGCGCAGATAAAACTACCGAATATTTGTATGTTTCGAAATCCTCTGCCACAATTATTTTCGTTTCAGAACATTAACACACGTTTTCGCAGTTGAAAACAGTGTGAAAAAATGTGCCCAAAAAATTGTAGTGTGAAAAATTGTGCCCAAAAAAGGGAAGTGTGAAAAATTGTGACACATGTGTTTCTCTAAAGAGAGGTACTTTGCACTTCGTATGTCTCTCGCTTGAAAGTGCTGTGATACTCTTTGACACAGCTCTCAATGATCCGTATCTTGTTATGGTTTCAAATCCTGCGGATCTGTCTCGGCTGTTCTTTCTCTGCGTCTCTTTCTCTAATAGGGCGATGCTCTCGATGCGCGCTCGTTTCTCTGCGTCTCATTGCCCTAATCGCCAATACTAGATACGGCGCAGTCAGGGGGGTATGGAAGGAAACATTAGTATCGAAAAAAATATTTTGGAAATCAGCTTCAAAATGGTGCGTGCTGCTTATGTGTATCTACCTAGGTATATTTAGACGAAATTAGTGGATTTATTCATTCTCATTTCCTTGTCCGTAAGCAGTGCGTTCCTGACTATGTTATATTGTGTGTTGTTGTTCATATGTCTCCTTTCACAAAATACCCAAAACCACGGTATTGATTGGTGACCTGTGTTCAATCGGCCACTTGTGACACAGTTATTGGTTACCCTTGAGACTCTTGCCTGTCTACATGTTTCTACTTGATGATGACTACCTAACCAAGTCGGAATAAGAGAACTTGTATTCAAGCCGCAAAGAGTTGAGGACAAAGGCTCTTTCCAATTTTTGACGCGCGTCCCCTTTTGCCATCTAAGACTTTCTGATGCCCTTTCTATCGAGCTCCTCGAGATGACGACTACCTAACCACGTCAGATGTCTCTTGGATCAAGCTCTTTAGTGATCGGGGTTGACGAGGGGACTTTCCTATGATTCTGCTGTGCTTTCAATCCTTATGACCCAATGACCGAACCCGTGACCCACGTGAGGAGGAAGGGGGGATTTTTACCCTGCCACCGCAGGTGCCCACCATGTGTGGGGGTACCCGTATGAGGATAGTTTTGTTCAGTAATAACCTCTTTCGCTGGAACATGTACAATATTTGGAAAAGTGAAAAATTGAGGCACAATAATTGTAGGTGTGAAAAAATGTGCCCAAAAAATTGTAGTGTGAAAAATTGTGCCCAAAAAATTGAAGTGTGAAAAATTGTGACACAATATTTTGAGAGATTTGTGAAAACTGCAATTTTTTGTGACACACTTTTTTTCAATTTCCTGAATCGGGACACAGCGATTCGATCGTTTGGTTCTTAGTTAAAACTTCAAATAAATGGGGACTTCCCGATGTCCAATCAGAAACAATTTAAAAAAGTGATAACTCTTCGATGGTTAAAAGTCTCATCCTAAAAATTTCATGAAATCACTAGGATTTCCTGATTTCCGAAACCATTTAGATTGGAGCGTCTTATATATACTGAATACAAAAATGTTTATACTAAATACAAAGTTAACTACAATTCAGCTGTGACTCTTTAAAACCAGATTATCCACCAACCCTTTGCTACCAGTCGTCTGGCGCCTAAAACAGCCGTTTTTGTGGCCAGCCGATTTTGTCGCCCCGTCCAAAAACCGTCTTCAAAGCCTTTTGTAGTTTGATCCCGTGTCTTCTCGGTCTAAATGCATACATTGAGGCGTGTATACTGTATACAGATCAAATTACAACTTAGATATGGCTCTTTGAAACCGAATTACCCACCAACCCTTTGCTACCCGCCGGCTGGCCGTTTTTTGTGGCCAGCCGATTTTGTCGCCCCTCCCAAAAAAGCGTCGTAATACGCGGTACGTGCTGCGGCGGCATGTTTTGGTAGATTAGCATCTTGTGGAGAGGAGAAGGGGGCGTGGCCTAATCGGCATACGACAGGCGCCAACCTATCCGATAACCAGATTCTGGAACTTAATTCTTAATATGATTTAATTTATAACTTAAAGAAGGACGATACTGTGGACCAATCTCGTGTCAACGGTCCTTCAAACTGAAATTGAAAATGTATTGCAGTTTAAAGGACTGAATCGTTGCGATTGAACCACATAATCGTCCTTCTTCAAAATCCTAGTTTCAATTTGTTGATTTATACACTTTTGAGCGGCTTGACGTGGCCTAATCGGCATACGATAGGCGCCAACCTATCCGATAGCCAGATTCTGGAATTATATATAATGTAATTTTGTATTATTTCGACATTTTGATGGTCGTATTGAATTGATTTTCTCTTCATTGCTCTCCTCTACAAGTTTTACCGACAATAAAAGAACAGAAAATCTCGATGGATATTCAATATGTTCCACATTGTGGCTTTTTGAACTAGGAGGCCATTAACAACATGGTTCACATTCAAACCCACTATTATGTTTCAAAATAGTTCAAATTGAGTGTTTTTGGTTTTATATACACTTGCGAAATCAATTGTTTACATTGCCGAATTTTTCGACTAGCTGCTAGTATTTTACTGATAACACCGAAAAAATCATCTAGCGAAAATGCAGCACCACTTGGGACATTCACACAGAGATTTTTTTCAAATTTTTCCTATATTTTATGCTCTAAAACTTCGATATTCTGTCAAACACTCGTTTCTGATGTCGTTACCTTTTCGCTACCGTGGACCATTGCTAATCATTCTTTACAAGTTGTTGCAAAGTAGTATAGACAATATTTAATGCTTTCACAGTCTCAAACTATAACTACAGTATGTCGCGACTATTTTTGTTGCATATCAAGAGACGTATGTTTTGCTCGATTTACAAGCAAAAAATCATAACTTCCAGTATTCCCTGCTCACTTTCCTTGCAAGGACTTTACTTCCAAACCAACACATAACAAAACTATACCTACAGTATACCATTTCTATTTTCCGGGCGACGACTATAAAACCTTTTACTGTCCTGTGGTTGGCGGCGAAAGATAACCACAACACACCCACACTATCACTTAAATGACTAAGCCGTCGAAAACAAAACATTTTAGTGTCGATTAGGAAGGAAACTACTTTTTCTACATATAAATATCACTTTTCGTAAAATATTTCCACTTTAACGTGATACGTGAAACGATTGATTGAATGATTAGGTTAATGTGTTCAGTAAGAGATGTACTCATAACCGTTTCGACCCTGATTCAAGACGGTTTTGGGTTTTCTCAGAGGGTTGGGTCATCATCAGTTGAACCCCTCTGAGAAAATGAAAACAGGACGAAAAGACTTACTGACCGTCTTCTAGCGGAGAATTGAGAGAAATGAACATTGCTCTAACTTCATTGCACATTTAAAGCTCGAAAGCTGGCTAGAAGACGGTCAGTAAGAAAGCTGGCTAGAAGACGGTCAGTAAGCTAGAAGACGGTCAGTAAGTCTTTTCGCCCTGTTTTCATTTTCTCAGAGGGGTTCAACTGATGATGACCCAACCCTCTGAGAAAACCCAAAACCGTCTTGAATCAGGGTCGAAACGGTTATGAGTACATCTCTTACTGAACACATTAACCTAATCATACCACCATCCAAAAGTCCTAGTGACACAATTATATTTTGTTCAAATAAAATAACCTAATATAGATTGATTGAATGTCTATGGTAAACTTGAATCCACTCAATTTTCCACGTAACTCTATTTTCTGTTTGCAATTCAGTGGACTGAAATTCTAAGAGTTGTCTATATTCGTCTGATTTGGTATCTTTGTAGTTTGATCTCTCCATTTTTCTCCATAATTCGAGACTCATATGCTTTGCTCTTATGCTATCCAGCTCTTGCGGCGGCCAAGAAATATATTTCAGAAAAGCACTTGCAACTGACCTTACTATGTTATTCTTCAGTACCCCATTGAAGTGTCGATCGTTGTACTGTAGTTATATAGTTCGTTTCATTCCCACTTAGACCCATTGGCATCGTGCCAAGATTTTCAGATGACATTTTCGTGAAGAATACATAAGTATTTTGAAAACTTTTCTATTCACGTGTTTTCACGAAACTGAACTACCACTTACAAAGGTTTACAGTTATTCAGTAAACTACAAAGTGGTGAAAAATGGCCTGAAAAATTCATTGGCACGCTGCCAAGTCTCAGTAGGAATGACCGGAACTATATATATGCTCATTCAATGTTCACCTTCCTGTTCATCATGGTTTCGATTATTGTTTTCATATTGCTCAAATTCAGTTGGTCACATTCATTTCTGTTTTCTCTATGTATCTCACATTCCCTCTTTTCATACCTCTCTCCTTTGGACTTTTTTCTTTTATAAATTACTAAAGTAGCCTGATATCAACAGTTAGTTGAGCTTGTTCACACGAGCGACGTGGTTTTGTATAGTAGTTTCAACTTCCTAGTTTTCTTATAATTGAATGATTGCATGTAAATCAATCAATCAATCATTCGCATATCCTATTCTATCCTATTTTTCTTGGTTCCAGGAATGAATGTATTCCAGAATCTCAAAGAATTCCTGACAAAATCGCAATCGATAGAACTGCAGGTGAAGCACTCATGTTATATAGTCTGTTTCACCAATCGATGTACTCCTACAGTAATCTGTCAATTATTCAAGGGGGTGTTTTCTAATAAAAAAGTCATTACTTTGGTTTCAAATTTTCAGAGTTAGTAGAAGTAAACATGCAGAAGACACTATAAACATTTTGAGGCGTTCTGAATACGTTAATATAGTAAACTTTGACCTGGAAGTGTTAGCAGATTACTGTAGAGGGTTATAAGTGGGTGGAACAAACTATATATATATATATATATATATATATATTTCGTAAGCTGACTGTATTCATTGCATTTCAATTTCAACGATTGTGAAAAATACTACACTATACACTGTGGATTTTCATTTTCTCTATAGTTTACTAACAAGAGAGGATTAGTTGATTATTCGATCCATTATAAAGCCGAGGATCTCCCGAGACAGTGATTTCAAGGAATTTGATCATTGTTTGAGATTTTACAATTTATGCAGTTCTTCAATAAGGAATCGAATGGTCCTAACTTTTCGAATTGTTCTATTCTTCCAGAAATCGAATAGTCCAAACATTTTCTGTACAAAAGTCGAGCCGCACTGGAGGTCAAACAAATCGCTACCAGCCCCTTTCGTAGTGCTAATTTCCACGCCGGTACCCGACGGAACAGTAGGTAAAATCGATATCAGTTTGATTTTTGATCTTTCGTTCAAATATTCTGAATTACGACTTTGGTTCGTTTTTCTGTCAACACAAGGAATTTTTTGCGTTGAATACCGCCGAAATGTATAGATAGAAGTTGAAATGTCATAAAATACCAGACAAATATTTATTTACATTATTATTAATTTAAAGAAAACGCCATTTTCAGTTTCAATAGCTGCCGGCAATGACGAGACTCCGTGTGGTGAAGTGCGAAACGAAACCGCCAAAATCACCCGGCAAGTGGCCAGGTTCAATGATCTACGATTTGTGGGCAAAAGCGGACGAGGTAGGTCAACATTCGTTGAAACGAGTGGAAATTGGATATGAACAGTTCGATTCGAGCGACACGTTTTAGTAGTTTGAAGTTTGGGTAGTTCAAAACGTTGGAAGGTTCAAAAACAGGATAAGGTTATACTCTTGTGAGATTATTGACATATTAAACTTATGTTTTGAACAAAATCAAACCACTTGGAGACTTTTCTCGTGCATTAGCTTTGTCTGATATTTTTCTCAAATTTTAACTCATTGTGAGTGAACACTTCCCAGCCAATCGGCCAGCCACCTCTATAGCGACGAGAGAGGGTGCAGGTCAGAGAGACGCAGATGTCTGCGGCCTCTCTCGCTGTTGTAGTGGGTCAATCGTAGAATACTGTCGCCAATCGTTCCACATTCTCAGAACGATTGGCGCCAATTTTCTTCGATTGGCCAGCTACAAAAGCGAGAGAGTGTGCAGGTCAATGAGGCCGCAGACATCTGGGTCTCTCTGACCTGCACACTCTCTCGCTCAGCCAACAAAAAAGTGGGTGGCCAATTCGTTGGGAATTGTCTGAGTTCATTCCCAGTTAGAATTTGGCAGCGTTTCATAAACTTTCTCAACATCAGCCGAAACACTTAGAAAGTTTGAGATTCACATTCGAACAATTATCTACAGTACTTCCCGCTTCTCCACAAAAAACGATTGTCACTTATCGTATCTCACCAAAATACCTGTCTCCATCTCCACAAGCTGCTGCGCTTTTTTGCGTGTCGCCAAAAATGTTGCGAGGAACGGGTTGCACTAATCCTAATCTACGTAAATATTTTTGTTTTTCGCCACATATCCGCGTGAATCGTGGTTTTTGCCCGCGATGTGAGGAATTTTTGAAAAAGTTTCGGATTACCCGCACAAAATCTTGCGGACTGACGTGTTTTGCTGATTTATCCGTGTTCAAATAAGTAGTCACGTGAATGGTGTGAAATGAACTTAATACGTCAACGAAGTACATGATAGATTCTACGTATTTTATATGTATATCTGCGACAACTGCGCATTTTTAATCTTTCATACGTCTTCAAAACACGGATAAACTGAAATTATTTTTATATATACCGCAGTCTGCAGCATTCATTTGACAAGGACTATCGATCTATAGACCGCGGCGTTCACCGCGTGCACGAATACCAGTTATGACTAGTTTGTGCTTTGATCCTGGTTCTTTTCGGTCGAAACTCATAATAACTCATACTATTATCGTGTATCCAGTTCAAACTACCACTTTGAATACAACGTAAATTGTTACATACCGTAGTCTGCCGCATTAGTTTGACAAGGACTAAAGATCTTTAGACCGGTGCTTTCCCGCATGCCCGAATACTGGATCTGCTGTGTTTGTAGCTTGAACGCATTGCTTACTTTTGAATAATGACGTAATTTGGATAATGACGTGTATCGAGTGCACGTTCCAAATACCACTCAGCTACAGTCGTTCTCTATTGACTATAGTTTGTTTCACCCACTTATAACCCTCCACAGTAACATGCTCCAACTTTTAGATCAAAGTTTGCCATGTTAGCGCTTTTGAATTTATTCCAAACTTTGGTAGTGTCTTCTGCCCCATTACTACTACAAACTATGAAAGTTTGAAACCAAAATGATTAATTATTCATTAGAAAATAACTCCTGAATAAGTGATGGGTTACTGTAGAAGGACATAGATTGGTGAAACGAAGTATATATGTACTGTAACTTGCCGCACTCGTTTTTCGAGTACTATAGACCGCGGCGTACCCGCGCACATATGGCCGAATAGTACTTGTATACAAATCTACACGTCACAACGCAACTTGATACATACCGTAATCTTTCGCATTCATTTGACAAGGACTATAGATCTTTAGACCGCGGCGTTCCCCCGCATATGCCCAAATACCAGTTCTGAGATAAGAATCTATCGCCAGTTGTACCCGACATGTGATATAAGTTTAATGAGGTAAGCTGCGCGTGAAATAACAGAGGGATCGAAAATAGGGGCCTTGTGAAGGAGGACGACTATAGTTAATGCCAAATTTATAAATTTCTGTCTCTCGCCGGAATCGAAAAATTCCTGTCTCTCGCCGAAAAGTGAGATATACAATACCCTGCCGCCTTTTCGTTGGCGACGACTATATGTGGACCAATCCCAACGCTTCGGTCCTTTAAACTGCGAACATTTTTCAATCGCAGTTTAAAGGACAGTTGACACTGGATTGGTCCACATAATCGTCCTTCTACAAGAAGGATAACTCGTAGTATCTTTTCTGCGATTCTTTGTGAATTAGCGTATACAATTTTGTAATCTACAAAAACAGGCGACACCACGGAAAGCTCGCTCTTTCTATTGCGGCCCTTCCATGTTGCTATTTTCTCACTACCTTTCTCTCGCTCTCTCTCACTTCCTCCTTCTCTCTCTCCCTCTCTTTCTTTATCTCTCTCTCTTTCTTTTTTTCTCTCTCTATATTCCTTTCTTACTTCCTCTCTCTCTCTATTCCTCTCTTTCTTCCTCTCTCTCTCTATTCCTCTCTATCTCTCTCTCTATCTCTCGTGCTCTGTCTCTTCCTACTTCCTCCTTCTTTCTCTCCCTCGCTTTCTTCAGCTCTCTCTCTTTCTTCTTCTCTCTCTCTATTTCTCTCTCTTTCTCTTCCCCTCACCACCACCGACTTACAAATTACGAGTCATATAACCGTCCATTCTACCGCGTAGCCCTCCCAGATATCTGGGTAAATATGATCGATTCCCGTGATACGCCTGTTTGCGGCCGTATACCCCATGTTCGCGCCCAGATGAGAATCTACGGTGTCGATTGTTATCGCTGTGTCGGCCGGCCGCAACCCGCTATTCTAGTGGAAGAACGCGGGGCCCAAAAACCGCAGTGTGAAAGGGGGAGGGGGGAGGTTTTTTTAAGAGAGCTTCTTAACTACTTTCCTAGGATGTGGAAAACACACTTCAATTAGGTTTTGCGTTAAGAAGAGCCAAGGGAGGAAACACATCAGAAAACGGAACCTGCCCCATTCTCTAGTTCTCGGCACCAGAAAAAGATAACTTATGTTTGATTTTCCTCAATATGACAACCAAAAGCGAAATGCAGGAAAAAAATTACACCCTTAATTCCACTCGACTGCAATGCTTTAATACACGAGAAAGAAATGTTCAAGAACCTATAAATTTCCGTTTCAGGAAAGAACTTTCATCTCACCATTACCGTGCACAGCAAGCCCATGATGATCGCGGTAGTCGCGAGAGCTATCAAGGTACTAACACGTTTTTTTTGTTCGGAAAATGAGCATGATCTGTATGTTTTGAACTGTAATCAACAAGTTTCGAGAGACACAAAAGCTGTTTGGTGGTCGTTGTTGTTAATAAATTCGGTTTCTGTAACTTCTGAAAATGATTCTCCGACCAAATCAAAGTATTCTCACCTTTTCGTTTTAGATTTTCACTAAAAGAGCTAGAACCTCAGTCATTCGATTGTTTTCCCAATGAAAATTAGTGAAAATTCCACTTGACATCAATCGCTACAATAAGTAACTACAGAACGAAGACGAACACGGGTGATACTGTAGTTCTCAATTTATGGTGTGTACCTTGTTTTTTCATCTTTGACCCAGGGTCACACGTCAAAAGTTATGTTGTTTATATGCTATTCTTAACAAATGCAACATTCTAGGTCACAGTGGATGGTCCGCGCGACGCGCGCGCCCCAAAATCAGCGGAAGGCTCGCGAAAACGCTCGTTTCCGCCGAGCTACCCGCCGTATGGAGGTGAGTGAATTACTTAATATAAAACGGTGTAACTTTGAGCTCAATCTATAATTTAACTTAGATAGATATAGATACACTATAGTAATCTTGGCCCATTTTTATGGAATAACTGAAAATGGCAAACTCTTCTGCTGCATAATGTCCAACTGTTTGACGGTTGCACAGAAAACGTTTTTGACTTTCTCATATATTTTCAAACATATTGATCCAGATTGCAAAATATGTTGATGTAATTTTGCAGGTGTTCCCATACCCCCAGTGATTCCAATGCCCATTTTCAATCCTGCTCTCATACAACAGCAGATACTGCAACAACAGGCATTACAGAGGTAAGTCGGGGAATTCGATAACGCTATAGTTCACACCATTCCTACTGAGACTCCTACAGTAACCTTACAAACTTTCCGAAGGCTGTTGTGAAGCTGAAAATGAAGTTCATGGAAAATGCTCTCGTAAATTTACTCTACCTGAGAAAGAGAATGAGGTACGAAAATCCTCAATTTCTCCGATCAAAAGTAAGTGAGAAAAACGACTTGGAAGTTTTGGAATTCTACTGTAGGAGTCTCAGTAGGAATGGAAAAGACTATAAATATCCTGGATTCAGAATGAGCAAAAACATTTTTCGGTCATCTTACAAGTCTGAGGAGGTATAAAGTATATTTTACTCTAAAACGCGTACGAAAAGTAGTGAAGTGTCGGTTTTGGACACAGTTGTATAGTGTGAAAGCTATTCGAACCAGGCAACATTCAACATGGGAAAAAAGTAAAGTCGTATTGCTGCCATGCACAAACAAACAGTTTTTTTTTTTTTTTTTTTTTATTTAACACATTCATGTACTCGACACATAGTACAATTATGGACTAATGTATCACATGGTGTTCTCTCAACTTCTTGCTCCGAGTGCTTCTTGAACGAGGGAGAGCCAAGGTTCAGAGCGCAAAGGAACAATGTCAGAATTGACGTGGAGTTGAGGTTATGGCAAACAAACAGTAACGTACTGTTTTGTGAAGACAGTGTGCCTAAAGTTTTATTGGTGTTCGTTGCAGGACCTCTTTTCTCCTCGCGCAACAACAGTTGGCATGTTGCCCACAACCCGCGAGCGACAGTTCTCCAGAAACAAATCGATTGATTTCGCTGACGCAGACGACTCCGCAGTCGCGCGGCGCCAAGCGACCGCGACGCAGCTCGGGGTCATCCGCTGGCTCGTCGCCAACGATTTGGAGACCTTTTTGAGTGGACAAATTTTGACCCACCGAATCTGAGTAGTAGTTTGATCTCGATAAACCACCTGATTCACGAGTTCCTACCGTAAAGCAAAGGGATCAAACTACAAACACAGTTGGGCGTCACCCAATATTTGGAAACTTTTTGAGAGAAATATATTCTAGTTTGTAGTCATATCCATTCCAAAGTAAAATTAATTCAGTTCACGGTTCAAAAAAGTGTTTTGGAAGTTTAGTGAGTGATTTCTACAACCAGCGAATTTTATGATATTAGTTTTTCAATATACTTGTGGACTATTTTAGTTTTGTTGAATAACATTTCACGGGTAAACTACGTGTACAATTGAAGATTATAATAATGAGAGAATTTAGTTGTAGACATGGTTACCATTATTGACTTGTACGCTAGAGAAACAATATACTCACTTGAAATTTTTCTATGATTTTTAACTCAACTCACTTGCATAAGTTAATGTATGTTTTTTCATTCATGTATGTTTGAAGACGCTGCTGGAAAGTTGGAGGGCACACAGTTCTACATTACACTCAAAACTTCTCACCGAGATATTTGGTTTGAAATTTAACGAATTTTCCAGAACTTCATCAAAAAGGTTAACCAAGAGTTTCACTTCGACGCACTCAAACTTTCCTTTGGTAAACCCTTTCACCTTTTTTTTAAATTCCTATCAACTTTTTAATTTCTCTGAAAACATTGAAACATTGTGTATTTGCTATTATTACGGGAGATGTTGTCGTTCGAATCGCTAGAATCTTATGGTAAGAAATAAAAATCTTGTTTTTCTTTTTAGTTGTTGTACTCTACTTCGGAAATACAGAACAAAACTGCACACCGGACTGCATTATATAGTTCCAATCATTCCCACTGAGACCTCGGCAACGTGCCAACTAAATTTCCAGACGGCTTTTTAACACCTCAATGTTTCTCAAAACACTTAAATTTTCTCTGAGCCGTAGTTGAGCACTGTTGTAGTACGTGGGTGAAAATTCTTTTCGTCGAACATTTTATTTCGACAAATATAATCATTTGAAATTTCGTTGGCACGCTGCCAAAGTCTCAGTGGGAATGGCGAAAACTATACTCCATGTTCGAGTGTTCCGAACTTGAGCTAGTAGCAATATTTCCAAGTTAATTTCTCTGAACTTCCTCGTAAATACTTGGCATCATAAGGTTTGTTTCCCCATAGAAGGCCTATACGGTGTTAGTCGCTTCCGCTGTGTTTGTATTTTGAGACCGATGGTTTGCGGTATAGTCGTCATTTCCCCTATAAAGACAGCAGAGGGTTCGATTGATTGAGCGATGCGGGGCGAGCGGTAGTTGACTATTTGCCAGCGGTTGAGAGAGTGTATAGATCAATGATACGCAGACTGGCTGGCCCCTCGCCAAACCCCGCCCCTCACAAAATCGATGGTACGGTGTCCACAACGGTTTGACAAAACCTATAGTACAGATGTGTAAACTTTGCCGTTCAACCACATCAAACTACAGCGATGATTTGGTCGCTGCCTATAGTGAGCGGTCAGTAGGCAGCAAGATCAAATAAATCTGTACTTAGCACAATCAAAATTTTGAGTTTGGGCAAAAATCGAGTTTTTGAGTTTCGAGCTTGACTCTACTGCTACTCACAAGTCGAGTTCTTCGAGTTCAGTTGAGTTTCGAGTTCAACTTCATCAACACGAAAGAGAGGACGGGGTTGTACAATATTTCCAAGTTTTTGTCAAGTTCCTCCTAAAAACTTGGTAGGCGGCAAGATCAAAGAAATGTGTCTGTGGCGCGCGTGTGGCCAATTCCACTTAGCACATTCGACTACGTTGCCAATAAATGTTTATGACGCCCTTAGCGACAACCTTTATTTATTACAAAATATGTCGGAAGATATGGGGACAAAACACGTGTTTGGTGGCAAGAATAGGGTGCGATCGAACTTGGATTTGTAGTTTGGTCAGCGCACACGGCAGAAATTGCAAAACTACAACTGAAGACATAGGGATCTAAGTAAGACATGTATTTTTATTTACAAAACAAAGATGGGAAAGGCGGATTACACAAGCAACTGGGTTGATATAAGACGCTGCAATCTAAAAAAATTTCAAAATCGAGTTTATTCCGAGAAAACAGGACAATATGGGAAGAGAAAAGAAACGTCTTTCATTTGTCGAGAAAAATTGATTATTTGGGGTGTTTTCTGGATGATAAACTGTTCCTAAAATTTGTTGTATGTGGACGAAAGAAAGATTATTTGCACATGGTAATGTCCCAAAAGCAACGCATTTTGTTACTTATAGGAGAGATGTGTAGTTAGCCAAGGAGCGCACAATTTCAATCATTTATTTTTTGGGAGCACACAATTTCAATCATTTATTTTTTGGGAGCACACAATTCCAATCATTTATTTTTTGGGAACACACAATTTCAATCATTTATTTTTTGGGAGCACACAATTCCAATCATTTATTTTTTGGGAGCACAAAATTTCAATCATTTATTTTTTGGGAGCACAAAATTTCAATCATTTATTTTTTGAAAGCACACAATTTCAATCATTTATTTTTTGGGAACACACAATTTCAATCATTTATTTTTTGGAAACACACAATTCCAATCATTTATTTTTTGGAAACACACAATTTCTATTGTTCTTGCATAGATTCCTACACTCAATGAACGTTAACAAACACGTTCACAACGTATCAACAACGTTCACAGCACTCACCGTTGCCGTACATTTCAAGGTTTAAGCGAGCATCCGCCTAACATCATTTTAATTTAATACTGTGCAGAATGAAATATTCAGGAAAAACTCATTGTGTTCCCATTTTCCACGTTTTTTTTCGAATTCGGAGCCTGTGGACCTGTAGTTTCCAAATCTACTAAATTGAGTCAAATCCGACTGAACTTCCGATAGAATTCCGTGGTCGATACTTCGTACAATCGGAAAAGCAGTGATTCATTTCGATCTTTCAAACACTCGAGAATAATCCCGGTACATTCTTTCGAAAATAGAAAACATTCCATGACAAGAAGTTCGAACGGCAAAAACTTCGAGTTCGGTAAAACCCACGACAATACGTCTAATTTTCCGAATTTTTACAATCTAAATAATATTTCAAGAGTTTCTGTTCAAGACGTTGCCAATTGAACTATTCATAGAGAAGTCTCAGATGATAAAAGTCTGATAGAAGTGAGTGGCGAAATGTTATTTATGTCATTTTTCTGTACCACTGATGGTTACTCATATTTCAGTAACCCAAACTCACTTCAATTAGTAAACATAACGTATAGAAATGAATCATGATTGTGAATTTGCTCAAAGTCTGCAGGTTGAAAATGGTGATATTCATTACTTTCTTGAGAATGGTGAATTTCATTACGTTCCAATCAGAATGCAAGTACACAGTTTAATATATAAGTTATGTTTAAATTCTGTTATGAATACACACTATCTAACCTTTACTCTGATAACCTTTCATTCAAAACGTTTGGAATTAGTAAGTGTCAAATTCTGCAGTCTGTGGCGTTAACATGTTAACTTTTGCTCTCGTCGTCCACGCGCTCTCCCGCATTCGCACACTCTCTCATTATCTCTATACGCATTGGCTCCGCCCACTCTCTCGCATCCAGACAGTATCAGACAGCCGAACTCCCCCATATATGACGGCGAGATTTATTTGGACTTGGTGAAAACTGTTGGTGAGAGTCCTTTTAACAAAAGTGAACGAATATACAAGTTTCAAATATGATAGGTTTTCACATAAGAATTCATCACCAAAGGATGTATTTATATTGAAAAAGAAGCCGTCCAGAGATAATAGAGAAATCGGCAAGTTTATCAGTGTTCTGCATTCGCATTTCTTAGAAACAATCGCGTCTTTCATATGGCGAGAACGTGGGGAAAGTTTCACGTAAACTATGAAAGATTTTTTTGAACATTGTAGTTGTAACTCAAAGTTTTTGCCTTTCAACTGTTCTCGTTACCGGAATTCAGCACTGGTCATTTCATCGACTCCGCACAAACTGATGCTTTTGTTCGTTTTCGGACTTTTCCTCGAACGATTTTATTCTTCAGTGTCCTCCTAGACAAAGATCAAAAATGGGAAAAATCCAGTTTGCACGGATTTCGAAAAACAAATATTGGAAAACCGAATATTCCAAAAAATAAATGATTGAAATTATGTTTTCAAAAAATAAATGATTGCAGTTGTGTGTTCCCAAAAAATAAATGATTGAAATTATGTGCTCCCAAAAAATCAATGATTGAAATTGTGTGCTCCCAAAAAATAAATGATTGAAATTGTGTGCTCCCAAAAAATAAATGATTGAAATTATGTGTTCCCAAAAAATAAATGATTGAAATTGTGTGCTCCCAAAAAATAAATGATTGAAATTGTATGCTCCCAAAAAATAAATGATTGAAATTGTGTGCTATATAAATGTATCTTTTGGGCGATTGCACCCCTATACTGTGCTGTCGCTCAAGGAATTTGACCAGTTCTATTTCTAAACTTTTCACAAGATAGCAAAATATTTCATGTACAAGAATTCACAAAATTTGTTGAATTTCTCTGTTATCGAAATAATTTGGGAGTTTTTCGAGACGTTCGGTTGCTTCCCAATTTGTCCTGTTTTTTTCGGAATAAACTCGATTTTGTAAAAAATTTAGATTGCAGCGTCTTATATCAACCAAAAGTCGACTCGGTTGCTTTGGTAGAGACGATTCGGTTGATTTTCAAAGCAACCAAAAAGCAACCGGATTGCTTTTGAGAAGCAACCAACCTCTCTTTACAAAAGCAATCGGGTTGATAATGAAATCAACAAGCTCTATTACTTCACAAACTCGGTTGCTTTTGTAAAGAGAGGTTGGTTGGTTCTGAAAAGCAATGTGGTTGCTTTTCGGTTGCTTTCTGAAAGCAACCGAATTTTCTTCACAAAAGCAACCGGGTTACTTGTGTAATTGGCTGAAAAACACGTGTTTCCCAGTAAATTCGCGTCTTTTACGGGTACTTTTCCAACTATTTAAGCAATTAAACGTAAACTGTTTCTGTCGAACATAATGTACCTCGATCGAATTACAACCAGAGCAGAACTCCTATAAAAACATGACGGAAGATGGGGGGGGGGGGGGACACGTGTTTGTGAGTAGGGTGCGATCGAACCTCATTTGTAGTTTGGTTAGATAAGATTGTAGATATTCCAAAATACAACTTGAAAGGTACCAGGAAGAAGTAATTCGAAATTGAAAGTCATTAAAGTAAAAGTCATTAAAAAGTAAAAGTCATTAATTCACTTTTAGTCAGGATTTAAAAAAAAGAAAACTTACGAAAAATTCTGTGAACTTTATTTCTGGTTCTCAACTGTTTCTGTACTTAATGACTTTCACTTTCAAATGACTTTTACTTTAATGACTTTTAATTTTGAATGACTTATTCTGGTTGCCAACTTGAAACAGAGGAATCTAAATATCTAAATACCAACACATAAAACATCGGTTGACTTGGTCCTGTAGTACTCTCATACGAGGTAAGAATATAAACTTTCACTCTGATCGGTCAAACTCAGTGTACCGATTAACGAATCTTATAAAAACTATTAAAACTTATTAATGAAAATAATATTAAATGCAAAAAGTGAACAAATTTTATTGCATAAGATGATGATACACAGCACAACCATGAAAGGTAACCAACTTGACCATAAAAGGTAACCAACTTGAACGGATAAAAAGAAGAACAGACAACGAACAATGATAAAAGTGGTTAAAATACTAGTTGGCGTCTCATGAGGGATAAACATAAACTGAAATCTACAACAAATAACAGAGCCTAACAAGTAACGTTAGAAAACTGAATGAGAGCCAAGATAAATATGTATGAGGCTAACATGTATCAAAAATATAATAAACTACCGAAAATGGAGGGCTAATTTGGATTTGGAAGACAAACTATATGCAAACTTAGTGTTCAACATAAAAAACTACAAAACACAAATGGCGTGAAGCGCCGGTGAAAACAACATCAAAAACAGGATAAAAAGAAACAAACAGTTGAAATGGCAGCCTTGAAAAGTAGTTACGTGAATCTGTCTCAAAAATTTCAGTCATCACTAGGACACGGTGCTCTAATCAATGAGTATTATTTACTACTTATTTATTAATTGAACCGCACGAGAGCGGCATTAATAGGCTACATTTCGAGGCTGGTGAGAAGGTTTAAAATATAAAAACAAGGTTTACAAGCATCACGTTACCGGTATGCGTTAGAGTCAAAAGTAGCTAGACACATCTCAGAAACATTCGCGCCAATTTTTAGCGATTGTCAAGCTACCAATTACAAAAGTGAGGAGATCAATGAGACTGCAGACAGTCTGCGTCTCTCTGACCTACACACTCTTTTGCGGCTATGAATTATCTGAGATGGCTAGTAATATCCAGGACGAGAAAAGCCTCCCCCGCGAGCCGCATTTCGATTGTTCTCGTTGCAGTTACCACCGCGGCCGTGAGCGTGATGATATCTGCAGAAAAGATTATTATGTTTAAAAAAGAACAGGACCTTAAACATTATGTTCAAAAAACGGGCACCGGCATACCCAACCATGTACTTCTGAGAGTACAAAATTATATGATGCCGTCAACACAACAGATCCTAAACGTAGTTTTTCGCACGAAATTCGCAAAGTAGGACGCGTATCAAGAACAAAATACAACTGTTCTACGGTCTTCCCTATATTTGTCAAAATTGTGGACAACAAAACGGAAACCGACTTCTGATGCTGGTAGGACAACTGCTGGAAGTCGGCTATCATCTCTGCTCCCCCTCCTCTGCCGGCCCCGAAATGAACTGCAGGCGGCATTGGACCAGCCCCGCCACCACGACCCATATGAACACCCATTCTGCAAAAACACTCTGAATAAAACAATTGCAAACTACATTGTTGAGCTTCTTGTTTGAACCAAAACACAAGGTAGTAGACAGCGGAACATGGCAACAAACTACATTCTTTTTCAAAAACCACCACCCATTCTGAAATAACATGTTTATGCAGAAAAAAGATCAAACGAAATCGAGCACTCCTCAATTGCGGTTATCCTGACTTCCAATACGAGCAAATACAACTTGCGCACGTCCAACTCTTTATAGGGGAGGGCGGCACAGAAAGGTCATCGAAATGATCGACAAATTGAAACCAAGGTCATGTGGAATCAGTAGTTTGGGTGGATTCTTATGAAGATCCGGATTTTACGTGAGCAATTTAAGAAATTTAATTGTTTTAGGGCCAAAAGGGCATTTTGATCATCCCCCAGCCCAAAAGGGTACGATAAGTTTACCTCTGATAGCCGCCCTGTGGCTGAGGGGGTGTTGTGAGGGGAATAGGATGATGGACTTGTGGATTGCGAGTGGGACACTTCATCAACGGCTCGTGATCACGCAGACCCTTGTGGCGGTACTGAAAGGGAGAAGAAAAGAGATAAAATGTGGAAACGAGCGTTTTCTATCATTTTGAATATTTTCGTACTCAACTTTTGAAGTCATCCGTGATTTAACATTTAGTGAGTACTCAAGTATTCGCAGAGATCTTTAACAATTCACCAGGGAAAGGGAGGGTGCCTGACCAAATGCAAAAGGCCACAGTATTTAAATAGAACCTTATTTGTACTTATACAACAAAAGCCTCACCTGCCAGCAGCTGTTGCAAAAATAGCTGAAACACTTGCTATCCCTACAAAAGTAGGGTCCCGGCTGGCGACAACACATCATGCACGGAGACTCTTCGAGGAACGGGTCGATTTGAACCTTCTTGGCTGGAAGTACAATCGACTTTGAATTTAATACACGCGTTAATGCGTACTTCCATTGTTACGGAGATGAAAAAAACTATAATTATGCATAGAATAGGACAAACTGGCAAAAATTACAGCCATTCCAGTATAGTTTAGTAAATACAGATGAAGAAACTGTTCTAGATGCAATCTTTCGAAGTGAATCACAAAAAATTACATCTCTTTGATCCACCATTCGGGTGATTCGAGAAGTTTCCAATGATGATGTATGATGTTCTATTCTGATCAGAGAAAAGAGACGAATTCTTTATTTAACCCGGTATTTCTTTAACCCTCTCAGTTACCCATTAACCGGGTCAACCCTTTTGTTAACCACTAATTAACCCAGAATTTCCCCCAAAATACATTGTAAAAAGGGTTACAAAGGGGTTAACAAAAGGGTTAACCCGGTTAATGGTCAACTGAGAGGGTTAACGAAATACCGGGTTCCTTGTGGAATTGGCCGAGAAAAGACGACTCACTGAACTTGCTGGTACGAATCTCGAGCACGGCAGCCTTGATGGCGGTGAAGTACGAGTCGTGGCTCGAGAAAGTCACACGACCACTACCTGAAGAATACATACTAAACTGAATTTACTAAAAACAACAGTATGATGTATGAAAGATGGTCCCCCCTTGTTCGTCTACTGGTAGAAAACTTAAAATTTTTGATCAGCGGTAACCATTTCTTAGAAGATCCCCGTGAAAAGTCGCCCGAACTCACCAACTGAAAAATTTACTTTTTAGGTAAGAAGCCACGAAACACTGCAACCGAATCATCCAGTTCAATTCAAACACTCACCAATAGGATACTTGTACTTATCCGTGTCTATGCCCACATAGATCACATCCCCGTACAGTTTATTCATGATGGAACACAGAATTTCGGCAGTCATCATACCATGGAGAGCACCGACGAACACCTGAAACACTCTCCTTATTTATAATAATGGCTTTTTTCATATCACCCGCTGTTAACTAGACTGTAAAAAATGGCACACCAGTGAAGTTCCCTTATTCTTCGAAACGCGACAGTCTGACAGTTAATATTTTCAAAAAACCAATCTCGCCATTTTTTTGGCTACACGACGAACACCACACGCTCACGCAGTCATGCAGTCAGGTTTAATAATAGGTCACTGTAGACTGTAGGTGTTTTTCTACGGTATCATATTTTCATTATAAGTTCAAGAATATAGTATACCATGTTGGGAATGTTCATTCACCTTCTTCTTCATATGAGAATTAGACGATCTTTCACATTGGAAAACTTGTATTACGTAAAAATCCTCCATTTACCGTTTTTCTGGTGTCGAGACGGGCATCGGGAACGGCCACATAGGATGCGTCCGACACCACCCACGGGATAACTTGCACCTAAAACGGATTATCGTCACAAAACATGAATGGCGATAAAACTATGCCTTGATAGATGATAGAGCATAGAGTATTGATTCTATAACAGTAATTATTATCGTATTTTTTGAAGACTGGTCAATACACCAGCTAGAGCCTCTTAACTACGGGTTCATTGACCAAAACCAGTGTCACAGCTAATTTTCTAGGGCGAAGGGAAGCATCGTGGCATGTATAAATAGGAAAACTTTTGGAGAAATATGCAAAATACCTGTCGAATTTCGGTAGCCTGAGCTCTATGCGCCTTCAACTTGAAATACCACTCGCCAGCCGAACCAAATTGCTGGAAACATGAAACTAGGTCAATTATGGAAAAAAATAAGGCTACAATTGTCCTTTATCAGTATCAGAAAAAGTTTCATGCATGTCGTCCAAAAGACAGGTGAGCTTGTTCGGATATTAAGCATACCCTGAATTCAAACATTATTCATTTATGTGATAACTTTATTCTAGTTATTTTATTTGATCTAATTATGTTTATTTGATAAATACATGACACTATATTACTAGAAGATACACACCTGAGAGCAGTCATGCAGAAGAGCCTTCACGGAACGCTCCTCGTGAAAAATGATGTACACGTAGCCAGTCACCTAAAAACATTGTTTTTCAACGGTGGTTAACTACAGAAAGTTAGGTTTCGCGGTAAAAAATGCTCGACAATACTTCGGTCAAATTGTCAAATAACTAACTCAAACAACCAGCCGACGTAGCAACTGCGTATATAGGGCTCGCTTCCTTCAAAGAAGCCTCTACGGTATTGTTGCCCTTTCCCGTTGTGTTTGTATTTTGCTCCCGTTGTCTTTCGGTCAAAAATCATAATTTTTGGCGTGTATCGAGTTCAAACTACAACAAAGGTTGGGTCACTCCCTATACACATCCTCTCCTTCTTGGTCTCCCTCTTCCAACTCCATGGAGTGCAGTCATACGTGAAATAGTTCCGAATCGGGGCGAAAAAAGTGAGCATGAGCAGCCCCAAAAGTGAGCATGAGCAGTCCCGAAAACACAAAATAAAAGTAATTTTGCTCAAAATCTTCAACATTTACCCCAAAAAGTGATCATGGCACAATCGGAATCGGGCAAAAGTGAGCATCAGCCAATATCAGAATAGGGGGGTATTTTACGGATGAGTGCAGTCGAAAACCATAACTGTATATTTGAGACAACCTAGCAGTTATAAAAGAACCAAATCGAACAGATCAGCAGACGTTACTAACTACCCACCCTTCCCTTCTGCGTCTCCCTGGAGGGTGGTCTGAACCGTCTCGGCTCTCTGCCCGGCCACTCGACACGACAGTCCCCATAGGGACAGAAGGACTGCAGCAGCGCCTCCTCGGTTATGTCCCATGGAACTGGAACGGAACATAAGCTAGATTGAAAACACGTGAAATCAAGTTTTTGTATTGAACAATACTGGTTTCTATTCTATCAACTTCAATTATTTTTATAATATGAGTGGCTTTAAGTAGGTGTTACTATTTTCTAGAATAACTATAAATAAATCACAGCGACTCAGACAAATTAGCAGTCGTTCTGTGATTTCTGAACGAATTGCAGTCAAAAAAGGGTTCATTTGGTTCACACAGTCAGAACATTGAAAAACTACTGGTTACATGAACTTTCAAACAACATTTATTACGAAAATGCCAGCTGAATTTCAAAAAACGGCTTGGACCCACCTCCACCAACGAAAATCTTGGACGAGAAAACAGGCGACTCGTAGCTGCGCGGCGGCAGTTCGCCTTTCCAGACAGAAGGAGACTCTACGTGGGAAGCAGAAGTGAAACCGGTTATATTGTCCCCAGACGCTGACGAGCTGGTTAGTGCCTGAAAATCACGAGTGAGTTAAACGAATTGGGAAGAAATGGAGGAACTAGAGATACTTGGAATCTGTGAAATTCAATTTCTAGTAATGACACGGATACTTCAACTTCTAATTTTCAGAATTGAACGATAACCCAACCCGCTAATTATATACATATACAATTGGTCAATAGTATCGCTAAACAGAACCACATCCTTTGAGAAAGAACACTTTATATATTTCATATGTTTCCACAACACAACTAAACTACCATTCCGTTGGATGATAATGATATTAAGAATATCTAAAATCTAACCTGCGAGTCTTCAGAGAATGTTCTTTGAACTCCGCTGTGACATTGACTTCCCGACGCAGTTGGGATAGCGGATTGAGTTTGCAATCTCTGTAATTAAGCTATACACAAATCCAATAGCACCTACTGGAAAAATTCGGAAAAATGGGTTGGGTGGCATATTTTGCCCTCACTACCGAAACAATGGCGAACAACTAAACGAATCCAGTAGGTAACGATTATACTGAACTGAATCCCGGTTGTCTATGTAAATATGATATGAACATGTTAAACTTTGAGATTTCACCAATTCACATCAAAAAAAATTCAATTAACAATTAAGCCCGTTTAGACAAATCGCATTCGTGCAGCCTGCTAAGCGAAGATGATTCCAAATTCCAACGCTTTATTACAACTGTACAACTCAAGCTCTCCTATAAAGTTGATACTAAGTCCTAACAGAGTACGCTCTATGAGAACCTTGTAGTTTTAAAAATTAAATTATTATATTTTATTCTTATCAAACGTGGGGCGACTTTGTTGAAAGCTCTACTGAACCACCCTATCTATCTAGCAGGGTTCAGAAAGATTCAGAATACTAATTTCAAAATACGCTAATTACAACAAATCGAACGGTGCTGGTGAAAACCTAATCTCACACATACACCAGTAAAGTTGTCCGAATAGTCAGTAAAGTTCGGAAAACGGACTACTTTTTGTCGCTTAGTCGGACCTTACTGGGGTTTGATCTCACACTCTTTTTGTAAATTGGATAGCCAAGTAAAACACCTGATTTATTTCCTATTCCAATGAACTTCTGCGTACAACGAAGTCGTCTCACGTGTGATGCTTACCTGCAACTCCATGAGAAGCGTCTGTCGCTGATCGAATGACAGTTTGGTACAGTCCAACGGGAGGGGAGATGCGGGTAGGCTAATCGAGGAGCCAGACTGGATATTACGACAGGCAGGCAGGCGGGGAGGCGGCTGCAATTAGGGATACGGTAATATTGATTTTTAATTGATTAAAATACGCAAACTTTATCGTTCTCAAAGAATATTCCTAATAACTTTTTTGGAAAAGTATCTCAAGATTGGCCTATAGCTTCTCAAGAGCACGTCTCACGTGCGGTGCGACGATAAACCATTCATATGTAATGGATGCTACGACCGATAGGCAGGCGGCTGCAATTAAGTACACAGTACAGTTGTCCGAATGACTAAAAAAACGAGAAACGACCTACTTTATCACCCAGAACTAAATGAATCTATTTTTCATGCAAATCCATTAATTTTCATGTGTTTCAAGTTTCAATCTAAAAAAGACTACTTTTTGTCGAGAGGGCTTTTCTGATGCATGAAAGTACGGCACGGAACTCGCGAAATCTCTGTTCAGATGGCTGCTCGTCATAGAGACAGAATGAGACGCCTCGTGTGGTGGAAAGGGAGCGGACTGTAATAAAAGACAACTTAAGACTGACCTCGCTCAAATTGGGCATTGGAGGAAAGATCTTCATATCACGAAACTGTCGCAGAATATCCCTCTCCTCTGCATCTCGTGACATATCACCGAAAATGGACTGAACACTAGGATCATCTAAAAATGACTAAGCGTTATTATCGAAATGAACTCATTTGGTGCAAATGAGATGTGTCTCGTGTTCTTGTTACCACACCCCAGAAACTTCTTGCCTGCCTTGGTACCAGGAATAAGTCATTCAAAATTAAAAGTCATTGAAGTAAAAGTCATTCAAAAGTAAAAGTCATTAATTCACTTTTAGTCAGGATTTGAAAAATACGAAAATTTTCGAAAACGTTATTCCTGATTCTCAACTGTTTCTGTACTTAATGACTTTTACTTTCAAATGACGTTTACTTCAATGACTTTTAATTTTGAATGACTTATTCTGGTTGCCTCTTGCCTTGCCATGAAAATTTAGGAGAAAAGATTACTTATTTTCCGCCAGAACTAAGAGATTTATCTTTGAAAAATGTTCTTGATACTTCTATGTGGAAAACAAGAATATCTAGAAGAAATGATAGAAATTGATCCATCAAATTTTGGGTTGAGCATGTTTCAGGGTTTTTCAAGATTTCACGTATATTCGCTGATGAAGAAATAAATTGGAATTAATTTCAAATAACATACCGGAAGGCTGTACTTGGGGAAAGAACGGGCTGGAACACGGTCCGAAACTTTCCGGGTTCTCGAAACTCCACGTGTTAGCTTTCTCTCGGGGAAAAGGACCTTCCTAGAAGCGAAACGAGATAACCTTTTGATTTTCAACCCTCAAAATGTTGTTCTAGTTATGCAGTACGTTCATTTGGTTCGACCGTGACATATTACAAGTTTAATACAAGAATATTAATTATTAACCATCTTAGGAGATCCTCAGTAAATCCTAATTTTATCTGCTCTAAAAACAGTCGTGTTCCATTCAACCCTGAACAGCTCGCCATCAGAACAATACTTCATCGGATGATCAGTTACTAGACTACCACCAAGCTTGATGAAAACAAATCGGACTTCTCAAGATAACCGGGTAGCCAAACACACCTCATCCAAAGCCATAGATCGGTTGGAGATACTGGACGCTGAAGATGGATTCCGTGCTTGTGAATTAAAATTGTGATTCATATCCATGAGCCTGAAAAACATACCTTCCACTTATTTTCTCATCCCACCGAATTTTAAGCTACTAAGATGTGATATAAAGGAAACGAATTCACTCGAACGCTTTCTTTGTTCTGCACTAAAAGTGTGATTGCGCAAACAACTGAAAATCGAAAAAAGTGTTATTTCGAACAGTTTAGTAAGTGTGAAGAAGGCTGAATGAGCCTTAAGGGTCTCGCCACGGAGACCCTGAAGTTCAGTCGTGGAACTGAACTAGCGAGTTTCCAAGCGAGCTTTTCTTTATCCAGGTTTTTCGTCAACAGTGTGTGTTATGTTATTTTATTATGTGTTTTAATGGTATTTTAAGCACGTTATACTCTTTATACGGCTTCCCTTCATTCAACAATCTCGATTCCGCCAGTCTTTTTCCATTTTACCCCTTTTAACCAAAATAATTAAAATTGGCACTTCAACCCTAATTTTCAACTTAAATTCAATTCTTATTGTTTCACTGGCATGTTTGCGGAAATTTCCCTCTTCATCGCTTAGTCGGCATTTTTGCTTTTGCACCAAGTAAGGCGTTCCACGCAACTTATTTACATCATAGGTCTCTACTTCCGCAATTTGTAAAAGTTTTTCGAGTATTTTCTCGTCGTTTGAGTTATGGTCATATGGATGACATTCCCTATGCCGGTTCTCTTAATCAGGCTAACATTTTATTTACACTTCTTGTAAATCGCGGAACCAACCTCTTGCTGGTCCCAACTTCCTTCGCGTTCTCTTTTTCTTCAACCTTTTGAAAATTGTTGTAATGGTAAAGGCAAACACCAGTAAGGTCTGACTAAGTGACAAAAATTAGTCCGTTTTCGTATGTAAACAAGTGAAAAATTATGATTTTTTCATCAAAAGTAGACCGATTGTCTTCTTTTCGGCGAAAAAGTAGTCCGTTTTTCTATTTGTTCTGACTTTTCGGACAACTTTACTGGGGTATGGGTAAAGGTGCGTTTCCCGAGACCCCTGGCGAGGCAGATGGTTGTGTTTTGATAAAGTGCCATATATGCACATAACGGATAGTTCAATTTGTCGTTTGGTACTCGCTATGTACGGTTTCAATATTGGCTCTCGATGCCACATTGGGGCTCTCGATGCCACGTTAGGGCTCTCGAAGCCTATTACTTGTAGTTATAATGTTTCTCGAGACTTTTTCTGGTAGTTAAATATGGCTCTCGACGCCTTTTCTGGTAGTGATTTTGGCTCTCGACGCCTGTTTCTAGAAAATTATCATGGCTTTTGATGACTTGTGACTTCTGTTTTCTCGGCCGGTGCCGATTTATCTCTTTGGGATTGAGACACTTTGTGGGGGGTTCTGTTAAATGCAAAGTCTCGTCATTTGATTATTTGAACCAATTTCTTTAAATTTTAATCTAGAATTGATCGGTTCTCGAAACCATATGTAAAACTGTTTCAAATGAGGTCGAGAAAAGTAGGCATAGCAGCACCCAGCGCCGAAAAGTTAGTACGTTGGACCGGAAAACGCGAAAAATTTATAGTATCTACTATCCTTGTCGCCGATTATGGCTTCTCATATGTGTCCATAGAAAAATGACAAAAGTGAGCATCAGTCAGTGTTGATTGTACGTAGGCACCCCGCACCAACCATGGTTCCAAGTTCCAAGTCTTGACAGGATAAGGTTCGAATGTACTGTCCTTTAGGTATACGCGTTCAGTTCAGATCGGGGAATCGCAAATTTTCTGTGCTCACTCGAGGGTCGAAGACATCTAGGGTCACGCAATCGTCTAAAGTTAACCACTCGTTTTGATGTCTGTTTCGAAACATCGTGTTTTATACATATGTTTATCGATTTCACTAATTATGCCGTTAGAAGATAAACTAGCGGAGAGCAGTAGATTCGTTCGTATACGTATATTTTTGTCAAGTTTTCGTTTCGAGTCAAGGGGGGCACTAATTGGGATATCGCACCCTTTATCCGGATCCGGTGTGGTTGTGGATTGTGGTAACGTCAAATTTGGGTTTATCATGGAAGTTGGAGTAGTGCTCCGTCGGATATAATGCATCGTCAGCAAGTACAGTGAGGGTCTCCACGAGAGTAATTGTTTCAATCTTTTAATTTCTTATTCTTTTCAACACCCTTTATCTAAAATAGATCTAAATAGGTGGCATGATATAGACCTGGTCTAGCATAACGTTCTTTGCATTTTATATGTTGATCTCTACGATAAGTGTCAGTTTTTGGTCTACCGTTCTGAAAATCGAAATTCAGTGAAGAGCCTTGCATTTGCAACACCCAAATGTTCTACGTGAAGGACAAGGAATCCATCTTCGATAAATTTGGAGAATTTTTGTATTTCAAACCAAATTGGTTAATTCCCCTCAATGGGTGAAAAGGAGTCGGACTTTGAGGGTTCAAAATGTTCATTCTATTTGAGCCAAAGTTTTATCAGTATCCTCAGTAGCTGTTCCGGTTACAGACCAACCGTTTAGATATTAAATTACCTTCTTGCCTGACTCAGGCGCACACGTTCAATGTAGTTCGATGATTCCTTAATCGTATTTTCACCTCTGGAGATTTTTTTGTAGTTTCAAGAATAGAGGCTTTCTGTCGATCATGGTGGTGCAGTTGGTTTGAGTAATCTCGCATTGTTCCTATTTTGTCACGGAAGATCTTTCCTATGTACCTGTATCGCGAAGTTATGATCATGAACTTATTGGGAGATGATAGGAATTTATTTCAGGCCCCAGATCTAGAAGGTCGAAGTTCGTCACTTGCAAGACTGAAAGAGATTGTTAAGGACGATGAGAAGTCATCCTACTTACCCCGGCCGATTAGGACTTTAGTTCCAGCTAGAGGCTTTAATTTTTATTACTATATCGTTCGTTACGTATTCCCAAAAGTGGAAGAACATGTGTCAGCAAATGGCGACTTTTCTGAGCGATGATCGCGCAATATAGTTCTCGTTCCTCAACCACATAGTGACTTTTTCCGCTTTCCTCATTCATTGCTTCGTAACGGTATCGAGTATAAAACTTGGCGTTCGACAACGTATACAGGGCCTTTCATACTTCAGAAAGGAAACCCGTTCATCTTAGTTCTAACGTTGGCAAAGGGTTGTCTTGCCACGCACTAAATAGACCGCTCTTCCACTTTTCTGTAGCCCCCCCGGCTTTGTAGTCCAATGAAGCCTTTCACGCCTAAATTGTTCGAAATTTAGTTTATGCCGTAGTGAAACGGAGGTATAAGTGTTATTTCGAACAGTTTAGTAAGTGTGAAGAAGGCTGAATGAGCCTTAAGGGTCTCGCCACGGAGACCCTGAAGTTCAGTCGTGGAACTGAACTAGCGAGTTTCCAAGCGAGCTTTTCTTTATCCAGGTTTTTCGTCAACAGTGTGTGTTATGTTATTTTATTATGTGTTTTAATGGTATTTTAAGCACGTTATACTCTTTATACGGCTTCCCTTCATTCAACAATCTCGATTCCGCCAGTCTTTTTCCATTTTACCCCTTTTAACCAAAATAATTAAAATTGGCACTTCAACCCTAATTTTCAACTTAAATTCAATTCTTATTGTTTCACTGGCATGTTTGCGGAAATTTCCCTCTTCATCGCTTAGTCGGCATTTTTGCTTTTGCACCAAGTAAGGCGTTCCACGCAACTTATTTACATCATAGGTCTCTACTTCCGCAATTTGTAAAAGTTTTTCGAGTATTTTCTCGTCGTTTGAGTTATGGTCATATGGATGACATTCCCTATGCCGGTTCTCTTAATCAGGCTAACATTTTATTTACACTTCTTGTAAATCGCGGAACCAACCTCTTGCTGGTCCCAACTTCCTTCGCGTTCTCTTTTTCTTCAACCTTTTGAAAATTGTTGTAATGGTAAAGGCAAACACCAGTAAGGTCTGACTAAGTGACAAAAATTAGTCCGTTTTCGTATGTAAACAAGTGAAAAATTATGATTTTTTCATCAAAAGTAGACCGATTGTCTTCTTTTCGGCGAAAAAGTAGTCCGTTTTTCTATTTGTTCTGACTTTTCGGACAACTTTACTGGGGTATGGGTAAAGGTGCGTTTCCCGAGACCCCTGGCGAGGCAGATGGTTGTGTTTTGATAAAGTGCCATATATGCACATAACGGATAGTTCAATTTGTCGTTTGGTACTCGCTATGTACGGTTTCAATATTGGCTCTCGATGCCACATTGGGGCTCTCGATGCCACGTTAGGGCTCTCGAAGCCTATTACTTGTAGTTATAATGTTTCTCGAGACTTTTTCTGGTAGTTAAATATGGCTCTCGACGCCTTTTCTGGTAGTGATTTTGGCTCTCGACGCCTGTTTCTAGAAAATTATCATGGCTTTTGATGACTTGTGACTTCTGTTTTCTCGGCCGGTGCCGATTTATCTCTTTGGGATTGAGACACTTTGTGGGGGGTTCTGTTAAATGCAAAGTCTCGTCATTTGATTATTTGAACCAATTTCTTTAAATTTTAATCTAGAATTGATCGGTTCTCGAAACCATATGTAAAACTGTTTCAAATGAGGTCGAGAAAAGTAGGCATAGCAGCACCCAGCGCCGAAAAGTTAGTACGTTGGACCGGAAAACGCGAAAAATTTATAGTATCTACTATCCTTGTCGCCGATTATGGCTTCTCATATGTGTCCATAGAAAAATGACAAAAGTGAGCATCAGTCAGTGTTGATTGTACGTAGGCACCCCGCACCAACCATGGTTCCAAGTTCCAAGTCTTGACAGGATAAGGTTCGAATGTACTGTCCTTTAGGTATACGCGTTCAGTTCAGATCGGGGAATCGCAAATTTTCTGTGCTCACTCGAGGGTCGAAGACATCTAGGGTCACGCAATCGTCTAAAGTTAACCACTCGTTTTGATGTCTGTTTCGAAACATCGTGTTTTATACATATGTTTATCGATTTCACTAATTATGCCGTTAGAAGATAAACTAGCGGAGAGCAGTAGATTCGTTCGTATACGTATATTTTTGTCAAGTTTTCGTTTCGAGTCAAGGGGGGCACTAATTGGGATATCGCACCCTTTATCCGGATCCGGTGTGGTTGTGGATTGTGGTAACGTCAAATTTGGGTTTATCATGGAAGTTGGAGTAGTGCTCCGTCGGATATAATGCATCGTCAGCAAGTACAGTGAGGGTCTCCACGAGAGTAATTGTTTCAATCTTTTAATTTCTTATTCTTTTCAACACCCTTTATCTAAAATAGATCTAAATAGGTGGCATGATATAGACCTGGTCTAGCATAACGTTCTTTGCATTTTATATGTTGATCTCTACGATAAGTGTCAGTTTTTGGTCTACCGTTCTGAAAATCGAAATTCAGTGAAGAGCCTTGCATTTGCAACACCCAAATGTTCTACGTGAAGGACAAGGAATCCATCTTCGATAAATTTGGAGAATTTTTGTATTTCAAACCAAATTGGTTAATTCCCCTCAATGGGTGAAAAGGAGTCGGACTTTGAGGGTTCAAAATGTTCATTCTATTTGAGCCAAAGTTTTATCAGTATCCTCAGTAGCTGTTCCGGTTACAGACCAACCGTTTAGATATTAAATTACCTTCTTGCCTGACTCAGGCGCACACGTTCAATGTAGTTCGATGATTCCTTAATCGTATTTTCACCTCTGGAGATTTTTTTGTAGTTTCAAGAATAGAGGCTTTCTGTCGATCATGGTGGTGCAGTTGGTTTGAGTAATCTCGCATTGTTCCTATTTTGTCACGGAAGATCTTTCCTATGTACCTGTATCGCGAAGTTATGATCATGAACTTATTGGGAGATGATAGGAATTTATTTCAGGCCCCAGATCTAGAAGGTCGAAGTTCGTCACTTGCAAGACTGAAAGAGATTGTTAAGGACGATGAGAAGTCATCCTACTTACCCCGGCCGATTAGGACTTTAGTTCCAGCTAGAGGCTTTAATTTTTATTACTATATCGTTCGTTACGTATTCCCAAAAGTGGAAGAACATGTGTCAGCAAATGGCGACTTTTCTGAGCGATGATCGCGCAATATAGTTCTCGTTCCTCAACCACATAGTGACTTTTTCCGCTTTCCTCATTCATTGCTTCGTAACGGTATCGAGTATAAAACTTGGCGTTCGACAACGTATACAGGGCCTTTCATACTTCAGAAAGGAAACCCGTTCATCTTAGTTCTAACGTTGGCAAAGGGTTGTCTTGCCACGCACTAAATAGACCGCTCTTCCACTTTTCTGTAGCCCCCCCGGCTTTGTAGTCCAATGAAGCCTTTCACGCCTAAATTGTTCGAAATTTAGTTTATGCCGTAGTGAAACGGAGGTATAAGTGTTATTTCGAACAGTTTAGTAAGTGTGAAGAAGGCTGAATGAGCCTTAAGGGTCTCGCCACGGAGACCCTGAAGTTCAGTCGTGGAACTGAACTAGCGAGTTTCCAAGCGAGCTTTTCTTTATCCAGGTTTTTCGTCAACAGTGTGTGTTATGTCCCGCCCACCCTCCCCCAATGTAGATAGATAATGGTAGAAGGGGCTTGGACGCACACCTGGAACTTCCTGCTAAGGAAACAGTATAGGTACAAACGTCGGGCGCTAGATTTGAGATCATTAGATAGCTCACCAGAATAGCATAGCCTGATTACAAGGCCCCTCTCAAGCTTAACAAAGTTGACCCATTCATATTGCATACGTGAGCCAGAGCCTACACTTTCTTATTACTGAGAATAACCGCACAAAATTAATATCAATGGTGGTGATGGTGATGCTATTTCGCGCACCTGGTTTAATGTTGGAATTTCGCAAGCTAACGTTGGAATTCGATGATCCGTCTTCAAGTGATTGCTAGGTTAGTTCTGGACAAACTGGATAGGATTTCTCTAGTTTTCAGCTTTTTTCAGAGACTTTGATCTCTTATTTGCTCTTTCTCCCTCTCTCTCTCTCTCACTTCCCTGTCCCTGTTCCATTCACTATTCTTTGTTCCTTCTTTGACTTGTATTGTTGTTTATACATCCCAATGTTTGTATATGTTTTGTAAAGTTTCGGATCATCGAATTGTCATTGATTGTATGTTGTTGCACACTGTTGTTGAATGAAGCCTTTCACGCCTAAATTGTTCGAAATTTAGTTTATGCCGTAGTGAAACGGAGGTATAAAAGACAGAAAAATTGAAAAACGCGCGTAATTTTAGGCAGATTTGAATATTTAAATTTTGGAACTTTTCCAAAATTGCGCTGTGCTAAAGCTTCTCGGGACCTTTTAATAAAGCGCTTCGGGACTAATTGGCCTTATTTCAAGCATCTTGCGCAATTTCCAGGTTTTTCACTAATTTAATTTCACTAAAAATTCTGTTTTAAGTTTTATTCACATTGAGCAAGCAAAACAGTTCGGCGTATTGCACTGTATGAACAACTATCTCTACATAAATACATTTAATGTACAATTTCTATGTCAATATCAATCAAATAAAGTAGTTTAATGAGAAAAAAAAACAACAATGAAGGAATGTATGAGAGCATTATACAACATGAACAAAATATATCTTCAAACAAACAAATAAAACACAAATCTGCCACGATAGGCAAGCTACACCCTACGAGCCTCTACAGTAATCTACGGCCTACTTAAATAAACTTTCTCAATAACATAAACAAGGCAATTGACTAGAAAATGCACATCGATAACCTTTAGCGGAGTTTCCAGCTTATTCAGACTACAAATAAACATATAAAGTGAAATTCGACTTTTATCAGTCAACAACTTTGAATTCAAATTCAAAAGGGTATTTCATTAGGTATCATGAAGAATGGTATAAACTTGGTTACCAGAATCAACCGCGCGTTGTATTGTATTCAAAATGCATCAAAACAACAAACTGCTCTGGCGTACCAGTTTTTTCCACCATTACAAACTTTTCCACTAAATTTTGTTGGCATTTTCAAGAGAAAGAAACACGGTAACCAAATGCAACCACCTAAACAATTTTCAAACAGTAGGTCAAATCAAAGATGGAAGACCAATCGATTACCAGAAAGGACACCATCCAATATAGGCCTGACACAGATTCTCAGCCAGCGTTGCCTGTTCAATCAATCGATCAATCTGGTCACTCTCGCCAACTTCTGTCTCCGTATTGAATTCCCGACCTGAAATTATGAAGTTCATATTGGCTGAGATCTAGGCCAAATACACATGCAACCGGTTGCATGTGTACAAGACTATTGGTTGCTTTCAAATGCAAGCAGTGTGCACCTAAAATGCAATCAAAATCACTTTACATAGCCAACAACTCTAACTGTAGAGAAAGTTGGTTGCAATTCAGAAACTCGATTACATTTGAAGCAACCAATAGTTTTTGTACACATGTACCTATTTGCTTTTTCGTTCAATGTGTAAACCGTTTAAGCTCTTTCCAAAGCAATTCTATACAGGGTATCCCCCCCTCCCCTTGTGGCTTGTAGTTTGGTCCGGTTGCTCCCTGGTCGAAACTATTAAATTATTGCGCGTATCGAGATAAAACTACACAACGACTTGGTCACTCTCTCTATACGTACAATACATCTGCAACAACAGTTACAGTAACAATTTAGATAGTAGCCAGTTCTTAGAATTCAGTTGACTGGCAATATCTCTATATCTATAATCACAAGCTGGATGGGTGGATTGTATTTTGAGCGCCCTCATAGTCTTACTCGCTAACCAACATCCCCTGACAACCTGACATAGCAAATTAGTTCTAGTGACTTGTTTGTTCAACATTAACCGATAAGTTAACAATATAATGGTGGCTTTATAAAGAGCGGACAGCAACATCAGGTGTTCTATGTTCTGCTGTGTCTGTAGTTTGAGCTCACTGTATTTTCTGATCAGACCACAACTTACCAGTCAACTTGTTGCGAATCTTGCCCATCACGTGTTCTGATACGATTCGTGGTGCCTCTTGTTGAATGGCCTTCTTCACGTGATCCTTCTGCTGTCCCGGATCCTTTTTCGTTCCTAGAAAAAAAGATTCATGAAAATCTATAGTAATTAACTTTGTGCGAAAATGTATGCGTAACAACAGTACATTCACTCCAAAATAGATGACAGAGAAACGTTGGCTCATTGCTTCTGTAGACAAATTGTTTCAAGTTACTGTAATATTTTTTGTACAGATTGATATCATCACAACATTTCCATTGACAAATCGGTTTTCTTTTCTCTTTTCCGTTGACAAATCGGCTAGAATAGTGTCATACAGCCCTGATTAAAAATCAATACCGTCATCGAAGTGCAAAAGTTAACACTACAAACTACAATACAACTTACCGTCCATCAATCTCCAATTGATTACAGGATCGTAAACGAAGGCCTCCAGAACTGCCAACAAACTCTCCTGAAATCAATACTTACTAAATGAATAACTAACTTATGTCTCTGTCTTGATGAATTATAAATAAAGAACATAGTCACACCCATGGTTCAAACTGAATACAGAACAGACATCTAGGTGTTTCTTTCTAGGGCAAATTCAACAAGGACTCTTTCGTCTATATCTTCATTTCTTTTTTTCTCTCTTTATCTCTCTATCTCTCTCGTTCTCGCTTCACTTTTCTCTTCAGGGAAAAAAACGTCGCATTACTTGAGTGTAGATCAAATAAAGAGACAAATAAGAGCCAGTCTCACCTTATTCGCTCGCAGTAACCGCAGAACACGTTCACACGTGAATCGATAAGTTCCGTCGATGCCAGTCACTTCCATTGCCTGTGAAAAGTAGAAAATAAACAGAAAATCGCTTGAGGTGAACATCATAACTACGACTTGATTAAGAAAATTCAACCAAAGTCTTCTCTTTCCTGATTAAAGGTCATAACGTCACTGAACTAACGTAACGTAACTTCACTGAACTAACGTAACGTAACGTTACTGAACCAACGTAACGTCACGTAACGTTACTGACCTAACGTAACGTAAAGTAACGTTACTGAACCAACGTAACGTCACGTAACGTTACTGAACCAACTTAACGTCACGTAACGTTATTGAACTTCAAAAACTCACATTCACAAGCATCCGTGTCAGTCTGAACGGAACCTTCTCGGGGAACTTTTCTCTCGTCATCGCCACATCGAAACAGTCTCCGAAGTCGATATGGACAATTTTTCCGGTCAATCGATCGAGCATCAGGTTAGAAGGATGCCTAATAAACCAGAATAATTTGTTATGTTACAGGCAAACAACAGTGAAGTGTGAGGGCCTAGTTTTGGATAAAATATCAGTTCTAGGAAACAGCTGTGGTATCAAACTAACTGACTCATCCTGGCCTGCGGGGGGTCTAAAGCTGGCTATTCTCAGTACATCTGTGCAAACCGTTGGATGCCAGACTACCGTACCCCCAGCCACCAATTACCACCCACCTATCTCTCAGTCCCAGTGTATACCCAAATCATACAGTATACCAGAATACCGTACCACTGCCCACTTTGGGTACTGTAGTTGCTCTCAATTTCCACCCACCTATCTCCCAGTCCCAGTATATACCCGACTATTGACATGACCGCAATCGATCACGTGTAGTTGATTCTTCTGTCGAAGCAGTAGAATACCGTACCCACACATCAGTAAGCTGTGAGTATTCTACAAAAAGTAACCCATGTCTACCCAGAAAGTAACCCAGTCCCCGAAAAACCACCCACCTATCTCCCAGTCCCAGAATATACCCGACCATTGACATGACCGCAATCGATCGTGTGTAGTTGGTTCTTCTGTCGAACCAAACCTCGGAACTTGGACTTTTCAGCCACAAAATATGACGCAAATCGTCTCCAGGACTCGAATCTAACGCCGATTGGAAGACTTGCATCTGCAAATATCTATGATAAACCGATAGAGGAAACAACCATACTATGTAGCAAGATTGTAGTCAGATCTAAATTCACCGTATTTTAGTTCGATCTGAAAACAGCGGGTACTGCTAATCGAAACCGAAACGCATGGGGGTGGGGGCAGACTAAACACAATCAGTAGAGTAAATGTTCATCTATGTGGTGAAAAAACATCTCGTTCGAGTATAAAGCCTCGTGACACATAGTCCTTCTCATTCATATGTCGATGCCTCCAATTCGAATTTTCTAATAAAAATAGCCCCGTAACGTTACTGGAAGAGCTTCCAACTACTACCACTCTAACTCTCGAGGTCAACTGTAAGTTCTAATGTAACTCCACTGTTAGATGTATATTTACAGCTATAACCAACCTTCTGCATGAGTGTCAGCTGTTCAGTGTCCGGCGCGAACATCTGCATCAGTTTGTGTTCCTTCGACAACGACATCTAGAACGAAAATAGAATAAAGATATGCACACCTCCACAATCGTCTAGCAAGACCAATATACACCGACCCTTTCTAGAAAATACTATCGTCCTGTTTTGATAAACAAATGAAACCTTAACTGGAAAAGTTGGACTACAAAACAAGCATTCACCTTCAGTAAAACGAAAGTTCGCCTCAGAGGGCTCCAAACTATGATCGTAACTACGAAAAAGCTGCATACTGCGCCAGAACATCAGCTCAGAACCATTTATGGTAACCATCTGCGCTAGCTACAAGATCGAGAGAACGTGAAGGTCGATGAGACGCAGACAACCTGCGTCTCTCTGATCTACATGCTGTCTCGCCACTATCTTTCTCACCTTCTTCTTGTCTCGATAGTCTCGTATCATCGAGTGCAACGTATCGCAATTTGGCACCCAGCCAATCAGACCCGAGTTCTGACTGAGAGCCGTGATCGAATAGCGCTGAAATGAAGCATTTACAGAACCATCATACTTAATTTTGATCTGTATGTCGAAATCTCGGAATATACTGACATGTTCCTCACTTTTCACGCACTCCACCCAGGTGATTCACGTGTTTCACGTACCTCAATCGTGAGATTTTTCGTCTACAGGTCTCGGCGTTGTTAACCAAAAGTGTGTTGACAAGGTCAAACAACTGTTTTTTCTCACGTTTTCACGTACTCACATCCTACGTTTTTCACCGTTCACGTACTCACGTCCCACGTACTTCACGTGTTTCACGTACCTCAATGGTTAGATTCCTTCTACACGTTTCGGCGTTGTTGACCAACAATGTATTCACCAGGCCAAATAACTGCATGACTCGCTCATCCTGGCGCGGATCTTCGTGGCCTTTTAGAAGGAACACGTACTCGTGACCGTTGCTGCCTACAAAGTACAGAGTACAAAGTACAAAAAAAACGAAAGATCAAAACATACCATCTCAACACGTATTTTCTTCAGAAAAGACCCATTCCCACAATACAAAAGGAAACTACAAAGTACATCGCCTAGTAAAACAGTTACTCTCGAAGCTACATAACTGACAACTTCCAAATGCCAACAAGGTCATTCAAACACATACCCTTACCAAAGATGAAGATCAAAGAGAAAAGATCAAAACCAGAGATCAAGGTCAAAAATCACTGACCCAATACGGACATAAAGTCTCGATTGCTGCTTGACTTTTCATCTTTGCCTTTGTAGAGTTTCATTGGGTTATTTCGGTGTGTACTATTTTACTTTTCCGTTTTGCTATACTTCGAAGCACACGTTTCAATAAATATTCTTATTCTTACCAAAGATGGACATCTTCCTCGGTCGCTGCTTGCTGCTGATCACTTGAAGGTGTGTTCCGATATGCGAGATGCCAACGATGGGAGAGTTGGGGTCATATGTGCCCGGCACCGCAAGTTGGAGGTCCTGGAAAATCAATATTTATGTAAAATTACAGCAAAGCAAATTTTAGGTTGTTCTGGTTACTTTGGGTTAACAAGAAAGAAATTATAATATTTTGATTTGTGAAATTATAATATTTCGCATACGTGTGCGGCACCGCAAGTTGGAGGTCCTGCAAACAATACTAATTTGTTTTTATTGTGAAAAAAATCCAACTAAACAAAATTTAAGTTTTTATTGATTGCTTTGGGTAATAAACATGAGACTTATACTATTTTTATTCGTTAAATTATAATTTTGATGAGCGAATTTGGATGATAGGTGTCCGGCCGGCACCGCTAGTTGCGTCCTGGAATATGAGTCTTGCCACGATGGTGCTCTATGTGTTAAAGGGAATGACCATAGCGGACGTGTAGTTGGCCAATTCTACAACTAACCGGGTTTTTAGGTAACCTAACCCTTTTTTGGTAACCTCTTTCTCAGGTTACCTTAGTTGGTAACCGGTAAGTAACCTGAAACTAAAATCCGGTTACCGTTAAAACTAACGGTAAAACCACATTTTGCGTTAGAAAAACTGGTAACCGGTTTTTTATTTTAGGTTACCAACCGGTTACCTACTGAGGTAGCCTGAAAAATAGGTTACCAAAAAAGGGTTAGGTTACCTAAAAACCCGGTTAGATATAGAATTCACCCGTGTAGTTTGATCTCGATGAGCGTCATTATTTCCAAGTTACGACGCGAAAGCATCGGGATCTAACTACAAACACTGGGGGATAGCTGAAAATACATCGTGTGGGCTTGTTTAAAAACTTCCAGACCAATTCTGATAGTCACCGGCGTGGCCAAATCTAAGGTCACAGAAGATTAGTCCTAAGTACCCTAAATACTGATAAAATACCACCAGGAAAGGATTCAAAACCAAAATAACTCCAATTTGAGATGTCAACCAACCTTTGCTCGCATGAGTTTCGGACTGATGTAGTTCAGATCCAACGAGTTCAACTGCTTCAATTGACCGGCGATACGCTTGAAGATCTGTAACAAGAATGGTACAGTCATACACCAGCAAGGTTGTCCGAATAGTCAGAAAAATTCGAAAAACGGACTACTTTTCAGACGAAAATATGAAAATCGGTCTACCTTTGATGAAGATTCCTAAATTTTCACGTGTTCACACCTGAAAACGGCTTACTTTTTGTCACTTAGTCAGACCTTACTGGTGTATGGTTACAGTTGTATCCATGCAAGTACCTAAAATCTGCGTAAAGTGTGCTAATTCCACAATCCTACTGATACACTGATTCGAAAGTTCATGATCATACTGTAGCAATTGACGTAGAAATGACAAGACCTATAATAGTTCCTATTTAGCCAGTGGCACCAGAAATAAGAAAAATTCTGTGTTGAAAATTTAACCTAATACCTAGCAATTGACAAACTTATTAAAAGTGTCGTAATCATATTGTAGAAGCCCACGTAGGAACAGAAAGAACTATTATATCCCTTTCCAACCAATTTATTCGTGCCGAAAAATAAGGCCTATTCTACAACTAACCGGGTTTTTAGGTAACCTGACCCTTTTTAATCTATTTTTCAGGTTACCTTGGTAGGTAACCTGAAAGCAACCTAAAACTAAAATCCGGTTACCGTTCAAACTAACGGTAAAAACCACTGTTTGCGTTAAAAAAACAAGTAACCGGTTTTCGATTCTAGGCCACCAACCGGTTACCTATTGAGGTAACCTGAAAAGGAGGTCACCAAAAAAGGGTTAGGTTACCTAAAAACCCGGTTAGATATAAGACGCTCCAATCTAAATGGTTTCCATTTTAGATAACTTCTTGGAAAACCTCAAAATATTGTGCATCATCAGACTTATCCGATATTTTTTCTGAAATGTCTGATCCTTCTAATTCTTGTGTCGCTCTCATTTGGAGCGCAGATAAAACTACCGAATATTTGTATGTTTCGAAATCCTCTGCCACAATTATTTTCCTTTCAGAACATTATGACACACGTTTTCGCAGATGAAAACAGTGTGAAAAAATGTGCCCAAAAAATTGTAATGTGAAAAATTGTGCCCAAAAAATTGAAGTGGAAAAAATTGTGACACATTTGTTTCTCTAAAGAGAGGTACTTTGCACTTCGTATGTCTCTCGCGCGAAAGTGCTGTGATACTCTTTGACACAGCTCTCAATGATCCGTATCTTGTTATGGTTTCAAATCCTGCGGATCTGTCTCGCCTGTTCTTTCTCTGCGTCTCTTTCTCTAATAGGGCGATGCTCTCGATGCGCGCTCGTTTCTCTGCGTCTCATTGCTCTAATCGCCAATACTAGATACGGCGCAGTCAGAGGGGTATAGAAGGAAACATTAGTTTCGCGCGAGTCGTTCAGTAATAATCTCTCTCGCTGGAACATGTACAATATTTGGAAAAGTGAAAAATTGAAGCACAATAATTGTAGGTGTGAAAAAATGTGCCCAAAAAATTGTAGTGTCAAAAATTGTGCCCAAAAAATTAAAGTGTGAAAAATTGTGACACAATTTTTTGAGAGATTTGTGAAAACTGCAATTTTTTGTGACACACTTTTTTTCAATTTCCTGAATCGGGACACAGCGATTGGATCGTTTGGTTTTTAGTTTGAACTTCAAATAAATGGGGACTACCCGATGAAATAATCAGAAATAATTTAAAAAAGTGATAACTCTTCGATGGTTAAAAGTCTCATCCTACGAATTTCATGAAAACACTAGGATTTCCTGATTTCCGAAACCATTTAGATTGGAGCGTCTTATATAGAATTCACCGAAAATCAAAGCCTCTGAATTGACAATTGTACCTGGCAATAGATCTCCCACGCCTGTGACAACTCTTTCTGATTCTTATTTCGTTCGTAGGCCATGCAGAATTTGAATGCATCGGACAGATCCCCGTAATACGTCTGAAATGGGACAATAATCAATAACTGGTATAATCAATATTTCTTGTAAAGTGCGAGAAAACGATGAAAACAATTCCATTATTTCATCACTTTTTCTAAGAAGAATACAGTAATGCTGCACTGCCCAATACTTAAAAGTATGGAACAAACTCTTGAAAGATGAATTTGAGCTTTTTTCACTAAAATTTTCTCACCTGATTAAAGGACTGTTCCTTGAGCGTATTTGGTCCCGCGTCGATCATTTCGTGAAGCGGCTTCAGAATGTCCATCATCGCCTTGATGTTCTTCTCCTAGAATGAAAATGGAATTGCGACTGAACTAGAACCCCCCCCCCCCCCCCTCCTTCAAAACCAAACGTACGTTGGATGATACATTGAATCAACCGTCTATTTACAATCGAGATTTTGAGCTATCCCAAACGCAACACTAGTCGCCATTTCCTGGTGAAAACCTAATTTACCACCACCCTGTTTTGTAGTTTCGTATACAGATGAAATAACTGATATTAAATAAATTTCTGTAAACAACAAAGTCGCCTCATGTATGCCCCAACCATACCTGGAAGTACAGCCGACTGGCGTCATCCAGCCCGTCGTGCCACTGTTCGTGCCAAAGAATAGCGCATCTCACGAGCTCCTCCGATACGACTCGCGCCTGAAAACAACCAGGGAGTTGAATATTAACAACCGTACACTCAATTTCGAGTCGATCTCAACCATGATCGTTGATTGTCAACAACAGCCAGGTCTTCACAACGAACACACCATCACGATATTTCATAAAAACAGAAACTAGCCACAACTCAATTAAGGAAGTAGTTTCCGTGACATTTCTGGCTGAACAGTCAATATTTCCTCGGAACTCACTTCTTCTAACAACAACAACAACAACAACAACAATAATAATAATAAAGAAAATATTTTCGGTACCCGTTTGTGAATAACCAACCTCCTCGACCAATTGCGTGTGCACTTCTGCCATCAGATCCAACATGACCTTCGCGTTTTTGGCTCGATTCGCGTTCGGAGACTTCGCAGCTACCGTCAACGCATAGACAAGCGCCTGAGGGAATTTTGTTTCAGAAAAGAAGTTATGCTAAGGTCAGCGACCATTAAACTAGCCCGGTTCCAGTTGATCAAACTGCTTTTTCAGCTTTTCTCCTTCAGTTTACGTTAAAATCAAGATCAAAACTACCAAAACATAAAAACCTGAAATTCACGTTTTTTTCCACTTCTCCACAATCGTTAACAAAATGTCACACTCAATCAACGACCATCCTATTATAGTTTGTTCCACCCACTTATAACCCTCTACAGTGATCTGCTGACACTTCCAGGTCAAAGTTTACTATATTAGCGTATTCAGAACGCCTCAAAATGTTCATAGTGTCCTCTGCATGTTTACTACTACTAACTCTGAAAATTTCAAACCAAAGTAATGACTTTTTCATTAGAAAACACCCCCTTGAATAATTGACGGATTACTGTAGGAGTACATCGATTGGTGAAACAGACTATATTCATCCTACCTGCGGTCGTGTCTTGGCTATCTCCTGAATGACGAGTCGTATTAATTCGGCCATTCTGTCTGTCGAATCGAGGCGAGCCATCAGCTGGGGAACCACCTGCAAACAAACGGCTGATATTAGTTTTATTACATTGTTTGTATCCTATTTTCATCTTTTATGATCCTTTTTGATCGTAAAACTCCTGGGGGGTAGGGTACATGAACGCCGCAGCCTGACCTCGAGCCTCGTTCCCCGAAAACTTAGGACATACAAAACTTGCAAGAAAAGTGAAACAGTGGTAGTTGGTCACACCCCGGATTCGAACCCTCCACCTCCATACCGCCAGCTGGCTTAACCTCTCGACCACGTTTCCGCCGGAAGTCCCTTGATGCAAGTGAGCCGCTACATAGCTCGAGATTCTCGAAAACAGCAAAACAAAAACTTTAGTTAGGCCCGGGATTCGAACCAGCGACCCCCCTAGCGTCAGCCGGACCACATCCTCTCGGCTATCTCACCTCCAGCCACGTTTCCACGGGAAGTCCCTTGATGTTGTCTCGCAGTTTGATGTAGACCTCTTCGTGTTCTCCGTAGTCAAACCACAACTGCAGCAGGCGTAGGGTGTCCTCCAGACGAGAACCTGCAATTATGTATTTAAAGATGGCCTGACAGAAACCAAATCTCGTGCCTTGCGCTCCACGGTTAATTCCGTCGCTCCAATACAAATGCGCTACAAAACTAATGTATTGATGTTCTGTGGATCATTTAATCAAAATTCATTAGCGGAGATGCGAAAACTTGACCATCTTTAATTAATGTGATTAGGGTTGTTGAAGTCATTTTCTAGTGGAGTCGAACTCAAAATGTGTCCTATTTTAAATGTCAAGTGTTGTACTTATATTATTTAGATGATACCGTAAAGCATATTTCCGTTGAGCAAAAAAGCTTGGATTATACACATTTCCCAATGTTTTTCTGACTACGTGGTATAAGGAAGATGAAAAACCGTTTACACAAACTTTCGCTTGTTTTAAAGTATTAACTATGCAACTTTAAAATATTTGCCCTGCTGGGAAATGAAGAATTGTAACCAGAACTCACCTGGAGCCAACATCAGCGCCTTGGCGAAACAGGAAACCGCTTCCCCTGCGTGACTCAGATTTGGTCGCACCTGAAACTGAAAATATACTGTTAGTCAACTGTATAGTCACGTGAAACATGTTAAACACAGCAGAACTCAGAAACGTACAATGACAAAGTGCACGATTCCTCATCAGAATGCTAACTTCACGTGACTATTCAATTTACTTATAGTATAACATGAGCGAATTTCCCCGATATTCGCCAAGGATGAGTGCGTTTCTCAAATTTCTTCGACAATTTTGCCGGAGTATGACACCTTGGTGGTTACTTCTATCGTCGGTTACTCCCTGGTTACTGTTGTCATCGGTTATTTTTGTAAATGGCGTAACTTTATCGCTACCGTACCTCAGTGGGCGGCATGACGAAACGAAACATTACCATAAACACATTACATTACAATAACATTACAGCGATCCGACAATTTGCTAGTGAAATTACCGCTACCGTACCTACGTACGGTACATTCAAGTGTACAGTGTCGAGGAAATGCTAGTGAAATTACCGCTACCGTACCTCGGTGGGCGGCATGACGAGGGGGCTGAGCGGGGGCGGAATGAACGGAATTCCACCGTGTACGAGGGGCACCACCGGCGGGGGAGGCATGCCTGAAAATGGGATGAAAGTAAAACGTTTGAAGGAAAAAAAGAGGATTGACATTGACAATTGACATTAAAGCAGGACGATTATGTGGACGAATCCCGTGTTCAAAGGACTGAAGCGTTGCGATTGGTCCACCTAATCGTCCTGCTTCAAGATAATACTAGTTCGCGAAGGACACTGTTCTCCAGTGTATTCGCCTATCAGGACTGGGCTCTTTGTAACCGGGGACGGGCATAAAAACATTTGACATTGAATCCAATACGACCTCCTCATCAAAACCATAGGTAAACAGGTGTCATCCTGAGATGGTACTACCTTCACTTTTTGACAAGAGTTAGCAAATGACCTCCTTCACTTTTGCTGCGCTATGGGGAAAGGTGCAGCATCCCTTGGCTGGTCTCAGATCAGCCATTGGGATGCTAATCTCTCCCCCTCACGTTTGCAACAAGAGCGATCTGACCCCCTTCACTTTTGAAAAGCCCGGTTAAACCCCTTTTTACCTATGATCAAAACACTAAAATAATCCCATTTCGAACCGATCTAATGAAAATGTGTGCGAAGTTCCCTTTCTTGTGATCGAAGTCTACAATTTCCGGCCCCTATGGGGTTCAAAACGACCCCCATCCTCGTCTTTTTTATGTTAAAAACACTCGTTTACAACCGACCAACCGTGCATAGGCGGCGGCACCATGCCGGCCACACTAACTGGCGGCGGCTGTGTCATCATCGCCAGCGGCGTCGGCGACGTGGCGGCCACACTTCGTTGCGAGGCCTGTTTGGCCAGCTCGCGCTCGCGGTTCATCGCATAGAGATGGGCGGAAGCCAGCTGGTGCCAGGCCTATAATAAGCATGATATAGTCGTCGAACGGTCACACTATGTTCAATAAAGAGCGTTTTAAAGTCGAACTCGACACTCTACTTAAAAACCTGAAAAATTTTCGAGTCGAGTTGACCTCGAGCCTTAAAAACTCGATTATGCCCGAACTGCAAAATGCGCAATTCTCCAGGACTCGAGAAGTCTATAACTTGATTAGCAACCATGAGACTCCTTACTCCTACACGGAATGACACAGAACAAAACGCTCTAAATTGATAATGTACGACTCCACATGATAATGACATCCACTATAGTCTGTTTCACGAAACAATAGCCCTCTACAGTAAGATTATAAAACTTTTAAGTGAATTTATCATATCTTGTAGGTGTTGTACATAGTTTAAACTTTGTGATTTCGTTTTCCACTTTGAGTACTACAAGCATACAAAACAGTGAATCTTGGATTCTGTTTGTTGACTAGATAAATGCGTTTAAATTTTCGAAAGATTACTGTAGAAAGTCATCGATTGGTGAAACGAACTGTATATATTATACCTTATGCCACCTCGGGTCATATTCGGTGGACCGCGTGTAGCAGCGGAGAACCTTCTTCGTCACCTCCTGCTGTTGGGGAGACATCAGGGAGGAGGTCTGAAACATAAAGTTACTTCATTAAAGAATATTTGGAGAACGGCGAACCTCATAGAAGTCAACTGAACAAATAACACTTCCGAGTCTGAGATGAACAAGAGCTAGAAAATTGAACATTTTCCGATTTTAGAACTACTAACTATCTGCGTTTTTCTCCAGAAGTCTGTTAGTTGACTAAAACACCCGATTGGATATTTAAACGATTACTGTAAGGGGTGAGAGATGGGTGATACTGACTATCACACCTTGTGCTGCATGTGATGTTGGTTGACCATGGCGTGATACTCGTTGATGGGTAGATGATCCATGCCGGGCGGGGGTACACTGGACATCATCATCTGTAAATATTAACATAATAATAATAATAATAATGAAGTTATTTTGCATATTTGGAAAATTTATTTTCTTTTTGGAAAATAGTCGTACCATGGTGAGAAATCGGTGGTTCCCATAAGAACCGGTGAAGTACTACACTCGAAACCCCGTTTTCGCTACTATTGAGTGTCAGTGGAGCATCTGGTTGAAAACACAACTACAGATACAGAGAAACTTAGATCACGGATCAATCCCTAACATATCCCGGAATAAACCGTAATAGTGATTCATCCAGGGTGAATTCATGACCGATCGTCAAATACAAACTACAAACAAACTGTCCCACCTTCGGATTCCTGTTTTTTGTGTTTCAAATGTGTGAAACTTCATGATTTCGCATCAAAAAAATAGGCAAATTTCCAGTGTTGATCATCAAATTGATCACCAGGTTCAAACTACAAACTATAATTTCGACTGTCCTCCTATAGTCTGTTTCACCAATCGATGTACTCCTACATTAATCCGTCAATTATTCAAGGGGGTGATTTCTAATGAAAAAGTCATTACTTTGGTTTCAAATTTTCAGAGTTAGTAGTAGTAAACATGCAGAAGACACTATGAACATTTTGAGGCGTTCTGAATACGCTAATATACTGAACTTTGACCTGGAAGTGTTAGCAGATTACTGTAGAAGGTTATAAGTGGGTGGAACAAACTATACCTTCGGATTCAAGACAGCCGCCATTCCCTCCGGCGCGTCTCGCATTCCTTGCGCATCCGTCCATTGACCGAGTTTCAGGTAGGCCTGAAATAATATAGTACACATTATTCGTACGAAGACTCCTATGGTATAGTCCTTTCCATTCCTCCTGAGACTCCTACAGTAGGATTCCGAAACTTCCAAGCCGTCTTGCTCACTTATTTTTGATCGGAGAAGTTGAGGATTTTTGTACCTCATTCTCCTTCTCAGGTAGAGTAAATATATGAGAGCATTTTCCATGAACTACATTTTCAGCTTCATAACAGCCTTCGGAAAGTTTGTAAGGTTACTGTAGGAGTCTCAGTAGGAATGGTGTGAACTATACATACTCGAACTTTCCAATGTCATGAATACAATAAATAATCTTTCTCCCGCTATGGAATGCGAGTCGGCAAATAGTATAGCTCAACTTATATTACTCAGTTGAGTTTTTTTTATAGATAGGATAGTTAGGTAAACCATCCCTGTGCATTTTACACGGTAAAAAAGGTGCGATCTTCTTCTAAGCCGGGTGTTTGGTTGTCAGGTTACTCATTCCGTGACTCGAAAAATGTTTGGTAACCGAACAGAAAAACCGGTTACTTGTATAATCACCAACCTTGGCGCACAGCCTAGCTCCCTCTATCGAGTGTGAGTTGGGTGGTAGTCTGTCCAAATGTTTCACCAGCGAATCCAGTGTCTGAATGGCCATGTTCTTCATGTCGTCCAGCCACAACTGCTTGCATAGTGCCAAAACCTAGAAACAAAGTTGTATTGATTAGACGTCGAAAACACACTTCGGGCTCGACAATTTCAGGAAAATTTAGGTTACTTTTATCCTTTTACCATCGGTTACTTCATAAAAACCAACCAGCTACGGCCTATCGAGAGATAAAATAGCCGAATTCCGATACCCGATAGCCTCGGTTACTTTTGTGAAAACCAACCAGCTGCGGCCTGTCGTGGGGTACTGTAGCCGTGTGCAACGGAGCATCAGCCGGGAGCTGCAGCAGGTCCCTTAGAACCGACCGACACATAGATAGTTTGCCCTGTTGCCGACAGAGCGAGGCAAACTTCACGCGGAGGGGATGCATTTCCTGGGGGGATAGCACAAGTGACCTGTAAACAACAACATTTTAACTAGTAAACAACAACATTTTTGGAATGGGTGGGATACACCGCTAATTATACGAAATTAGATGAGATGAGAGATGGGGGTTACTTAATTTAGATGTAATTTATATGATCTAAAAGTTTTATGTTTTATGGTTTTTCACTCGCAGAGGATGCATTTCCTGGGGGGAGAGGACCAGCGATCTGGATAAAGAATAGTAAACAACAACATTATCATGTGGATACTAATTAGTTGAGGGAGTACGGTCTACCAAAACTAGAAGAGACGTAAACTTCATCGTGAACTACACTGGAGATCTACTCTCATATTCTCTGCCCATCCGAATCTTTTGGCATACTTCCCATGAAATTCCAGAAAATCGATAAATTCAACATCTCTCCTTTCTCGAAAGTTATGGAAACTCTCTTGGAAAATGTCCTGGTAGTTCTGATAAGGGTTCAGACAACTAACCGGAAGGGCCAATTCTCAAAACACTACAGGAGAAATCAATAAATCAATAACTACCTCAACATGAGCAGTCTCTGCCATTGTTCGATGTTCTGTCGACATCCCTGCAGGCGGCGACTCCACAGAAGAGCGATGCGCGGGCGACGCTCGGGACGCATCTGAAGAAATATAGAACAAATAATAATAATAATAATAATAATATACAATAGTAATATAAGATAAGATAAGTTGAGTAGGGCACATGGGGTTTGTTCTTTTCCGAGCTAATACGGTGTTGGTTGCTTTATTCCGATGTTTTCGCAGTTTGATCGTGTTGTTATTCGGTCAAAACTATCAAGTTATGGCTACTCTGGCGATCAAAGTACAACGAAGAGCAGTGGCCGTATGCACCAATATTTTTGAGAACGTTCCCATGGGAACGTGAAATAGCGTTCCCAAATGGGAACGTTCCCAGTGGGAACGCTTCCCATCACTTTGTTATGCACGAAGCGATGGGAACGTTCCCTTTGTTCTGGGAACGATTTGTTGGCGCATTTCTCGTGAAATCTGCTTGGGAACGTTCCCAAAATATTGGTGCATAAGGATTTTGGGGAACGTTCCCACTGGGAGCGATTTAGCGGTCCCGGGAACGAAAAAACGCTCCCGGGAGCGCAAAAAAATATTGGTGCATACGGCCACAGGTAACCCCCTTAGGACAAGAATCAGAAGCAATCAACAATCACTCAACCAAACAAGCGCCGAACATTCCTTCTCAGTTGGTAACTATTCCATTTCATCAACATCTAATAAAGATTTTCTCCACTCTTGGAAAATGATTCATCAACTAAACTCAGAAAAAACGAAAGAAATATGAAGAGAGAGAGAGAGAGAGAGAGAGAGAGAGAGAGAGAGAGAATAACATCCGTTGTACCCACCTTGTACTCAATTGCCTCCTCCAGCTCCGCCAGCTGTTGTACCTAAAGCATCCACAGTTAATTTCATATAGTTAATATTTATTCATGCACGTCTCTCTCCGTTAGAAGGCGGTGTACAGTTAATATCAGTATCAAAACATAATTGCATCCGATTCCAGAAGTAATCGGCTTTATAGGTTACCGGTTTTAAAATTTGGTTACCATCTAAACTAACACTGAAAACTAGGAACACGGCAATTCTCAGCTTTATTATAGTTCGTTTCACCAATCGATGTCCTTCTACAGTAATCCGTCACATATTTAGAAGGTTTTTCTCTAATGAATAAATCGTTATTTTGGTTTCAAACTTTCAGAGTTTGTAGTAGAATAGATAGAAAACACAACAGCGAAAATTGAGGTCATTCCAAAAACATCAAACTACGAAACGTTGATCTAGAAGTTCGCAAAGATTACTGTAGAGGGTTAGAAGTGGGTGAAACGGACTATACCTGTATCATTGGCGCGTAGGCCCTCTCGTAGCTCTCACTAGCCATTGCGGTCAGGTCACTGTCGTACATGTCTCGAACCTGTAACCACAGATTGAACAAAAAAAACGGAAACATCGGTTTTCAAAACATATAGAATCATCGGGAATACGTGGTCATAATCTTGTATTGAGTATTCCTCACTGCTAGCATCTACAGTATTACTCACAGCCTACTGCCTACAGTACACCTCTTAACAGTTTGATCTACAATATACCTTGTCAATATACCATATACGTCGTGGCATTCTCGTAATGAATACTCCTAACAGCCACCATCTACAGTATTACCTACAGCCTACATTTACATTATACCCTGTCACAATTTGACCTACATTATACCCTGTAACAATTCGGCCTACAATACACAATGGTACAGTTTGACCAACAGTATGATTTATACTGTAGATCAGACAAAATCTACAGTATACCTTGTCAATATACGCCGTGACATTCTCGTATTGATTATTCCTAACCAAAACTACCTTCCCCAACAGAACTACACAGTATACCTTGTAACAGTTTGATCTACAGTATACCTTGTCAATATACGTCGTGGCATTCTCATATTGATTATTCCTAACCAAAATTACCTTCCCCAACAGAACTACAGTATACATTGTAACAATTTGACCTACAGTATACCTTGTCAATATACGTCGTGGCATTCTCATATTGATTATTCCTGACCAAAACTACCTTTCCCAACAGAACTACAGTATACCTTGTAACAGTTTGACCTACAGTCTACCTTGTCAATGTACGTCGTGGCATTCTCGTATTGATTCTTGCTCACTATAACTACCTTCTCTAACAGAACTACAGTATACCTTGCAAGAGTTTGATCTACGGTGCACCTTGTAACAATTTGACATACAGTATATTTTACACTGTAAGTCAAACACATTCTACACCATGCCTTGTCAATATACGCCGTGACATTCTCGTATTGATGGTTTCTAACCAAAACTACCTTCCCCAACAGAACTACACAGTATACCTTGTAACAGTTTGATCTACAGTATACCCTGAACCAATTCAATCTACATACCTTGTCAATATACGTCGTGGAATTCTCATATTGATTATTCCTAACCAAAACTACCTTTCCCAACCGAGCTAAAGTATACCTTGTAACCGTTTGACCTACAGTATACCTTGTCAATGTACGTCGTGGCCTTCTCGTATTGATTATTCCTCACGGCCAGTACCGCCCGCAACAGGGAGCCGTCCTGACTGTTCTCATTCAAATACGTCACGTGGTCTTTCATTCGGTCCCAATCGCCTGAGAAAAACCAAATCATACTCCTGCGCTGCGAATTCGCCCAAATAAAATAAAGAATAGAATCAAAAATAAAACGGGTTAACTTTTTCCCTATAATCATCCACTCATGTGAGCCGTCATTGGGTTTAGTTTGGCTGTTTTCGTCGCTTTTTAGAGTACTATAAAAATTTTGACAGAGAGCTTGAAAAACTGATGGCAAGGTGACGAGTTTCTGGAAGCCATAGATGATAGGTCGAAGATCAAAAACCAACCGACAGCCCACGCTCCTCTGGCGGCAATCACAGTCATCTTTGGTTTCTTGTGCTTCACGTTCTTCGATTTCTTGTTCAATTCGGTCCATCTGAAAAAAGTGGTACACAAGTTGTTTTGTCGAAAATTTGTTGTTGGCGGCTATATATTCATTTCGACAAACCTATCTAGCCGGTAACCGGATTTCGGTTATCGCTTACCTACCCAGGTAACCGAAAAAGTAACCAACTTGGTTATATATATAGACAAGTTATCATTTTTGGTGACTTCCCGGTTATCAGAGTAACCAGACAACATTGACCTACCTCCCTAACACCTCCAGACATCTCAGTTCGTGTTCTGCTATATCCTCCTGTTCCCTGCCCAACTGGGTCCTCAGGAGGGCGGGGTCTGCCACCTGAACCCCGAGGTCAATCTCGTCCAAATCCTCCTTGATCCGAATACGATCTGTCTGGAAATGAAAAATTGTTCCGTGTTTGTAGTTTGATCGCGATCCATTTCAAGAATGAACAAAAACTTCTGATGTTTTGTTACGATCAGACTACAAATCAGTCTGATCGACATCTATACATTCCACTCTATACGGTGTACAAACCCATTCCTCCTTGATTCAAATACGATTTGTAGAGATCCACATCAACCCTGCCTACGCGGCGAGAAGGTATAGTCCGTTTCACCAATAGATAACTTCCTACAGTAACCTTTCGATTATTCGAGGACATTTATCTAAACAACTAACAGACTTTCAGATTCACTCTTTTCTATGCCTGTAGTAACCAATGTGGAAAACGAAATCGCAAAGTTTGAACTAATAACAATATTCACAATATTTGAAAATTTTATTTGTAAGATTTACAATCTTACTATAGAGGGCTATTGTTGCGTGAAACAGACTATACTCAGACGATTCTCAGCCAATCGGGCAGCCAGTTTTGTGAACTTCGACGAGAGAGTGTGCAGGTCAGAGAGACGCAGAACTAGTTTCCCATTCCAATAGAAACAACCCACCTCATACGATTCCAGAGCCTTTTCCCACTCGTTCAGCTTCTCATACCAACGACCTTGCATCTGGAAAAAAAATACATACAAAACTAGCTCCTGAGTATCCTGAATAGTGTAAATTTGGGGGCACAATTATGGAATTATGTCACTTGGTAACCTGAGATTAGAAAAAAAAAAAAAAAAAACATATTTATCTAACGCCACATGATGTTTTACACCGCTTGTTCGAACGGTAACCTAATTCTGGTTTCAATTTACTTCCCGGTTACCTGTCGGCAACCGAGAACAAGTAACCAAACTGAACTGGTTAGATAATTAATCGAACCATGGACGTACCGGGATATGACGTTGTTCTGCGTACCGTACCACACCGGCTGCCTCCTCCTGCACATTCAACTTGTTGGCAAATCTGCAAAGTCACCATATTAGGAAAAAACTGGTAAACTATTCAACTCACGTAAAGTTTTAAGTTGAACACCACCTTTTTGGACACACACGTGTAACTATTCTACGAAAATGATATTTTGTGGTTACTTGGACAATTTTTCCATCGCCATTCTAGGGTAATGTTCACGTCGATACTGTCGATATACTAGTAAAATAGAACCGAATATTTTATTCGCGATTAAACTAGATTTGATCATATTTCGTTCCATAACTACTAAGAGGTCACCTGTGGGCCGGATTCCTATAGCATTACAATAATGTAGTGACAGAATACGGCCGAAACCGAACATAAAAGGTTGTAGAGCGACAAGTTCATGTAAGTCGAACTCGAGTCGACTCGAGCAAAACTCGAAAACTCGGTTTTTGCGCAGACTCGAAAACTCGAAAATTTGAACTCGATTGACAACCCTATTCATGCTGGAGTAACAACCAGGGATGACCAAAATGTTGACTGGCCTGACAACCAGAACGATCCTCCCCCCCCTCTCAAAAATCAAAAGGTAAATAGTCAAAAACAAGTTCTGAACCCAAAATATTGCAATTCTAACATTGAATTTATCAAAATCGTCCCGAATTTCTATTATTTTCTCGATTGGTCCGAAAACGAGCCCTCCCCCCCCCCTGGAAAAATTGTCCGCGTACCAACTTTGGTCATCCCTGGTAACAACACTAGCGGAAAGAGGGCGAGCCCTAGATATACCAAAACCGGGCTGGCGGAGCGAGACCTAATTGCCACGCCTCTCCAGTCGCTTGTTTTTCCAGCCATTTTTGTAGCGGTCTCGACGAGAGAGGGTGCAGGTCAGCGATACGCAGAATGTGTCAGCCTGTCTGTTCTCTCATTGGCCTATATGCTTTCTCGCTTTTGTAGCTGGCCGCAGAGAACTGGCGCTATGAGTGCGGGCGCCACCTATAGCTATTTGAGCATGGACATCTTCAAAATGCACGTGATACTCACGTGATAAGTGACTGGCAGTCCTCTACCGATAGATCCTGTCCCCTTCGCAGTTTGCTGTGGATCTCAATCTCTGTGTATCTAAGGGCCTTCGCGTAGGCTTTCGTCTCTTCGGCACTTTTTCCAAGTTGTCTGAAGCCGATTGGAAGGGGACCCTGGAATCATAATTAGAATGAATTCTGAACTAAAAGAAGAGAGAGAGAAAGAGAGAGAGAGAGAGAAAGAGAGAGAAAGAGGGACAAAGAGAGAGAGAGAGAGAGAGAGAGAGAGAGATATAAATAGAGAGGGAAAGAGAGCTTTCTTATGCTGCAGTCACATGAAGCTGCAGACCACCGTCTGTCAAGAACACGTGTATTTTTTACGTGAACTTACGTGAAGAGCAAACTTTACGTGAAACGTCGAAATTCACGTGAAAAAGTACCTTCTCCGAATGGTCCATGAATTCGGCCAGATTGAGAATGGTCTGCGTCACATCTCGATGATTGCTCAGTGTCAGAGCCTGAAAACCAAAAAACCATATTTGAAGACAGAAATGAAGTCAGAACTCATTTTCAAAGCGTTTTCTAGGAAGTGAATGCAATCTATTCGAATCATAAGCTGATTTAGAAAATGAACTGCCTATTTCCAAATTTAGATGTATGAGAACTTTTATATATTCCAAAAGTTCACTTTTGTAAGTAAAACAGTAAGTAATATACCTTGGTCAGAGCTCGTGTCAATGCGTCTTGATCCTGTTCTTTCAATTCAGTCCAGACAGACATGAAAGCGGCGTTGAACAAATCCCTGCAAACAACAAACATCGAATTAAAACATTATTCAGAAAAACAAACGAGTTTTTCTAGAACACCTGCTCACACTCATTCATATGTTCCTCATCACACGCAGTAGAACGTCATGAAACTGAGGATTACAGAATAAGTATATGTTTCAGTATCCCGCTGTGTTTGTAGTTTGATCTCGCTTGTACCGAGATCACACTACAACAAAAATTTTGTCCCTCCCTATATGCACCGCAGTCACTATAACTCCCCTCCCCATTGTATTTGTGGTTTGTAGTTTGAACCCACTTTGACAGATACTGATGTTGATGTAGATCACGGACGGATATAGCACGGACTTAGCCAACATAACACTCCAGAAGCTAAGGTAACCTCCCCAAATCTCTTGATCTGACCTCCTTTTGAAACTTACTTTGCCAAATGTTGATGTAGATCACAGACGGGTGCAGCTGCCCTCAACGCCGCCGAACTTCCGGATTTGATGAATGCGAGCCGCAATCGCAACAGCCATTGCGTCCAGTCTTCTTTCGAGATTAGGCCGTCTACGGACCAGGCCCGCGAGACAACCTGAATGAGGTCAAGGGTCAAACTACAAAAAACAATCTAAATGAGATCGAAGATCAAACTATAAAAATAAAAGAGGTAAGATCAAAGATTAGAAAGGCAAGACAACCTGAGCAACGATGTCAAAGTTCACACTACGAAGACCAAACTTTAGTCCACAACTGGTACATATTTAGTCTATTTGCGTAGAAAAATATTACTCACATCGTAGTTGAGGCGTTGTTTGTTGACAGCCTGATTCTGAAGGCCGCCCACTATGGGCGTCGGCGTCTTTCGGTGGCGATGGAAATTCGGACCAATTGGCTGAAAGATAAAAACGAATTACCTCTGGCGATATCTTGTACCGCGAATAGAGCTCCAATATCATTTTAACCAAGTCGTTTTTGATAAACAGCCTTTGGTTCTCAACCAAAATCCAGTAATTGTTCAAATAAACGGTAAACACCGGATTTACCCATGACCAACTGAAGTATACTGATGACACAGTTCCAAAAAACTTTTTAATACACTCACGTGGAACTCGTTTTCCTATAGAATGTATAGAACAATGTGAAACGTACTATGTCTCATTTTGTTTAATGATCTATGCGCAATTGAACTTATTGTATATTATTACTAAAATCCCCACCTGCGTTCCGCTGACCGCGTGTGTCCCTATCTCCTTCGTCGGCGGCTGGTTGCTGGTAGAGACGGCTGCCTCGTCGGCCAGGTCTGCAAACGAAATAGTTAAACTGGAATTCTTTCAAGGGACCCAGAAATGAGACCGGTGTGCTCACTAAATTTTATTACCAATAAATTCCTAAATTCGACTGCAAATGTCATGTATTAAGTTCGCTGAGAAGAGAAGATCGATACTGTACATCTAGCTTCACACTGACGTGTATCTAGTTTGAATGTCAATGTGCAAATATCGTATACCCGAAAACCGCGCGATGTTCGCAGATAAAACAACAACTCCGTTAAGGTCAGTGGTAACCAACTATATGTTTGACCTTTCACCTTGAAGTGACCTACCTCTATAGACCTTGTGCTGCTTGCCCTGATCCAGCCCGTGCTTGGCCAACTTAATGTCTACCGATCGTTTAAACACATGGAAATGTTTCCACATCTGTAAACACAATATCATTATTTTTTTGGTTGTTAAACTAGGGTTTTTACTTCAAACTCCAAAACTACGAAGTGGGAAGGGAAACTCGATAATTTGAGTGTAAAAACACCCAAAACTCTAAAACGTACGTAGCAAGATGAATTAGAAAACTGGATTTTTGACCTACTTGTCTGACAATCTCCAGCAACAGTTCCTGCAACTGTGGCTGTAGTGGCGGATATTCGATGCACTTCTGCCAGGTCTGCATCAGACGCGGCGCGTAGTCGGCCACATCGTCACTACGGGCCAGATGCAGGACGGTGTCTGAAATAGGACTGTTAGTCCAACTCGAAACTAGAATTGAAAACTCGAGATTTTAAAGTCGATTAACAACCCTAGTCCGTAGGAGCAACGACTTCATCAAACAACACATTATAGGATTGGCTGCTTCGAAGCAAGCCCAAACGGTGTATTTCATCCTTTACCGCTGTGTTTGTAGTGTGATCCCGCTGTTTTTTAGTCCAAATTCGTAACAAAGATCAAACATGTCATAACTTACCGAATTCAACCGAAAAACAACAGGACCAAACTACAAATCATATTGATTTCGACCTCCCTCACCTAATGCCGCCTGCCTCACACTCATCGGCACAATCTTCTCATCTGCTATTGACAGAACGGGTGGAAGAACCAGCTGTAGATGGGGGGTCAGACAGCCGGACAACGAACGAACACACGAGAGTACCTGGAATTAGATGAATTAATGAGGCCTGAACGCGTTCAATAAAATACATGATTTTCACAGCTTTACAGACTGAATTAGTTACATTTAGGAACTCCCTATAAGAGGTATGACCTGTTTTTTAATATTTCGTTCCGGTTCGATGTCGGTTTGTACCAACAAACCCGTTTCCCGATAATTTGGGTGAACACATTTGATTTTGCTGCAAAAACCATCGATTCTTCGTAATTTGCATAGAAAAAGTTCAAATTTTGGTTACCTGTTTCGTGATCTTGCGTTCCGGTTCTCTATCGGTTTGTACCACTTGTAGTAGATATGGAATGAGTTCGGCAACAAATGGAGAGAAATCCTGCCCCAGAGCGGTTCCAATCTGCTCCAGCACACTAACCACCGTCAATTTCACACTTTGGTCCTCGCTCCAGGCGTCCTGGAAGAAATCAATAATTTGAACAAAAATCAATAATTAGTGTGTTTAAAAATCAAGTACTACTCATAGTTCCGTGTCAACTTCACACTTTGAACCTCGCTCCAGGCGTCCTGATAAAATCGATATTCTTCTTAGAACCACTAAATACGAAACTCATCCATACGACCACTGGCTTCAGTTTATATCATATCACGTCTAGTAGAGTAAAACCGTCATAGGGAGTGAACATATACTCCGTTTCACCAATCGATGACTTTCTACAGTAATCTTTCGAATATTCAAGGCTGTTTATCTATTAAACAGACAAACTTTTAGATTCACTATTTTCTAGGCTCGTGTTAACCAATGTGGAGAACAAAATCACAAAGTTTGAACTATTTTCCATACCCAGAAGATATCAAAAATTTGCTTGAAATATTCGCAAGCTTACTGTAGAGAGCTATTGTTGCGTGAAACAGACTATATCTGAGTTGTAGTTTGATGTGCATTCACAGCACAGTTTGTTTTGTAATTACTGAAAATCACAGGACCAAACTACAAATAATGATTAAGAGCTAGAAGTACAATTTCCAACTGTTCTCATGGGCGAACCCTTTATCCGACTAACAGCTATCAGACTGAATATTTGTTTCAGATACGGCTTCGCGTGTGTTTTTCTATACCTGTTCAACTATGTAAACTCTAACCTAACTATTGACCTACCTCCAAAGGTTGTGTACTTGGACAATCAACCGATAACTATATTTAGTACCACTTCAAACTGGCCCCTAAAAGGGTGAGTATCTGCTGAATAATAACCCTATTAAGGTTCGATCAATAAATATGTTTTACACGTTCTCCCATTCAGTACCTGCTCGAAACATCTAGATCAAACCAATTAATCAATCAATAAATCGATACGTATACTTTACACTTACTGCTATCAGACTGAATATCTGCTTCAGATACGGTTTCGCGTGTGTCTTGATAATTGCTACCAGTTGAGCGAGATGACGTAGAAAGAACTCGCGTTGCGATCCGCGACCCTTACAGGACCGAGTGACTTCCATGAGGCGGGGAACCACCTAAATAACAGAAATCGATAAGTACTTTAATAGTAATTCAAGACTGTAGCTTTCTGACCAAATGATGCATCTGGAGCACCAAACGGAAATGTAATGAAAACAAATTCATGAACCAAAGTTTTGATTGTGATTGTTTGTTGTGAATCGTCAATAGTTATCCACTTTTGTATGAGCTTCCAATCTGCGCTGGATTGCCGGCAATGGTTGCCAGCCGCATAAACTTCTTAGGTTAAAATGCCGAAGAAACCTGAAAAACTGAAAACCCCGGTTACTTTTAGAAATGGCCATTTTTTTCTACCTGCTGCACATATTGTGGATACGTGTCTCCCAGACTCCGGAAGATGGTCAACAACGAGTTAATAATCACGTTGTAGTACTGCGTGAAGGCTTCATCTTGGATCTGAACTTACATTATTACGTAAAAATTTGACTTCATATACAACTTTATCACTTTTACCAAACTAATCGTCTATACTTTACTGTAGCTGTAAACAACAACATCCATGACTATTACACAAAACGACTTCATATACAACTTTATCACTTTTACCAAACTAATCGGTGAATTTGTAACTCTAATACTGCCTAAAAACCACAATACGACCGTAACTATCGAAACAGTTACATATAAGCTGCTCTTGAGATGATCTAAATCGAGGAAAAGTTACAAAATAAGCAATGGCACCTACCATGACCATCAAATTTGCAATGGTGATTGCGGGATAAAATTCTTCCAGCGTACACTTCTCGTAGTTGAACCATTGGATGATATCTGAAGAGCGAAATTTCGAAATTGCTAATGCACTTAGGTTGGAATTCTCGTATTGATTCGTATCAGGACATCTCTCAAGATCCTAATACATCGAAAGCCAAAGAAGCTGCATTACCACCCAGCTCAGAATATTTCAAGTTTGATATACTTTAGTCGAAAACGGGGTCCCTTTCCCCTTCGCTGAAATAGTCACACATCTGGTGTCGAAAACTGTAAGTCAAAGATCAAAGACCAAACCCGTACCCTGTCTCGGGTCGCCGGCGTCATGTCGGTTCATCGGTAGCGAAAGGGCTGTGCTGATAGAATTCGCGGACTGCACTGCACCCGTGAAGACCTGAAAATGAAACCAAGTCAAGTTTACATTTATATTGAATTAGTCATAATAGTTGTAGTTTGATCTTCTAGCACAGAGTACACCATACATTTCGAGGTCACAATACAAATTGATTTTCTCTAACTCTAACCGTCTGCCGCTCTCCGGAAACCAGATATCGGAAAGCTGCGAACATGAACGGAACTTCAAAACTCGAAAGACGCACGTGTGAAATCTCACCACCCACTCAAACTATGATGCTCCCTAATATAAACCATTTCAGCAAAACCTTTCTTCATGATCTCTGCGTCTCACCTTTCCGCTCACTTCTTGTTCTCTATGATTATTTTCCCGGTTCCCCAACTAACAAGACTCAAACTATAACCACACACCAGTAAAGTTGTTCGATTAGTCAGAAAAATTCGAAAAACAGACTATTTTTCGCCGAAAAGAAGAAAATCGGTCTATTTTCACGTGTTGACATCTGAAAACGGACTACTTTTCATCACTAAGTCATACCTTACTGGTATATGATAACCCCCCCCCCCCAGACTGAAATCCACCGTACCTTATGCGTATATGGATCGATTGCACCCAGAATACCAAGCACTTTGATAGCCTGCCTTCTCATGGAAGACGACATTTCTGTCTTGAGCAGTCTGAAAAAAACAATGTTTTAGTGTTACAGGGCGAATTCACTGGAGAACCGGGTCCTTCCCGAACCGAACCGGTCACTCGAGAACCGAACCGAGTAAACCGACCGAACCGTGACCGGTTCGGTTCGGGAAGTACCCGGTTCTCCAGTGAATTGACCGTGTTACAAGTGGTATCGTGTAGTGTAGCGGCTTAGTCGAAACTCTAGAAACTAGTAACTTTGTAGCAATTTGTCATTTTCCTCAAACTCGTGGTAATAACTTGGTAGCCATTCGCTATGCTGCTACCAGATCCTCATTGAATGTCTACTAAATTGTGGGACCGGTATAAACAGTGTGGGGTTAGTATGAATTACAATGTGTATCGAAATCAAACTACAATAATAATTTCACTCCCTATAAACTACATATTTTATCTTCCCTTACCAACCCAACGTTGCGGTGGAGCGGTAGAGGCAAAACTTGGGCCTTTATTGACCTCGTTATCTCTCTTAACTATTCTTGTACACTGTAACAATAATAAAATAGAGCTTCCATTTTTATTTACCGTAACAGATCATCCAAAAGTGTGGGATGGTCCTTGTACGGGTCAACCACGTAGGCGGTGGCGCGACACATTCGCCCGATACACTGTAGCGCTGCCTGCAACGAATTGGTGTAAAACTATACCCATACCCCCAGTAAAGTTGGGTAAACGAATTTGGATTAGAAATTGGGTAAACGGCCGACTTTTTCACTGAAAACAAGAAAATCGTCTACTTACGCAAAATCATCAACTTTCACGTCAATCTGAAAACGAACTTGTTTTTGTCAATAAGTCAAACCTTACTGGCGTATGACTATACCCCACTACTCCAATAGCCTCCTTCTATAAGTGTGAGTCTCAATTGGAACTTGAAGTATGAATCCCCCTGTCATATCAGTGAGACCTGCACTATAGACACAATGCCACAGATAAAGTTATCGATCTTTCCAAAACAAGGCTGTACGGTGTTCGTTGATCTACCCCCGATGTGTTTGTTGTTTTATCCCGTTGCTTTTCGCTCGAATTTCGCAAACTATAGGGAGTATTGGACTCAAACTACAAACTACAAGACCCACCTCTCTCCTATGCAAACTGCTCGAATCCGTAATCAGCTGGGTCAGTTTCCCAAACAACGGGTCGATACTCTTCACAACCTCGGCCCCGCCCACAATGCACAGCTCCGAGATGGCGTTCAACACCTGTACTGTCACGTCCACGTGCTGGAAATGACAGTAAATTATAGAGTACAAAATAAGACGACCTGCTCGAAACGAGAGCAAACTACAAAGTGCAACTTACTTCGCTCAACAAAATCGATCGAAGTTTGATAGGTCTACGCAATTCGTTGATGAAGTGAAGCAAAACCCGTGAAGTAATTTTTCTCACACGGAACTACAAGACGTACAAAAGAAAACTTGCATCAAACTACGTCATGTTTTCCTTTTTTCACGAAAAATCGCTATAGAAACCAAAGGGGAAAATCCTTTTGTCATCGGTTACTTTTCCCACCTTCAACTCCATTCGTAACTTGGGTAGAAGGGCCGTGAGAAGCGGTCCCAGGTAGGGTCGCATGAACTTCGGACTCTGACGTGACACCTGCACCAGTAGGCGGGCACTGTGCTGCTCCAACCTGAATACATACTCCAGTACAATTGTCCAATCAGACAGAAAACTTGCACAAACAGCTCTCTTTCCCCGGAAATCGAGAAAGTTTGCTTGTATTCGAGATAAAATCTAAATTTCTCATTTTCTCATCGAAAAAGCCAAAAACTTTTGCATACGTTTTGGAGCTTATGAACCTGGGTTTAGTTCCCACAGTCCAGGATTCTACCCAGCAGTTTGATCTACAGTACCCTGTACTATACACGTATGACCAAATAACTACCGTATCCCACCTTGCCTGTCCACTATTCGTCAGCTGACTGAGTGTCTCCAACAAAACTCTCCTCATTCGCGGTAGAACCAGGGCCGGATTCAGTTCTGACAGTCGACCCAGTAGACAAACGGCTGCCTAAACAATATCAGATCAGGAATGATAATAATGACAATAATATTTTGTAAAATAATAAATGTATTCACGTGGACGTAATCCTCCACCGAATAGATACGCATCACTTACATTGTTCGACTTTTATGCCGATGTAACGAAATGTGACCTGGTCCATACCTTTAGAGACTTCTGAACAGCGATTGCGGCTAATTACAACTTCAATAACACAACGAGACCAAACTACAATTTGCACGGGACGGTCAAAGTACAAAGACCAACCTCCTGCATCTCCAACTTCTCATCATGAAGGCTCATGAAGAGCAGTTCGAGCATCTGCGGCTGCGCCAAATGAGACAGAAACTGCTGATCGGCCTCCCCGAAACACTTGAACACACAAAGACGGACCACCAGTTCTGGATAAAAGTATTTTCTTTTAATATTTTTTTATTTTCTTATTCTCTTCACCAGTTCTGAAAAATTGATCTTCTTCCTTTCAATCTTTCAATTCTGAATTTGTTTCTCAATCAAATTTTAACTTAGAACTGACCCACATACTGGCCACCAATTCTGGAAATTCAGTCTTTTATCATTGAATTGTTTTTCTCCACTTTCAGAGCGCAACGACTCAATTTTCATGGTTCGGAGCGCATTGCCAAGTCGAACCGTTAATACCATTTCTACTTTGTACATGTTACGAACATAAAAGTTGTTAGGCCAATATAAAATGTAACCGTGTTTTTGGGTGAAAACCACATATTGCGTTAGAAAAACTTAAGGTAAAAACCACATATTGCGTTAAAAAACTCACGGTAAAGCGTTAGAAAAACACGCAACCGGTTAGCTCAGGTAACGTGAAAAATAGGTAAAAAAACCGGCCAGGTTACCAAAAAAACCCGGTTACTATAGAATTCACCAACTTTTTAATATTATTATGAATCTTGACTACATTTTTCAGTACCAACTTACTGGAATCGATAACGCCAACACTGACGAGACACTTCAGTACACCGTGGATCAGCTCGAGAACCCATTGCCGATGCTCGCGATGAACACTGTTGTAGACCTGAAGGCGATTGTTATAGATGGAGAAAACCGAATGAATTTTTACTTTTAGAGAAACGTTGCTAGTTTTGTGACTTAAAGTTATCGTTTTTCAACTACTTGATCGAAGATAACTCGTTATTCAGTTTTGACATTTGACGAGTTTTATAGTTATCGATTTTCGTTCTCGAAGGCACAAAACAGTACAACCCAGGCGAAAAACTTCAAATCTTCCTTTCTCTGTGAATAGCTTGTTTGTGTCTGTTTTGTGCCAGATTGTGCGTTCGTTCAACTACGTGCTCATTTCATGTTAGTTCCATCAGCGCGTTCTCGAATGTGTTCTATGTCGTGCTAGATTATGCTAACCGCCTAATATTCGCCAATTAATCACGGATTCAAACCAGACGGCTGTCAGATAAAATACGCGCCCACTAGCCTCTATCGCCCTGGAGTCACAGAACAGCCGAAAACTCCAAAGCCTCACTCTTCATTGTTGATACAGGAGAAATTGGTCGATTTGAGATACGAAATTATTGTGTTTAACGTATTGGGAAACAAACGAGCTTCTCGTTTCTTTTTTATTGAATAGTCACTACCTTACTGGTGTATGCCTAATGCATTCACATTGTATTCCCTCTATTTACTGACAACTGGCTTATTTGTGCCAGTTTATGTCCGCGTTCAACAATGTGTTCGTTTCGTGTTGTTTCCATCAGCCCGTTCTCGAATGTGTTCTATGTCGTGCTAGTTTATGCTAAACAAAGTGCAACGGCTCATCAACACAATCTAGCACATAATTTCAAAGCAATCACTGTAAATACACCTATAGAAATTAAATTAATAATTTTATACATAGAAATCATTCGTTTTTAGTTCAATCACTCGATATTTATTGAAAACCTTCAAGCTGGATTGAAAAAATAAAATATGTTTTTAGTTATATTTTCTCTCTTCTCCCAATTTTTTTTCTTTATATTTTCTACCATTTCCATCTAATTACTTAATTAAAAACAAAAACGCTGCGTTTTTGTACTCAACCAAAACAAACCTTGACAAACGGCACCAGAATGGCTGTACAACAACGCACTGCTGCCAGCCGCACGGGTACAGACTCAGAGACCAGATATCCCTTGAAAATGAATGTATACTTTTCATGTTGATTTGTTCAAAGTTATTTTGTTTGCTTACAATGTTGTAGAAACCTCATTTAGAATCAGTAACATAAACGAATAGTACCCTGAGTCGCGTTAGTTCATTAGAACAAAATTTTTATGACATTGTATATGAGTAAGAACAATGGAGAAACGTAAACTTTATCAAATTATCCTCGACATGTATTATTGGATGCACACATGTAAAGAATGTCGCTGAAACTGGACACTCATCGACTTTTATGGACTTTCCTGGTGAATTGTATCGAGTTTCCCGGCAATTTTACCTGTTTTTGCCACAGAAAGAATGTACAATCTACCTCGGCAATGTACTGCATGCACATTTGTAGAGAGTGTCGTTGAAACTCAAAACTGCCCAAAGTGTCCAGAGCTAACACAATGTCCTTCTCACACTCCGGTCGCACCTGGAATCGAAATGCACAAGTACGGTGATACATCCGACCAAGCGTTCGATTACCCAGGCAGGGGTGACCAGAAAAATGACCGGCCTTGCAACCGGTACGACCCCTCCCCTTTAAAACTTATAAATTTGTCGAAAACGTGTACATATGTCGGGAAATAAGAAAAAAATCCACCGAAAAAGGCAAAAATTACCCCAATTTCGACAGTTCGCCAGACCTTTACGACCCCCCTCCTCTAAAAAAGTTGCACGGGGTGCAAGCTGTGGTCACCCCTGTACCCAGGTAATGAGTAGCTATCTCAGTTTGTAAAACTGTCTAGTGTAGTTAACCCGTTCAGGGTGAATAGTGAATTGTTCGAACCATTTTTAGCAACCCGACTACTTGAGTTTTCGCTGGTAACCCAAAATGAAAAATTGGTTACCCATTCATCTGAATGTTTCATTCCTTTCTTGTAAAACAAACGTCTATACGGTATGTGCTGCTCCATCTCACATGGTTTGTTGTTAGGTTCCGTCAATTGTTGATCGAAAATGATGGCGTGTTGATCAAACTACAAGACTACAACAATTATTTGGCCACTCCTCATATGTTTCTGTTTCTCATGTCTCCAACATACCTCGATAGGATTCTGTGGCAACAGCGGTTTCCTGGGAGGGTCGATTTTTCCTGGCAAATGTTGATCTGCAAAACTCGTATGGAATATGAAACGAAATCTGGCTTTTCATTGACCTACTTTCATCTAAATTATATACGGTTCGTGCACTATGGTTCTATGGTATATATTACAGCTTTGACAGGTTGTAACGCGAATATATGATCTGTTTATATGTTATATAATGCTTTTATAGTGTATAAAGAGAGTTACTTTAAATGGTAAACCTACTTGTAAGTTTGTGATACAAAACTTTCATCAGACCATCCTGAACATCCATAATCAACGAGGGAATAGAGTGGGTGATCTCATGTAGCAACGACGTCAGGTCTAAAAAAATGAATATTACTAATAAAAACAATCCGAATGCAAATATTGGGTCGACGACTATTTATTAAACCCTCGAATACTGTTAGCTTAAATGTGCTTGAAGATATAAACACGCAATTTAGAGAGGAATTGCTTCACATTCGGTGAATTTCTGATTCCGCGACAACTCGTCCCCAATGTTTTATCCCAAAACTGGCTGAAAACTGGGTTTCGAAGTGAAATTATTTGTTGTAAAGTTTCATGCTTATTATAGAATACAAATTAACTATGAATATATTCAAAAAATTGGTCCATTCATCATATATTCGAGAGAAAACAAGCCATTTACGATAAATTTAATAGTTATAGAAAAGTATGGCCTATCTTTGTTATTTGCCATTGTTTTCTATTTCTGAAGTTACATACAGTCTCTCCTATGAAATATAACTTACGAGTTGTCCGTAAACGGAATTTCTTCCCAAAACCAAAACCGAACCGATTCTTCCCGAACCAGTTGGTTCGTTCTAGAACCGAACCAAATTTGGGCCAATTAAGTTGGACCCGAACCAATTCATGTAATTAACGCTGAAATTGGTCGACTGCGTAACGTTTATTAAGGTTTGGTTAGGTTTCATTTTCATGTTTGAGTACGCAACGGTTCGGTTCCTTACCGAACCAACTGGTTCGGGAAGAATCGGTTTGGTTTTGGTTCGGGAAGAGTCGGTTCGGGAAGAAATTTGCCTTCACATTCACCATGCCTCAGAGCTCACAAACAATTAACTTCTTACAAAACAACCCTATACGGTGTAATTTCCCTGTCGCGGTGTGTTTGTAGTTTGATCCCATCACCTGTTTCGAGATCAAACTACAACGGAGACTTGCTACCGTTATGCACATTTCGTCGCTTGAAATTCGATCAAAGAGACCCCGAAAATATAAAGGTGAGAACTCAAAAGACACTGTACCCAAACACCAGTAAGGTCTGACTAAGCGACAAAAAGTAGTCCGTTTTCAGATGTAAACACGTAAAAATGTACAACTTTCCGTCAGAAGACTCAAAAGTAGACAGATTTCCTTCTTTTCGGCTAAAAAGTAGTTCGGTTTTCGAATTTTTCCGACTATTCGGACAACTTCACTGGTTTATGGTACCTTTGCACAGCGGGATGCTGAACAGTATATCCAACATGTTCTTCATTTCATTGAACACCGCGTCCTTGTACGCGCGCACGTACAACTTCAGGTAGATGAACACGTTCCGATCCACTGTCGTCATTTTTCTGGAGGGGAAAAGTATAGTTTTTACTGAGACTCCTACAGTAATCTTACCAACTTCAGAAAATTTAGGTCATCCAAACTCCTCTCGTTCAGTAACTGTACCTGAGAACGAAAATGAGGTGCCAAAATCCTTGACCTATCCGATCATAAGTGAGTGAGAAAAACTGTTTGCTAGTTTCAAAATCCTACTGTAGGAGTCTCAGTAGGAATGAAAAATACTATAACTAGTCACAACTTCACAATCAAACACCAGCAATGTGTGACTTTTTTAGCATTCAAATGCGTGAGAGTTATCGGTTTTACATTAAAAATGATAAATTTCGCCCGATACTGGCGAAAAAAGGTTTAGTTCGTTTTCCCATTCGCTGGAGATTGATGACAACACCAGGAATTCTGCCAAAAAATAGCTTCACAATTTCAATTTTTCAATCAATCAATAGTTACCCACTTCGTGATAGCCGTCTTGAGTATCTCCTTGCACTTCCCGGCCACTTGTGAAGAATGGGCGCTGAACATCTTCGGTCGTTGGAGAACCATCAGACCCAGTGAGAGAAGAGCGGTGAGCACCGGCTGTTTCGGCATGCTGAAATCATGAAAATTAAATAAAACGTATGATTCAAGAAGAAATTGTGACCTACTTTCCTCAGTTTTCTGAAAACTGACGTTTGAAGTTTGAAGTGCAAGCATATACCGGTCTGATTATTCGACCAAAAGTAGGCCGTTATTAGGTTCAAACACGTAAAACTTAACCACTTTGTATCAAAAATGGGGAAATTTTCAACCTTTTCGGGGAAAAGGTATTCCGTTTCTCCATTTTTTCTGACTATTCGGACAACTTTACCGGGGTATGAGTGCAAGCAGGCATTCGCTTATACAAAAAGAACCATATAATATACGGTATGTTTCTCTATCCCGCTGTGTTTGTAGTTTGATCCCCTTGTATAATGGTTGCTTGTTGCCACTTTCAACGGCCATCCATACCTTTCTCGGGTTTGAGGTATGAAAATAAAATTCAAAATAAAATATAAACCAACTAACATGGCCTTCATTTCGCAGAACATTCCGTTTCTTTGCTCATCTGAGCACTGCTCCCACGAAGATAAACGGGGAAACAATTGCAGCAGAACCACCTGGAACGAGTTCTCTGTTTGAGAAATGTTTTGAAATCATAGCTCCGGTGAACTGTTGAGAACTGTGTTCAGATGTTCGCATATACCGGTAAGGTCTGACTATTCGACCAACAGTAGGCCGTTTTTAGCTTCAACGTGAAACTTAACGATTTTGTATCAAAAATGGAGAAGTTTCAACGTTTTCGGCAAAAAGGTGGGCCGTTTCTCTATTTTTCTGACTATTCGGACAACTTTACCGGGGTATGGATGTTCGGTTTCTCGAGTCTCTGGGGAGTCTTGAGAGGAGTTTCAACAACAAAAACGAGTGCAGTCAGGTTTCAAGCTAGACTTGAACAACCCTACTCTAGTGCATAGCGTACTATGTCCTTGTTATAACACTTTTACAGTTACCATGCTTGAAAATCACAAACCTGTACATGAACGTTTCGACACTGCGCGGCTTCACGGGCTTTTTGGATAATCTGAAAATAGAGAAATCGATTAAGCAAAAAGTTATCAGGAAACCTTCATCTAGAACTGCTGAATATCTTGTTCGAGAAATGAGCAATACCCTATCTTCTTCAATTATATAAGTTGTTCGAAACCTTGAGTATAGTTCATGTACGTGTGACTTGGACTTTGTGACTTTGAACTTTGTTTGAACCGAACGAATAAAAAAAACCCACTAACCTTACTGAAATCCTGCAGCACCAGCATCTTTGCTGTCGTGCTTTCCACAGTTACGGTAACCCTGGAAGGGAACATTGAATAGTTTGTGACAGACCAAATCAAAAGATATAAGAAACCGACTTTCCCAAACTCTCCTCCAAAAATGCCCCAAAAGGGTCACTGGGTCGAAAAACGGTCAGGATCACCAGAATTCGCTAGTATCCTATTCAAGTTTACAGTAAAGAACTTATGAAAGAAGCTTTTAAAAAAACAAATGGAAACAAGATCCACTCAAAAGATGTTGCGTTTATACAATCTGTGAGATGAATGATAATCACCGCCTCGTAATGAAAAAAAACCTAAAAATTTTTTTTAACATAAGTGTAAAAATAGGTTTTTCCACTCACCTCGGCTGAATCAACCATTCTATCGGTTCCTCAATGGACGTCGTCTCGTGATGGATGCCAGAGGCTTCCAGGCACGTCTTCTCAAAAGAGGCGTCAGCTATACGCGCCAACTCATTCAGGACCTGGAATAAACGCATTTTGAACATCGAATTTTCGCCCAACACATTCAGAACATGTGAAACATGAAGTTTCGAGAAGCATGAGAGCAAACATACTTGGCACATTTTCGCAGTAGCTGCTGCTATCTTCTAGAGCAGAAAGTATGAATAATAAGTCCGGGCTAAGAACAAGTTTCTGTTGTCAGTGAAGGTGAATCGACATGTAACATGTTGTTTACTGTGAAGTATAAATCTGTGTTGACTGTGATGTGAGAACCTGAGAACTAAACGTGAAAACTAGAAGTTCTATCGAACTCAAAATAATAATAATAACAAATATCCAACTCATAACTTACCAAAAGCATAGAGTGTATTCTGTCTTCGTGACTTAATGGATGCGCCAGTTCCGACTGTGGCATGTCCATCGTTTTCAGGGCTTCATTCAGGCATGTCTGGAAAAAAAATCGATAAATGTGAAAATAACCGCAAATTACACAAATTTAAGAAATAACCGAATATGAAGATAGTCTCAAGTACCCAAAGTGCGATAACATTTGGGTCAATACTCAGTAACAGTATGCATTCATCACAACATTTGCTTTCAAAACTTGGAAAGGTGGCCGTTACAAGCTTACAAGAAACGTTTTTGGAACAGATTCGAGTAGAAAATACGTGAAATACGTCACATTTCCATGTTTTTATATGTATAAAAATATGAATATGAAGATAGTCTCAAGTAAGAACCACTTTCTAAACAATGTAATAGAATAGAAACCCGACCTGATACCACTCCGTTTTCTGTTTTGCTTCTCTCTGTGACGTAATCGTCAACGCCGCGTGGAGAGCCTCAATGGCCGCTATACGGACGGTGTGCTGAAAAGGTTGAAAGCATTATTATAGAAAATTATCTACCTCAGTTGTCATACACTGCCAAGGCCTCTTATGGGATAGAGGGTCACGAACAAACTCATGTGAAAAGTAGGGGTCGCGAGTTGAAAATTGGCAAATTTCTGCATAATTGCAGTGAATAAAGCGAAAATCACAGCTTCGGGAGGTCGCGGCTCGAAAAAGATAGAGGGGTCCCGGGATTTCAAAACCATTCTGAGGCCCTCGGCGGTATATGTCAGTTGTAGTTTGATGTGCACACGAGGCACTGCCACGGCGTTCTCAACAACAGCTTTATCATACACCGCCAAGGGTCTCTCATTCTTCGTGAAATCTCGCGATACCTACCTCTTTTTTGAGTCGCGACCCCTCCAAAATGGTTCAAAACTGCGATTTTCATAAATTTTTGTTTAATTTTCACTAGTTTTCCATGAATTTTGCTGTTTTTCAACTCGCGACCCCTACTTTTCATAAAAATTAGTTCGCAACCCTCCATCTTATAAGAGACCTTGGCAGTGTAATAAGCGCGATACGCAGCGAATTAGTGCAGCTGCGACCATTCCAATTCCAAATTGCAATGGGATACAGTGTCCCGCCACGAAAACTTTGTGGACGGAGCTCAATACAAGTTTAATCGCGAAAATTACTGTAGGCAAGAACGCCGTGCTGCTTCAGACTAACGACTAATTAATGACCGAATATAACTACAGAGACAGCGCTTCTGACGGATATGACTATCCGGAAATACGCCACAAGGCGTGACCATTCTTTTAAAGAAAGTCCTTTTTGGGTGAAATATTCTTCCATAGATTTGCAACGCCAGTAACCCAAATCTGCCGATTATGAAAAAAAAGGTTGTTGAAAGGTTGAAAATACCTAAAAATGTGTATCTACCTCAATCTCCAGGTCCTCTACGACCTTACAATTATTAGTAATTTCTACATCTTTTCACTTTTCACATTCAGTACATCTCACCTTCGGATCCCTGATTACGATGAATATATTCCTGAAGAACACATTTGCTCGCAGAAAAAAGGAAGTCGAGGTGAACATCGCCAGTTCCCTGGCCAATAGGACAGCAGCCAAACGACGAGTTTCATTCCGATTCACTTCCTGCAAAAACGAGAAACTCTCATACACCAGTAAAGTTGTCCGAATAGTCAGAAAAATTCAAAAAACGGACTACTTTTTCGCCGAAAATAAGAAAATCGGTCTACGTTAGCAGAAAAATCATAAATTTTCACGTTGTCACATATGAAAATGGACTACTTTTTGTCGCCCAGTCAGACCAGACCAGGTCAGGGTCTTTGGAAACTCTGGTAAAACTGCAATGAATGTTGGTCATGCTACGGAAAACACGTCCGGATCGCCAGGAAAATTCAAAATCAGAATCCCCTCTTGCCACTGTCGCGAATTTTTTTTTCACTAACTTTGGTTCAACATCATGAATTTTCACTTATTTCAATCGAAAACCGAATTACTTTTTGTTTTTAGTGCTATATTCACACATCACACCTTGTTACTTAGTTACTTAGTGTGTGATTTTGATCTTTCTATTTTCTCGATGGTGAAATGGTGGGTTGTGGGTGGAATGACAACCACAATTACCCAACCAAATCCAATTTTATATGCAGTTAAAAGTGATTATTAACTATTTTTTTCCAGAGAAGATATATTCTGCATCATACACCGCCAAGTCTCTTATGAAACAGAGGGTCGCGAACTAATTTATATGAAAAGTAAGGTTGCGAGTTGAAAAAAAGCGAAATTCATACAAAAATTGTGAAAATTAAAGCGAAAATTGATAAAAATCGCAGTTTTGCACATTTTTGGATGGTTGAGACTCAAAAAAGAAGGGGGTATCGCGAGACTTCAGTAAAAATTAGAGACCCTTGGCGGTGTATGTTCTGCAGGCTCGCAAAACAAAACAGTTGCATGAAATATGAAATCGAACAGTGGTTGAATCTGCTGTATCGACACCTAACTACTGATTCACAATCTGAACAAATGGTTATTTCAGTTTAGTTGTAATATTATATTAATAATATAACGTGTATAGTATTTCATGCTCCATTGATAATGTTACTGTACGTATTGCATTATAGGTCTCGCCGCGCCTGGCACAGTCCTTTAAAGTTTGCATCATCATTCGGGAATCTCGGATGTTCTTTATGTTTCTTGTAATGTAAAGTAGAGTGTAGCTTGTTTTTCTCTATTTTAATGTCTGTAACTCGCGCATATATTATTTTATATTAATAAAGTCTAATCAAAGCGTTTTCGTGCATAACATTTAGTGGCTTTCCACTAATTATTTCTATTCTATCATCGATTTTATTATTTACACAAACTTCTGTTTGTAACATGGGGGCCGAACCGCTCGATTGATAGTTAGTTAGTGCGCGAAAATTCTTTTTGATAAAAGGCCTACTAATTTATTATAATTGTGCTATCCTAATTTTTACTGTGTTCTGCTACGTCTGTTCCACACTATCGGAGAAGAAAAAAAGAAGAGGGATCGTCGAAGTCAGCTGTGTCTTGGGGAGCACCAAGGCCGAACATCGTCATCAGTTGTAGTGTTCTTGGGGAGTACCTTGGACGCTACTTCTGCGCCATCGTCGTCAACATCACCAGTTTATTGTCCTTGGGGAGTACCTTGGACGGTAAATCTGCTTCATCGCCATCGTAGTGTTCTTGGGGAGTACCTTGAACACTACCTCCGGACTACAATTTCTATTTTGTGAAATACTAGGTAGAGGCTCTACCCGACGTATTGTCACCGACCCCCGCTGTGTAGCACCCAGTTGAATTGCTGGTGAAGCCTTCTCCTCAGGGGAAGTGCTGCCCAAATTTTCAATTGGTCGTTATCAACGGGCGGAGGAAATCACTGCACAAATTTCAATTTTTATTGAATGTGTACTGGTTCGGAAAACAGTGACGCAATGATGAGTGAACAGAGACAGGAAAAGAAGGATGAGTTGCAGACAGAAATGAAGAGTATGTACATGGTCGAGCGAAGCGAGAAGAAGTTGATCAAGTTTGCACGACAAGGAACATCAAGGGATATTGCCAGACGAGGCATTATCAAGGAAGGGAAGAGAGTGGAAGTCTCGATAGACTTGGAATGGTTGATTGAGCGATTCAATCGGAGGAAGGAAAATCGGTCCAGATTGTCAAAGGAAAGCACGGAAAATGGAAATTATTCTGATGAAGTGATGGATGGATCTTCCAAACTGAAAGAATTTTCGCATTTTACTAGTGGCCAATGGGAACACGGATCAGAAGAAGCTTCGGATCTAGAGGATCGAGAGAAGCTGGGAAGGGCAGGTGATGCCAGACAAAGGCAACAGTTTTATACTGATTGTTCTTTGGGTCGGAGACCAAAAGGAGTGAACTGATTCAGGATGGAGTGAACAATCTCTGGGGCATGATCTTTGGTAGACATGCGAGAATAATGCACAGAAGTCGTCGAAGATGTTTGGAGTTCTTGATATTTCCGTGATGCCTCCGCGCATATTGCTACCGTGATGCCTTTGGACATACAGTTACCGTGGTGCCCTGGCATATAGTTACCGTGATGCTTTCTAGCATATAGTTTTCATGTGTTTTCATAGTTACCGTGATGCTTTCTAGCATATAGTTTTTCATGTATTTATATAGTTATCGTGGTGCCGTCAGGCATATAGCTACCTTGTTATAGTTTCTTTGATGCCTCCGGGCATATAGTTATCGTGGTGCCGTCAGGCATATAGCTACCTTGTTATAATGTTTCTTTGATGCCTCCGAGCATGAAGTTATCGTGGTGCCTTCGGGCATATACCTTCTTTCATGCTTTCCCATGGTTTATTACCATCTCTTCCGTTTGTTGTATCCTATATTTCTTATGCCTGTGGGACCAGGCATTCGGGCCCCGGGGGAAGTTGTAATATTATATTAATAATATAACGTGTATAGTATTTCATGCTCCATTGATAATGTTACTGTACGTATTGCATTATAGGTCTCGCCGCGCCTGGCACAGTCCTTTAAAGTTTGCATCATCATTCGGGAATCTCGGATGTTCTTTATGTTTCTTGTAATGTAAAGTAGAGTGTAGCTTGTTTTTCTCTATTTTAATGTCTGTAACTCGCGCATATATTATTTTATATTAATAAAGTCTAATCAAAGCGTTTTCGTGCATAACATTTAGTGGCTTTCCACTAATTATTTCTATTCTATCATCGATTTTATTATTTACACAAACTTCTGTTTGTAACAGTTTGTAAAAAAATAATTGAAACATACCTGAAGCCATTCGAGACAATGATCGAGGCACTTCTCCAGCAGGTCAGCTGAGAGCGATTTCGAGGTCTGGAAGAAATATAATTCATAAGGGAAACGCATAAACATGAGTACCTCATAAAGTGGTTTAGGTTTCGAAAGTATGCGTATGCACATTGTCATACACTGCCAAGGTCTCCTATGAGATGGGGGGTCTCGAACTAATTTTCATGAAAAGTAGGGGTCGCGAGTAGAAAATGAGCGGATTTCACACAAAAATAGTGAAAATTATACCAGAAATTTAATGTAAATTGCGGTTTTCAACCATTTTAGAGGGGTCGTGAATCAAAAAAGAGGTGGTATCGCGAGTTTGCAAGAAAAATGAGAGACCCTTGGCGGTGTATACCCATTGTCCAAGTGTGAAAAACTCGGAAAACGTACACCAGGTTTCAGTGATGTCACTTGCTTTTTCGCCTTCAGCATGTGAAAAATTCACAACTATTTTTATCTTTGTTGTAATTTGTAATATACGAATTGGGAGATCATGACTGTGAAAAACTTGTGTGAAAACTCACTTGGATCAGATAAACAAGGGCTCTTGCGGCCAAATCCATGGTGTTTTCGTCATTCTTTGGAAAGGTAAGCGCCTATAAAGTCAGGTTTAATACTGATTTGAACCTCTATAATCTTTGATATTACCTACTAGTGGAAGATTTCATACTAAACAGTCATACTCCAGTAGAGTTGTCCAAAAAGCCAGGAAAAAAAAATACTAGAAACGGGCTCCTCTACTTCAAAACCGCAACAATTCGCCTATTTTTGATGCTAAACCATCAAGTTTCCTATGTTTATATCGAAGTATAGATTTTCGTAAAATACTCACACCTTTCCGATGTATGTTATGTAAGTGTTCTGCGTGTATGTTCTTCGAAAACATGTAAATATGAACAACAAGAAAACCCGAAATAGTCCAGTAACTGACCTTGATGAGAAAGTTCGCGTACCACACTATCCTATTACCTCCGACACTTGTATCAGCGAGACATACTGAAAATGAAGTGTATGTGACTATGGAATGTCACTCTCATAATCTCAAAAACAAGAGAATAAAAAAGACTAGCTCCTTTTATGCGACACCCGGGGAAATTTGGTGTATTGAAATTGTGGAATTTGATGCTAACAACAAGAAACGGGGTAACTTTCACTAAACGCTCTGTCGTAGATACAAATGTAACAAATCTATACTCTATACATATCGCGATCGCCACGAAGTACTAAACTAAAGATATAGATAGTTTGAGCTGTAAAAGTGAAATTGAAGACATACACCAGCAAGGTTGTCCGAATAGTCAGAAAATTTCGAAAAACGGACTACTTTTCAGTCGAAAACATGAGAATTGGTCTACTTTTGATTAAAAAATTCTAAATTTCCACGTGTTCAAATCTGAAAACGGCTTACTTTTAGTCACTTAGTCAGATTATGTATTTATTATATGTATGTATTATATTATATGTATTATACAGATTATGTATGTATTATATAGTGTATGATTGAAGATCGAGACTCACCAATCAGCATGATTCCCACTTTTCTTGTTTCCAGATTATCCGAGTAAATGTATTCATAGATGACACTTTGGTTGTCCTTTGAGTCTAAATAACCAACAAACTCCTCCACAAATTGGGCTTCTTCATTCTTCAGAGACACAGAAACGTATCTGAATAATTACGAAATTCTTAAAAACTAAATGAAATATTACAATTTAATGAAAAATGTAAACTAGTAGTGTAGTCAGGATGAATATTGCACACATCTGACTTCCCTGAACTTCAATCTTCAATTTCTTTTCAGTTTCCTCACCGGTACAACAGTTGATATATTTCACCTATTTCACTTTGTTTTTCTAATAGACAACTTTACTGTTGTAATATAGCTAACCTATAAAGTTCCTTAGCTGTTCGCACTCAGTCCGACGGTTTATTCAGATCGCCACTACTTTTCAAGAGACCGAAAATCGTGTGTCAGGTGTCACAAGCCCAAAAAACTTGCGGAATTGGTTACATTCGAAATGCTCACCTATAAAGTTCCTTGGCGGTTCGTACCCTCTCCGACGGTTTGTTTAAATCGGCCAGAAACTGGGCTGCCTCAGAACGGGCCGATGTGTGGTCTTTTCCACGCGATTTCGCCTTCGCGCCACCATTCTCGGAGTCCGCCATTCTACCAGTTCATTCGAATTGGGACTATTGGGAGGATCTGAAATGTGAAATGTTTTCAACGTAGGGGGAGAACAAAATGGTATATGGAATCTTTAACGAATCATTGGATTCAGGCGATTGTACCGCAAATAAAAGTGGAAACATTGATAAAAGTAGACGGACAACAGACAAACAACCACCTGGTTCAGAAAATGTGAAACGTGCGAACGTGTGTACTGAAGATTTAGAGTAGCTCTTCTACAAAGCAATTTTGGCTTGCGCTTAACGAAAACACGATGCTAATCTTGTTTCACAGGTGGAAAAGGACCACTGAATGCAAACTTAATAATTGAGCGTTAATATTGAATGACATGGCACTAGATGAAAAAAATAAAGAACAAGCAAGAAAAAAGAGCCGACTATCATTTGAACGCTTTATAAAAAGTAGAGGTGGGAACTGCGAATAAAAATAACGTTCAATAAAATCTGAATAAACAATATTGAATAAATGAGCGGATATTAAGCTTTAATAACAAAATAAATAAATAAATCGGTAAACGAGCTTTGAACTTTCACTATTGAAGGACCACTAAAGGACTGGCTACTGTAGCGCGCTGGAGCACACTTCTGTCTCGTTCATCGCAAAATTTTGCCGCAAAATTGTATTTCAAGTAAAAACTGCAAGTTCCAAGATGTTAATACACGAAACTAATCATTAAATTTTTTTACTGCAAATCGTGAACACTGCGTGAAAAATACAAACAGCAAACACATTATCCCCGCCAAAATATTGATGTGTGTACTGTATTTCACTCTTTTTGTTGTGTAAAATTCAAATAGGGTATCTATGAAGCGGATCACAAGAGTTTTTTCTACACTGACGCCCAGAAGCTCATTCACTTTTTTCTGTTAAGGTTATGTAGTTCGATCACGTTGCTCGTGAAATCCATAGGAATTGCGGAACGTGCGAAATGTGAAAACGTGGGCGGTTTACACACGCAACCGGCTTGCATACGGTGAATTCTTTAACTAACCGGGTTTTCAGGTAACCTAACCCTTTTTTGCTAACCTATTTCTCAGGTTACCTCAGTAGGTAACCGGTTAGTAACCTAAAATGGAAAACCGGTTACCTGTTTTTCTAACGCAAAATGTGGTTTTTACCGTTAGTTTGAACGGTAACCGGATTTTAGCTTCAGGTTACTTCTAGGTTACCTACCGAAGTAACCTAAAAATAGGTTACCAAAAAACCCGGTTAGTTGTAGAATTGGCCGCATGCAACCGAAATGCAACCCGGTTGCATGTATACAAAATTGTTGGTTGCTTTCAGATGCAGCCCGGTAGCATGTCAAATGCAACCAAACTTGTCTACAGTGAAACTTTGTAGGTATCGAATAAGATTTTGGTTGCATTGCATTTGTTATGCAACCCGGTTGCTATTTACAGCAACCCACAGTTTTGCACACATGCAACCCGGTTGCATGTGTAATTGGCCAAAAACTTGCTGATTTACGTGACTTTTGGAAGCACATCCAAACACTTTCACTCCAATACGTTCTGCTGAGTTTGTACTTTGATGCATCTTAGCTATTTATAAGTCCTGTCGCACTTTCAGATCGGACTAAGACACGGGTTCAACTATTACATTTCTTCTGGTACATATACTTCTGGAAAAGGGTGTGGTGGAACTGTTTCAGGTCATGTCCACTCAGTTCAATGTCATTATCATGTCAACAGCCTATCTACTATCAAGTAGACCTCCTGCCTCTGACCCAGTATATAAGGAAGGAGGAGGACTGATACGGCGGACAGTCTTGGCCGGCTGCGCGCGATGCGTTTTGATTACCTTTAGTAAATGCGCAACTTTTAGAATGCAACAGTAGCAATTGAGGGTTTTCACATGTGGGATGATATTATTTGAATCTTTCTCATTCTCATATTTTGCAATAAACATTCACTGGGAATTCTGTACTTGTTTGTTATATATACCGCTACACTACAAGGTCCAACATGCCAACCGTAACTGGTTACGATATCATGTTGCCCACCTCTCTTTGTGAGAGTCCTTCCGTAAAACTAGAACATGTTTGACTGGTTCAACACTTACAAGTTCTGTTGTAGTGTATGTTCAGGGTAAACCCGAATTCCGTCCTTTTCATGCTTCCAGAATATATTTGAGTTCTGAGACACTGTGAAACTACTCATAGCTGGTCAAGAGTATTATAGTTCACACCATTCCTACTGAGACTCCTACAGTAACCTTACAAATATTCCGAAGGCTGTTGTGAAGCTTAGAATCTAGTTCATAAAAAATTCTCCTGTATATTTACTCTACCTGAGAAGGAGAATGAGGTTCCAAAATACTTAACTTCTCCGATCAAAAGTAAGTGAGCGAAACGGCTTGGAAGTTTCGAAATCCTACTGTAGGAGTCTCAGTAGGAATGGAAAAGATTATACCCAGGTGTTCTATTTGAATTGTGACGGAAATAAAGATAAATATTGACAGATTTATGCATTATAAATGATAATCACAGTACAAGTATACATTCCGATTCGCCTGTTGCTATGTGTCTATACGTCGTACGTGCCAAGTTGGAATCATTCCTTCTGTAAATGGGGAAATGATTTCTCGTAGATCAGCATCTGAAGATGAACTACTCCATGTTTACTGTTTCGTTACCTCTCACTTTTCCACGGAATTTAGTATTCATATATATATTTACTATATATAAGTCCAATTGAGAAAGCCAAAAAGTAGTTTAGCAATAGTTAAGACAATGCTGTTAGTAACACAAAATAGTCAGGAAACTTATGTTAAAATTGAAATGAAATGTACAAACTATGCAGTAAATGAGGGAAATTTGGTGATTCGGTCTGCAAATGGGGAAATGATTTCTCGTAGATCAGCATCTGAAGCTGAACTACTCCAGCTGTTTCGGAGTTTCATCTTTCTTCGGGCACTGTCAGTAGCCAAGTAGCATTCAGACGAACATCCAGAACATCTAAACGAAATGATAATCAATTTTTTCGATTATTGCACACATTTTTACGTGAAGCATGAAAAATGTGAAGAAATCGTGAGAACAGGAAGTGAATAGTTTCTTATTGTCTGTTTCAGATATCTCACACTGTGTCATACCATCTGTGAAAGATGGAAATTTTGAGCAAGTGAGATAGAGAAAATGACTACAGTTTCTACTCGTTCCATAACGACTTAGGAGCTTTGAAGTATCATTAAATTCGGAGAAGAACTAGAAAATTAGGAAAATTTCACAGAAGCGTACAACACTGAACCCTGAACGAAGGTCCCGTGTCCTAAGTGTATGAATAAAGTACAAACCTTACACATCAGTTATACTGTACTGCTTCACAGCCACAAGTCAACCATTGAAAACCAGTATGTATGACCGAAGTTTTGGAGTTTAGGCTCTATGATTCTTAAAACGAGTGTGAATATAGTGGAATGTATTATCTGAAAAAGTATCGTTTAATTTCATGTATTTATACACTTTCTTTCTTCACGATTCGGTCAAATGTATTACGTCTGAAGTAAAGTTATTGCCAAAAGCCGCAATCGCAGGCGAATGTTTCTCCAAACGTCTGTGGTTTCGATTAGCTCGAAAAGATATTTTCAAATCAAATATTTACTACACAGTGTGTAATGATCATGGATTGGTTTTACATAACCATTTCATTATTGCATATCATTTTTTGAACGAACTGGCGAGCTGGAGAACAAATTCAAATATAGCTAAGATCAATTGATAAATAGTTTCGTAATGTTCGAAAATAACTTTACGTGTCATTATTCGCAGACTAATATGAGCTTCCGAAAAAAGTTGAGAGTTAAGACTTACCAGCCAAAGTAGAGAAGTTTCTCAAATTAGTCCATTCAACCGTTCCGGAATGCAAGAAAACAATAAATTCGAGAACGTTGTCACCATTTCGTTTCTGAAATTTGTTGGATGAAGAAAAGATTGACATGACTGAGTTGTAGTTTGTACTCTTCATCAGTCATAATTTCCCGAAATTCGACCGAAAAGCAAGGAAATCAAACTTTAAACACAGCGAAAAAGGGCAACAGACATTCTATCGGCTGATATTACGATCGGTTTGTAGTTTGATCGTATGCGTTGAGATTACAACTAAGTTTTGTTCGAACATCTCAAACTGAGAGGTATTTTCACAAAAACATTTTCATGATGATCATTTGGGATTTTTGAAGAAAGATAAAGGAATCTAGTAAATGTTCTTCAAGTAGGAAGTACTTGTAGTTCTCTGAAGATCTAGCAATCCTTCCAGCCTCATGAGAAGTTCATATGATATTTCCTATGAGACCCCCGTGAACATCTCATGTTGTGGTCAAACAGCAATCAACAGAAAAATGATATTTTGTTCATGAGTTAATCTCATGAGGTTCACGAGGAATCCGCGCCAGAGACGTGAAGTTACGTGTATACGAAAACTTACGTGTATCGCGCGCAGCGCGAAGCGCTGCGCAGATTAGTTTTTGATCACAACATTGCGCACTTTCAAAAGCGGTTTTATGCCATTTTCCCAAAAACTCCTGAACGGATTTTTAAGATTTTGATAGAGAGAGATAGAGGAGGAAAGGCTCTACCATTGAGCTATTGGATATTAAAAGTGCGACGAGTGCTCTACACTTATTCTAAAAATCGTATCGCAAAAATGGCTTCCAACAGCGGCCGCGTGGCGCGGCGTGGCGCGGCGTGGCGCGGCGTGGCGCGGCGTGGCGCGGCGTGGCGCGGCGCGGCGGCCACAAAACCGACGAATTCAACCGATTCGTCTGAAATTTGAAATATAGTTAGAAACAGCAGAGTTATGTGAAAATCTGGAATCTTGGACCAATCGGTTAACATTGAGCCATTTTATGGCCCGGGAAACATTGCTCAGCTGCTTTGACAATTACTTCTAGATGTGTGTAGTGTGCGCAGTGAGCTGTTGTTTTGATTTTTGGTAGAAAAGCAAATGTGTTAATCTGTAGAGATCTTGGATTCATTACAAGGTTAATCGAACAAAAACAAAAATGATGTCTGTGAAAGGATTTGAACCCTCGGCCTACTGGACTGTAGTGCGCTGCTCTGCCGACTAAGCCAAATCGCCACGAAGAAAGAAAGAAATGGACGCCACACGTGGGCTGCCCGAAATCAAGGATTGAGTATGGTTTGTGAGAAAAAGCTTACTAACCGAACTGGTAACGCAGTTCATGTTTTACAAATCAACATAGTTTTACCTGTTGAATTGAATTCACTCTGAAGAAGCAATAATTGATTAGATGTCTTTATTTCATATCTATTAATTCATTATTTCCTTCGGAAATATAGAAAAAGAGGTCAATTTGTATAAAAAACGAATGTAAAAAGAGGTACGATTAGCTTTTGAGATTGAACTGCATGGAATGTAGAGAAGGAGGTCAATAACTCAAGAGGGAAATGAAAAATCTAATCTCGCAACTTTCATGATCATCCTGACAAACTAAATCAGAAAATAAGTGCTCAACCTTTGACAGCATTCCGCTAACACTAAAAACGTATCTGAAATAAAGATTAGCCACACTGTCAATCAATCGCACAATCACGAGAAACATGTTAAACACAGCAGAACTCAGAAACGTGAAGAGAAAGACAAAGTGCACCATTCCTCATTAGAATGATAACTTCACGTGAACATTCAATTCGCTAGTATACTCTCTTCTGTTAACAGTTTCGAATCAGTGGGGAGAAATTATCATATTCGGACGTTTTAAATAATGTTTGTTAGCTGCAAGTTCTTTCTCAGTAGAAAACCAAAATGTTTTTGACCCATGAAAATTGCGAGATTAGATTTTTCATTTCCTTCTTGAGTTATTGACCTCCTTTTCTACATTCCATGCAGTTCAATCTCAAAAGCTAATCGTATCTCACTTTACATTCGTTTTTTATACAAATATTATATAGGTTTTGTCGAACCTTCGTGGACACCGTACCATCGATTTTGTATGGGACGGGGTTTGGTGAGCGGCCAGTTCGTCTGCGTATCATTGATCTACTCACTCTCTCAACTGCTGGCAGATAATCAACGACCGACCGCTCGCCCCGCATCGCCCAATCAATCGAGCCCTTTGCTGTCTCTTTCGTGAAAATGACGGCTACAGTCCTGCTTTGGAATGAGATAATTGAATTTATCAGAAACTTGTACATTAAAACTGACCAATCGCATCATTCTGCGCATCAGCTGGTGCATTTCAGCCTGTAGAAGTTCGAAGTTTTCGGCGTGGCTGAGGGTACATATTTGTCCAATGAAAGAACGTCTAATGGCCATTTTGATGTGTAGTTTGTAGGTTGGTCCCTAAAAAGACTGTAGTCTGGTCGTTGAATACATCATAATTCATAAATGATATCTAGAATACAAGGAATCAGAGTGCAAAGGCAACATATAGTATATATATACTCACCACTAAAACTGTGCAGGCATAATGTGCATTCTACCAGAAAATATGAGCAGTGCTCACCAGTGAGAAGTTTTCCAGTCGAACTGTGCACGGGTTGAGTGGAATATTCCAGAATGTCATAAATTCGAACGATGCACTCCTCCGCGTGGAACGTGAACAGTACACTGAAAACACAATACACTTTTAATGTAGGACGACTACGTGGACCAATCCCGACGCATCCGTCCTTTGAACGGCAATCGAAAAATGTATTGCCGTTCCAAGGATTAAAGCGTTGAGATTGGTAATCATAATCGTTCTTCGGCGAATTCTTTATTTAACCCGGTATTTTGTTAACCCTAGCACTTAACCATTAACCGAGTTACCTGGTTAAATCACCACGAGTTGAACAACCACAGTTTCGGTGAAACCCGAAAACACATTCACTATTCTATATGCCTGTGGTGACCAACGTGGAGAACAAAATCACACGTTTATACTAGGTACAATACCTAAAAGATATGAAAAGTTTACTTTCAAAGAAAGATTTACAATTTTCTATCGTTCACGAACCGTAAAAAACCAAGCGTTCATCAGACAAATAAAATTTGAATGCTCACCTTAATTTGTGCTGTAGATTCTTATGAATTGAACCAGTATGTATGATTGGGATATTGAGAAATATGCTCCACGAATTACAATACATCGGACGTCGAGTTTTGCATCTTCTGTAAGAAAAACAGTGATTTTGGTGTCGCGATAGGTTATTCTGGCTAGCCTGACAATTGCACTTTGGTATGATCACAGTGCACGAATCAATGTAACAGTCGAAGTAATTTTGTTTCACTCTCAACGAGTCCCATTGGCATTTTTTCGATTGGTTGTTTGTCAGATCAAACACAAGTATTCTAAACATTTTTTCATTCAATTACGTGTTCTTATGAAACTAAACAAGTCCTAGCATATATTCGCAGTGTTTTGAATCACTCAAAAGTGGTGGAAAGTAGCCTGGAATATTCATTGGCACGCTGCCAAGTCCCCAAGTCTAAGTGGGAATGAGCAAAACTATATTGACAAGTTAGTTTCACCCTAGAAATCTTCAACAGATTTTATAGTCAATGAACCAAAAGAACATACCCACTTCGAACATGTTTCTGCGTACAATTGAGAAAACTCAGGCCTCTCTATAACTTCGTCGACTACCATTTGTTCTATCTGTAAAATATTGAATATTTCAATTGAAGAAAAGTACGAACTTTCAAACAGGCTTGGCAATTGCTCTTGGAAATTCTTCAAAAATCACGAGTGAGTTGGAAATAAACAGTAAAGATGTTGTAAAATGCCAGATGATTTTTTTCTGTTTGTTCAAAACGTTTTTCACAACCAATAGCATACTTTGAAGTATCGCTCAAACTTAAAAACTGATGATAAACTCAGTTTTCAAATGAACGTAATGCTCATAATGAAAAATTAATAAAATACATGAAAACAAAACTTACACTGAATGCCATTTATCTCCAATGTACGATAATTGCGCACGACATCTGCCTGCATTGCTTGCACATAGTGTGACCGCAGGTGGTAGTGCTCGCCCCACGATCCTCTGAAAACAACAGAAATATGGTATGTTTACTTTAAACAGAAGTATTCGTTGTCATTAAGATTTTCTATATGGTATTATGGAAAAATTTGTTCAGTGAAAGGTTCCACTCAAACTCGTTTCGACCCTGAATCGTCTTGAATCAGGTCAAAACTATTTTGAGTGGCACCTTTCACTGAGCACTGAGCACATATCTCCACAAAAACAGAAATATAGTTGTACCCAACGGAAATGCAAGAGGGTACTATATATCACAATTTCCGCTGTGTACGAACACATGTCTCCAATTCCAAAGCCTGTCAGTTATGTACTCTTGTAGCGCAGTGGTTAGCGCCCAGCTACGAAAATTTTGTCCACCAATCTATGTCCTTCTACAGTAAAACGTCAAATTTTCAGGAGGCAATTTCTAATGAGTTATCGAATACTTTGGTTTCAAACATTCAGAGTTTGTACTACTGAAGGTACAGATGACCAAAATTTGAAGAAAATCCATGGCGTGAACGAATGAAACTTTGAGCTTGAAGTTCAAGCATATTACTGTAGAGGGTGGAACGAGTATAATTACTTACAACTGCTGAAAAATCGAAGGAAACGTAGTTTAATTGAAAAAGTGTTAATGCTCACGTCGTTTCGAAATTATTACTTAAATATATTAAAACCAGTATATATAGTAAAAAGTGGGGGAACCAACAAATGTGTGAGTTGTGTTTGGTTTGACCTCGATATCAGCAAAAAGTGAACGATACGAATTGCTGTGATACTGTAGCAGAAGTATTCTGCAAAAATAGAACAATACAAATGTTGAACAATGGTTCACGAAGCCCGCATGATATTTCAGAAATTGCCGAATGGTATTTCATGTGTGCTTTGACGACATGCGTGCGTTGTGAACCATTGTGCAACATTTGTATTGTTCTATTTTTGCAGAATACTTCTGCTACAGTATCACAGCAATTCGTATCGTTTACTTTTTGCTGATATCGAGGTCGAACCAAACACAACTCACACATTTGTTGGTTCCCCCACTTTTTACTAATTGTCCTTTTTTTGCTAGTTGTACTCCTACAACTTCATATGTTGCCTATTCACAGAGTGGATCTTGTGAACTCAATATATTATTATGGAAATCTTAGTTTTGTGTGTGCACGAAGCCATATGCAGACCATAAAATTGCTGGTGCTGTAATATAACGCTATTTTAACGCTAAGGTACTGGCTCTGTGACTATCAACAACTGAACGAAAACGCTAAACGTTCCGATTGATATGTACACCGCTTTTAGCGGCGATAAGCGAACGGGATTGGCGCCATTGAGCAATCTACAATTAGAGACACCAAGTCACTTACAATATAGCCATTATTTCCGATACCACATGAAAAACCTTCATGTTGAAACTTTCTTGTTTTTCGTTCCAGCGCCAATTGGCACACATGTCTGGCGCCAGAACGAAACGAAATTTTCTAGGTTTTTGAGCTACCAGTACACACTACATGTGTCAATTACTGAATGGAGCAATATTCAAACTATTCAATTGTCAGTTCGTGTGTTTTTGTTTTGGCGCCATTTGGCGTCTGTTCCGAGCCAGAAGATAAAATTCGGTTTTGAATTTGTGGATCTATATTTCACATAGGAATATTCAATATCTGTTAACTTGAAACAGTTTGATAGACGATAACTGATATTTTTCGAACTTTGGCGCCAATTGGCGCCAGCGCACAATGCCAACAGAACTTTTTTTGATTTTCAGATTGAGCATCTTACTTGCCATTTGATAGTTATTTAGTGTACCGAATTTCACACGATTCCATTGACGCTGTTGTGAGTTTGGGTTTTGGCGCCATCTGGTGCCTGGTTCGAGCGCCAGAAGAAAAATTTCAGTTTTGGAAGAAGACTTTCACACTTTTCACCAAATTATTCAATTTCTATTAGTGTTCAACATTTTTGTTGATGATAAATAGTGTTTTGCCGTTTTTGGCGCCTATTGGCGCCAGCGCCGGGCGCCAATGATGATGTATTTATCTCATAGTTGGCGCGACGGGCTAACTTCTGCATTATAACTCATGTTCCAAATTTCAGCTAAATCGGTTCGGTAGTTTTTCCAATAGTGGTTTTGGCGCCTATTGGCGCCCGCGCCCGGCGCCAATGAGGAGCTATACATCTCATATTTGGCGCGACATGCTAAATTTCGCATTGGAACTCATGTTTCAAATTTCAGCTAAATCGGTTCGATAGTTTTTCCAATAGTCATTTTTGGCGCCTATTGGCGCCCGCGCCCGGCGCCAGAGATTACATATACATTTCATACTTGGCGCGACGAGCTAACTTTTGGCATAGAATAGATATTCCAAATTTCAGCCAAATTGGTTCAGTAGTTTTTCCACTACGATGCGGACAGAATTCCGTGAGGGAGGAGGGAGGAGGGAGGAGGGAGGAGGGAGGAGGGAGGAGGGAGGAGGGAGGAGGGAGGAGGGAGGAGGGAGGAGGGAGGAGGGAGGAGGGAGGAGGGAGGAGGGAGGAGGGAGGAGGGAGGAGGGAGGAGGGAGGAGGGACGAATTACGGCGGAACTTTTCAACAAAGACACGAAACCATAACTCAGGCGAAAATAATCCGATTTGGCTGAAATTTTCACACAATGTTCAATTCGTGATTCTCTAACGTTCTCTCCTTTTAGTTTTCAAAAAAAGGATATGTTTGAAGATTTTTGGTAATCAAAAGGAAAAAACGAGTCCGCAATGGCCAAACCAAAGACAACTCACGCAGAGCGCTTCGCGCTCCGCGCGATGTCTGATTTGACCAGTCTGCTTGAAACGAAACGAGAAAAAAACTTTAAATAAAACTAACCTGATAATAAGAATATTGTGAATGTTCTTAAAGAAGTAAGTACGACTACTTTCCAGAGATGTATGCTCCAGTAATGAGAGTTAGATAGGGTTATAGGTTACACCAAGATGCCCCGCCCACTAGTTAATTGGGGTTTCTGTTTTGGGTAGCACACCTGGGTATTTGGGTAACAATAATAAAAAGCAAAGGGTAATTTGGCATCACGCCAAAACTCAATTATGTCCTAAAAGTACAGATAGAAAGCAATGTAAACTGTTTCTTATAGAATGAGAAACAGAAATGATAAAGAGAACTTTTCCCTCTTACTTAAAACGTTGAGAGACATAATCATGAGTCACGTTTTCCACGTAGCTTAATTTTGATATTACACGTTCCAGGGACAGCTTTCTAGTGCGAATCTTTCAGTAAATGAAAAACATATCGAAACACTGTTTGTAAAAGAGAATACGAACGAATTGTACAAGGTGTTCAACTTTTCAATGAAGTTCACTGGTCTAAACGCAAGAATGTTTTGTATTTCTACTTTAGGGGTCTCGGTAAAAACTAAAATAATCTAATAGTCACAACCATAGCTATGCTGTTCTGTGAAATACAGCGCGTGTTCTAAGAAATGAAATATTTAACTATGCGAGTCGCAAGAGATTGGCAAAAAACAGACGGTTACAAAAAACATCTATAGTAGAAGTCAATTCAATTATAGTCGTCGCCAACGGAAAGGCGGGAGGGTACTGTATATTTCACTTGCCGCTGTGTACGCACACATGTCTTCGATTCCAAAACATGCCCGTTATGCCCTATAATAGCGCAGTGGTTAGCGGCCTGTAACGAATCTTTGGCTCTCAGGTTCGATTCCGGTGAGAGATGGAAATTTATAAATTTGGCATCCACTTCATCACGTAGACTCAGCATTCTAATGAGGAATTGTGCACTTTGTCATGGCACATTTCTGAGTTCTGCTGTGTTTAACATGTTTCATGTGACTGTGCGATTGACTAACAGTACATAACTAGTGTATAGTGCACATCCTATCTACTGAGGCTCCTACCGTACACAATCTAACTCTGCAATGTCCTTTTTCGAGAGTAAAAAATATATTTCGAGCACTCTTTTCAATAGGGAATCGGAATTGGATGCAAAAATTGATAATTTGTCCAATAACACTAACTATTTACGAGTATAAAACCGACTGAAAGTTCTGTAATCCTACTATAACAGCCTGAGTGGGAACAGAAAAGGATATATTTCGCCTCTAACGTTTCTGAGTTGCGAAATAAAAAGTATTTTTCATTTTGACTTTGACCATCGCCACTAAAGTGTTTGTAGTTCGATCAAATTCCTGAAGCTGTAAGTTCCTCTGTGTTTTGGGTTTCGATACTTCTTAATTTCGTTTCTATCTGTATTTTTTGGACATAATTGGGTTTTCTTGTAAAGCCCTGGTTACCTCTTGCTTTCTCGATATTATTACCCAGGTGTGTTATTTAAAACATAAACCCCAATTAACTTGTGGTTTCACAGTTATTAATTTTCAGGTGTCCCAAGAGAGAAAATTTTATAAGCCAGTATTACAATTTTGAATCCCCCTTACCGGATGAAGTGTGCCGGAAGCGGCCAGCTGCCCTTGTTCTGGGCATAGGGACTAGCCGTCACCACCAGTAGACCGGGCTGAGCCACATCCCAGGAACGCGCCTATAAAAATATACTTTTTGGAACAAAACAATGTTTTTTTTAATTTGATTAGACCGCGTGGCTTAATTTGTGATTGAACTCTTGACGCTACCGTAATCCAATTATAAAAAAAGCATTGAAAAATGCGGTGAATGAAAAAAGTCTATTGTTGTCATAGTTTACCCGGCGGTATATGATTTCAGCTAGCTGTCTTTATATTTAGTTCAGCAATGGTATACTAGTGAACACCAGGTAAGAGATTACAGGTAGTCATAAAGAAAAATGATATTTAAAAAATGGTTCACGGAATAATTGACATGCAAAAACTAGGGAAAAAACCAACCTGCCGCAGTAAATCTTCAACATCGAAATTGTCGCAGTCTTTGAAGATCGTGTTTGCCGTCTCAACACGTGTCTTGACCACGTACGCCCCGCTGCCTAGGTAGACGAACTCTGGGGCCTCGCCTTGCCACTTGGAGTCCACCTTTTTCGTCTTGGGAGCCATAGCAAGAACAGGAAGATGATGAGTTGAACTGAACTAGTTTTTTTTTCACAGAAACCAGATTTGTAGCACTGTAGGAGTATATGAGTATGACTATGGGAGGTTATGAGTATGAGTGACTTTAGTATTGGAACCTTCCACATGAGCTATTATACAATAAAGGTTATTATGAGGATGAAAGCCATGATAACAATTCTAAAAGAAGTTTCAAAGCTTCTGGATGATAGATAAAAAAAAACTGTAAGTTCTATTTTTTCTACTGCACGTGACTAGAAAGGTATGGAGCGGCCTATATGTTTTTTGAATGATACTTGTATTTAAGAAAAACTTTCGATTTTGAAATTCTGAACTTTTTGAAATTTTTGAAGTTTGTAGTCTGAACTTTCGATTTTAAAATTCTTAACTTTTTGAAATCTTGAATTATGGTCGCGCCTTAGGCCACGCCCTTTTATTGGCCACCAACCGGAACAGCAACTGGCCGCGAGGGGAGACATCCCCTCCCTAGGCAGGTGGCAATTAAGTGGCCAAAATCTGGCCCACTGGCAAAAAAACGGCCCATACACAACTCCCCAGGTCTAAGTGGTGACTGACCGGAACTATATTGACAAGTTAGTTTTACCCCAGAAATCTTTAACAGATTTTATAGTCAATGAACCAAAACAACATACCCACTTCGAACATGTTTTTGCGTACAATTGAGAAAACTCAGGCCTCTCTATAACTTCGTCGACTACCATTTGTTCTATCTGTAAAATATTGAATATTTCAATTGAAGAAAAGTACGAACTTTCGAACAGGCTTGGCAATTGCTTTTAGCAATTCTTCAAAAATCACGAGTGAGTTGGAAATAAACAGTAAAGATGTTGTAAAATGCCAGATGAATTTTTTCTGTTTGTTCAAAACATGTTTCACAACCAATAGCATACTTTGAAGTATCGCTCAATGATTACGATGATTCCGCACGACATCTGCCTGCATTGCTTGCACATAGTGTGACCGCAGGTGGTAATGCTCGCCCCACGGTCCTCTGAAAACAACAGAAATATGGTGTGTTTATTTTAAACAGAAGTATTCCTTGTCATTAAGACTTTCTATATGGTATTATGGAAAAATGTGCTCAGTGGAAGGTTCCACTCAAACTCGTTTTGACCCTGAATCGTCTTGAATCAGGTCGAAACTATTTTGAGTGGCACCTTTCACTGAGCACATATCTCCACAAAAACAGAAATATAGTTGTACTCAACGGAAATGCAAGAGGGTACTATATATCACAAATTCCGCTGTGTACGAACACATGTCTCCAAATCCAAAGCCTGTCAGTTATGTACTCTTGTAGCGCAGTGGTTAGCGCCCAGCTACGAAAATTTTGTCCACCAATCTATGTCCTTCTACAGTAACACGTCAAATTCTCAGAAGGCAATTTCTAATGAGTTATCGAATACTTTGGTTTCAAATTTTTAGAGTTTGTACTACTGAAGGTACAGATGACCAAAATTTGAAGAAAATCCATAGCGTCAACGAATGAAACTTTGAGCTTGAAGTTTAAGCAAATTACTGTAGAGGGTGTAACGACTATATTTACTTACCATGGAAAAGCTGCTGAAAAAACGAAGGAAACGTAGTTTAATTGAAAAAGTGTTAATGCTCACCTCGTTTCGAAATTATTACTTCATAATATTGAAACCAGTATATATATGTCTGATTTGACTAGTCTGCTTGAAACTAAACGAGTAAAAAACTTTGAATAAAACTAACCTGATAATAAGAATATGGTCAATGTTCTTAAAGAAGTAAGTACGACTACTTTCCAGAGATGTATGCTCCAGTAATTAGATAGGGTAGAAGGTTACACCAAGATGCCACGCCCACAAGTTAATTGGGGATTCTGTTATGGGTATCACACCTGGGCAATAATACTGAGAAAGCGAAAGGTAATTGGGCCTTACCAAAAAACTCAATTATGTCCTAAGAGTACAGATAGAAACCAAATTATGACGTATCCAAACTTGAAACACTGAATCTCTGTTATGAAATGAAATAAAACTGAAACTAAGGATATAACACTTTGGCCTATGCTCATAAAAACCACCCAATCACAAAAACTAGTACTTTGTTTCCACAACTTTTGGAACTATTTGAACTTTTTGATTTGTTTTCTCAACCTTCGAAATTACACCTACTTTAATAGGATATTAATTGTAATAGTTTTTTTGTCAAACTCATTTCTTACTTTGATGACAATTCTCACGACATTTCAATTATTTCCGAAGTGGGACTGAATCGTGCCTATAAAGGACTGAAAGAGACAAAAAACCAATGCGGAATTCCCGATATCCTACTTCCTACGCAATCCTACAGACGCGTTGCGTACTGCGCGGCGTTGGCACGAGATTAGTAGTGGAACGTGGAAATTAACATACATTTAAAATTGTACGATTCAGGAAATGGAATCATTTTTCTGCTGTCTACATAGTCTGTCTCTGAAATGAAATAATCTATGAGTGTACTTAAGTTTCGGTTATAAAGTGTGTTTCTGTCTGAGTTTTGGTTCAATCGGAGTTCTCAGCATAGTGTACAAAGTATAGTGAGTACCAAATTGATGAATTTCTGTCGCTCTCCGGAATCGAACCAACGAGCAAAAGATTGGTAGCAAGGAGCTAACCACTGCGCTATTAGAGCATTCAACTGGGGACTCAAACTACAAACACTGCACACCATACTATTCATATCGACAGCAAGTCTGGCGGCGTAGAATTCGCTCCAATCCCATGAGAAGTTCATATGAGTTTCTCATGAGATACCTCATGAGCTATTCGTGAACTCTTGATGGTGTAGCATAACAATCAATAGAATCTCATGAGAAGGTCTTGCTAATAGCTCATGAGGATCTCATGAGATTTTCGAGGGATCGCTACGCCGCCTGCTGCACTGTGTATGATGTCCTATTCAGATGTGTTTGTAGTTTCATCGTGACTAATGATGTGCATAGAGAATGAACTACAAATTTTTTCGTCACTCTTATTGCGATGTTCTGCCGGGAGAATTCTTCATTATGTTAATAGCATATTATTGAGCTACCACTAATAACAAGCGTCGTGGTAGAACAGTAAATCACTGTTTAGTATTTGGTTAGCTAATTTCAGAGTAAGCACATTTGGTTCTGTGCTATCCCGCTGCGTTTGTGACTTTATCCTACGTTTCTATTGGAAAAAAAAACCCACGGCGGTTTCGAAATCAAACTACAACGAAGATTTGATCTAATTATGTGAAGTGAGGGTAAGCCGTATAGTCTTCTTCATTCCTACTGAGACTCCTACAGTAGGAATACAAAAATATCCATACTTTCAAACTACCTCATTTTATCGGAAAGGTCTACGGTTCTGACAAATGATTCGGTTACCATATTGCAATAAGTGTTTACATCAGGAAACAGTGGTTGGGAAAATTGAATATGTACTGTAGGAGTGTCAGTAGGAATGGTTCCGACTATACAAAGCCACTCTTTCTTTATACCTGTGCCTCTCTCTCGGTCCACCTGGTTCGGTATTTATGATTCTAACAAACACCAATCTATAAAACACAGCGCAGGTTTTCAAAAAAGCATAAAACATAACCTAATTGTTCTTTTGTAGGTCTTTTGTACTCGTAATTTAATTATAGTTAAACTCCTAGTTACGTGTAACTTGTGAATACATAGTTATTGAACGTGAAAAAAAAACGTGAAAAATGGCTGATGTCTTGTCTCTCTAATCGTTTTACGTGATTTGTCTAGAATTGTTTCCTCTTTGTTAGGTGGACGTGATTTTCCTGACTGCTCTCGATTTGTCACGTCGTGCTCTATCAAACCTTAATTTGTACCTTTCTGAATAATTAAAGATCAAGATCTCTTTCTTTGCCTTCATTTTCCCATGAAACCTGTTGTTGATTTTGAATAACTATGAATTGTGTTTAGGGAGCCATGAGATTATAGTTTTCGTATTACTTAGCAATTTTTACATAGTGTGGTTCTTGTCTACTGTGATTCCGTGTTTTTTGTAGATGTACCATATCGGAAACAATACGTTGGTTCAATGTGTGTATTTTGGCTTGAAAGATACTATTCAGAGTTTATCGGTTATTTAGCAACAACAAACAACATATTACACAAAATTTGGTGTCTTCATTGGACTATATCGTATCGCATCACAAAAAGATAGATAAATACACGTAGAAGGCTCGTCACTGATAATTGTTGGAATTTCTATCAGTCCACTCCCGGATATATGTGCTGAAAAAAAACGGTTCAGTTTTTTCTATCGAAAATTATTGCTTATTCTCTGATGTTGTTCAGTATATCGAGATATTCCCAAGGAGTCGTCGGTCATATCAATATCTGATAATCTATATTGCTCAACTATAAATTTATTGCACAACAAAACATGCCAATTTTTTTAAGAGATTTTCGAAACAAAATCAAATCGTGCTTTGAAAAATACTGAAAAAGTATACTTTTTTCCGAGCTGTCCAGTACTTTGTTACGTGTTTCGGAGTGCTGTTTCACACTCGGCTGATCAATGAGATGTTTGCTGACCGGCAGAAGATCAAGCCTATTCGATGAAACTAATAAATAAGGATCTCACATTTGCTTAATTTTGTTAATTTCTTCGCACAATATAAACAGTTAAAAGTATACTCACTCAATCTTTGGACGCTCAGTGTTGCCGTAGTAACGGGCGACCAAACTGGGCAACACAGTCTGGCCGACTTCAAAGATTGCACGCTCTTCGTGAAATAGGCGAACGGCTTCGGCTTTGACGTCCTCCAACAACTGCCCCACGTTGTTGGGAGATACCATCACAGGTTCGTCCGAAACAAAAACGGTACTGCAATCGACCCTGTCCTCTGTCACCAGTTGAATGCTGTTGATTGCCTGGAAGGTTACAATGAGCGAGATACGTGGTGACAGAAACTCATTCGAACTAGATTACTAACGTTTTTGCAATAGAATCCCTCCGCCCGGAGAAAACAATCACGTTGATATTATCATACTCATTCAAGTATGACATGATGGACAAGATTGCAAGGTGAACTCCTAGACGCTTCGGCACACTGCGACGCCTGCCCGTGGACAAAACGGTCAGCGCCTAGAACAGGTTGAATACTGGGTACATTCTTTATGTAACCGGGTTTTTTAGTTACGTCACCGGTTTTTTGGTAACTTTTTTTCTGGTGACTTCGATAGGTAACCGGTCGGTAACCGAAAACACCAGCTATCTCTTTTTCCAACGCAGAACGTGGTTGTTATCGTTAGTTTGTACGATAACCGGATTTTAGTTTTAGGTTACCTACCGGTTACCTGTGAGGTAACCTGAAAGAAAGGTTACCAAAAGTCGGTTAGGTTACTTGAAAACCCGGTTAGTTGTAGAATTGGCGTGAATACTGTTGTTTCATGAGCACTCAGGGCTGGAGCGCTTCCGCTTTACAGGACTTTGTTTCAATCTAAGATCTCACCATGACTCATTTCCTCAATCATGTGATCTTCAGCTTAAACCCAATTTGTATACTTCCGGCCTCATATTCCACCCGGTTGAGGATACCAAAACTCATTTACTGCTGCGAATTCGAGCGTCGTGCGATCGGTATGATCAACACCTTCTAGGATTGAAACCAGGTAGTCGTGTTCAATAAATTTCTCTCACCACAGACTGAGCTCCAACTCTGTTTGCCTCCAGCAGTGCATTCCAATAAGACATGTACACTTGGAGTTCTTTTGTGCGTGTTATTTCCCTACCCAGAACCAATTCAGGGCTTGTTACCTGGATCAGATCTGAAGCGAATTTGGTAACTCAGCTCAACTCAAAACCCTTTGCTATTTACAAAGTTATAATTTTTCTCTTGCTCTTGCGACAATTGACGCTTTGCAACTTTACATTCAAAGATAGTGTGTCACTGGCGGCTGAGACCAAGCTTAAACATTGAGCCTATATTAACTGCTTAGTAATTTAATGTTTGTACTTCTGTTTTCCTGTTTTATTTCAAGCGATAAGGATCACTTGGTACGTTGTGCATTTGATTTTTTGCTTCAATCGCCACCCCTACATTTATCGAGAACTCATTTCTAGCATGGCAAGTTTAGTTTTTCTCACTGAAAAAGCAATTCATGCGAACGAAACAAACGTACACACTAAACTATCTTTTTTCAACAGTGGATAGATACACTCACATTGAGTGTCCATTCTGAAACCGGAGCAGGTGTTGCGCGCTCATTCTCGTCTTCTCTCTGCCACTCCAGAATCCTGGCCTTCAGTTCGGGCCCTGTCAGCTCACGAATGGATCTGTCCAGAGAAGGACCTACAACAATGACAGTAAAACATGTACAGACTGTTTACGAGTAGGCAAGAGAAAGAGAGAGAGAAATAAAGAGCAACTTCAAATGGATAGACAAAGAGAAAAGAAAGAAAGGAAGGGGTAGAGAGAAAAGCCGCAAAGAAAGGGAGAATGAACAGAAGCAAAGACGATATGGAGAGAGATTTAAGAGAGGTGGGCAAGAGAAAGAAAGAGCGAGAGAGAGAGAGATACAGTAATAGATGAATGAGAAAGAAAGGCACCGAAAGACAGTGAGAAGTTGTAATTCCCTCACCTTTGGAACATTGTAACCGATCGAACAGAGAATAAAATAGAGCATCCCTGCCACAAAAGTTCACCCTCCGTGATAGTCACTTCACAGCTGAAATTACTATCCTTCTCTGTTTGCAAATTGAAACCCCAAATTCCGTTAACCCCTAAACCAATTCGTTACACCAGTTGATCGTTAAACAATCAACCATTTTTCTATTAAGCCTTTGGTAACATATTTTTCTAACGTGTTTTGGGCGAAATTCGCGATGAGCATTTTCTCGGACAAGAGTTAACTGACGCGGTTATCACGAAACGCGGTCAAATGAAGAACTCGCCGATGGAGTTCACTTATTATAGAACGACTTCATACGGTTTATGTTGCTATCTCGCTGAGTTGGTACTTTGATTCCGTTGTTTCGAAATCAGTGAACTAGACATCAGCATACACCGGGATTCTCACCATTATCTTCAACTTAGATAACAACAGCAAAACGACTTTGAAAATATTACAGTTTGCCGAGCTACAATTAGCAAAAATAACTCACAGAGGAGACTTGGGTCTGGATACGGATAGGATTGGGTAGGACATGGTTTCTGGAAACAAACGTGGTGAGGTTTCATAGTTCGTTTCCCTGATCGATGTCCTCCTACAGTAATCCGTCACATATTTGAAAGGCTTGTTCTAGTGAATAAATCATTATTCTGGTTTCAAACATTCTTAGTTTACAGTAGCATAGATAGAAGACACAATGGCGAAAATTGAAGTCATTCCCCCCAACTCGTCAATGTTTGCAAAGCCTGAAATAGATTGGAAATTGTTGTTTTATGAGCATTGAGAAACTTGCTCAACTAGCCGGTCTTCACCCACTTTGTCTGTTGGCGGCCACACTAGGTCAGAATATGTCAATGAAGTGACAGCTGCTGAATTAAGCACCGTGAAGTCGGTATAGATTTCATACTAAACAGTCATACTCCAGTAGAGTTGTCCGAAAAGCCAGGAAGAAAAATACTAGAAACGGGCTCCTCTACTTCAAAACCACAACAATTCACCTATTTTTGATGCTAAACCATCAAGTTTCCTATGTTTATATCGAAGTACAGATTTTCGTAAAATACTCACACCTTTCAAATGTATGTGATGTGAGTGTTCTGCGTGTATGTTCTTGGAAAACATGTGAATATGAACAACAAGAAAACCCGAAATAGTCCAGTAACTGACCTTGATGAGAAAGTTCGCGTACCACACTATCCTATTACCTCCGACACTTGTATCAGCGAGACATACTGAAAATGAAGTGTATGTGACTATGGAATGTCACTCTCATAATCTCAAAAACAAGAGAATAAAAAAGACTAGCTTCTTTTATGCGACACCCGGGGAAATTTGGTGTATTGAAATTGTGGATGTTGATGCTAACAACGAGAAACGGGGTAACTTTCACTGAACGCTCTGTCGTAGATACAAATGTAACAAATCTGTATTCTATACATATCGCCACGAAGTACTAAACTAAAGATATAGATAGTTTGAGCTGTAAAAGTGAAATTGAAGACATACACCAGCAAGGTTGTCCGAAGAGTCAGAAAATTTCGAAAAACGGACTACTTTTCAGTCGAAAACATGAGAATTGGTCTACTTTTGATTAAAAAATTCTAAATTTCCACGTGTTCAAATCTGAAAACGGCTTACTTTTAGTCGCCTAGTCAGACCTTACTGGTGTATGATTCATCATACGTAAAATACTCCCTAATTTTGATGTTGAATGATGCTCACTTTTGCCCGATTTTGACCGGGGTCCGGGGCATGCTCACTTTTTGGGGTAATGTAGTAATGTTACGGATTCTCGGTAAAGTTAAAGAAAAATCGTGTTTTTCAATGACATTTGCTTACTTTTTGGAGATGATCATGCTCACTTTTACCGACTTGATGTGAACCTTTTTTACGTATGTGTATGATTGAAGATGGAGACTCACCAATCAGCATGATTCCCACTTTTCTTGTTTCCAGATTATCCGAGTAAATGTATTCATAGATGACACTTTGGTTGTCCTTTGAGTCTAAATATCCGACAAACTCCTCCACAAATTGGGCTTCTTCATTCTTCAGAGACACAGAAACGTATCTGAATATTTACGAAATTCTTAAAAACTAAATAAAATATTATTATTTAATGAAAAAGATAAACTAGTGTAGTCAGGATGAATATTGCACACATCTGACTTCCCTGAACTTCAATTTCTTTTCAGTTCCCTCACTGGCACAACAGTTGATATAGACAACTTTACTGTTGTAATATAGCTAACCTATAAAGTTCCTTAGCTGTTCGCACTCAGTCAGACGGTTTATTCAGATCGCCACTACTTTTCAAGAGACCAAACGTCGTGAGTTACAAGCCCAAAAAACTTGCGGAATTGGTTACATTCAAAATGCTCACCTATAAAGTTCCTTGGCGGTTCGTACCCTCTCCGACGGTTTGTTTAAATCGGCCAGAAACTGGGCTGCCTCAGAACGGGCCGATGTGTGGTCTTTTCCGCGCGATTTCGCTTTCGCGCCACCATTCTCGGAGTCCGCCATTCTACCAGTTCATTCGAATTGGGACTATTGGGAGGATCTGAAATGTGAAATGTTTTCAACTTAAAGTAGGACGATTATGTGCTCCAATCTCGGCGCGTCAGTCCTTTAAACTGCAATAGAAAAATGTATTGCAGTTTAAAGGACTGAAGCGTTGAGATTGGAGCACATGATAGTCCTTCTTTAAGGGGAGAACAAAATGGTATATGGAATCTTTATCGAATCATTGTATTCAGGCAAATGTACCGCAAATAAAAGTGGAAACATTGATAAAAGTAGATGAACAACAGACAAACAACCACCTGGTTCAGAAAATGTGAAACGTTCGAACGTGTGTACTGAAGATTTAGAGTAGCTCTTCTACAAAGCAATTTTGGCTTGCGTTTAACGAAAACACGATGCTGATCTTGTTTCAAAGGTGAAAAAGGACCACTGAATGCAAATTTAATAATTGAGCGTTAATATTGAATGACATGGCACTGGTTAAAAAAAGAACAAACGAAAAAGAAGAGCCGAGTATCATGTGAACGCAATATAAAAAGTAGGGGTGGAAACTGCGAATAATAAATTACGTTCAATAAAATCTGAATAAACAATATTGAATAAATGAGCGGTTATTAAGCTTTAATAACAAAATAAATAAATAAATCGGTAAACGAGCTTTGAACTTTCACTATTGAAGGACCACTAAAGGACTGGCTACTGTAGCGCGCTGGAGCACACTTTCTGTCTCGTTCATCGCGAAATCTTTGTCGCGAAATTTTATTTCAAGTAAAAACTGCAAGTTCCACGATGTTACTACACGAAATTAGACATTTCGGTTTCAAATCGTGAATACTGCGTGAAAAATACAAACAGCAAACACATTATCCTCGCCAAAATATTGATGTGTGTACTGTATTTCACTCTTTTTGTTGTGTAAAATTCAAATAGGGTATCTTGAAGCGGATCACAAGAGTTTTTCTACACTGACGCCTAGAAATTCATTTACTTTTTTTTCTGTTAAGGTTATGTAGTTTGATCACGTCGCTCGTGAAATCCATAAGAATTGCGGAACGTGCGAAATATGAAAAACGTGGGCGGTTTACACACGCAACCGGGTTGCATGCAACCGAAATGCAACCCGGTTGCATGTATACAAAATTATTGGTTGCTTTCAGATGCAGCCCGGTAGCATGCCAAATGCAACCAAACTTGTCTATAGTGGGTGCCAAATTTATGAATTTCTGTCTCTCGCCGGAATCGAACCTGCGAGCAAAAGATTCGTATAAGCGGGTCAACCACTGCGCTATTGAGAGTACATAACGTGCATGTTTGGGAATCGAAGACATGTGTGTGTACACAGCGGAAAGTGAGATATACAGTACCCTCCCGCCTTTCCGTTGGCGACCACTATACAGTGAAACTTTGTAGGTATCGAATGAGATTTTCGTTGCATTGCACTTGTTATGCAACCGGTTGCATTTTAAAGCAACCCACAGTTTTGCACACATGCAACCCGGTTGCATGTGTATTTGGCCGAAAACTTGCTGATTTACCTGCAGGTTTCCCGTGACTTTTGGAAGCACATACAAACACTTTCACTCCAATACGTTCTGCTGAGTTTGTACTTCGATTCCTCTTAGCTATTTATAAGTCCTGTCGCATTTTCAGATCGGACTAAGACACGGGTTCAACTATGACATTTCTTCTGGTACATATACTTCTGGAAAAGGGTGTGGTGGAACTGTTTTAGGTCATGTCCACTCAGTTCACTGTCATGTTCCCCGCCTCTCTTTGTGAGAATCCTTCCGTAAAACTAGAACATATTTGACTGATTCAAAACTTACAAGTTCTGTTGTAGTGTATGTTCAGAGTAAAACCGAATTCCGTCCTTTTCATGCTTCCAGAATATATTTGAGTTCTGAGCCACTGTGAAACTACTCATAGCTGGCGAAAAGTATTATAAGTATTTTATTTTTATTTTAGTATTTTTTTTATACCCAGGTGTTCTATTTGAATTGTGACGGAAATAAAGATAAATATTGACAGATTTATGCATTATAAATGATAATCACAGTACAAGTATACATTCCGATTCGCCTGTTGCTATGTGTCTATACGTCGTACGTGCCAAGTTGAAATCATTCCTTCTGTAAATGGAGGAACGACTTCTCGTAGATCAGCATCTGGAGATGGACTACTCCAGCTGTTTCGGAGTTCCATCTTTCTTCGGGCACTGTCAGTAGCCAAGTAGCATTCAGACGAACCTCCAGAACATCTAAACGAAATGATAATCAATTTTTTTCGATTATTGCACACATTATTACGTGAAGCATGAAAAATGTGAAGAGATTGTGAAAACAGGAAGTGAATAGTTTCATATTGTCCGTTTCAGATATCTTAAATTGTGTCATACCATCTGTAAAAGATGGAAATTTCGATGCTAGTGAGATAGAGAAAAGACTACAGTTTCTACTCGTTCTATAACGACTTAGGAGCTTTGAAGTATCATTAAATTCGGAGAAGAACTAGAAAATTAGGAAAATTTCACAGAAGCGTACAACACTGAACCCTGAACGAATAATTGTAATTGGTGTAAATAAAAGTACCAAACACTTGCTACTGACTGACATCAGTCAACTATAAAACTCTATCAACAGCAAAAACCAGCCGCTCCCTAACCGTAAAAACCAACCGTTCAGCAAACCATCCGGACCTGCCAAGATGGATACATAGGACACTCGGCAACCAGAGAACCATAGGATTTTCCAAAGCAATGTGGTTCCTCTTACGAAACCAGGAGACAAGTCCACTGAACAAGGAGAATAAAATAAGAAAACAGGACGTTTTTCTATCAGTTCTTTAACACCCCAAGACAAAATTTGAGAGCTTTCGTTAACTATGAGATTCAAAAACGCTCTGAGACTTCTAAATATGACTATTAGGGTTATAAAAGTCGAATTCGGAAAACAAAAATTATTGAAATTCTAGTTTTTTCAAAATTTCAAATAATGGAGATAATCGAAACTGGAAATAATTGGAACTAAAGAATATGCTAAAATTAAAAACGCGATACGAAACTTCAAATAGTTGGAGCTTCTACTATATGCAGAACTTCAATCAGTTCCCATTCATTTTTAACAAAATAACTGACACAAAACCGCTGAAGCAAAACCAGAAACATTAGATTTGTTCAACAAATTTTGAACACTAGGCTGCTTCTACGATTGTAAAAAAAAACACAAAAAAGAAAGAAAGGTCCCGTGTCCTAAGTGTATGAATAAAGTACAAACCTTACACATCAGTTATACTGTACTGCTTCACAGCCACAAGTCAACCATTGAAAACCAGTATATATGACCGAAGTTTTGGAGTTTAGGCTCTATGATTCTTAAAACGAGTGTGAATATAGTGGAATGTATTATCTGAAAAAGTATCGTTATATTTCATGTATTTATACACTTTCTTTCTTCACGATTCGGTCAAATGTATTACGTCTGAAGTAAAGTTATTGCCAAAAGCCGCAATCGCAGGCGAATGTTTCTCCAAACGTCTGTGGTTTCGATTAGCTCGAAAAGATATTTTAAAATCAAATATTTACTACACAGTGTGTAATGATCATGGATTGGTTTTACATAACCATTTCATTATTGTATATCATTTTTTGAACGAACTGGCGAGCTGGAGAACAAATTCAAATATAGCTAAGATCAATTGATAAATAGTTTCGTAATGTTCGAAAATAACTTTACGTGTCATTATTCGCAGACTAATATGAGCTTCCGAAAAAAGTTGAGAGTTAAGACTTACCAGCCAAAGTAGAGAAGTTTCTCAAATTAGTCCATTCAACCGTTCCGGAATGCAAGAAAACAATAAATTCGAGAACGTTGTCACCATTTCGTTTCTGAAATTTGTTGGATGAAGAAAAGATTGACATGACTGAGTTGTGGTTTGTACTCTTCATCAGTCATAATTTCCCGAAATTCGACCGAAAAGCAAGGAAATCAAACTTTAAACACAGCGAAAAAGGGCAACAGACATTCTATCGGCTGATATTACGATCGGTTTGTAGTTTGATCGTATGCGTTGAGATCACAACTAAGTTTTGTTCGAACATCTCAAACTGAGAGGTATTTTCACAAAAACATTTTCATGATGATCATTCGGGATTTTTGAAGAAAGATAAAGGAATCTAGTAAATGTTCTTCAAGTAGGAAGTACTTGTGGTTCTCTGAAGATCTAGCAATCCTTCCAGCCTCATGAGAAGTTCATATGATATTTCTTATGAGACCCCCGTGAACATCTCATGTTGTGGTCAAACAGCAATCAACAGAAAAATGATATTTTGTTCATGAGTTAATCTCATGAGGTTCACGAGGAATCCGCGCCAGAGACGTGAAGTTACGTGTATACGAAAACTTACGTGTAACGCGCGCAGCGCGAAGCGCTGCGCAGATTAGTTTTTGATCACAACATTGCGCACTTTCAAAAGCGGTTTTATGCCATTTTCCCAAAAACTCCTGAACGGATTTTTAAGATTTTGATAGAGAGAGATAGAGGAGGAAAGGCTCTACCATTGAGCTATTGGATATTAAAAGTGCGACGAGTGCTCTACACTTATTCTAAAAATCGTATCGCAAAAATGGCTTCCAACAGCGGCCGCGTGGCGCGGCGTGGCGCGGCGTGGCGCGGCGTGGCGCGGCGTGGCGCGGCGTGGCGCGGCGCGGCGGCCACAAAACCGACGAATTCAACCGATTCGTCTGAAATTTGAAATATAGTTAGAAACAGCAGAGTTATGTGAAAATCTGGAATCTTGGACCAATCAGTTAACATTGAGCCATTTTATGGCCCGGGAAACATTGCTCAGCTGCTTTGACAATTACTTCTAGATGTGTGGAGTGTGCGCAGTGAGCTGTTGTTTTGATTTTTGGTAGAAAAGCAAATGTGTTAATCTGTAGAGATCTTGGATTCATTACAAGGTTAATCGAACAAAAACAAAAATGATGTCTGTGAAAGGATTTGAACCCTCGGCCTACTGGACTGTAGTGCGCTGCTCTGCCGACTGAGCCAAATCGCCACGAAGAAAGAAAGAAATGGACGCCACACGTGCGCTGCCCGAAATCAAGGATTGAGTATGGTTTGTGAGAAAAAGCTTACTAACCGAACTGGTAACGCAGTTCATGTTTTACAAATCAACATAGTTTTACCTGTTGAATTGAATTCACTCTGAAGAAGCAATAATTGATTAGATGTCTTTATTTCATATCTATTAATTCATTATTTCCTTCGGAAATATAGAAAAAGAGGTCAATTTGTATAAAAAACGAATGTAAAAAGAGGTACGATTAGCTTTTGAGATTGAACTGCATGGAATGTAGAGAAGGAGGTCAATAACTCAAGAGGGAAATGAAAAATCTAATCTCGCAACTTTCATGATCATCCTGACAAACTAAATCAGAAAATAAGTGCTCAACCTTTGACAGCATTCCGCTAACACTAAAAACGTATCTGAAATAAAGATTAGCCACACTGTCAATCAATCGCACAATCACGAGAAACATGTTAAACACAGCAGAACTCAGAAACGTGAAGAGAAAGACAAAGTGCACCATTCCTCATTAGAATGACTTCACGTGAACATTCAATTCGCTAGTATACTCTCTTCTGTTAACAGTTTCGAATCAGTGGGGAGAAATTATCATATTCGGACGGTTTAAATATTGTTTGTTAGCTGCAAGTTCTTTCTCAGTAGAAGACCAAAATGTTTTTGACCCATGAAAATTGCGAGATTAGATTTTTCATTTCCTTCTTGAGTTATTGACCTCCTTTTCTACATTCCATGCAGTTCAATCTCAAAAGCTAATCGTATCTCACTTTACATTCGTTTTTTATACAAATATTATATAGGTTTTGTCGAACCTTCGTGGACACCGTACCATCGATTTTGTATGGGACGGGGTTTGGTGAGCGGCCAGTTCGTCTGCGTATCATTGATCTACTCACTCTCTCAACTGCTGGCAGATAATCAACGACCGACCGCTCGCCCCGCATCGCCCAATCAATCGAGCCCTTTGCTGTCTCTTTCGTGAAAATGACGGCTACAGTCCTGCTTTGGAATGAGATAATTGAATTTATCAGAAACTTGTACATTAAAACTGACCAATCGCATCATTCTGCGCATCAGCTGGTGCATTTCAGCCTGTAGAAGTTCGAAGTTTTCGGCGTGGCTGAGGGTACATATTTGTCCAATGAAAGAACGTCCAATGGCCATTTTGATGTGTAGTTTGTAGGTTGGTCCCTAAAAAGACTGTAGTCTGGTCGTTGAATACATCATAATTCATAAATGATATCTAGAATACAAGGAATCAGAGTGCAAAGGCAACAGATAGTATATATATACTCACCACTAAAACTGTGCAGGCATAATGTGCATTCTACCAGAAAATATGAGCAGTGCTCACCAGTGAGAAGTTTTCCAGTCGAACTGTGCACGGGTTGAGTGGAATATTCCAGAATGTCATAAATTCGAACGATGCACTCCTCCGCGTGGAACGTGAACAGTACACTGAAAACACAATACACTTTTAATGTAGGACGACTACGTGGACCAATCCCGACGCATCCGTCCTTTGAACTGCAATTGAAGAATGTATTGCCGTTCCAAGGATTAAAGCGTTGAGATTGGTAATCATAATCGTTCTTCGGCGAATTCTTTATTTAACCCGGTATTTTGTTAACCCTAGCAGTTAACCATTAACCGAGTTACCTGGTTAAATCACCACGAGTTGAACAACCACAGTTTCGGTAAAACCCGAAAACACATTCACTGTTCTATGTGCCTGTGGTGACCAACGTGGAGAACAAAATCACACGTTTATACTAGGTACAATACCTAAAAGATATGAAAAGTTTACTTTCAAAGAAAGATTTTCAATTATCTATCGTTCACGAACCGTAAAAAACCAAGCGTTCATCAGACAAATAAAATTTGAATGCTCACCTTATATTGTGCTGTAGATTCTTATGAATTGAACCAGTATGTATGATTGGGATATTGAGAAATATGCTCCACGAATAACAATACATCGGACGTCGAGTTTTGCATCTTCTGTAAGAAAAACAGTGATTTTGATGTCGCGATAGGTTATTCTGGCTAGCCTGACAATTGCACTTGGGAATGATCACAGTGCACGAATCAATGTAACAGTCGAAGTAATTTTGTTTCACTGTAATGAGTCCCATTGGCATTTTTTCGATTGGTTGTTTATCATGTCAAACACAAGTATTTTAAACAATTTTTTTCATCCAATTACGTGTTCTTATGAAACTAAACAAGTCCTAGTATATATTTGCAGTGTTTTGAATCACTCAAAAGTGGTGGAAACTAGCCTGGAATAATCATTGGCACGCTGCCAAGTCCCCAAGTCTAAGTGGGAATGACCAAAACTATATTGACAAGTTAGTTTCACCCTAGAAATCTTCAACAGATTTTATAGTCAATGAACCAAAACAACATACCCACTTCGAACATGTTTCTGCATACAATTGAGAAAACTCAGGCCTCTCTATAACTTCGTCGACTACCATTTTTCTATCTGTAAAATATTGAATATTTCAATTGAAGAAAAGTACGAACTTTCAAACTGGCTTGGCAATTGCTTTTAGCAATTCTTCAAAAATCACGAGTGAGTTGGAAATAAACAGTAAAGATGTTGTAAAATGCCAGATGATTTTTTTCTGTTTGTTCAAAACATTTTTCACAACCAATAGCGTACTTTGAAGTATCGCTCGAACTTAAAAAACTGATGATAAACTCAGTTTTCGAATGAACGTAATGCTCATAATGAAAAATGAATGAAATACATGAAAACAAAACTTACACTGAATGCCATTCTTCTCCAATGTACGATAATTCCGCACGACATCTGCCTGCATTGCTTGCACATAGTGGGACCGCAGGTGGTAATGCTCGCCCCACGGTCCTCTGAAAACAACAGAAATATGGTGTGTTTGGTTTAAACAGAAGTATTCGTTGTCACTAACTTTCTGGATGGTATTATGGAAAAATGTGCTCAGTGAAAGGTTCCATTCAAACTCGTTTCGGCCCTGAATCGTCTCGAATCAGGTCGAAGCGATTTTGAGTGGCATCTTTCACTGAGCATATATCTCCACAAAAACAGAAATATAGTTGTACCCAACGTAAATGCAAGAGGGTACTATATATCACAATTTCCGCTGTGTGCGAACACATGTCTCCAAATCCAAAGCCTGTCAGTTATGTACTCTTGTAGCGCAGTGGTTAGCGCCCAGCTACGAGAATTTTGTTTACCAATCTATGTCCTTCTACAGTAAAACGTTTTCACAAAACACCCGACAAAGCATACAACACCCGACGCAGTGGTTAGCGCCCAGCTGCAAGAGGGTACTATATATCACAATTTCCGCTGTGTACGAACACATGTCTCCAAATCCAAAGCCTGTCAGTTATGTACTCTTGTAGCGCAGTGGTTAGCGCCCAGCTACGAAAATTTTGTCCACCAATCTATGTCCTTCTACAGTAAAACGTCAAATTCTCAGGAGGCAATTTCTAATGAGTTATCGAATACTTTGGTTTCAAACTTTTAGAGTTTGTACTACTGACGGTACAGATGACCAAAATTTGAAGAAAACCCATAGCGTCAACGAATGAAACTTTGAGCTTGAAGTTCAAGCATATTACTGTAGAGGGTGGAACGAGTATAATTACTTACAACTGCTGAAAAATCGAAGGAAACGTAGTTTAATTGAAAAAGTGTTAATGCTCACCTCGTTTCGAAATTATTACTTAAATATATTAAAACCAGTATATATGTCTGGACCAGTCCTATTGAAACTGAGCGAAAAAAAACTTTAAATAAAACTAACCTGATGATAAAAATATGGGAAATGTTCTTAAAGAAGTAAGTACGACTATTTTCCAGAGATGTATGCTCCAGTAATGAGAGTTAGATAGGGTTATAGGTTACACCAAGATGCCCCGCCCACTAGTTAATTGGGGTTTCTGTTTTGGGTAGCACACCTGGGTATTTGGGTAACAATAATAAAAAGCAAAGGGTAATTTGGCATCACGCCAAAACTCAATTATGTCCTAAAAGTAACAGATAGAAAGCAATGTAAACTGTTTCTTATAGAATGAGAAACAGAAATGATAAAGAGAACTTTTCCCTCTTACTTAAAACGTTGAGAGACATAATCATGAGTCACGTTTTCCACGTAGCTTAATTTTGATATTACACGTTCCAGGGACAGCTTTCTAGTGCGAATCTTTCAGTAAATGAAAAACGCATCGGAACACTCTTTGTAAAAGAAATTAGGAACGAATTGTACAAGGTGTTCAACTTTTCAATAAATTTCACTGGTCTAAACGCATAGAATGTTTTGTATTTCTACTTTAGGGGTCTCGGTAAAAACTAAAATAATCTAATAGTCACAACCATAGCTATGCTGTTCTGTGAAATACAGCGCGTGTTCTAAGAAATGAAATCTTCAACCATGATGCGAGTTGCAAGAGACTGGCGAAAGACAGACGGTTACAGAAAACATCCATACTAGAAGTCAATTCAATTATAGCCGTCGCCAACGGAAAGGCGGGAGACTACTGTACATTTCACTTGCCGTTGTGTACGCACACATGTCTTCGATTCCAAAACATGCCCGTTATACCCTATAATAGCGCAGTGGTTTGCGGTCTGTTACGAATCTTTTGCCCTCAGGTTCGATTCCGGTAAGAGATGGAAATTTATAAATTTGCCATCCACTTTATCACGTAAACTTAGCATTCTAATGAGGAATTGTGCACTTTGTCATGGCACATTTCTGAGTTCTGCTGGGTTTAACATGTTTCATGTGACTGTGCGATTGACTAACAGTACATGACTAGTGTATAGTGCACATCCTATCTACTGAGGCTCCTACCGTACACAATCTAACTCTTCAATGTCCTTTTTCGAGAGTAAAAAATATATTTCGAGCACTCTTTTCAATAGGGAATCGGAATTGGATGCAAAAATTGATAATTTGTCCAATAACACTAACTATTTACGAGTATAAAACCGACTGAAAGTTCTGTAATCTTACTATAACAGCCTGAGTAGGAACAGAAAAGGATATATTTCGCCTCTAACGTTTCTGAGTTGCAAAATAAAAAGTATTTTTCATTTTGACTTTGACCATCGCCACTAAATTTGACCATCATTACACGTTTTTCAACATGTGTTTCTGTGTTTGTAGTTCGATCACATTCCTAAAGTTGCAAGTTCTTCTGTGTTTTGGGTTTCGATACTTCATAATTTGGTTTCTATTTGTATTTTTTGGAAATAATTGGGTTTTCTGGTAGAGCCCAGTTACCTCTTGCTTTCTCAATATTATCGCCCAGGTGTGATACCCAAAACAGAAACCCCAATTAACTTGTGGGCGGGGCATCTTGGTGTAACCTTTCAACCTATTTTATTCTCATTACTAGAGCATACATCTCTGGAAAGTAGCCGTACATACTACTTCAAGAAGAATCACTAAATTCTTTCTATCAGGTTAGTTCTCTACATATTTCGGTGTGATGTTAATTTAAACATATTTTTTTCGAAAACATCTCAGGTGTTTTTTTCTGAACATGATGTTTTAGCGAGATTACAAAGTTCGTAGTGATTGACCAAATATTGGCTGTGATACGTGTTTCGCGATTAAACTACAAACCGTTCGTAACATTGAAAATGTTTCTTAGTTTTACTATCATTTTCATTAAGCAAACTAGAAAAAGATGACAAGTATTGTTATCTGAAATACCCCACGATCCCTACATCTTTTGCCCTCTGACCCGGACACTTGTATTATAATGTCTTTTTTTTGAGTTGTTGACGATTAAGCTCAAACACATTCAGTGGATGTCTCTTATTGAAAACTGTATGAATTGTTCATCTCAATACTTTAAAAAAACACAGTTTATCCGTATAAACTATCCAGTGTGACACTTTGAACTCTCTGTTGATGTTTTTATTTGAGTTATACGTGGTAGCTTAACGCGTTTGAGCTTAATCGGCACCCACTCCGTTTTTAGGTTGCATGACGTGGAAAATTTTGTTCTGGTATATTTAACGCATTTTTCTGGTGGAACTTTTCTTCTATTCTCAATAGTTAATTTTATATTCTTCAGAATATTATGCGAGATTTGAAACGGCGAGCTTACTGGACCAACCCATTCTTCCACCATTTGCGTTCAATTCTCTCTCGGTCTCGAACTGAAGGCTTCTCGATTTTAAAGACTCTGGTAACCATGGAAAACTATGGAATAGGCGCACATTCATTGTAAGTGTTTTCTTACTCTTTTACTTTTATCATAATTGAACTTATTTGCCATTCTTCGTCAATGTCCACGGAAAAACTAAAATGAAACTGAGAAAAGGTATTATTATGTATATTCCAGTATGGTATCGATTGTGAGAAGATACGTCATAAACTCATTGCTGGAGCATATTTCTGTTAAAGTCCAGTCGTATATACTGGTTTCACTTCATTTGGATTTACATCACAAATCGAGGTCAGTATTGAACATTCTTTTTTCCTATTCAACTTCAACTTTTTTCTCAATTCATAGCCATATTTAACTGAAAGAAAAGAGCCCATCTAAATTTTTAAACAAAGTTCATCTCAGCAACCCAGAATCGTTTCTGTACTACCGGGGCTTCACAAGATTTTCATCTCTATCTTGACAAGGATCCCTGTACTACAGGCTGATATTGAAGAAATTGTTAATTTAGCAAATGAAGATTGTTATCAATTAGGACTAGCCGGTCTAGCGTGCATGTTAGCTATGTTTTGCAACTTTATTTGAAGTTGTCAACACGTTTCTTACTTTTTTTTGAACGTTTCAAACTGCTTCGAGTAGTTTGACGACTCTGGCCTTCATTATCTTATCTGACGTGATCGTCACTTCGTGAAGCTGATATTGAAGGATTAGCAAATGAAGATTGTTATTAATTAGAATACAAAGTAATTTTTTTCCCAAATTTTGCTCTGTTTATTGTTGTTTTTCCTGATAGGTTCTGGACGCTGGACACATTGTCAACAACTACTGGTTTTACAAGGAGCTACCCATCAGTGTCGAGCAGTTTAGCAACGGTATAGTTCGTTTCAATCATCCGTAATCATTTACAGTATGCGGTCCTATGATCAATTTACTACCCCTTACTCGTCTATCCGTTCGCTATTTATCACACACATTATGGAGAACAAGTTAGTTGGAAACTGGAGAAAAATATGGATATACTGAAGATGTGCTGAAGTCAACATAGTTTTGTGAAGCTTCAAACAAGAATCACTTTGTGAAAATTTTCTTGGTCGAAAAACTCACGTGAATCGAAATTGCTGACTACGTGGCAATTAGTATGATTCAGTTCTAACTTTATTGAAGAATTCACAAAACATTTTTCCATGTTCAGGATCATCATCTCGGAAAAAGTCTCATGCCATTATGACTCTAATCAGTGGTTCATTCGGCATAAATGATATTGTTGTTCGGCTGAGTGAAATAAACAAGAATTTCTATCCGTTGGTGAGTTGTGATGCACTACTTGTCAATTATTCACCACAAACTAATAAGGGGTAATCAGAAAGTATTAAATGTTTCAAATAACTATTTGAACTGAATCACCAGATAAATAGGCGCTATACTGTAAACGGTGGGCTGTTATTCTCATTTTGCTCATACGATGTGAAACACATAACAAGCTGCCGGAGTGTAACTATAGAGAGCATGGCTCACTATACAACTTACTCTCCCGCGCTAGGCGGTCTTTCCTTTTCACTTTCCATTCTGTTTCTCATCTTTTCCCCTGTTGTTTTCGTTCGCGACACCTTTCTCATTTTGCTCATACGATGTGAAACACATAACAAAATTACCAAGTATAACAAAACATGGATCAACTTGAAAACACCTGAATTACATTACAACTGTTGAAACTCAAAAAGGAGTGGAATATTAGTATTGTAATGTTAACGCATACTATGATTTTCAGGTGAGAAAAGACGGTGTGCAAGGTCTAGACTGTGTGGTGGCTTACGCTTTGAACGTCATAAACGCAACTATCTCAAGACGGAGAGAGAAAATTCGTTGTAAGGTTCGTGATGATATCGGAGAAATCAGTGATGTTTGTCAGAAGCTAGAAATATAGTTTGTTTCACCTACTTATCACCCTGTACAGTTTTCTCAAAACTCCATATCGAAGTTTGGTATTCTGGCGTTTTTGAAATTTTTCCCTGCTTTAGTAGTGTTTTCTGCGCCTTTACTACTACAAACTCTAAAAGTTTGAAACCAAAATAATGACATTTTCATCAGAAATAGCCTCTTTGACGGATTACTGTAGAAGGGCATCGAATGGTGAAACAGAGTATAGTTGATCTAGATCGGAGCTCGTGCTTGCGTAGTGTTAGAGCGAGAAGGAGTCAAAACGAAGAAACCAGTGTACGTATGCTAGAATATCCCGGCCCTTTCATCTCATTCTGCGTCTGTCTCTGCCTCACTATTTCGCGCCAATCGTATCCCGGCGGGTTGTAAGAGCAGAGAAATAGTGTATGTTTGAGGAGACGCAGGATGGGATGAAAGTGACGGGATCTTCTAGCATACGTACTGAGAAGACCTTAGAGACATTTCGACATTGACTTGGAAGATTGAACACATTATTGTAGAGGGTTATGAGTGGGTGGAAAAAGCTATACCGAAAACAATGTTTAAAAATTTGTTCCCTTATTTTATATTTTTTTTATAGTCTTTATTTTTGAGTCTTTCAGATGATACAATCGTGGAACATATTCTTCTCTATTCCGGTCATTTATACTGGTTTTCATGATTTACTGCTCGTCATGGAACAATGGAGTTACAGGTTAGTGTTTGAATGTTAATTTTATATTCAAATCACAAGAGAAACAGAGAGCGGAAAAACTGAATCGATACATGGTGTACTGATATCTTCTGACCTAGGTGATGTAAGTGGATGTACAGTTGAAAAAGGTTTCTGTTAAAAGAATGAGTATGTGATCGTTTGAAATAAAGTAAAAAGGCCATCAGTTTGTCCGTATAGCACAACCGTGATGACTACGGCTTTGCTATCCCCAACCCAAATTGCGTTACGAGAAACTGCACAAGTTTTTGAGTTTGACGAAGAGGTAAATGAAAAACAGGAACGAAAAATTGTGAGTTGTTATTTCGAAAATCCACAACTGACTAAGCAAGGTCCTATCATAGTTATACCAGAACTGAGTAGGTACGAATTCATTTCGGAGCATATACTGAAGGGTCGTTTCAAAAGAGCGGTCACGGTTACTGATAGGCTGGGAAGAAAATCCTCTCACGATCTAGTACCAAAAATCACAGTGACTATCAAACCGAGAGTTAAATTGCAGAACACCAAACAACCTCTCCGTCCGATAAGCGACCGAAATCTGCTGATGGAGCATCTGTCTCGCAAGAGATGAAACGCTTGTTACTAGGAGATGAACCGTCGGAGCAAGTGGCGGTGACCCCGAAAGTTCAAAGAAAGAAGTTTTTCGCCGGACGAGTGATTATTAACAAGAAGCTTAAACATCCAAAACGATCTATTCCATCACTGGAGCATAAATCTCGGTGAAGTAGCCGTACTTACTACTTTAAGAACATTAACCATGTTCTTATTATCAGGTTAGTTTCAACTGAAGCAGTTCGTTTGGTTTACAACAGAGTGTGCGTTGCGTTTCTACCTTCTTCCTAACATGAAATATTTCTTAGTCATACCACAATTTCTGGAAAAAATTTAGATGAAAAGTATTTCATCTGAACTACCCTACGATCTGTTTCGCTTATGTCCTTTGGCCCAGCCAGATTTGTAGTATAATCTCGTTTTTGGGTAAGTTTTGAATATTGTGCTCAAACTGTTCCGAATGAGTACGTTCTCGAGCAATGTTCAGGAATTAGTATGATTCAGTCCTAACTTTATTGAAGAATTCATTTTTCCATGTTCAGGATCATCATCTCGGAAAAAGTCTCATGCCATTATGACTCTAATGAGTGGTTCATTCGGGATAACGATATTGCTGTTCGGCTGATGTACTGTGAAATAAATGAGGATTTCTATCCGTTGGGGAGTTGTGATGCACTACTTGTCAATTATTCACCGCAGACTAATAAGGGATAATCCTAAAGTATTAAATGTTTCAAATAACTGTTTGAACTGAATCACCAGATAAATTTGTGATTTTATAGACATTTTGAAAATGTTGTACGTAGATGAGCTTGGTGTATAAATCTGCATCTAAGAGTATTAAATAAACTGTCATGTCTGTGATAGATGTGTACAAGGACACATCACTGGCACCAACTTCTGTGTGTGTACACGTGTAGTGTGATAGAGCAGAATAGTAACCGAAGCTTGAAGAGAAAAGATCTGTTTCGCGACCCTAAACAAACATACTCTTCCAGGTAATACGTTTCACTTCATTCACTTCACCACGGTTGTTTTCAGCATCGTGGAGCATATTCTTCTATATTCCAGTCATATATACTGGATTGCATGATTTACTGGTGTGCTATTTTTTGGTTTGTATTTTGTACATCGTACTAGCTAAAATGAGTGACGTTCGAGTAAGATACAGTGATAGCTCTTGAGTCGTTGTGGAACAATGGAGCTACAGGTTAGTGTTTCAGTGATTGCTATATAATTAAGAACACAAATACACAGTTGGTTATTTGTTGTTTCATTGTTGATATTTGTTTCACCAGTTGTTTCATTGTTGATATTCCTAGGTACGATACCGATGCTTCTGTATCCACAAGACAGTACATCGATTTGCCGTTCAAACTTTCCATGACGTGAGGTAAGCTATTACTTTTTCCTTTTATATGGCAGATGATAGTATAAATTTGAGGTAATCGATATTCGCATGGTAGCTCCGGTGCCATCGGTCTGGTTGTTTCCCTAGGTTTCCCAATAACTTCCGACTCTGTCTCGTCTACTAACTCAACGTTATTGATTAGTTTCATTACGCGTTCTCTCGCCTTTTTCGAAAATAGTTTTGTATCTGCTGCTCTCTGGAAAAGCTCACCCATGTTTTGCATAGCCCTGTTGGTTATTGATTTTGTCAATTTGCGTGTCACATATAGCTTAACCCCGCATATTAAAATAAAAATGCTCGAGATGACTACTAATGGGGCTGCTACAAATGTGATCAAAAATCCTAGTGCTGATGCTTTCACTCGTTCGACACTGTTGATTACGTGTAACTTTGTTCCTTCTTACATACCATTTATTGATTTTTTCCAGCCCTTCGTGGTTTTCCTAGTCCTCCTACTCAATGCCTGCCACACAGTGCCGATGGTGATTGGTCTCGCGTCATCCAGGTTAGTATGAAAAAGTCTCGCGTCATCCAGGTTAGTATGAATTTCTTCTCTTTTTCCTGCTCTTGCCTTTTTTACTTCTTTTTACTAACTTTTTTAATGGAATGGTTCTTTAACTTCCGTGGGTCCCCTGATAGTCCTGTATCTAAATCTATCCCAGTAAACCGGTAACGTAGTTTCTCCACAACCAACTTCTTCAGAGTATTCCACTAGATCTTTGGTTCCTGGTTTTAGAAACCATATTTAATTTTCTATAACCGCTGGAACTTTTGTGTAACACGTTCCGTTTACCTTTTTGGACCATATTAGTTCTACTTCGTTGACCTGATGACAATTAGAGATTAACATGACTTTCCCAAACCATTTTGCTGCCAGATCCTCTCTTCCGAACCAAATTCGTGCTGCTGTGGTAGGATCATTAGTCATTACTAATCTGCCTAACGTTATTTTCTCCCTTTCCTTCTGGCATGTGAACTCCAACATTTCTTCTAGTCTAGGGTGATATTCCTTTACCGTTTCATACTCAAACTCTACATTTCGCAGATTCTCAATCTCAACCTTGGTGGATGTTGGGATCCAGTGGGTGGTGGCCTCGCCCGATGTCCTATCGTGGGAGATGGCCGTGTAAAGATGGTTTCGTTTGGTCTCCTGTTTCCATTGGAAAGTCGGCTGTTCCCGAGTTCCTTCATTGGAAATGCAATGAAGGAACTTACTATTCTGCTTTCAATCTTCTTCGAACTTCGTTAGTTGACTGCAGAGTTGTCAATGATCAATGTGAACGTTGTATCATTTCGCATTCTGATATACGTCGTTGAGAGTATAACCCACTAAAAGTCGGACAACTAGTGGATTTAAAGCAGAGCTATTATGTGGACCGATTCCGGCGCATCGGTCCTTTAAACTGTAATTGGAAAATGTTTTGCAGTTCAAAGGACTGGAGCGTTGGGATCGGATCACAAAGTTGTTCTTCTTTGAAATTGTGTATACTGAGTTAGTACATATATTAACCTTCAGGTAGTTCTTTAAAGAGCAGGCCTGCTTTCTGTCAGTTCGGTGGAGATAGCTCAAAAAGTTTACGTGACAGTGGGAAGCTGCAGAAAGATGTTAGTTCAGAAAACAGGATGAGTGGAAATCTCATGGAGGTGAGTGCAAGGCTGACACCGTTGATGTGCCTTTTAACTAGCAAAAATTCCTGTAAACTCGAATTCGAACGTTCATTGAAGTAACCACTAGAAAGATGTATGTAACGAGTTGATTCACAAACGGGCAACCTCAAAACAAAGTTGATATACTAGAAGTGAACTGAACAGTCATGTAAAGTTAGCATTCCAATGTGGCATCGTGCACTTTGTTATTGCACGTCTTCTGAGTTCTGCTGTGTTTTGCATGTTTCAAGTGACTGTGCAATGGATTAACAGTATATTCCACACTTTCTCTTCTTCATATTTAAACATTACAGATCTCGCACGTAGGATCTTTCACGAACGAAGATGAAGTATTGTGAACTGCCATTCCATTATCGATCTAATAGCGGAGTATACACCTCTGTAGACAAACATGCCTGTGACACGAAGGTTAGTTATACTAGAAGTACATTGAATGGTCACGTGAAGTTAGCATTCTGGTGAGGAATCGTGCACTCTGTCATTGCACGTTTCTCAGTTCTGATGTGTCCAACATGTTTCACGTGAATTTGCAATTACATAACGCGCTAAAGTCAGTTTGGATGTGCTGAGCATCCCAAATTTGAAAACGAGGCAGGGTTGACATTTCACATCAGAATTATTATCTACAAAGTTATGTTTCAGCTTCCGTTCCTTGTATTTAGTCGATGGTTACAGTATCGATTCGTTCTCAATTGGATTAGACTCCCGAATGTTACCAGAAAAAAGTGATCGGATTGTTGGAAGAACTACGAATAATCTCTTTTTACCGATTTTATTAGACATTTCTAGTCCTTCGGAGTTTGTTTTGTTTTAGAAAGAAAAGTGTGCTGTGCGGAATTCCAACTCTCCTCCCTTTTTTGCTTTCCCTCCTTTCAATTTGTTGTTTTTCGGATGCACTTTCTCGGTGTTGTAATTTTTATTCAGTTCCCTCTCATATAAAAAGGTTGTTCTTCGATCAGTTGATGGAATTCAGTAAACAAATAAAACTCTGTTTAATATTATTCAGTCTTGGACAATCAAAAGTAGTTGTAACAAGTTGATTGGGATTGGGACCTGTTGTTTTCTGTTCATCCGGTGAGATTGGTCCATTTTGTTTCATTTGTTTTTATGAGTTGTTTTCTACATATTGTCACATTGTTTACTTTTTCCTTCACCTTGTGATGACCAGTTGATGTTTCGAGTGCTCGTTGTCATTCTTGTCTTTCTGTAATTGAATGTTACGTATTGACATGCTGGCATATAAACAAGTGAATATGTCAATTAGAAGTTCGTATCTTGACTGTGGTTGCAATTGGCATTTGTAACTGTGCCATACCGGATCAGTATGCGATGTGATGATACAATAACCGAGGAACATTCTAGAAATGAGCGTGAAATATTAGTTCCTACAACTAAAACAGCCTATGAAAAAATCGACATAAATCGTTGGAGAAAATAGTGGACGTTATCTTTAACACGTACTGATAAGAGACTCCATTCCCTTAGGCGCTGCTCTCGTATTTTTTGAGCATCATATTCCGTGAGGTGCTTCGTTGTCATTCGGCCGGAAGATGAATATGGATTGTCCAGTCTGTTTTGAACAATATGGCAAGTTTCACTACCATTAAGTATCAAACACATGATTAGGAAAGTTTTCAATCACGCGGGTTGAAATCGTCATTACGTGAACCTCGACCGGCTAACACTGTTGAGTTGTTATACTACTGGCATGTAACGAGTGTAATTACAACTACTATTTTTGAATATCATCCCACACTCAATTGGAGTGCCACATCCAGTTTTGAATGTGGACGAGTTCTAGCTATTCTAATTCCGCACTCACACATTAATCTTCTAGGGATATTTGGTAAATTGAACTTCCTCTCTGTTTTGAGCTATTTTTAGATATTGTAAATAGGTTGTGCCTTTAAGGTTCCGACACTGACCGTCCTGTGGTCGGGGCTTGTGGACACTCAATATGCGAAAACTGCGCTCCACTAGGGACTTCATGTCCTATTTGTCGGAAGAACGGAGCTTTCAGAAATAAAATTCCCAATTTCCAGTTAATAGGTTAGTGTTAGTAGTAAATGTTGGAATTCTCGCTCGATATAAATTTGATCACAAATAAGAAACATTTACCGTCTATTGCTGTTTCTGATCCCGTTTCATGAGTCGTGCAAATACGTTAGAGAGGCAGACAAAAATATAAACGTATCTTGATAACCTTTCAGTTCCTTCCACAAAATATGAGTAAATGAATAAAAAACCGATTGACAGAAAACTAAAAAAACCAAGCCTGATTGCGCCGCAGTAAGAATGTGTTCACCTCTTTGTTTGTGGCAGTATTCGGATTTTTCGCATTTTTAATTTCAAATTTCGGTTTATTAAGACAAATTTCTACGAATTTTCAATTTTTTCGTGTAATTCAGATTACAAGAAAACGGTTCGTTTAATGGTTTTCCTGCGTTGGTTCTGAACCTGAATCATGAGAAAATTGACTTAGTTCAAATGCCAAACCAACTTAATAATTATCCAGTATTATAGGTCCTGTTATCCATGAATTTTGGCAGCGTCGTATACACAAGGTTTAATTTTTTTTTTGAACCGAACACAAGGCGATTTTATCTGATTCTGGCCTCTAAAAATTCGCCGGAACGTCGCCAGAATTAAGAAGTTCATCATACTACCCCGTGTTCGGTCCAAATAAGAACGGAAACCCGCAAAATGATTAATGCTTGTAATATCATCACCACCATTGCGATTTGAATCAATTCATGATTTTCTATTTCTTATGTGGTTTCAAACAAAATGGAACACTGAACGTTGTTATAGACTTGATCAACAAAAACACAGAGTACCTTAACAACCGACTGACGATAGATTCTGGTGATTCTCTTCTCGAGGTTTGTGTTTTCGGTTAAGTGAAAAATGGTTTTAAGGTGTTGGCATAATAAATTTCACTGCTCCTGAAAGTTAAACGTAATTATTATACTTTTCAGTGCTCTACATTTTGATGATTCATAGTTGTAGCTAGTATAATTCAAGTTTGATGAGAACAGAAACAGGGTTTGTTTAGAACAATTTATATGTTTGAGTTCCTCTTTCAAATTCTGCTGTGTTGACCTCGCTCAATGATTCTTTTACAGGGATACACGAAGTGTGCCCTTTGTGATATAAAAGTGTCTCGAAAAACTATTCGTCTTTGTCTGGATTGCAGTTTTCGCGACCTATCGAAACCGGACAAGGTAGTCAGTTCTTATTCAATCGTTCTTATGTGATTTCTTCACACTTACATATATGGAGCCATTTTCGAACCTTGTTCTATCGTGTCCAATTGCTTATTTCCTTATCACTTACTTACCTGTGGTGAAGACGCGATGAAACCGACGACAACTCGTGATTGCTCACTAGAGTGACACACCTTTCATAAACGATTGGCAGCTGCGTGGTTTTATATATTCAGTTAAAAGAACGGAAACAGTGCGTATCATAACTTGTTTTGCCGAAAAGTGTGGAATTTGTTGAAAACAATGAAAACTATGATTTTTTTCAGAATATAGATCCGGTTATTTCTTGCGCATCTTGCTGTTTGGAAGGTGCGCACGCGGGACATAAGACCATTCTTCATTCCCCGGTGCATGTATGGATTTGGAATTATTATCAATTTGTTCAAATGAACACTAATAAAAAAATGAACACTTCATGAAAAAGGGGGGGGGGCCAACGACTGAGAGATTTGTCTTCTGCTGTGTGCCCCTTAGACAGCTACTCTAAAATGGAGCAGCTACTGCTACAAAAATCGAAAAATACTAACATACTCAAGTATAACTGTTTATTACAAACATAAAAAAGTCGTGAAATATTTTTTTAAACCTGTAAACTAGGATCTACAAATCACAGATGTTAACTCAACGTAGTCAATTGCAAAGTTTCTGGTGTTGTGCACAATGGTTTGCAGTTTTTGTCGTTACTTCAACTCTAGGTGCTACGCTTGTCATATTATTCAACAGTTGTTCTCTCTTTCGCAGCTGTGATTTGTAGATTCTAGTTTACAGGTTTGAAAAAAATATTTTACGACTTTTGTATGTTTGTAATAAACAGTTATACTTGAGTATATTAGTATTTTTCGGTTTTTGTAGCAGTAGCTGCTCCATTTTAGAGTAGCTGTCTAAGGGGCACACAGCAGAAGACAAATCTCTCAGTCGTTGGGCCCCCACTTTTTCATGAATTTTTATCTTGTTGTATACATGCCGTAGGTATGTCGTTTGATCTGTACGGTGCAGATAAAATTGTTTTCTCAATGAACCACTTGTCAAGAATTACCATTATTCGAAAACATATGACGTTTGCAGTTCTAAAAACATCTGCTTTTCAGAATTCCAGAATACATCATGTTTGAATGAAGTTTCGTCGTGAATTGACGTTTTTTAGGAAACTTTCAGCTTTCGAAAACATATTTCACGTCAATTGTTTTTTAAAAGTTGACGTCGTCTGGCCTTCTGAACTCCAGAATACGTCACTCTTAGAGTTTGTTTCACCGTTAATTGACCCTTTCTAAGATATTACCATCATTTGAAAATATATGTGACGTCAACTTTGCACTTTTCAAAAATGACGTCATCTGGTCTCCAGAATCCTGAAGGACGTCAGAAGTAGAATACTTCATATTCAATAAAGTCACGATGGCATTATATTTCAATTTTCAAGCAAATCGGTAATTGTTTCTCTAAGTTACAGTACAGTTTGAGTTGTTGACCGGACAGAGAGAGTGAGAGAGCGTGCTGAATGGAGAAACGCAGACACTTTCCGAAAAATGTCTATAACTTTGAATAAAACAATTTTTTTGCAATTTTTTTCGGTCCGTCAGGGTTTGAGTGGATATTACACCCTTTACACAATTTGCAACTAAATCGGTTGAGTAGAAACCCTTGAACTCGGAATTTTCCCATCACGATTACACAATCCGGAAACGTCTATAACTTTGACAAAAACTATTTTTTCCTATTTTTTTTGGATCACCAGGGTTTGAGTAGGTATCACATGTCTTCCACAATTTTCAACAAAACCGATTAAGTAGAAACCCCTAAACTGGGAATTTTCCCTTGTCACAACCCACCCACCCACCCACACACGACGGAAGTTGGCGCTTTTTATGAAGCGAAAACTTCATAACTTGGCTCAAACTTAACCGATTTCGTTAAAATTTGGGGCACATTTTGCAAATATGCTGTAGAAACTTCCCCAGTTTCAAAAGTTCTGTTTTGCGAATTTAATCCTTTTTATGGGAAAACTGAAAAAACGGAGGCTCGCATTAGCCGGACCAAAGACAAATCTCGCACAGCGCTTCGCGCTGCGCGCGATTCACGATAAATGCGAACATAACTCGCTCCAATTCCAAAAATATTCAATTCCCTGAAAGTTTTTCAAAATTCAGGGCATCTATCCCAAAAGTGAGGTACAAATAATCTAAAAAAATACATGACGACCACTTTTAGAGAGGAACCCATTTTGTCGGGATTACGGCAGTTTCGATAGAAAGTATTGAGCGAGTAATAGGTATTTTGAATTTTGAAGTTCACACAATAATTTTTTTGGCGTCACGAGAGTTCCAACTACTCTGAGCCCAGTGTCAAAGTTTGAGATCAACAACAATTTGAACCTTTGGCTATTCGGCCAATTCTGCTTCCCAACTTTGTTTGTTTTCTGGGCGGTCTAGGAACGGTGAATACCGTCTCCTCGCGTGTTGAAAGGGGTACAGTTGTACTACTATACTTCTCAGTTTTAGGATGAACTGTTCAAACTTCATGGTTCAGTGGAGTTAATAAGTCAGAGCAAGTCCAATATCTCAGAGCTGGGTGTCTCGATTGACACGGCAAAAAAACGTGTGGTAAATGTGTGTTTTACTTTTGTTTGCCAAAGAAATACAAGATTTAATAGTTTCAGTTATCACGCTCCGTTTCCGTTCAGAATTAGTAGTGGACAAAACTGTTCTCATGAGTGCAAAATTTTTTTACTTAAAAGTTAATAGTCAGAGCGTGAAACCTTGGGAAACTTGATCGTGCCAAATCTGGTACATAGTGGTGCGTGATTACCGCGAATAAATCAATCTAATATGATACACAACTTCAACATATTTGGTCATTAACTGAAACAAAAATAGTATTGTCTGATCATAAAAAACATTGATTGAAGACTTTTTCAAGATCCCAATGATTCTGGCGATGATCAAGAGCCCATCAAGTGACCTGTCAACCTTTGCAAACGTTTCCGAAAAATTCCAAAAAGCCGTAACCGAACTCATCGACCTGGAAGAGATGATGCGAGATGTATTGGGTTCATTTGAAGTACGATTTCTGAATGGACCGGAAGGTCAAAATCATTAGAGATTGGCGAATTGAAACCGAGTTTGATTAGGGGTTTCATTACAGAAATCGTCCGGCTCTTATTTTCACTTTTGAGTGAACAATCTGACCGTATGGTAGATGAAAAACCATTACCAAAGCTTCGTCTTCGTCTTATACTTTCATGTCATACCATCGTTTCGTTTTCCGAATAGCGGTTTACGTGATGCCATCGATAGGGGGTTTGTGTACGAGGGATGTTCAAATTAGACTCTATCATCGACATCAAAACAACTAGAAACTACACAATGGATTTAAATCTGAAAGCCAATTAACCAAATCGAGTTGCGTCACAGTGAAAATGTTCATGTTCCGATTTTTATTGCCTGATATAAGACGAAGAATTTCGCAAGCTGCTTGCCTACACTTCTAATTTCCAAGCTGTCTTCGAAATTTGAGCAAAATCGGTCAAGCTTGAGCCACAAAAATTTACGTACTCTGGAGTAAAAAATTGCGTGAAAGTTTGAGTACATGACGTACTCTGGAATTCTGAAGGCCAGGTGACGTCATATTTGGAAAGTACAATTCAAATGATGATAAATGTCGGAAAGTGGGGTAATAACGATAAAACTTCATCTGTACATGATGTGTTCTTAGATTCTGATGGTCAGCATGTCATTGTTGAAGTGAGCAAAGTTGACGTCAAACATGCTTCATCCAAATTTTAGTACCGCTCTCATGTTTTTAATTCTGAGAGCAAATAAAGTTAGTTAATTTTCAAGAGCAAAGCAGTTTTAATTGAACATCTAGACATGCCTTCGGAATGTCTACAAAAAGTATAAAATTTATCAAGTGGGGGACCAACAATTGTGGGATTTGTACGAGATACTCAAGGACGGCAGACCTTCTAGGGACATTGCAACAAAAAGGGAAAATTATAGAGAGTGATTATTTAAAAGTGAGGATGCCAAGGGAAAAATATTTTGCCGAACTAGTCCACGGTATATCACAAGTCACAGCTAAATAACTGTGTCGACAACAGTTATCTCGCTCATTCTTCTTAAACTGCGCAACATACCTGAGCAGAAAAGCGGTGAGTTGTTATCTACCGTGGACTAGTTGGCAAAATATTCTTCACTTTTTGTGGCATCACCACTTTTAAATAATCACTCTCTATAATTTTCCCTTTGTGTTGCAATGTCCCTAGAAGGTCTGCCGTCCTTGAGTATCTCGTACAAATCACACAATTGTTGGTCCCCCACTTTTTGATGAATGCCCAACTAGTTTGGATATGAACGCATCCGTTGGTTCCTATGCCAGTTTTTGTAGTCTAATGGACTGTGTTGGATCTCTACATTTCCGGTTTTTGATTGTATTGATGTGACAAATCTACATCAATCTTACTCACAATGAAAAAGAAAATAATGTAGAGAAGAGAAATACCTTTTTAATTGAAATACCGGTTGCATACTATAATTTATCACACGGTGAAAACATGATGATAGTTTATACAGTATGAAAAATAGAAATCGATACGAGAGTCAATGAATGAGAGAAGTTCGCTGTCATAAGCATCCGTTAGACATTTATGAGTGGTTTTGTTCTCAAATTTTTTCTCTGAAGGGACAGTTGATTTTCATCTTTGTTTGGTTACGCGTATCTTCAATAAGGGTACTTAAAAAAAGCTTCTCCAGAATTGTTTAAGGAAACATTGCAGGCATTGGAAAAGGATTGGAACAATCTTACAGGAAACGGACGTAATTCTCGTGAGTTGCTTTTATGTGCGGGTGGTGCTTTTCAATAAAACGTTTTTTATTCGAACTACCTATCTGTTTTCAAGATGGTTAACAAAACACTTCAGCCTGAAGAATATTAACCGGTTTTAACTGATATTATTGTTCCATTGCTTACGAATGTTCAGGTTCGCCTCTTTATGAGTGGTTTTGTTCTGAGAATGAGAAACTAAACGATCAGGAACGAAATGCTATCTTGCGAAATTTCCGGCGGGGACCATCACCAGACACGCCGCAGCTCTTCGAGGAGCCTGCATTCTGTGTATCTCCTACATATACATACCCACCTGCTCCGCCTGCCCAATTGGTGAGTAAAAGCCGATGGTACCGAAAATAAAGTGGTTGTTGAAATTGTGAAATGACATGGAAAATGTGTACATTGTAGTACAGTTCATAGAGTTATTCAAACACCAAATATACAATTCCCAGTACCTCGGAGTGTTTTCCTCGCCAGGCACTCTATAGAATGTGAGTAGTACATTTGCGATTCCAACAGTCACTAATTTCTTTCTTTCTAGGGCCTGCCACAGACGCTGAGACCGCGAGTTCCAGTCAAGGTAACATTTTTCTCAGAGCCACGCCGGTTCGTTGCCGGCGCCCAGCCAGAAGGAACCGCTTTATTCAGTCAGCTCGGCGCGGGCAACCACCGGGCTCGGCAGCCAATGGGCTGGGCGCCGGCAAAATCGGTCACACAAATACAGCCTGGTGGTAACATGCATAATGTTGACTTCTTAAGAGTTCATTAGTATAACTATAAAACCAAGAATATGTTGTTATATTAATACATTTTTATTATTGAAAATAAAATGAATACCACAAAATTTTATCACTAAAATATGAAATATTGAGAAAAACGGTATGTAGATGCATTGTTGCCCTCATTCACCCGATTGATCCATGGCGGATCGAATTGATCTGAAATGAGAAACTAAACGATCAGGAACGAAATGCACTTGTAAAATTGTAGTTTCTACCGTTAGTTTGAACTATACACTAACTTAGACTAGTTTTGGCAAACGGATCTGCACGGAGACATCGCATAAGTAGTACCACCCATATTGGACGATTTGATATCATACAGTTACATAAATATATAATTATTACAACTTTCATGAATTCTCTCGTTTTTTCTCAATGACTCAATGATTATATACATTTTTCGAATGTATATAATCATTGAGTCATTGAGAAAAAACGAGAGAATTCATATACTTAATTTGTATTCAGTAGTAGGCGGGAAACTTCACAAAATGTAGTTTCACGTTAAAATCTAGTTTTTAGCTAGTTTTGTGATGAAAAAATTGGGAACGAGTTGTCGCTTGGTGGGGGATAAACTTTGCACACGCGGCGCGCGGGGAAGAGTTGTCGCGAAATCGTGAGAAAGTGGTACGATTTTCTGTAACCCGGAATTGGGAGATTCGGACTGTTGAGGGTGTATGATTTTCGGACACCGAACTGCACAAAACGACTATATCTATGACTTGTGAGAAACTGAGAAACCCCGGTTTTTTTCTTCTCAACATGTTGATGATGGAAAATTCCATATCGCGAAAACACGATATATTGCGAAAGTTATCGTTCACTATCCAATAAACAGTTCGTTTTCCAAACTCGTTGTGCACACTCAATTAACTGTATTGTTCAGGTGCCTCCGAAACAGATGTTCAAAACACGACGACGTCGACGAGAAGATAAGGAAGAGGAACTTCTCCTTTTCCAGCAGCAGCAGTTCCGTCGTTGATCATCTCTCTTCTTCTGGTATTTGGTTCCAAGTGTAGCGGTATTCACTATCCATTTGAATATGTTATGTAGCGCAAAGGGGGACTGCATTGAATTTTCGAATAAATGACCGACCTAAGACAGTTCGATCGATGTTTTTCTCTTACTAGAATGTCCAATTCAAAGTTTTGTTTTTGAAATGTTACCAATTTTTTGCTCACGGTTACAGACGCAGAGGATGATTTGGAGTGAATGAATATCGATTGCGCGCATTTCTCTGACTCTCCTGCCTTTTCGGCTAACGCCGTTAGCCAAATTCGGCATTCAATACAGTCCCCCTTTATTAGTTTCAACATGGCTTCTTTTTAAATTTGATAATGCTCATTATTCATTCAACCGTCCTTCTCGATGTTGTGCGTATAATATTAAATATTAATTTCGATGTTTGTGTTTAATATTACAATCAATGTTTGTTTGAATTACCTTAAAGCAATTATAGTTTCACCATAACTGTTTATATTTACTTTTCAATGTAGAATCAAAATTAACAAAAAAAGTTTTATACGTATATGAAATTTCATTAATATTGTTTTTATCTATTTCTCAAAAACCAAATGAGTAGAAACATAGCAGATTTACAAGCAGCGGTTTTCCGCTAGGCACGCTATTTTTCTACGAACCTTTGAACCCCCCACATTAATATGTTCAATCTTCTAAGTGAAAGTTTGCTATGAGGGGGTTATTGAAATTGTTCATAAGTTCGTCCTTATCTATTCTACCTTCTTCACTATAACTGCTAGAAATTTCACATCCAAAATTGGAAGTATTCATTAGAAAACGGGGTTTTAAACATTAGACGGCGTGCTGTAAGAGGTTATCGACTGGTGAAACAGAGTATACAAAACCATATTTTCTTTATAACTGTGCCTCTCACGCGGTCCTCATGGCTAGCTATTTATGATTCGACCAAACGCAAATCTGTAGAACACAGCGTAGATTTCAAAACTGCGAAAACAGAACCAATCGTACCGTCTTCGTACGCGTACTTTTAGTTGTAGTTAAAATTTACGTGCAACTTGTGAAAACATAGTTTTTGAACGTGAAAAAAACATGAAAACTTTCTTTACACGTTTTATGATCATGCAAGTAGTTTCTAGAAGGGTAGACAAGAGCTGTCAGTATATATTCTGGTCCATATTATTCTGTTTTTATGTATATGTAGATTGATCACATTCTTGAAGTTGCAAGTTCGTCTGTTTTTCGAGTTTGGAAGTTTGGATACATCATAGTTTAGTTTCGTTTTTTACGGACATAATTAAGGTTGCTGGTACGGCCCAATTGATATTTGCTTTTTCAATATTATTACCCAGGTGTGCTTCTCAGAACAGAAACCCCAATTAACTTGTGGGCGTGGCCTTTTCATGTAATCTTTAACCCTATCTTATTCTTGTTCCTGGAGCATACACATCTGAAAGTTAGTCGTACTCACTACTTCAGGAACATTTACTATGTTTTAACTATAAGGTTAGTTTGTTTTCAATTTCTCTAAAATGAGCAAACTTGTAAACAGTCATGACACGGCCTTGTACCAAACCACCTCCAGCTTAGACAATATGACCTAAACACACTCATTACGATCGTATCTTATATAACTGATTCTTCACTCAACACGACTACAACATCTTCTTAGTTAACCTTTGACAATCACTGTATATCTATCGTTCAATGTCTTCTCATCCAACTAAATAACATTACAGCATGTAAATTAAACTTCTCTGTTTAGTGTTTTTCCGCCTCAACTTGGTCCGCAGTCTGACCACTGCCAAGCCTGTTCTCAGCCCCACTTTCAGCCTTTTTCCTCTCAGTTCTCGGCTTCCAAGCCCCCAGCTCCTACTGTTAGTCCCACTCGAAGTCCACACTGGTACGATCTTTCCTCTATTCTTAAAACAGAAACATTGTAGTACTTTCATTACCTTCAACACACTAATGCATGGTCGCTAGCTCTAACAAAAAAAAACTAGAAAAACAAGTTCACGGGAAAGTCCAGTGACTGACCCTAACTACAACACTAGGTCACAGATAGTCTTTGAGTCGGATAGGGTACTCAGAAGTTCCGCTAATAGTATTTCATCTAGGAGCTGTTTACCTGAGCACGTTTCCTGTAGGCTTACCTAACACACCAACCGAATAGGTGAAAGGTGAGATTAACCTCGGGTTTGAACTGGACTACTTTACACAATGCGGTGGTGAGTAAACTACGTCGTTGTTCATTTTCACCTCAAAAACAGAAAATACACCTTCACTACTGTATGTATAATGTGAACATATCTGCAGTCAAGAAATAACAGCGTTGAGTATAAGTGAAAATTATCAAATATTATGCGTAGCGTGATTTTGTTACTGCTAAACTTGATGGCCGTCTGTTATTTTTTCCAGATGTCCGAAGCACATGATTTAACATAGAGCAATCGGGTTTAAACATCAATCACCGTCAGAAGAAATGAAGTCTGGTCGTTATGTGACCTGGCGGCGTAGCAATCCCTTCAATCTCACGAGAATCTCATATGAGTTTCTCATGAGATACCTCATAAGCTACTCGTGAACTCTCAATGTTGTAGCATAGCAATCGATAGAATCTCATGAGAAGCTCATGCGAATAGCTCATGAGGTATCTCATGAGATTTTTGAGGGATTGCTACGCCGCCTGTAGGCAGCGTAATCACAAAGGTCAGCCTCAAACGTGAAGAAAGGTCCTGACCCCAAAGTACGTTTACGTGGAAATCGGTGGCGAACAGGTTTGTGTAGTGTATACGTAGGATCATAGTTCTGTTTTTTTTTTCACGTAAAAAAGTACTAGTTTAGTTCACCTTATCAACTTCACGCTCGCTATGGCTCCTAAAGCAAGAAAGGTTGACTCTGAGTAGCAGACTGAAGTCCCGGAGTTTGTCCACCTTGGTAGGGACACACTCGTGGTCAAGACCCCGGTCGAGTTGACGCATACTCTCTACAAGGAGTGTGCAAACTTTGACGTGGAGGATTTTTTGCGGGAGGTTCGTTTTCTCTAGTTTTCGCATGTCAATAAGTCCGCGAACCATTTTTTAAATGTCATTTTTCATTATCACTAACTGTAATATCTTACCTAACGTTCACTAGTGAACCGTTGGTAAACTAAATGTGATAGAAAAATACTTGTAACTACCGCTAGTCCATAAGCTCAGGAAAAGGGCAGTTGGCAGCTTCCAGCACATTATAGTAGTAAGTGGTATTCAAAATTGTAATACTGTTATATTATATTCTCTCTGTTGTGACACCTATAAGTAAAAACTGTGAAGCCCCGGGGTAACCGTTGGAAAAAGGTTTGTTTAGAATGTGTAAAAATAGATTTTCATCTCACAGCTGTGCTGAGTTTACCATGTGGCTGGAAAACACTTTCTTAATTTACTTCAAAATGTAAAGTGCCACCCTATCACAAAGTTTGTTCTTGAACGGTCCGACTTCTCGGACATGATCCGGAGGATGGACCTGTCGTTCGATTTCCTCCAACTGCAGAAGGCGAAAAGTGAGATTATTCAAATTGATTTCAAATTATCAGATGGTATTACATCTTGTTAAACTCCCATCTCATATCTTTATCAATAGTTAAACGTGAACCAATTCTAAAAATGATTATGTTTCTCCTAGTTTAACTCTAAGGTGCCGTTTCACTGCTTACCAGCAATCTTACTTTCTCACAAAAAAAATCTTACTTTCTTACAAAAAATCTTACCTTCTTACAAAAAATCTTACCTTCTTACAAAAAATCTTACTTTCTTACAAAAAATCTCACTTTCCCCTGAAAATCTCTTTTTCTCACAAAAAATCTCACTTTCTCATAAAAAATCATGCGTTCGCGAAAAAATCTTATCTTCTCGAAAACGTCCAATTTTTCCAAGTTTCCATTTCTAAACTCTATTTTTCTCATTTTACATTCTCCTTTGAAGTAAAATAGTACTTAGGAGTCTCTTATTGTTCAAAATCAGTTAACAGATGGGTGAAACCAGAGCCATCCACAAGTAACCGTCTTTTGTTGATCATGTATCACATGAAAAGCTCATATATGTTCTGATGTCTGATGTCAAATGGCAAAATATAAGACTTTGCATGGCTTCAACTTTGAACGTTTTGGCTAATAGACTGCTTACTGGCGGTCAATGAATTCAAAAAAAGAATATATTTGAACAGGTTGAAATAAGTGGGAACATTAGACTTTCACCCTTTTATTTATGAAAGTTACATGGCAGCCTAATCAAAACTGTTGCAGAATCGCACTCAGCTGTGTTAGGTGGCGCGGCGCCCACAAGAAGCCGGCCCTCTGAACATGAAGGCCAACACTAAAAACAGTGATATCCAATCATTTTTTCTGACCGTTTTTCAAAGCTAATTTTATCACACAAAATTTCCCGAAATAGTGAAGTTCGGGAAACGTGGAATCTCATGCAAAACGTAGTTCTGTTGAATGGTAAAATATAAAAATTTCACACCACGGTCATTTTTTAATGTTTTGGGTGAGATTTTTCGTCAGATAGTGAGTTTCATTACAGAAAGTGAGACTGATTCTAAGAAAGTCAGTTTATTTTTAAGGAAGTGAGATTTTTTGTAAGAAAGTAAGATTCTCTGTAAGAAAGTAAGATTTTATGTGAGAAAGTAAGATTTTTTGTAAGAAAGTAAGATTTTTTGTAAGAAAGTGAGATTTTTTGTAAGAAAGTGAGATTGTAAGAAAGCAGAGAAACGGGCCCTTAATATTAAATTATCAATGACATCTTGTTAAACTCCCATCTCATATCGTTAGTGTTTAGTGTTAATCAGTCTTGGAGCATCATAATTTGTTTCAATGAATATTTCTTGTAAGCCGTTGTCTATATTTTCACACATTTACACGACTTTCAATATTCATTTCAAAAGTGGAACAAAATAGTGCCTATGAAGAGACTAAAGGAGCAAAAAACAACGTGGAATATCAAAATTACGTGGCATTGGCATGTGAATGTCACGTGAAGTAAAAATAAAATAAAATATTACGAAATAATATAACAAATAGGAGTAGTTTACATTTTCCCCCCACCCTGGTCGAAAATGTGTTGAAAAGGGCCCGTACTACAATCGCCCCCCACTTTTGGGGGGCGATTATACACCATGCTTATTAACTGCAGGCTTGGGTTGAGTGGGGGGTGATTGTTCATCAGTTCCGGGTATGTACTATCACCCCCCATTTTCTATTGTGAGGGGTGATTGTTCATTGTCGAAGATGTACATTGTCCCCCCACCCATTTACCAATTACCCCCCACCTTCGCACGATTTTTCTAGTATTTCAATTAGGTGGGGGGTGATAGTACCACGAGGGGGGTGATTGTTGAGTGGGGGGCGATTGTACATTTTTCCCCAAATACAAACATATGTGTACATTATTAGTCTTAGAAACGCATAACAACTGAATGAGTGTACTTTGATCTCGGCTGTAGAGTGTGATCCCATCCGAGTTGTAGTTTGACCGGACGATTCAGCATAGGGTAGAAAGAAAGAAATTCCGATTACGCAAAGTACAAACACAACACATCAGACCAGTTTGACATCAAACACAACCCTGCACTGTGCATGATTATGCTGTTAGCAAGCTTGGCTACAACTAAGAACAAGCGTCGCTGCACAACAGTAAATCACTGTTTAGTACTATACTAGAAGTAAATTGAATGATCACGTAGAGTTAGCATTCTAATGAGGCATCGCGCACTTTGTCATTACACGGTTCTGCGTTCTGCTGTGTTACCATGTCCCTACTGGGCTGTAAACAACAGTTCACGAGTGGTGGATGACGTGACTCCCTTGCGTACCAGTAATAGTACACGTATTTATTCTGCTGATTTCGCTAGTTTATTTACTAATTTACCACGCGTGATAAAGCTGAATATGTTTCAGCTCCTTAGTGTTTGTTTCAAAAATCAAAACTATATACGTGTACAAGGTGACCATTGTAGTTACAGCGTATCTAATAATGGTACTGGTTCATTTTTCTCTTTTCAAGTAGTTTGTTATTTACTTGAGTCACTTCTAGTAAATAGTATTGCTGTATACGGTAACAAGGTTTATAGACAAAGATGTGGTATTCCACAAGGTGCCAGCTGCTCACCACAAATAGCCGACCTGACTCTTAGCTACATGGAGTACAAGTTCATTAAATCAGTTTTAGAAACACGAGGGCAACATTTCGCACGAAATTACAATTATACATATCGATATATCGATGATGTGTTACATATTTCCGATGTATCCGATAATTTCAAAGCAGATTTAGCTCAAATGTATGACTCTTCATTGAGTATATCACTGTTTAGTATGGAGTTCGCTTATTCCAAAGAGAACGAATACGGTGTTCGGTGCTATCCCGCTGTGTTTGGAACTTGATATTTCCATCAAAACTAAGAAAACAACGGCGTGTGTCGATATCGAGCCACGGAAGATTGTGGAGCGAGGAGTATAGTCTCATTCATCCCTGCTGGCTCCTACCAGAATACAAAACTTTCAATATAGTAGGAATTGTGTCAACCGATATCAAGCCTCTTTTTCTTTACAACGGTCGACCAAACAGCCAAACACCAATCTATAAATCACAGCGCAGGTTTTCAAAAAAGCGTAAAACATAACCTAATCGTACCGACCGTTGTACTCGTACTTTAGTTGTAGTTAAACTCCTAGTTACGTATAACGTGTGAATATACAGTGTTTGAACGTGAAAAACGTTAAAACCTGCTGATATCTGTTCTTTCGACACGTTCTACGTGATAATGGGAGTCGTTTCTAAAAGTGCAGACCAGTGGTTCATGTTCCGTTTTTCTGTGTTTGTAGTTTGATCATACTCCAGAAGTTGCAAGTTCTTCTGTGTCTCTGGATACATCCTAATTTGGTTTCGATCTATACTTTTAGGCCATAATTGAGTTTTATGGTGAGACACAATTTCGGGTTAATTAACTTTTGCTTTCTCAATATTATTACCCAGGTGTGATACCCAAAACAGAAACCCCAATTAACTTGTGGGCGGGGCATCTTGGTGTAACCTTCAACCCTATTTTATTCTCATTACTGGAGCATATATCTCCGCAAAGTAGCCGTATTTACTACTCCAAGAACATTTACTATGTTTTTGCTATAAGGTTAGTTGTTTTTCCAATTTCTTTAAAATAACCTATTGGTTATTATGATAAAAAGTTGTGAATAGTTGTGACACAGCCTATAGAGTGGTACCCCACCAACTCCAGCTTAGAAAATATGACTTTGACACACTTATTACTATCGTGCTTTGTATAATATAGCTTCCAGCTCAATTCCCATTTTTCCCTAGTTTTAGAAGTACCTTTGAGTTGTTTACAGGCGGCATAGCAATACCTTGAAAATTCATTTGACACCTCGTGAGCAATGTCTGACAAACTTTTCATGAGTTTCTATTGATTGCTATACTACATTGGAAGTTCACCAGTACCTCACGAGCTTCTCATGAGAAGCTCACATGAACTTCTCATGAGGTTGAACAGTTTGCTACGCCGCCAGGTGTATTATTTTGACAAAATACCGTAATATCATCGCTTTATAACCGATTATTGAGTTCATGTTTTACAGTATGGATCTTCTCGTCGTGCTTGTGGAGTGCAATCTATGTCTCTAGCGATTCGGTGGTAAGTAAACTACGTCGCTGTTCATTCTAATCTCAAAAACGGAAAGTAGATCTTCACTACTGTTTGTATAATATAAACATATCTTCAGTCAATACACAACAGGCGTTGATTATAAATGTAAATATGCGTAGCGTTAAACGCTGCGCGTGATTTTGTTACTGTCAAACTTTGTTGCATTGTTGCACAAGCTGGTTATTGAACTCATCTGCGATAGGTGACACGGCGCCCACAAGCAGCCGGCCATCTAATCATGTTCCCCACACTTAAAACACTGATATCCAACCGTTTTCAGGACGTTTTTCGATGATAATTTTATCGCACCAAAAGTTGTTTAAACCAGCTCTCCCCTTTCTATAAATAGATTAGTAGTTGCTGTACAAGTGGTTCCAAATAGCCACGGGTACGAGTATGATATATCATTATATGTGCTAAAACGTCAGATCCTAATGTTTTCAAAGGGGTATTCTCATACATTTGCCAGTTTGCTAGTTGCTAGTTTTTTTGTGGCCCCTGAGATCGGAGATGAGTGCCTAGACGAGAACGTGCGTTACATTTGGTTAAAAGATTATAAACGCGGGCATAAACCTCTACGGCCTTATTACTAGGTTGTTAATCGAGTTCAAAATTTCGAGTTTTCGAGTTTTCGAGTTTTGGGAAATTTTGAGTTTTCGAGTTTGGCGAAAAATAGAGTTTTCGAGTTTTGGAAAATTTCGAGTTTTCGAGTTTCGAGTTCCACTCAACTCAAAAATTTTCGAGTTTTTTCGAGTCGAGTTGCGAGTTCGAGTATAACAACCCTACTCATTACGATATATTTGCAGCCGTTTGTCTTTGACGGGCCTCCGGTTCCGATGCGCGACCGCCGCGACCTCCCGGCGTGAGAGTGAGAGGACGATGAGATCGATGTGAGTTTTGAAAAACATCCATGAGAACTCCCCGTTCTGGCTGCCGTTCCCCGTACACGTAAACCCGCTATTTTGTTGCAGCCTTTTGACCTCGACGCCGCCGAAATGCCATCGGTGGAACCCGTGTCCGACGTGCGGATGGAGGAGACGAGTGTCGGAAAGTCTACTATGATCATTGCTCTCGCTAGTTATATCCAATACGACTCAATGGTCTCGATGAAGAAATTCCAGTTGCTATCAAATCTCCGTTTAATTTCACCGACGATAATGTGAGTTCTTGAACTGCTGCTTCAAATTTATTTCTTTTTGTAGGTGTTTTCTTACCCTTTTACTCTTAATATAATTGAACTTAGTTGTTATTTCGAAAATTCACAACTGACTGAGCAAGGTCCTATCATAGTTATACCAGAACTGAGTATATACGAATTCATTTCGGAGCATATACTGAAGGGTCGTTTCGAAAGATCGGTCACGGTTACTGATAGGCTGGAAAAGAATCCTCTTACGATCTAGTACCAAAAATCCCAGTGACTATCAAATCGAGAGTTAAATTGCAGAACACCAAACAACCTCTCCGTCCGATAAGCGACCGAAATCTCCTGATTGAGCATCTGTCTCGCAAGAGATGGAACGCTTGTTACTGGGAGAAGAACCGTCGGAGCAAGTGGCGGTGGCCCCGGAAGTTCAAAGAAAGAAGTTTTTCGCCGGACGAGTGATTGTTGACAAGAAGCTCAAACATCCAGGACGATTTATTCCATTACTGGAGCATAAATCTCTGCGAAGTAGTCGTACTTACTACTTTAAGAACATTAACCATATTCTTCTTATCGGGTTAGTTTCAACTGAAGCAGTTCGTTTGGTTTACAACAGAGTGTGCGTTGCGTTTCTACCTTCTTCCTAACATGAAATATTTCTTAGTCATACCATAATTTTCATTAAGCAAACTGGAAAAAATTTAGATGAAAAGTATTTCATCTGTACTACCCTACGATCTGTTCCGCTTATGTCCTTTGGCCCAGCCAGATTCGTAGTATAATGTCGTTTTTGGGTTGCACAAAGTGAGAGTATTTTTTTGAAAGTTTTGAATAATGTGCTCAAACTGTTCCGAATGAGTACGCTCTCAAGCAATGTTCAGGACAGCGTTATTCTGGAGTTGTTTCACTCAGCTTATATTTATTGATTTTTATTTACTGTGTTCCAGCTCATTGATGCATTATGCTTAATTTTTTCAGTTGAACCGAGTTATTACCTTCTGCATTTCGAAAATCATGCCAGACGAAATGGGAATAGACTCAGATGAGCATCACACAAATATTCGAAAAGCTGTCATTGTACCCACTTGGCCATCCGTTCGCTATCTATCACACACATGATGGAACAAGTAAGTTAGAAACTGGAGAAAAATATGGATTATACTGAAGTTCTGCTGAAAACAACATAGATTGGTGAAGCTTCAAATAAGAATAACTTTTGATAATTTTCTCGGTCGAAAAACTCACGTGAATCGAAATTGTTGACTACGTGGCAATTAGTATGATTCAGTGCTAACTTTATTGAAGAATTCACAAAACATTTTTCCATGTTCAGGATCATCATCTCGGAAAAAGTCTCATGCCATTATGACTCTAATCAGTGGTTCATTCGGCATAAATGATATTGTTGTTCGGCTGATGTACTGTGAAATAAACAAGAATTTCTATCCGTTGGTGAGTTGTGATGCACTACTTATCAATTATTCACCGCAGACTAATAAGGGATAATCATAAAGTATTAAATGTTTCAAATAACTATTTGAACTGAATCACCAGATAAATAGGCGCTATACTGTAAACGGTGAGCTGTTATTCTCATTTTGCTCATACGATGTGAAACACATAACAAAATTACCAAGTATAACAAAACATGGATCAACTTGAAAACACCTGAATTACATTACAACTGTTGAAACTCAAAAGTTAGTGAAATATTAGTATTGTAATGTTAACGCATACTATGATTTTCAGGTGAGAAAAGACGGTGTGCAAGGTCTAGACTGTGTGGTGGCTTACGCTTTGAACGTCATAAACGCAACTATCTCAAGACGGAGAATGAAAATTCGTTGTAAGGTTAGTGATGATATCGGAGAAATCAGTGATGTTTGTCAGAAGCTAGAAATATAGTTTGTTCCGCCTATTTATCACCCTCTACAGTAGTTTTCTCAAAACTCCATATCGAAGTTTGGTTTTCTGGCGTTTTTGAAATTTTCCCCTGCTTTGGTAGTGTTTTCTGCGCCTTTACTTCTACGAACTCCGAAAGTTTGAAACCAAAATAATGACATTTTCATCAGAAATAGCCTCTTTAATGTTTGACGGATTACTGTAGAAGGACATCGAATGGTGAAACAGAGTATAGTTGATCTAGATCTGAGCTCGTGCTGGCGTAGTGTTAGAGCGAGAAGGAGTCGAAACGAAGAAACCAGTGTACGTATGCTAGAATATCCCGGCCCCTTCATCTCATCCTTCGTCTCTCTCTGCCTCACTATTTCGCGCCATTCGTATCCCGGCAGGTTGTAAGAGCAGAGAAATAGTGTATGTTTGAGGAGACGCAGGATGGGATGAAAGTGCCGGGATCTTCTAGCATACGTACTGAGAAGACCTTGGAGACAATTCAAAAACAAAATACATTGACTCGGAAGATTGAGCACATTATTGTAGAGGGTATAAGTGGGTGGAAAAAGCTATACCGAAAACAATGTTTGAAAATTTGTTTCCTATTTCTATATCATTCTATAGTTTCTATTTCGTGACCCAAAATAATGAATTCTGACTCTTTCAGATGATACATTTCACTATACCCATGGTTTTTTTTTAAATATTGGAGCATATTCTTCTCTATTCCGGTCATATATACTGGTTTTCATGATTTACTGGTCGTATTGGAACAATGGAGTTACAGGTTAGTGTTTGAATGTTGATTATATATTCAAATCACAATAGAAACATGTGGGTATTCAGCATGTAGCAAAGATGCAACTGTCATACTTTCTGGGAGGTTCCATTTAACTTTGGACAATCAGTTTCTTCAAGTCAGAGATAAAACTATCATTATGTGAACCTATTCTTATTGTTCCAATAATCTAACAAATTCTCTCTAGTATAACAAACAATGTGTTCCGTTAAATGGGAGAATCACGTAGTACTGCGTTATCTTACTGTGAGGCCTTCGGTATTTTCTAGATTTATTTTTTTCAGATACCTCTTCAATCATTGTCCTAACGGCAAAACCCTACTGTATAGATTTATTCATCTTATTCAGCACAATTGGGAACAGCAAAGAATTGAATCAAGGTACGACAACTATTATTGAATAAAAAAAACTGTATTATTTGTATTACTACTGTATTATTGTAAAAAAAGTTCTCAACAATGTTGAGCTTCTGATACTCGAAATTGTTTTATGATTGTGCTATAAAAATCGAGTGCGAAATCGAATGTATATTTTTTTCAGAGATGCAATCACTCAAAAACTGTTCGTATTTCATTCGTGGAGCATGTTTTTCTGTATTCCAGTCATATATACTGGTTCTGACACCTTACAGGGGCTTTCTTTCTATCTCTATTCTTGGCAGCGCGCCATACCGGTGCCCACCGCGGGCTAATTCTATTGTCTGCCGATCCATGTGCGGTGAGTAAACTATAGTTCCACTCTGAGAAGATTTTGCCGAGTGCCTGCACGGTTACGCCCCTTTTTGCTAAGCCCCGCCCATTTGCCGACTGGTTGCGCTCTACTTGCACCCTAGCGGCACACTTGGCTTTGCGACCAGTCGGCATTTGCAGCGCGTTTAGTCGTCAAAAATCAAAGGGTGATTTCGTTGGCTATTCTTACTGAGAAAACGGAAGATGCGAGACAGAGGAAAGGACGAGAGAGGGATAAGGAAGTGGAGAAGAAGCCAAGAGAGAGAGCGAGAGAGAGAAATAGAGAGACAATGTATAAGAGGAGAGAGAGAGAGAAAAAAAGAGAAAGAGAGTGAAAATGAGAGGCAAAGGGGTGATGAGAGTTGAAAGATGGGAGTTGAAAGAAAGGAATAAAAGAACAGGAGGGAGTGAGAGAGAAAAAGAAAAGACAGATATAGTGAGGCGAGAGAGAGAGAGAGAGAGAGAGAGAGAGAGAGAGAGAAAGAGAGAGAAGTGACTAAGAGCACGAGAGACAGAAAGAGAAAGAGAGAGAGAGAGGCGAGGGAGTGAGAGATGGAAGACGAGAGTTGAGAGAAAGGAAGAAGAGAGACAGAGTTAGTGAGAAGGAAAGCGAAAAGATGGAGGGAGTAAGAAAGTGAGAGAAAGAGAGAGAGAGAGAGTGATAGGTAGAGCGAGAGAAAGAAATGGAAAGAAGGGAGAAGGGAGCTACAGAGAGAAAGTGAGAGATACTTCAAGAAGGAATGTGGTTTGTGTGGTTAAGCTTTCTTCCTTTTTTGTGAACGTTCGATGACAACGATCAGACTCGGAGTGTGTATGTTTTTTGTGAATAAAATGTTCTCAGCAGCCAATAATCTACACGTTCAGTATGGTTTTTGTTAACTGAAAGTCAGTGAACTTCATTTCCTTCAAGTCTCCCTCTGCAAGCCAATTTAGTTTGATGCCGTCGCGCGCGAAATACACTGCGCAAATGAACAGGCTATTTTCGTGCAGGCATCTTGATTACGGTATCAAAATTTTTTGAATTAAATATTTACTTTTTTTCTATTTTTTTTATTTCGCAGACTTTTTTATTGTGTATTTTGGTATCCTTCATGTGTATAGGTTGTAACTCATGTTTTTCAGTCGATGAGAGACTGTGCAGCATCGCAGTCAAGGCAAGAAATACATTCAATGGAGTTCTGAGGAGGTAGGATGGTTTTTGTGTTTTTATCTCCTTTGTTTCGAAAAGAATGTATAGCTGAGTGAGCAAAAGCGGTGCTATTCTCAAATTCAACCCGAGGGTCATATATTTCCGAAAAAACTACAAGATTGTGAAGCTGAAATAAAGCTCGTTTGTTTAATTTTCCCTTGGTTTTTAAGTTTGCCGAAGTATGGTTGCTATACATGCTGGGGTCTAATGCGATATGTGATTGCGGAATTGAACGGTTTTTCTGTAAAATCTGAAAATCATTATTTTTCCGTGTTTAAATATAAAAACTGACTACTCGAATAGTCGGGCCTTTCTAGTAGTGTATCGTAACGAAGTAACGTTTCCAATGAGAAAATTCCTTAGACCAGTTGGACTGGCGCGTGTCCTTCATAAAATAGTTGATGTAAACATCTGTGTTTTGTTTAAGAAACTTTTCAATTTCTATGATTTAAAGTTCGTTCTAAGCATAACCTTCTATTTACAGAGGGTCATCTCTTTCCTCTTTCGACGTCAGCAATTTCCAGCGATGATGGACTTTTTCGATTAGGGATTGTCTTTCTGGGTCTGGCAGCAATAAGGAGAAGTGAGTGGATATTCCCTTTTCCGTATTAAGGTCAATTGTAGTTAACATCCATCAATATGTAATGTTTGTTTGTTGAGTGGGTTAGCACTATAGATTGGTGAAAACTATTATTAGTTGATTGTGCGCCGTTTACTGTTGAAAAGCTGTGACTTTTTGATTTATTCTGAGAAATTTTCGCAAAAAGAGTCAGACGCACCACACGTTTCATGTTTCATACGTAAATACTAGAGTTGGCACTAGCTGTGTTTGAAAACCATTAAACAGCACGGGTACAGCTAATATTATTTTCGTATGACCATGATCATGAAAAGGTGGTTAAAAAAGCCTGAGTAAACGGGCCGTTTTTTTTTTGCGAAATCTAGTCTGGGCCCCGTTTCTGCGGAAACGACAAAATATTGACACAGTTTCCACAAAATTTCGGACTTAAAATTATGAAATTTGAGGTTTTCAAATTTAAGTTTGTATTTCCTTTTTGAAGATAAAAGACTAACCTAGCTGATTTGTGACTGTGACTCATACATAGATGAGGTGAGCTTGTTTATTTACGCTGCTTTACGTAGATCATGCTCTCGCTGGACAGTTATGAAAATATATTGTTTAATTTTTCAAGTAGTTAATTTTTGCTATGTTCTTCCGTAAATTGATGGTCCGACTGTTAATGTACGGGATCAGTTACTACTGAATCCTGAATATCATTGTTTGCAGAGGTATCGTTGCCTGTTACCCGGCTGTCGAGGGATATCAAGAGCAGCAGACCGGTGGTGGCAGATAGGGAAGGTCGTCATTCAGCAGTAGTCCTGAGTATAGGTCAGTGTGGCATTTGGCATATTGGGTTCTTTTGAGCTATAGTGTTATGTGATATATTTGAAATTATAATTGACATTCACGTCGAACTTTGCTCGAATAGGCAGGAAAAATCGAGAAAAGGGCTCTCTTTTTGTCAGGCACAGGAAGAGCGGCCAATTCTACACGGAACTCGGTATTTCGTTAACCCTATCAGGTAACCTCAAACGGGTTACCTGGTTAACCCTTTTGTTAACCCCTTGTTAACCCTTTTTTACAATGTCTTTTGGGGGAAATTTGGGGTTAACAAGTGGTTAACAAACGGGTTAACCAAGTAACCCGGTTTCGGTTAACTGATTGGGTTAACGAAATACCGGGTTCCTTGTGGAATTGGCCGCTCTTCCTGTGCCTGACAAAAAGAGAGCCCTTTTCTCGATTTTTTCCTGCTTATTCGATAACACTATAGCTCAAAAGAACTCAATATACCACACTCACCTATACTCAGGACTACTGCTGAATGACGACCTATGCCAAGATGTCGGGGGTAGCGGTACCACAGTATACAGTAATGTCACATTACCGGTGAGTGACTTCACGCCAGGGTTAAGGCTGAAATAAATTTTTCTGTTCACCTCTACAAAGGATTAAAATACGGGCAGGCTGTCTATTTTTAATTTAAAAGAACTTTTGAACTTTGAACAGCCAGTTCGCATCCACCAACAAAGTAGTTCGAATAGTCGTAACAATTGGGTCCTTTTCCGTTTTAAAAGTGGGTCCTTTTTTCCGCCAAATTCGGGAGAAATGGTCTAGTTCTGATGTGTAATAATAATGTCTCCCCCATGTATTTCGTATTTGAAATTAAAAAAAAGAGCTTTTTTCGGAGGATAGTCGCTCTACTACCAGAGAGATACAAGGTTTTACGCTGTAGGCTATAAAAATACCAGCAATCATTAATTCCTGGGCTCATAACATCGCACCCGCTTCGGTACCATCGTCCATCACATACGCCTCTATTCGAACACGAGTTTTTATAATCATACACTACTTGAGTTTTTCAAATCAAACTATCTGAATGGTCATCCCTAAATTACGTCCTTTTACAGGTCCTCAGCCACTCATGTCCAGCAGCCAGTACCAGCTCAGAACCAGCATCCACAACAGGTGTGAGTATATACCATTCTTTTTGAAATTTTCGAACTGTGTTCCTGAATCTCACTTTTCTGGTTTTGTTTTTATCTGAAGTATATCAGTTTAGCTGGCTCACATTTTTTTTCGACATTTAGTTCTTTTACCCCAATACAATAGTTTGAGAGGGCCAGAATAGGATTCAAAAATTAGTATCCTTTTCGCCAAAAAAAATGAAAAGATGGCCACTTTGCTTTGATATTTTGATGTAAAATCTAAATGTCTCACGTATTTGGAACCAAAAACAAGTTCCCTTTTGTAGCATAGTTAACTGGTGTGTGCCAGTTTTTTAACGTTACTCGAGAGATATATAAATCTCTGTAATCACTAGTTTCAGAGTCCGTACTCTCTACTGCGATCCAGCTCTTCGAACAACGTTATTGACAAGGTGTGTTACTCATGTTTCAATAACTTTCTCATTTGGTTTGTACTAAAAGTTGTAAAAAAAAATTCAAAGTGGGTCCTTTTTCCGCCAAATTCGGGAGAAATGGTCTAATTCTGATGTGTAATCATAATGTCTCCCTCACGTTACACGTTTCTTCCGTTCTATACCTCGCTTCTCCGAGCGATACAAACGTGGAACATTGAATTGCGTGCTTCTAAAATGGAATATCGCCCGTCCCATCTAGTTTTGAATTCCTAAAGTGAGAAACAAGATATGCAAAAAGCCGAATACTGAATTGTATAGATTTTACTAGACGATCTTCTTTTTGAACTATCTTACTTGAACTATCTCACTTTGGAATGCTATATGTCGTTACAGTATTCCGACATTTTCCGCACTGAGCGGCAACGCTGGCAACGCTCTACACGGATATCAGGACAGTCTGTGGAGCGTGACATCACTGATACAGTGCGTTGAATATGTTATTTATTGTTGTGTCTAATGTTTCCATTGTTGTTATGTTTGTCATTTTATACTGTTACTGTGAATTTTGTTCTCTCGTTTTTGTTCGTTTTGACTGAAAGAAATAAAAGTTCTGATCATCAAAAACTTGAGCTTGTTCCATGGTCTCCATACTTTCGAAAAGAACAGGTGAATTCTCCAATTTGGTGTTGTTAAAGGGACGTTCATTCCCCTAGTATTGGCAGAGCTGGTTTCCTATTGACCGTTCGCGCGCTAGTTGCGCGCTGGATGCACTGTAGTCGCACGAAGCGAGGTCTACGAAATTAGTTCGCAACTGCTGGTGCATGCCCCCCGCAACTATCGTGCGCGCACTCAGCGAAATCCTTTCTCAGCAATCATTCCCACTGAGACCTCGGCAACGTCAATGAAAATTTTGGGCTGCTTTTCACCTCGTTAAGTTTTTCCAAAACACTAGAAGTTTCACCGAGCGGCTGCTAACCTTCTTTACAAGATGTGAACGGAGATATAACTTCATAAAATCTTTGTTTTCCTTGAAATATGTTCATTCAACATTTCATTGGCATACTGCTAAAGTCTCATTGCGAATGGCGAGAACTACGCCTATTCTATTGTACTTATATCCATCTGTACACGCCTTTCTTATGATGGAACAGCATCAGTTATGTGAAGAACAACATCACGATTATGGAAAACCTAATTGTATGTGCATTTCTGATTTATAAAATTTTTAGGGGAAACGTTGACGTTTACGGAAAACTCAAAGTTATGGGAATAGTTGAATATATTATATTCGATGGAGAGGTGGTCAAGTAAATTGTAGTTAAATGACCACATCGACCATTCGGTGACTATCAATCGAGCCAGGGCTGTCTACAATATTGGTCCAGAACTTAAAAAAAACTGCTAGATTGCAATTCCAGCTTGTTCTATCGTTTAGGATCACTATTCACAAATGCCAAGGTGTTTCTGCGGACAATTTAGTTGCTGTGCTGAACAACTGTTTTGAAAAGGTGAGTTTTTTCAATATCATCATTTGGTCCATTCCTAGAAAATGGATCAGTTTTACGCAAATGGTTCCCAGCATTGATTTGAAAACTTTATAATAATTCTAGTGCAGTATTGTATTCAAAACAATTACTACAAAATTGTGAAGTATGGTATAGTGAGTGCCAAACACAAAAGTTCCAAAGCAGGGCGCAAACCGCAAACCACTGCGCTAGTGAAGCACACAACGTGCGATCTTCGGAGTGAAGTACATATGTGCGTACACACGGAAAGTGAGATATACAGTACCGTTTCGCCTTTCCGTTGGCAATTAATTTCTGTGGTAATCTAAACAAACCCATCACGAGATCAAAATTACTGTTTTTCTTTCAGAAGTTCAAAACTCGACGTCCAACGTACTTGTGGAGCATATTTCTCTATACTCCAGTCATATACACTGGTTTTAAAAATTCTAAATGCTTCGAATAATTATTGATTTTCTATAAACAGTTGTACATTGGATATGAGTGGCATTCAGTGTGAGTTTGTTTCATTTTTATAGTTTTTCCTCAAACAGTTATATCGGATCGAAGCGCGCAAAAAGGGGTAACTGGAGAGATATAGTTTTCGACATTCCCACTGGGACTTTGACATCGTGCCAATGAATAATCAAAAGACAATTTTTCATAGAAAACACATTCATAAAAAATAATATTTTATAGAAAACACGAAATTCCGTTGGCACTTTGCCGAGGTCTCAGTGAGAATGACTGGAGAGATAGTTTGGCGATGATGGTTAGTGCTCAGACCTTATCTCGTTGGAACTTATTCAGTACGCGAGCGCAAAAAAATTGAATAAACAATATGTAACTATAATAAAATGAAAATAGAATAATTCTATTACATAGTGAACTAAAATTGATATATAACATATATGAAAGTTTTATGATTGATTAAGCTCAAAGCTAGTTTTTTATCAGAGAAATCACTTTTCTCCTTCAGAAGAATGTACGACCTACCTCCCTTAGACGAAACTAGTGATGTCATGACATGAGAACAAGCCGCTGAGAAGGACACTCATTGAAGAGAAGAATGGAAAATATTACAGTATCAAATAGATTATTCAGAGGAGACCACGGAGCAATTTAAATTGAATCTAAAATGTTATGAAAGTTGAAATGTCTGGCTTTACATCTCGAAAACATTCACAGGTTGGGGTGTTATAAGGAAATTTGGGCCCTAACATCAAGACCTCTCTATTCATATGTTGTTAGACCGGCAGAGTGATGTTTTTTTAAACTTTTATTTTGATAATAATACGTAGTCTTCTCTTTATTTTCATCAAACTTTATGGAGGAACAATAATTTTCACGTGAATTACAAGTATTCCGTCTAAACTAACCGACGATCTTCTTTTTTTAATGCTTTTCCAGTGTTCAGTAACACCGTTTGAAACAACCCCGTACTAATTGCACCACTAGGCTGAAGATATTGAAAACAAAAACTCATGAAAATGATCGAGAATACAACCTGACCTTTTCCACTCTGCCTTTAACCCCGACGTAAAAAGTATGAATGCGGCCTAAAAGTGTGATTACTAGTGGATTTAATTTTGTATACTGAGTTCATCCATGAATTCACCTTCAGGTAGTTCTTGAAAGAGCACGTTTGTTGTTTGCTAGTTTGGTGGAGAGTGAGAAGCTGAAGAAACATGTCAGAAACGATGATATGTGCTATCAATTTTCAGAAAACCGGCTAAGTTAGGATTTAATGGAGGTGAGTGCAACACCGTTGATGTGCCTTTTAACTAGCAAAAATTCCTGTAAACTCGAATTCGAACGTTCATTGAACTAGCTACTAGAAAGATGTATGTAACGAGGTGATTCACAAACGGGCAACCCCAAAACAAAGTTGATATACTAGAAGTGAATTGAACAGTCATGTAAAGTTAGCATTCTAATGAAGAATCCTGCACTTTCTCAATCTTGCACGTTTCTGAGTTCTGCTGTGTTTAACATGTGTTACGTGACTGGGAAAATAACTAACAGTATAATCCACACCTTCCATTCTTTATATTCAAACATTACAGATAGCACACGTAGGATCTTTCACGAACGAAGATGAAGTATTAGGAAGCCATTCTATAGTCGATCAGGAGCGGAGTATAGACCCCTGTGGACAAAAAATCGTCTTACTTTTCCTACTTTCAATTTGCTGTTTTTTGAATGCACCCTTCAGTGTTGTAATTGATAATTATTTCATTCCCTCTCATATAATGAACTTGTTTTTCATTTAGCTGATGGATTGATAAACATGTAAAACTCTGTTCAATAGTATTCAGCCTTGCATCAAAATTAGTTGTAACAAGTTGAATATTTCTTCTAAATTCTCACAAACTTACACGACTTTCTATTTGTTCCAAAAGTGTAACAGAATTGTGCTTCTGAAAAAACTGAGAAGACCGAAAAATCTGAGAATCATGATGAAAAATCATGAAAAATCGGAAAAAATGAAAAGACAAAAATCTGTGGCATTGGCATGTGAATGTCACGTGAGAGTGAAACAAAAGTGAAAAAAAGTAAAGTATACAAATACAAACATATGTGTCTTTTTCTAGTTTCAGAAACGCATAACAACTGAATGAGTGTACTTTGATCTCGAATGTAGAGTGTTTTACCATCTGAGTTGCGATCGGACTCCTCAACATATAGTTAGTGCCAAATTTATAAGTTTCTGACTCTCTTCGGAATCGAACCTGCGAGCAAAAGATTCGTAGCGAGGGCGTTTTCCGCAGCACTATTAGAGCACATAGAGGGCAAGCTTAGAAATCTAAGACATGTGTACGTACACAGCGGAAAGTGAGATATACAGTATCCTCCCGCCTTTCTGTTGGCAACGACTATAGTGTACGATATATGTGTGCCTTCCCTGAGAAATTGTTGGTCGTAACTATTGAAGGATTTCAGAACCTAGTATTTCGTTCAGATGCCTAGAGAAGAACCACCAGATCTGGTTTCAATACCGTACGGGTGTACACTCAATAATTGCAACTACCTAGTAGTAGAGTTATGCCGAGAAGACTGATTGACATCCTCCGTGGTGGTATCTTTCGTTTGGAGGTGGTTCTTACTAGTCGAAGCTGCGTGACGATTTACTCAACCCTGTACATTCTCTCCAGTGTTTGATCATGTTCTCACTAGCGTTGTGCAACTTTGTCTCCTTTGATTTGACACTGACTCTTTCAACACGTCTACAGGAATCCGATCTCATAAACTATGAAGTGCTCCATTCAATACATATCATCGTGCACTTTCTAAAACCACATTCGTTATTGTTGCGTTGGCGATGATGGGAGTATAATGAATTTGCATTAGGCTTGTATATTATGGCTTGCGTTGGCGAGAATCCACTATATATTTCGCTTACTTGGTCTGTCTGTCTGTCTGTCTGTCTGTCTGTTTGTTGAGGCAAATTCCATCATTTTTGCACTTTTAGCCGGAAAATGTGCCGAAAACTGAAGCCGGCGATTTTTCCAGCTAAGACGTGAGAGAACGTGCGCATTTCACTTCTCGAAATCGGTTGCTGCTGGGCAGTTGAGCACAATAGCAAGTGCATCTCAAGTAGACGAGTTTCACGCCGTCACGGTTAACAGGAATGGCTTAACAGGGTGGGAAAATGGGTATAAAAGCGCAGCGGGACGAGGGGAGAGCCATTCGAACGCTCTGTTCGCCCCGAGGATGCCCTGGACTGGACCTGCTGCCGTGAACTGGATGGCTGATGGTTGGGAGTGCTGCTGTAGGAGCCACTGGGGCTCCTGCTACCTGCCGGGTGCTGCTCACATGATGAAGAAGAGAAGAAGAATCTCTGCACCTCAAAAACTGTGGACAAAAAGAGATTTCTAATTTGTGTTGTTCTCGGGTTTTGCTGTTTTGAAACTAATTGTTATTACGGGTCATTTTCGCGCCCCATGTTAGAGAGAGAGGTCTCTCGCCCTGTGTTAGAGAAAGCTCCCGCGCCCTATGTTAAAGAGGTTTCGAGTTCTCTGTCAAGGGAAGGTCTCGCGTTCTATGTTAGGAGGGCGAAGTCTCGCGCCCTATGTTGAGAAGTCTCGCGCCCTATGTTGAGGAGTCTCGCGCCCTATGTTGAGAAGTCTCGCGCCCTATGTTGAGAAGTCTCGCGCCCTATGTTAGGGAGAAGTCTCACGCCCTATGTTGAGAAGTCTCGCGCCCTATGTTAGGGAGAAGTCTCGCGCCCTATGTTAGGAAAAAGTCTCGCGCCCTATGTTGAGAAGTCTCGTGCTCTATGTTAGAGAGAGATCTCGCGCCCTACGTTGAAAATTTTCGCGCTCTATGTTAGAAAGAGATCTCGCGCCCTATGTTAAAAAGTCTCGCGCTTTATGTTGGAGAGAGATGTCCCGCTTTATGTAGTAGAAATCATTGTGTCTCATGTTGATAAAAACGTGATTGACATGGTTGAGACAAATGTGAGTTCAGCAAATGGAGCGAAAATTAAACAACTCCTATAAGAGCTCGCCAGCCTGGAATAAAAACAAGGGAGGCGGAGGCGGCTTTAGCCGCCGGCGACCTACCTTGTCTCTATATATAATTCCCTTGCTTGGTCTGTGTGTGTGTAACAATTCACACACTTTTGTACTTTTGGTCGAAAATCGAGGGAAAATCACACAGTTTTGTCCTTTTGGTCGAGATGGGAATGGGAGGCGTGAGCGAACGTGATTGAGATGCTTTTCATTTTCATTTCGGCTGGATAGGCGCTCGGTAGTGCTGCGATTTTTCGGCTATTATATATTGGATTAATTGTATTTATCAATGAAAAGAGGCTGCAATGTACTGAAAGGTGAGAGTTGATTTTTTATTCATGTGTTTGAATAATTAGGTCACTCTCTGTATTGATAATGTGTATGATATTGCTTACTGATGCTCTCAAAATCTATTTTTGTAGAAAGGGGTATTGTATCCGTTTTGTATGCTCTGTTTATTCAGGAACAGTGTACAAAAAGAGAGAGAAAGAGAGAGAGAGAGAGAGAGAGAGAGAGAGAGAAATAGAGACGAAAAAAGTAGGAAATTTATAACTGTCTATGTAAACCCCACTGTTCTCATTTTCACTATTTATGTAAGTCTCACTGTTCTAATTTTTGCTGTGTATGTGAACGCACTGTTTCCATTCGGCTGATGCTGGAAAATTATTTTGACCGTAAATAGACATAGAGGGAGAGAGAGGGTGAGAAAATAAGTCGTGCCTCCTTTGTTTTGCATTTTCGCTGTGTTTGTAAATTTCCAGGTTTTCATTTTAGCTGTATATGTGAGTCCCAATGTTCCCATTCTCGCTGTCTATGTGAGTCCCAATGTTTTCATTCTTGCTGTCTATGTGAGTCCCATTGTTTTCATTTTAGCTGTGTATGTGATCCCTACTGTCCACATTTTTGCTGGCTATGTGCGTCCCAATGTTCCCATTCTCGCTGTCTATGTGAGTCCCAATGTTTTCATTTTAGTTGTGTATGTGATCCCTACTGTCCACATTTTTGCTGGCTATGTGCGTCCCAATGTTCCCATTCTCGCTGTCTATGTGAGTCCCAATGTTTTCATTTCCATTGTCTATGTAAATTTCACTCTCGTCATTTTCGCTGTCTGTGTGAGCCTTATTGTTTCTATTTTTGCTGTCTAAGTGAGCCCCACTGTTCCCAGTTTCGCTTTCTATGTGTGTTGTTATGCTGTTTCAAAAGTAATTGTTGTCACAGGTCCCATGTTAGAGAGAGGTCTCGCGCTCTATGCTAGAGGGAGGACTCGCGCTCTATGTTAGGGAGAAGTCCCGCGCTCTATGTTAAGGAGAACTCCCGCTCTCTATGTTAAGGAGGACTCCCGCGCTTCATGTTGAGAAGAACTACCACGCTCTATGTTAGGGAGAACTCCCGCGCTCTATGTTGAGGAGAACTACCACGCTCTATGTTAGGGAGAACTCCCGCGCTCTATGTTGAGGAGAACTACCACGCTCTATGTTAGGGAGAACTCCCGCGCTCTATGTTGAGGAGAACTACCACGCTCTATGTTAGGGAGAACTCCCGCGCTCTATGTTGAGGAGAACTACCACGCTCTATGTTAGGGAGAACTCCCGCGCTCTATGTTGAGGAGAACTACCACGCTCTATGTTGAGGAGAACTACCACGCTCTATGTTGAGGAGAACTACCGCACTCTACGTAAACGAGAACTATCGCGTTCGATTACTTTTTGAGACGCAAATAAAGAAGAAACTTCTCGACGCTACCATCGGCCTAGAATCATCAAGGGAGGGGCCCGGGCGTTAGCCCGGGGTACCTTCCTTGATGATTCTAGGCTCACAGTTGACAATCACACAGTTAAATCACACTCTCAGTTGACTCACAGTTGGCTCACAGTTGACAATCACACAGTTAAATGACAATCACTTATGACAATCACACAGTTAAAAAGCTCTGTTTATTCAGGAACAGTGTAAAAAGAGAGAGAGGAAGAGAGAGAAAGAGAGAAAGAGAGAGAGGGAAAAAAGAGAGACGAAAAAAGAAAACGCAGGAAATTTTATATTGTTTATGTAAGCCCCACTGTTCCCATTTTCACTGTCTATGTGAGCCCCACCGTTCCCATTTTCATCGTTCATGTGAGCCCCACTGTTCCCTTTCGGCTGTTGCTGGAAAATTATTTTCACCCCAGTAAATAGAGAGAGAGAGAGAGAGAGAGAGAGAAAACGAGAGCCAGGGAGAGCAAGGTTAAGCGCTCTATGTTAAGAAGAGGTGTCGCTCTCTATGTTAGGAAGAGATGTCGCGCTCTATGTTGAGAAGAGGTGTCGCGCTCTATGTTAGGTAGAGATGTCGTACTCTATATTAAGAAGAGGTCTCGCGCTCTATGTTAGGGAGAGACATCGTGCTCTGTGTTAGGGAGAGATGTCGTACTCTATATTAAGAAGAGGTGTCGCACTCTATGTTCAGGAGAGATGTCGCGCTCTAAGTTAAGAAGAGGTGTCGCACTCTATGTTAGGGAGGGATGTGGCGCTCTATGTTAGGAAAAGATGTCGCGCTCTATGTTAGGGAGAGATGTCGTACTCTATATTAAGAAGAGGTGTCGCGCTCTATGTTAGGAAGAGATGTCGCGCTCTATGTTAAGAAGAGGTGTCGCGCTCTATGTTAGGAAGAGATGTCGCGCTCTATGTTAAGAAGAGGTGTCGCGATCTATGTTAGGAAGAGATGTCGCAGTCTATGTTAGGGAGATATCGTTCTCTATGTTAGCAAGAGTGTGGCGTTGTCAAAAACATGATACAAACCGTTGAGAAAAATGTGGGTTCGGTGAATAGGGTGAAAAATATACAAATACTCCTAGGAGCTCTCGCCAGCCTGGAGTAAAAACAAGGGAGGCGGAGGCGGCTTTAGCCGCCGGCGATCTACCTTGTCTACTAATATAAATGGGTAGTTTGGTCTGTGTGAAGGAAAAAGTGTGTGATTCCAATGATGCATTTGCCCTTTTGGTCGAGAAATGAGCGAAAAGTTGCACTCTGTAGTTGGTTTTGGGGAGAAGCGCGTGAGCGATACGTGCTTTTGCTGATTTTCATTTTTGCCCACTTTGAATAAGCTGCGACTGGGTTGCAGTTTTGGCTGTGAGCCTTCTCAATAAAGGACGAGTTTCACGTCAGAATAGACTGGAGAGACGGGTCTAACAAAGAGTGCACGTGCGTGGAAAAATCAAGCATATAATCGCGGCGCTGAGCGGAGAGAGCCATTCGAACGGTGTGTTCGCTCGAAGGATGGCTGCTCTGGACGGGACTGGGCGGATGGACGAAGACGGATCTACTCTCGGAGAAGCTGCTGAGCCGGTCGCCCGTGGAGAGGAAAACCGCTGTTCAAGACCGGAGAACCAAGAAGAACCTCAACACCCAGAAACAAGTAGACAAAAAGAGATTTTTTCCATGTTGTTACTGCTCTATGATTGAGCTTACGGTTACGGAATATGGCTGGAAGAGGTGGTGAAAGGTGGAGAAAATCATTTCGAAATAATATTTCAGACCGTTGCATTTAAACCTTTTCGGGAAATGTTTAGGTTGTCGTGCTCATGTCATGTTGAAAAAAAATCGTCTCACTCTCTGATATAAAGGGGCTCTCGCGCTCCATGTTAAAGATAGCTCGCGCGCTGTATGTTCAGGTGAACTATGGTGCAAGAAGAGCTCTATGTTGAGAAACTAACTCACGCTCTGTTAGGTATAATTGTCGCGCTCTATGTGAAAGAAAGGTCTCGCGCTCTATGTTAGGAAGAGATGTCGCGCTCTATTTTAGGGCGAAGAAATAACGCGCTATACGTTAGGGAGGATGTCGCGCTCTATTTCAGGGTGAAGAGATGTCGCGCTCTATGTTGGGGAGGAAGTCGTGTTCTATGTAAGTATATTAGGGAGAAATGTTACGCTCTATGTGAAAGAAAGGTCTCGCGCTCTATGTTAGGGAGAGATTTCGCGCTCTATGTTGAGGAGAGCTGTTGCGCTTTATGTTAGGGAGAGCAGTCGCGCTCTATGTTAGGGAAAGATGTCGCGCTCTTTGTTAGGGAGATATGTCGCGCTCTATGTTAGGGAGAAGAGAGGTCGCGCTCTATGTTGGGGAGGAAGTCGTGTTCTATGTAAGTATGTCAGGGAGAAATGTTGCGCTCCATGTTAGGTAGAGTGTGGCTCTAAATGTTGTAGAAACATTGCGCCCCACGTTGAGAAAAACGTGATTTAAATTGTTGATAAATCGTCGGAAAATAGGGTGAAAATTGGACAAATACTCCGAGAAGCTCTCGCCAGCCTGGAGTTAAAACAAGGGAGGAGGAGGCGGCTTTAGCCGCCGGCGCCTACCTTGTAATATATATTCAAATACTAATGTTCAACCCTCTCCGATACAACATCGTACAAAAAGTGAACTGTGAACAATTTAAATTTCATGGCAATTTTTTTCTCTATTCTTCTTCTCTTTCTCTGATGAGCTAGTGCCACATTCTTTGAGTGTAGATAAATGAATAAATAAAATAAATAAATGTATGCTTTTCTGAAGCATCAAACTACAGAAACTACACATCAGCCCAGTTCGACATGGAAAGAAAGCGTGAAAGGAAAAAAAAAGAGAAGAAGAAAAGAGAGATGCATGCTGTCCTATCTAGATGTGTTTGTAGTTCGGTCTCGTTTTAGCCAAAATTTGTAATGAATGGTGAGATTTAAATATTTTTTGTCCCTCTTATTGCGAGGTACTGACTGCCGGGTGAATCCTTCATTATGTTGTTTGCAAACTGAGCTAAACTATTCTCGAAGTAAGTCATTAAGGTTAGCATTCTAAGGAGGAATCGTGCACTTCGTCATAACACGTTTCTGAGTTCTTCTGTGTCCAAACGTTTCACATGACTATACGGTTGACTGAAAGTATAAGAACAAGCGTCGTTGCAGAACAGTGAATCACTGTTTGGTGGGGGTTCGATATCTTCAATAAAAGCGTATACGGTATTCTGTACTATCCCGCTGTTTCTGTAACTTGATCCTACGTTTCTATGAAAACTCAAAACCACGGTGTGTGGACCAAACGTTAATCTAAGAAGCGTTTTTAGTGTAAGCGGAATGTTCTCAACGATTTAGCACTTATTTTTCGAATCAGTGTGTCAGGACGATCATGAAAATTGCGAGATTAGATTTTTTATTTCCATTTTGAGTTATTGTCCTCCTTTTCTAGGCAGTTCAATCTCAACAACTAATTGTCTCTCACTTTACATCGTTGTTTATACAAATTGTCCTCATTTTCTATATTTTCGGTGAAATAATGGATCAATAGATGGGAAATAATGAGCAACATTCCTCAAGGTAACATTCATTTGATTCCTCTCAGCTATTTATAAGTCCTGTTCCATTTTCAAACCAGACTTTAACCCAAGTTTCACTATGACATTTCTTCTGGTACATATACTTATTGAAAAAGATGTGTCGGAGCTGTTATAGGTCATGCCCACTCGTTTCACAGCCATGTTCTACACCTCTCTTTGTGAAAATCCTTCCGTAAAACTATAACATATCTGACTGATTCAAAACTTACAAGTTCTGTTGTAGTGTATGTTCAAAACCGAATTTCGTCCTTTTCATGCTTCCGGAATATATTTGAGTTCTGAGACATTGTGAAACTACTCATAGCTGGCCAACAGTATTACCCAGGTGTTCTATTTGAATTGTGACGGAAATAAAGATAAATATTGACAGATTTATGCATTAGAAATGATAATCACAGTACAAGTATACATTCCGATTCGCTCGTTGCTATGTGTCTATACGTGGTACGTGCCAAGTTGGAATCATTCCTTCTGTAAATGGAGGAACGACTTCTCGTAGATCAGCATCTGAAGCTGAACTACTCCAGCTGTTTCGGAGTTCCAACTTTCTTCGGGCACTGTCAGTAGCCAAGTAGCATTCAGTCCGAGACAGAGAACATCTGAACGAAATGATAATCGTGAAATGATTCGTGAAAATTACGGCTAAGTCCTGCTTTGGAATGAGATAATTGAATTTATCAGAAACTTGTACATTAAAACTGACCAATCGCATCATTCTGTGCATCAGCTAGTGCATTTCAGCCTGTAGAAGTTCGAAGTTTTCGGCGTGGCTGAGGGTACATATTTGTCCAATGAAAGAACGTCCAATGGCCATTTTGATGTGTAGTTTGTAGGTTGGTTCCTAAAAAGACTGTAGTCTGGTCGTTAAATACATCATAATTCATATATGATATCTAGAATACAAGAAACCAGAGTGCAAAGGCAACAGATAGTATAGGGTTTTTCAAACCGTCGTGGACACCGTACCATCAATTTTGTGAAGGCTGAGGTTTGGCGAGAGGCCAGCCAGTCTGCGTATCATCGATCTACACACTCTCTCAACCGCTGGCAGATAGTCAACGACCGCTCGCCCCGCATCGCTCAATCAATTGAACCCTCTGCTGTCTTTATGGGGGAAATGGCGACTATATATACTCACCACTAAAACTGTGCAGGCATAATGTGCATTCTACCAGAGATCCAACGGATGTCATTATTTTGTGCAAAGCGGAGATTTGAATATTTGCAGTTTATTGGAATAGAGTCCGCAAATCAACTTAGTTCCTATTTCATTTAAAGAAGGTCGATTATGTGGTCTAATCTCAACGCTTCAGTCCTTTAAACCGTGATACATTTTTCAATTGCAGTTTAAAGGACCGTTAACACGGGATTACTCCACATAATTGTTTTAAAATGCAAAGATGGTAGAGTACATGTCGATGAAAATAAAATGTACCTTGAACAATGTCACCAGTCATGGGAACCGCGAAAATCCGGTATGTGTAACTCTTGTAGTAGCCAGCATCGAAAGTATAGACAGCGAACCAACTTAGCGATTTCTAATCCGCTCTAAACATCGCATTCATAAAATTACATATAATTCTCACATTAAAATTACAACAATAGTACTCTGTTACTGCAGACACAGTAAAACGTCAAATTCTCAGGAGGCAATTTCTAATGAGATATTATATACTTTGGTTCCAAACTTTTAGAGTTTGTACTACTGAAGGTACAGATGACCAAAATTTGAAGAAAATCCATAGCGTCAACGAATGAAACTTTGAGCTTGAAGTTTAAGCATATTACTGTAGAGGGTGGAACGAGTATAATTACTTACAATGGAACCGCTGCTGAAAAATCGAAGGAAACGTAGTTTAATTGAAAAAGTGTTAATGCTCACCTCGTTTCGAAATTATTACTTAAATATATTGAAACCAGCATATATGTCTGATTTGACCAGTCTGCTTGAAACGAAACGAGAAAAACGCTTTAAATAAAACTAACCTGACAATAAGAATATGGTAAATGTTTTAAAAAAAGTAAGTACGACTACTTTCCAGATTTGTATGCTCCAGTAGTAAGAATAAGATAGGGCTGAAGGTTACACGAAGATGCCCCGCCCACTAGTTAATTGGGGTTTCTGTTTTAGGTAGCACACCTGGGTAATAATACTGAGAAAGCGAAAGGTAATTCGGCCTTACCAAAAAACTCAATTATGTCCTTAAAGTACAGATAGAAAGCAAACTATGTAAACTGTTTCTTATAGAATAAGATACAGAAATGATAAAGATAACTTTTCCCTCTTACTTAAAACGTTGAGAGACATAATCATGTGTTCACGTTTTTCACGTAGCTCAATTATGCTATTTCACGTTCCAAGGATAGCTTTCTAGTACGAATCTTCATTTAATGAAAAAACGCATCGGAACACTCTTTGTAAAAGAAAATAGGAACGAATTGTACAAGGTGTTTAACTTTTCAATGAAGTTCACTGGTCTAAACGCAAGAATGTTTTGCATTTCTACTTTAGGGGTCTCGATGAAAACTAAAATAATCTAATAGTCACAACCATAGCTATGCTGTTCTGCGAAATACAGCGCGTGTTCTAAGAAATGAAATATTTAACCATGCGAGTCGCAAGAGATTGGCGAAAAACAGACGGTTACAGAAAACATCTATAGTAGAAGTCAATTCAATTATAGTCGTCGCCAACGGAAAGGCGGGAGGGTACTGTATATTTCACTTGCCGCTGTGTACGCACACATGTCTTCGATTCCAAAACATGCCCGTTATGCCCTATAATAGCGCAGTGGTTAGCGGCCTGTTACGAATCTTTTGCCCTCAGGTTCGATTCCGGTGAGAGATGGAAATATATAAATTTGGCATCCACTTTATCACGTAAACTTAGCATTCTAATGAGGAATTGTGCACTTTGTCATGGCACATTTTTGAGTTCTGCTGTGTTTAACATGTTTTATGTGACTGTGCGATTGACTAACAGTACATGAGTAGTGTATAGTGCACATCCTATCTACTGAGGCTCCTACCGTACACAATCAATGTCCTTTTTCGAGAGTAAAACATATATTTCGAACACTCTTCTCAATAGGGAATCGAAATTGGATGCAAAAGTTGATAATTTGTCCCATAACACTAACTATTTACGAGTATAAAACCGACTGAAAGTTCTGTAATCTTACTATAACAGCCTAAGTAGGAACAGAAAAGGATATATTTCGCCTCTAACTTTTCTGAGTTGCAAAACAAAAAGTTTTTTTCATTTTGACTTTGACCATCGCCACTAAATTTGACCATCATTACACGTTTTTCAACATGTTTTTCTGTGTTTGTAGTTCGATCACATTCCTGAAGCTGTAAGTTCCTCTGTGTTTTGGGTTTCGATTTATCATAATTTGGTTTCTATCTGTATTTTTAGGACATAATTGAGTTTTCTGGTGAAGCCCAGTTACCTCTTGCTTTCTCAATATTATTGCCCAGGTGTGGTACCCAAAACAGAAACCCCAATTAACTTGTGGGCGGGGCATCTTGGTGTAATCGTCCACCCTATCTTATTTTCATTACTAGAGCATACATCTCTGAAAAGTAGCCGTACATACTACTTCAAGAAGAATCACTAAATTCTTTCTATCAGGTTAGTTTTCTACTTACTTCGTCCAAAACATCTGCAGTGTTCTTCATGGCCATAATGTTTTAGCGAGAATATAAAGTTTGTACTAATTTACTGAATATTATCTGTGCTGTTAATTTAAACATATTACTTTTAAAAACTATCTCAGGTGTGTTCATGAACATGATGTTTCAGTGATTCCAAATATCGTAGTGATTGACCAAATACTGGCTATAATAAGTGTTTGTTACGCATTTTCATTATTCTTTGTTTCTCTTCCCAGGTTCGCACATCTTACTGGGTTATGTACACATCAGGTTCATCTGCCCCGAGTTACAACACTCTTCTCAGGTCACAGCTTGTGGGGGGCGTGGTTACAGGGCGCTCGCGAACTCTGAGAGAGTTTTTCCATATCAGTACTCTACTACCACACCCCAACTCGCGGTGTATTGTGCTTTTCCATAGATGTCTCCATAATATATGAACATAGTTTGTACCTTTTTCACGATGTTTTTCTGTATGTCTGTTTCTTTTAGCTCGCTTAGTTACTGATCAGTGCCTGATGTGTTCAGAATTGTGTTTTTCAGCTATGGATGCTTTGCTGACTTTGGCTTTGGAGTGCCATATCTGTCTGAGTGTGTACTCAGGTGAGTAGTGAACAGTTATTGAATCAATTTGTTTTTTTCCAGCTTAGCGGACTCATCGTAGTTACCACAAAACTCTAGCCTAAACAGACCTCGGCTAGTTCTCCGTTAATTCAACCAACCATTTGCACATTAACTAACCGGATAGTTCAGCGTTTCGCGAGTGCGGTATACGGTTATCGTTGAAGTTGGGCTAAGTAAAATTATGACACCGCCATGGTCTAATGATGATTCTTGCAGATGCGCGCCGGGCAATCACGACCCGATGTGGGCACACCATGTGTCACGTGTGCAGGGAGGAACTGTGAGTTTCAATGTTTTATTTTCCTAGTGAATACATATAAGTGTTATTACACGTGGAAAGACGTGAACCTGCATTAGGAGCTGGAATGGTATGACTGAGCACACTAAACAACTGATAGTATGTTCATTTTTCTTCCTGACAACATCGGCAGTAGGTATACAAAGGTTCTAGGCTGTACTGCGTAAAGGTTATGGAAAACATCAATGTTTTCTGTGGTCGATCCAGTATAGATATTTGTGAAACCCGTTTTCGAAGCACCGGAAAGTGGTCGCTGGGAGCTAAAGTGTGATACGGTAAGAGGCTCCTAGGACTGGTGTCCACTATAACCGAAAATGTTCCCAGGATGAGGTCTCCCAACGGCAACCGCTGCCCGGACTGCAGAGACCAGAAGGCGTTAGTGAAGGTGGCCCAAGCTAGGCAGCTCACCGGTTAGTTATCAACTTTGTTTTACGCATTGATATCTTAGAATTACAGAAGCTGAGTTAAGAAAGACAATCGGGTAGCTATCTGTTACTGTGATTCAGACTATAAATGCTCTGTACTGTTAATTTAAAGACCTCATGGGTGTAAACTAACGAACTCTATAATGGGAACAAATTAAATAGTTGTGCTGGTAGGATGATGGTCGCAGGGTTTGATCCAGCCGGTAATACACGCAAAATGAACACTTCCAGAGGCTGCGGTTCTCTTGATTGCCGCCGCCGCGGCCGCCGCCGCTCTTGCCGCCGCCGCCGCGGCTCCGGCCTTTGTATTATATTTTGTAATTTTTACCAATTTGAGGAATTCACAGGTATTGAGCTGAAGTACAAGAAGCTTGGTGGTGAATCGTGAGTATTCCGACTCAATAACCATCACACCAATGCTAAAAATCTTCTAATTGCAGGTCTACGACGAGACCCAGTGCGAATTGCCGTTTTGGAGCGTGAAGGATACACTGTGGTGCAGATTTGGGAGCACGACATCGAGAAAGAGCTACTGGGAAATGTGACAATGCGCGAGTTTTTCAAGGAGTGCGTCCATCTTGAACGTCTCATCCCCCGTGACGCCTTCATGGGTGGGCGCACGCAGACCTACCAGCTGCTTGCCGAGCCCGATAGGTCCAAGGGGCAGACAATCGAGTACCTTGATTTTTGCTCTCTGTTTCTCTACGTGTCGTCATCGGTGGCGTCGTACCCCATCGGCTATCCGGAGATCATTACATTCGATTTCGAGCCGTTCGTGGCAGGGCAACCATCACCGTACAGAGGACTGATCAGATGCGACGTCCTACCGCCACGGAATCTTCGGTATCCTATCATTGGAATGCGCCACAACGAGAAACTTGTCTACGCCAATTGTCGGACGTGTGCGGAGAGCGGTACCGACGGCTGCTTCCACAACAATCCCTCAGAGCGGGCACTTCACGTGACTGTCTGCGACGTGGAGCTCACCTTGGCACTTCAGCATGGGTACGAAGTACTGGAGGTCTATAGAGTCTGGTCCTGGGACGAAGAGCGTTGGGAGACTGGAGGCCTCTTTGGAATTCATAACGACGGACAGCAGAAATTGGGGCCACCGTACCATTTATGACCAGCTCAGCTTTGGAGGGGTTCTCGAGAGCATCTCTCATGGCACTCACCCTGATTATTATCTAAAACAAAGGTTGGAGATGTTTTTAGTCGTAACTTATGAATTTCTTATAGTTTTTGGGCCGGGCCAATAAATCCTCATAAATGGCCACCTTTTCATCATCGGGGAGGGTTTTGCTAGTTGCTACCTTGGTCATCTTTTCCTGGAGAGACGCCACATGTTTTGTCTCCTCATCAATGGGAACCAGTTTGAACTTGTGATGCAGCTTCATAGTCGGGAAATTGCTAGGACAGGCGTTATAAGTGCGCAAATCTCACTTTCGTCCAGTTTTCCCAAAAATTGTCGAGCACGGGATGAGCTACGCTCTTTCGATAATGCGTAAACAAGGGGTAAAGAAGGCTTCAGAATCTTACGCTCTTTATTAGTCAGAAATACTTTATTGTTTTCCAACAAATTGTATACAATCTCCACAAGTAGGCCAATCTCTTGAGGGAATGCGGTTTTGAGGGCTCGATTGTTTCTCGAACAATCTTGTAGAAATGCTGCGTGCTTTCGAATACGACTGCTCATAACACGTGCACACGTGTAAATGAACCGGTATTTAGTATTTAATGTCTGGTATTCTCTGGAACATTTGTGAAACTTTCAAAAACATTTACCCAACATTCCAAAACTTTGGGGCAGCATTGGAGAACATTTACCTAACATTCTGCAACATTTACCCAACATTCCAAAACTTTAGGGCAACATTCGAGAACATTTACCCAACTTTCCAAAACATTTATCCGACATTCTTTACCTAAAATTTTGCAACATTGTACTGTCATTACAGGACATTTCGAAACCTTTTCTATTATTTGTATAACTGCCAAGCAGATTTTTCAAACTATTCATTACAAATATATTATCCACGAGAATTGTACACTGTAGGATTTCCACTAGTAATATCTGTTAGTAGTCTGTACTTTGATTCGGTGAGCGGGTGGTTATCAACAACCAGGTGGTTGTACGGAACGGACATGGCATCATCGTAGGCCTCGAGCGCAGCTTTCCAAGTGTCTCCAAACTGTTGTATTAGAATATTTTTAACCTGCATTTTGTCGGAGTGACTTTTCAAGAGTATTATCGTGCGCAGCGCGGAGCGCTGCGCAGATTAGTTTTTGTTCAAAGGTCTGCAGACATTACAAAACAGATTATTACAATTTTCTTCAAAGTACGTCGACCATTTTCTTAGATTTTTGCATGAATCACTGAAGGGCAACACGTCTACAAGATACTAAGTTCACGTTCCGAGTAGAATTTACTGAGAGGAGTTAGAGGGCCCAACGTCTCGCGAAAATGGCTTCCGTGCGGGGCGGCGGCGGCGGCGGCGGCGCCGGCGACAAAAGTGTCCGCCTCCTCAAATCTCGGCATAGTTCCTCACAAAATTAACTTATTCAAAAAATTCTTACATTATTGAAAAGCTCTAAAAAAGTTGAGGTATACGTATTTTCCAGGTATGTCTGAAATTTGAATATTACGTGTGAGAGAGCCGAAAATGGTCTCGCAAAAAATCATGGATAGACCGGTTTCGTGAAAATAAAAATGAAAGAAGAGTTTAACGTGTAGTAGGAAGACGTTTACCAATGAAGAACTCATGGCAGGCGGGTACAGCTTGGTTTTCACTCCTATTCACATGTCTGATTGGCGGACTGGATAAACGCTCTATTCACGCACGGCGAACGAAGGTTTGATTCCTGCCTGGAGTCTAGAGTGGAAAATTTGCTATCACTTGAACGAGATTACAACTACACCAAACGTTCTGCACTACGGCACGGTTTAAAACTCCAATAGAAAAACATAACATTCCTTGTTTAGCTTATTGTTCGAAAATATCATTTTTTATCAAAAAAAGGCCGTTACTTCGTAACCATAGAAAAAAAGTTCAATTAGTATGAAAAAACGAGTGTAAAGAAAGTAAAGATTAGTTTTGGATAATTATGTACAAGAAATATAAAAGAAGTCCAATAAAAATATTTTGAGGAAAATGCTAATCTCGCTTCTCTTGAAAACAACGGAGTAAAAGCTAGATTATTGTGAGTCGCAGTCAGAAGTTTTCTTCCGACAACTAAACACTCGGTATCCTTTTTTTGAAATTCTAAACCGAGCGAGATTAGAGTTTTCCTCAAAATATTTTTATTGGACTTCTTTTATATTTCTTGTACATAATTATCCAAAACTAATCTTTACTTTCTTTACACTCGTTTTTTCATACTAATGTAGGTACTGTTGATGCGGCTGGTTCTGTCCAGAGGGAATGCAGATTGTACTAGATTAAACACAGCACAATTGAGATGATGCGCGTAAACACAGAACAAGTCGTTGAGTAGCTCACGGCCGGCCCTGTCCCGCGAGAAAGGCGACTGTAGATCATCTAGAACAATGACCTCTGACCTTTGTGTTCCTTGATTAAGTTGATGTCGGGAGCCCCCTCGATGGCCATAACCTTCGGATTTTTTCTCGGAATACCATCATTATCGATTGCATAGAACCAAAAAATAATATCAATTGTACCGCCAAAGTACTCATCTGCATTATCGATCATTTTACGCATGAGTGTTGTCTTGCCGCTTTGTGTAGCTCCGATTACTGTTGTCTGCGACGGGAACTTAAACGTAAACACCATAGTAGCCCGCGAAGAAGCTGTCTGATATCCCGGAGCCCTGTAAGACACAACACGCCCGTGAACATGCACATTTGCAAATGGTCATTTACGTAAGTGCGCGTCTATAAGTCGGCTGCACAATGGATTTCTGTTTGACGCTCCCGGCTAGCGTCGCGTCTGATCCAAAAAACACGTCATCTCGCTTTACCACTCGGCTGCCCGAGACACTGTCGTTGAAGAAAGGCCGGCATGTAATTGGCTTGACCGATATAACTTACCCCTACAGTAACACTAATATGAATTCGGATACCTCGTATACAATACTGCTCAAGGACAAAAGTACGTTTCGTGTAGTGGTACCACATGGGCATTATGGTACTGGTGAACACATTCAGGAGATTTTGAGGCTACCCAAGCGTAACAAACGTAAATCCCCAGAGGAGGGCGACCCAGCAAAAAATGAGGGGAAGAAAGATAAAACCAGTGACCCACCCGCATCGAAACCAGCGGTCAAAACTACTACTAAAGCGGTGGCTACACCCGCAGCAGCGGTAAAAACGAACAACACCACATCTACACCCGCCGCCGCAACTCCTGCGGTAAAATCTAGCGAGGCTGCGGCTACACCCGCAGTAGCCACTCCTGTGGTAAAAACAACAAATATCGCAGCTAAACCCGCCGCAGCAACTCCTGCGGTAAAATCTAGCAAGGCTGCGACTACGCCCGCAGCAGCCACTCCTGTGGTAAAAACAACAAATATCGCAGCTAAACCCGCCGCAGCAACTCCTGCGGTAAAATCTAGCGAGGCTGCGGCTTCACCCGCAGTAGCCACTCCTGTGGTAAAAACAACAAATATCGCAGCTAAACCCGCCGCAGCAACTCCTGCGGTAAAATCTAGCGAGGCTGCGGCTTCACCCGCAGTAGCCACTCCTGTGGTAAAAACAACAAATATCGCAGCTACACCCGCCGCCGCAACTCCTGCGGTGAAATCTAGCGAGGCTGCGGCTACACCCGCAGTAGCCACTCCTGTGGTAAAAACAACAAATATCGCAGCTAAACCCGCCGCAGCAACTCCTGCGGTAAAATCTAGCGAGGCTGCGGCTTCACCCGCAGTAGCCACTCCTGTGGTAAAAACAACAAATATCGCAGCTACACCCGCCGCAGCAACTCCTGCGGTAAAATCTAGCGAGGCTGCGGCTTCACCCGCAGTAGCCACTCCTGTGGTAAAAACAACAAATATCGCAGCTACACCCGCCGCAGCAACTCCTGCGGTAAAATCTAGCGAGGCTGCGGCTTCACCCGCAGTAGCCACTCCTGTGGTAAAAACAACAAATATCGCAGCTAAACCCGCCGCAGCAACTCCTGCGGTAAAATCTAGCGATTCTGCGGCTACACCCGCAGTAGCCACTCCTGTGGTAAAAACAACAAATATCGCAGCTACACCCGCCGCAGCAACTCCTGCGGTAAAATCTAGCGAGGCTGCGGCTTCACCCGCAGTAGCCACTCCTGTGGTAAAAACAACAAATATCGCAGCTAAACCCGCCGCAGCAACTCCTGCGGTAAAATCTAGCGAGGCTGCGGCTTCACCCGCAGTAGCCACTCCTGTGGTAAAAACAACAAATATCGCAGCTACACCCGCCGCAGCAACTCCTGCGGTAAAATCTAGCGAGGCTGCGGCTTCACCCGCAGTAGCCACTCCTGTGGTAAAAACAACAAATATCGCAGCTAAACCCGCCGCAGCAACTCCTGCGGTAAAATCTAGCGAGGCTGCGGCTTCACCCGCAGTAGCCACTCCTGTGGTAAAAACAACAAATATCGCAGCTACACCCGCCGCCGCAACTCCTGCGGTGAAATCTAGCGAGGCTGCGGCTACACCCGCAGTAGCCACTCCTGTGGTAAAAACAACAAATATCGCAGCTAAACCCGCCGCAGCAACTCCTGCGGTAAAATCTAGCGAGGCTGCGGCTTCACCCGCAGTAGCCACTCCTGTGGTAAAAACAACAAATATCGCAGCTACACCCGCCGCAGCAACTCCTGCGGTAAAATCTAGCGAGGCTGCGGCTTCACCCGCAGTAGCCACTCCTGTGGTAAAAACAACAAATATCGCAGCTACACCCGCCGCAGCAACTCCTGCGGTAAAATCTAGCGAGGCTGCGGCTTCACCCGCAGTAGCCACTCCTGTGGTAAAAACAACAAATATCGCAGCTAAACCCGCCGCAGCAACTCCTGCGGTAAAATCTAGCGATTCTGCGGCTACACCCGCAGTAGCCACTCCTGTGGTAAAAACAACAAATATCGCAGCTACACCCGCCGCAGCAACTCCTGCGGTAAAATCTAGCGAGGCTGCGGCTTCACCCGCAGTAGCCACTCCTGTGGTAAAAACAACAAATATCGCAGCTAAACCCGCCGCAGCAACTCCTGCGGTAAAATCTAGCGAGGCTGCGGCTTCACCCGCAGTAGCCACTCCTGTGGTAAAAACAACAAATATCGCAGCTACACCCGCCGCAGCAACTCCTGCGGTAAAATCTAGCGAGGCTGCGGCTTCACCCGCAGTAGCCACTCCTGTGGTAAAAACAACAAATATCGCAGCTAAACCCGCCGCAGCAACTCCTGCGGTAAAATCTAACAAGGCTGCGACTACGCCCGCAGCAGCCACTCCTGTGGTAAAAACTGGCAATACCACGACTACACCTGCGGCAACGACTCCCGCGGCTAGACCCGCAGCCAACCCCGGCGCTACCGCATTTGAACCAGCCACTACCACGCCGCAGCCGCCCCCTCCCACGCCACATGTTGCTGATCTAGTTAGGGTCGAGTAAAAAGACATGATAAACCGGATGCATCTTGTGATCAACACTAACTGTGTTTCGAAAGTAGAACTGGAGCTCGATTCAGCTTATTTTCTGGGGTTTTCCAATAAAGTAGTTGAAAGGTCGACCACCGCGGATAGACCCAATGACTTTTACAATAATATAAGTACAATGTACATTTATTCTGACGTTGTTGACTTCTCGATTGTTGGTAGTGTTAAAACTAATTTGCTACAATGTTGTCCTCTCTCCGGCACTTACGGCCAAATGATCCAGCACACGTTCAATCCGGTGCGCTACCTCCCGATTGCTCGCGATACCATTGATACTGTAACAATTGATATTCTATCCGAATTCGGTAAACTTCTTAATTTTAACTGGGGAAGTACCATTGTCACACTACATGTCAAAACTTTATGAATAAATATTTTAAGAAATGGAATCTGAGAATGAAAGTGAAGCTGGCCCAGGCCATGCCCAGGGAGTCTGGCGGGCACTTCATGTTGTACGGCGTTCACGCCAGAGTGATGATGAGGCGCTGGGACCGTTTGGTCCTTATTGGGTTCAGGAGCAGGGGGCTTCCGAGCATGAGAGTGAAGAAGAGGGTGCGGTGAGTACTGTTTCATAATTTTACAACTAGAGGAACATACGCATACAAGTATAGTACCGCATTTTTTAGGAGCCTCCAAACATGCCGCAGATATTCGACGGGCCGGTCGTCGAGGAGGAAGAAGAGGAGGAGAATGACGTAGGCTTCGTTTATTTTTATCTACGCTGCAAATTTTCATATTTTTCCGCTATCCAACACCCGTCCAGCTATTGTTCTTTTTGCCACCCTCGCGTGACACGCGATGAACCCGGGCGGCATCAGTCGCTATAGTGAGCTTGCTGAGCTATCGATCGGGAAAAATTGTGTCTATAGGAACTAAATTAGTGAGAGAGTATATTTCACTACTAGACGCCAGACGCTAAATAAACTTCGTTGAAGTGTTGGTATTTTGAGCCTGGTGGCGTTTTTGGTGACCTCTATTGTTCTTTTAAGCTTCTCCTATTGTTCTATGGAAGTGGCATCTGGCGGCAAGCGTTGCGATGCATTTAAAAATTTGCGGTATTACAGTAGGTATGACGAAATACTTGGAAACATGTTTAAAACTTTTGCAACATTTCGATACTTGAAACATATTTGAAAATTTGAAACATTTAGAACATTTGAATAACTTTAATATTTAAAAAAGTTGTAGTTTGAACTTTTTAGTTTCAGATTTGTAGTCCTTGTGGTCTTTGTAGTTGCCGCCTCCAGCGGCGGGGTGTCTGCTGGCTACCTCCAGGCGCCGCCTGCTGGCGACCGCCGCGCGCCCCCGCCAGCTGGCGGCCCAGGGGGGTGGTAAATTTTGGGGATGTACACTACTATAGTTATCCCTCTTTGTTTTCTATCTCTTCTAGGCTTTTCTCTATTATCTAGGTTACTTTTCTCTCTGGGACTAAGTTCGCCTTCTCGTTTCCCTTTCATTTCTTGGTACTGACTATTTGTATTTGTGTTTTTTTTCAGGAGAATGTCCGACTATCTCCCTGCCATCGACTTTCTTCGGCTTATTCAGGGCCTGGAGGCGGAGATGAGGATCGCGGATGAAGTATGTGTATCTCCTCCATTCAATTTTATTTTCGTTCTCTACTCAGTTTTCGATCAATACTAAATTTTGTTTTCAGGTGGTGTTGATGTTCTTGGGTTGTGTAAGTTAGTAAATTCGTCTTCCCTCGAGAAAAAATGACAATAATGTTAGTTCATGAGGATAAGTTTGTTAATCCCTCCTTGTCTGCTGCTCTTTGTCCTAAATTATCAGTTTCTCCTTCCCTTTCTCCTGTCTCTTTCTATTTTAGTCTTTCCGTTCTCTATGGATTGTTTATAGATCGGCAATGATTTGCTTCCTCTCGGGATTCCCGAGGACAATCGGGCACTGGAGGTGGAACTTCGTCCACCTCAGGAACCTGTTCAAGAAGAGCTTCCCCAGGAAGAACATATTGAGGCCACTTTGATTTCATTGGTACGTTTAATTCGTCTCATTTATTCCTCACCTATTTTTTTCTTGAATTCACCTAATCTTATCATTTTCTATTTGTATTCTGAAATATAAGGTGTTTTGTTTGCGATGTTGTATACTCTTTTCATTCCTACTGAGACTCCTACAGTAAAATTACTAATCTTCAAGCCTATTTTAATGACGTTAATATTATCAGAATTATTTATAGATTCTGCGTTCAAATTTTGAAAGTGTACTGTAGAGTCTCAGCAAGAAAAATAGCGACTACAATTCTTTCTCTTTTCTCTGTTTGGTGGAATATAGCCGACTTTGAACTAACGTAGGTCTTGTGCATGTTTTACTTCAAGCAGTATTGGTATTATTGCTGTAGTCGTTTCTGAGCCTGGTTCCGTGAGTAGACAGAAAGAAAGAGTACAGCGAAAACTGTGATCCCTGATGAACGTACGACAACTCTTCATAGTTTACTAAAGGATGGAAGAACTGTCTCTGCTCATACGGTGAGGAACTTTAGTTTTCCTTTTTATTGTCTTTCCGGTTAGATTTTAATTTTCTTTTTCTTATATCGGGAGAGGGTTATTTCGCTTCTCTGTAAGTCAGGAAAATAACCAACTTATTGATTCTTTCTTCTATATCTGTTCCGTCACATTTTGTTTCGGTATGTTTTCCGTAAATCAGTTCGAGAGCAGTTTATCGTTGTTAGTACTTATGCTGGTGACTTGTCAAACTATGTTTTGGTTGTCTGTTCCTGATTATGTATATACACTTTTCAGGCAAAGCGTGGTCTGGTTTGTACGTTAGTGGACGGAATGTTTTCTCATCTTGGAATTTCGCTGGCTCCTAGTGAGCACACTGTTTTCGCCTATTTGCACGATTTTGAATGCTGGGTCTCAGGTACTGTTGTTCAGTTATTTTGGGTTGAGATGGGAGTAAAAGATAGTGTTACCTTTAGAAAACAATTTGTGCCGATTGTTTCATAGTGAGAGAAGAGGTCAGTACTTTGAAGTTACTTGTGATTATCCTTAATGGCTTGATTCAGTTTGGAAAAAAAAAACATTTCTCTGTTCTCAACTTCTGAACTTGCAGTTCTATCAGATAAAATTTGAGAAGTTATTTTCTTTATAACTTCTTCACAACAGTTAGCTCTTTTCTTTGTAGGAGCGGTTGATTTAATAAACACGGTGGGCAGGTTAAGTATAAAATGGTTTTTTTAATGAAAATACAACAACATTTCTCAATACATGTCAGTGTACAATATGAAAGAGATAACATGGAAGAAGTGTCAATTTACCGTGTTTGATGACACCATTGACTTTTACAATAATATAAGTACAATGTACATTTATTCTGACGTTGTTGACTTCTCGATTGTTGGTAGTGTTAAAACTAATTTGCTACAATGTTGTCCTCTCTCCGGCACTTACGGCCAAATGATCCAGCACACGTTCAATCCGGTGCGCTACCTCCCGATTGCTCGCGATACCATTGATACTGTAACAATTGATATTCTATCCGAATTCGGTAAACTTCTTAATTTTAACTGGGGAAGTACCATTGTCACACTACATGTCAAAACTTTATGAATAAATATTTTAAGAAATGGAATCTGAGAATGAAAGTGAAGCTGGCCCAGGCCATGCCCAGGGAGTCTGGCGGGCACTTCATGTTGTACGGCGTTCACGCCAGAGTGATGATGAGGCGCTGGGACCGTTTGGTCCTTATTGGGTTCAGGAGCAGGGAGCTTCCGAGCATGAGAGTGAAGATAAGGGTGCGGTGAGTACTGTTTCATAATTTTACAACTAGAGGAACATACGCATACAAGTATAGTACCGCATTTTTTAGGAGCCTCCAAACATGCCGCAGATATTCGACGGGCCGGTCGTCGAGGAGGAAGAAGAGGAGGAGAATGACGTAGACTTCGTTTATTTTTATCTACGCTGCAAATTTTCATATTTTTCCGCTATCCAACACCCGTCCAGCTATTGTTCTTTTTGCCACCCTCGCGTGACACGCGATGAACCCGGGCGGCATCAGTCGCTATAGTGAGCTTGCTGAGCTATCGATCGGGAAAAATTGTGTCTATAGGAACTAAATTAGTGAGAGAGTATATTTCACTACTAGACGCCAGACGCTAAATAAACTTCGTTAAAGTGTTGGTATTTTGAGCCTGGTGGCGTTTTTGGTGACCTCTATTGTTCTTTTAAGCTTCTCCTATTGTTCTATGGAAGTGGCATCTGGCGGCAAGCGTTGCGATGCATTTAAAAATTTGCGGTATTACAGTAGGTATGACGAAATACTTGGAAACATGTTTAAAACTTTTGCAACATTTCGATACTTGAAACATATTTGAAAATTTGAAACATTTAGAACATTTGAATAACTTTAATATTTAAAAAAATTGTAGTCTGAACTTTTTAGTTTCAGATTTGTAGTCCTTGTGGTCTTTGTAGTTGCCGCCTCCAGCGGCGGGGTGTCTGCTGGCTACCTCCAGGCGCCGCCTGCTGGCGACCGCCGCGCGCCCCCGCCAGCTGGCGGCCCAGGGGGGTGGTAAATTTTGGGGATGTACACTACTATAGTTATCCCTCTTTGTTTTCTATCTCTTCTAGGCTTTTCTCTATTATCTAGGTTACTTTTCTCTCTGGGACTAAGTTCGCCTTCTCGTTTCCCTTTAATTTCTTGGTACTGACTATTTGTATTTGTGTTTTTTTTCTCAGGAGAATGTCCGACTATCTCCCTGCCATCGACTTTCTTCGGCTTATTCAGGGCCTGGAGGCGGAGATGAGGATCGCGGATGAAGTATGTGTATCTCCTCCATTCAATTTTATTTTCGTTCTCTACTCAGTTTTCGATCAATACTAAATTTTGTTTTCAGGTGGTGTTGATGTTCTTGGGTTGTGTAAGTTAGTAAATTCGTCTTCCCTCGAGAAAAAATGACAATAATGTTAGTTCATGAGGATAAGTTTGTTAATCCCTCCTTGTCTGCTGCTCGTTGTCCTAAATTATCAGTTTCTCCTTCCCTTTCTCCTGTCTCTTTCTCTTTTAGTCATTCCGTTCTCTATGGATTGTTTATAGATCGGCAATGATTTGCTTCCTCTCGGGATTCCCGAGGACAATCGGGCACTGGAGGTGGAACTTCGTCCACCTCAGGAACCTGTTCAAGAAGAGCTTCCCCAGGAAGAACATATTGAGGCCACTTTGATTTCATTGGTACGTTTAATTCGTCTCATTTGTTCCTCACCTATTTTTTTCTTGAATTCACCTAATCTTATCATTTTCTATTTGTATTCTGAAATATAAGGTGTTTTGTTTGCGATGTTGTATACTCTTTTCATTCCTACTGAGACTCCTACAGTAAAATTACTAATCTTCAAGCCTATTTTAATGACGTTAATATTATCAGAATTATTTATAGATTCTGCGTTCAAATTTTGAAAGTGTACTGTAGAGTCTCAGCAAGAAAAATAGCGACTACAACTCTTTCTCTTTTCTCTGTTTGGTGGAATATAGCCGACTTTGAACTAACGTAGGTCTTGTGCATGTTTTACTTCAAGCAGTATTGGTATTATTGCTGTAGTCGTTTCTGAGCCTGGTTCCGTGAGTAGACAGAAAGAAAGAGTACAGCGAAAACTGTGATCCCTGATGAACGTACGACAACTCTTCATAGTTTACTAAAGGATGGAAGAACTGTCTCTGCTCATACGGTGAGGAACTTTAGTTTCCCTTTTTATTGTCTTTCCGGTTAGATTTTAATTTTCTTTTTCTTATATCGGGAGAGGGTTATTTCGCTTCTCTGTAAGTCAGGAAAATAACCAACTTATTGATTCTTTCTTCTATATCTGTTCCGTCACATTTTGTTTCGGTATGTTTTCCGTAAATCAGTTCGAGAGCAGTTTATCGTTGTTAGTACTTATGCTGGTGACTTGTCAAACTATGTTTTGGTTGTCTGTTCCTGATTATGTATATACACTTTTCAGGCAAAGCGTGGTCTGGTTTGTACGTTAGTGGACGGAATGGTTTCTCATCTTGGAATTTCGCTGGCTCCTAGTGAGCACACTGTTTTCGCCTATTTGCACGATTTTGAATGCTGGGTCTCAGGTACTGTTGTTCAGTTATTTTGGGTTGAGATGGGAGTAAAAGATAGTGTTACCTTTAGAAAACAATTTGTGCCGATTGTTTCATAGTGAGAGAAGAGGTCAGTACTTTGAAGTTACTTGTGATTATCCTTAATGGCTTGATTCAGTTTGGAAAAAAAAACATTTCTCTGTTCTCAACTTCTGAACTTGCAGTTCTATCAGATAAAATTTGAGAAGTTATTTTCTTTATAACTTCTTCACAATAGTTAGCTCTTTTCTTTGTAGGAGCGGTTGATTTAATAAACACGGTGGGCAGGTTAAGTATAAAATGGTTTTTTTTATGAAAATACAACAACATTTCTCAATACATGTCAGTGTACAATATGAAAGAGATAACATGGAAGAAGTGTCAATTTACCGTGTTTGATGACATCACTTTCCTGTTGGTTGTGAAGGTTGTCCTGTCTCTCGGATTATAGGAAATGGAAAATGATTTGTGTGAACTGTAAATTATACCTGACTGATGTCTCGTTTTCTCATTTCATTTTTTTTTCATTTCCAGTCGAGCTCCCTGTGAAGTTCTTGCGAGGAACAAGTTTGTTCTTGAGTTTCTTGGAGTCCCGTGATTGTAGAATCCCCATGGTTTCTATTTCAGCTTCTCGGGATGGCCGTCTACTGCCCGGAAACCTTTTTACATGGTTATTGGAGTCAGGGTGTTGCCGCTTTCATCTTTATGGTTTCGACAAGACCCTGCTCGGCTCTACCCTGTTTGACGTTGTGTCACTTAAATTGTGTTCAGACGCGTCAAACTACAGATCTGATGTTTGGTCTTTGCCCGTTTCCCGCTCTGTACCCACGTCTCCTTTTGTGTGACTTTTTGTGCCATGTTGGTTCTAATTCATTCTTTGCGCTTCCGTTTTTATTTTTCCTTCCATTTTGTTCCAGTTGTCAAAGAAAAACAAATGTGTTTAGCTGCCTCCCTTTTTTTCTTGTGTTTCTTCACTGAAGTGTTAGACTTTCTCTCTCCTGCGCTTTACCGATGGTTTCCTCATTTTATTATTATTGTGATTAAATATAGAATGAATGTTGTGTTATAAGTGTTCAGAAACTATTCCTAAAAAAGGTATTGGGTTATGATTGTAAAGCTTAAGTAGTTTCTCTTTGGTTCGGTTTTGATTACCAAAAAGAAACAGAATGTTTTTTTTTCTGATGTGTTTGGATCACATGGCTATTTTGACAAAAATGAATTGTTATATTTCTCTTCGTGTTATTTGATAGAGTTTTTCTGGGTTATCTATTGTATGGATGAGAGATTGGTTGAATCTTCGCTTGGAGGAAAAAATCTACTTCCTTCATTATATTCGAGTTATAGTTGTGTTCGAAACCTGTTGGGCATATTTTACTAGAAAAAATTTGGATTTATACTATATTATTTCTGGCCTTGACAACCAGATAGTCTTCGCCCTACTATGGTATAGGTTTACAGTAATCTTCCTGAAATCTTTACCATTATCGAGGGACTGTACTTTCTTTGTAGCTCCATTTCTTGACCAGGCCTTCTCAGTTCGCTTTTGATTGGCCGTCTTCTCTCTCGTCTTGAATGTTTCTGTGTGTTTTATGTTTGCTGTGTTAGTTAGGCTTACAAAACTGGTTTCCTAACTATGATACTTACTTTCTCAGTTAATAACACTTTTGTGGAGAACTATGTGTACGGAAGCCTGTTCGTGAATTGGAACCACTTATAAGACAGACGTCTTCCGTAAGGGAAACAGTTCTTAGAATCGCTTTGCCCTCAGAATCTTTCGAGACTTCAGATTTCGCCTTCTTCCGATTCTAGTCTGACGTCATACGCCCTTTCCTTACGAGTTATCGTTCTATTTACATGCAAAATATTTGTCATTGCAAGTCAGCTAATCAACAAGTATAAATGCTTTTTTCGGTACGGTAGAAGAACTGAACACCACGAGCCTTACAGCTCCACCCTCAAAGCTCAAGGGGCACGCCCTGCCCCCCGTACAACAGCGACAGGTTGGGAAACCGGAGTTCCAGCTGTCGTCTGAAAATCAGTGAATTGAACATTTTTTTATAATTTTCTTGTCCTGTTCGTTTACTTCCTTTTACCGGCACTTAATTGTAGTTGACTTAAAAGTAAATATTTAGGCTATAACACTATTTCTTTTCATTTCCTTTTCATTTCAGTTCACAAAAAATACACGTATACAAGGAGTTTTCATTGCAAGTAAACTAATCAACGAGTAAATGCTTCTTTTGGTACGGTAGAAAAACTGAACACCACGAGCCTCACAGCTCCACCCTCAGAAGCTCAAGGGGCACGCCCTGCCCTCCGTGGAACAGCGGCAGATTGGGAAACCGGAGTTCCAGCTGTCGTCTGAAAATCAGTGAATTGTACATTTGTGATATTTTCTTGTCCTGTTCGTTTACTTCCTTTTACCGGCACTTAATTCTAGTTGACTTAAAAGTTAATACTTAGGCTAGTGTTGAACTCAACAAATACCCTCGTTTATGGGAGTAACACATGCATCACCTAATTATCTTTGGCTAGCTGCATCATTTGGTATTTTAACGCGTTGTAGTTTTCAACTATCAGTAGTGTACTCCCTCGAAATCTCCAACCTCCACCGATATTTCCAAATTTTCCATTAGGCAATGGGTGTGTAATAGGCTCCGCCCCCTCCACCGATTTTTTCTAACTTTTCCATTAGGTAATGAATTGGTAATAGGCCCCGCCCCCTCCACCGATTTTTCCAACTTTTCCATTAGGTAATGAACTGGTAATAGGCCCCGCCCCCTCGACCGATTTTTCCAACTTTTCCATTAGGTAATGAATTGGTAATAGGCTCCGCCCCCTCCACCGATTTTTCCAACTTTTCCATTAGGTAATGAACTGGTAATAGGCCCCGCCCCCTCCACCGATTTTTCCAAATTTCGAAATTCAATCTTCAGCATGAGAAAATTTCAAAAAGTCAATATTGGTATAATTTTAATCAGTAGATCAAGATCTTTCCCACGATCCATATTTCAAATGTCCAAAGTTCAAACTACAAATTTTGTTAAAAAGTTAAAAAGTTCATTTATCAAAATTCAGCAATTGTATCGATTATTTACATTTTGAAAATCAATATCCATGTTTTCTGGATTTTCGTAGATCACGGGTTCAAACTCAGGTTCCTCGTATAGTACTCCTTCCATGTTAAGATTGTTAGGATCTGGTTTTCCGAAATCGGGTTTCTGTTGGAAAAACTCGAGAAACTCTTTTACTTCCGGTAACATTTCTTCATGAGTATTTTTCACATAATCTTCATATCCTTCCATATCTCGACAAAATCTTCCGGAACATAATCCATACTATCTTCTTCATTCTCCCAATCGATATCGATAAGACCGTTTTCGAAACTCATATTTTCGAAAGTAATAGTGGTTCACCCTACTGCCTATTAGCACGCCAGACGTGAAACGAGATAATGTGGAAAGTGAAAGACCGTAGATAGTTAGACAATTGTTAGACTGATATACATTGATTTCGTAATAATTATTACAACGTGAGACATCCTACTGCCTGTAGGCACATCCCCCCGGGTAGCGAGATAGTGTGTAAAATTGAGAGAGTGTAGCTAGTTAGACAGTTGCTTAGGGGTGTACACGTTAACGTGATCATCCCATCTTACTGCTAGTATTCAGAGATGTCGACGTGTTTCGATCCTGAAAAGAAGATCAAACGTGTCGTACCGAGTATCGACGATCTGAATTTTGCAAGATCTGTAGTGTTAGCCAAAATGTTCGCAGATCAGAACTATGCTAGCGAGCAGGGAAATGTGAATAAAGAGCAGCGATTAAAACTCGACACACGTAATATTAAGAGATTAGAACGTAATTGTAAGGCGCAGTCACGGCAGTTTCTGCTAGATGTTGATCTGGACAGAGATCAAGTATTTGGCTTTGACGCATTTCAAACAGTTGCCGATTTCCTTCCATCTTGGAAAATGGTTTTCTGAGGTTCCGAAAGGTTTCGAAATAGTAGAGTTTGTTTCTACCGGCCCAAAAGTACAGTTACCGACTCAAACATAAGGAAACTGGAGAGATCAGAGAGATTGTAAAAGCTCGCGGAATCACGTTGACACATGAAAACAGTTTACTAATCAATTTCAACGCTATAAAAAGTTTGGTAGATGGTCTGCTATCAGGAAATGAAATTCAAATTCTAACTGAAAAGACTGAGATTGTGAAGAAACTAGGACATGTCTACACCGAGAAGAGAACCAAGAAGTTGCGCGCCGTGATGAAGAAACTACGTTATTTCCCGGATTCGACTACAAAACCCTTCGGATGGAAAGAGTAAGAAAAAACCTTATATGTATATATGTGAATAAACCGGTATCATACGAAAACGCTTTTAATATTATAAAAATGAAAAACTATAGTCGAAATTAAACCAGTGTCTTATCCTACAGTATTCTCTTTCTCTACAATCTTCACGTGACACATCCTGTCTCCCAATCTTTCTCCTTCCATTGACTCTTTCTCTCTCTCTCTCTCCCTCTCCTATCTTTCTATCTCTCTTCCTCTCTCTCTCTCTCTCTCCCTCTCCTTTCTCTCTCTCTTTCTACCTCTCTTCCTCTCTCTCCCTCTTTCTCTCTTACACTCCCCCTCTCTCTCTCTCTCTTTCTCTCTCTCTTTCTATCTCTCTTCCTTTCTCTCTCTCTTTCTATCTCTCTTCCTCTCTCTCCCTCTCTCTCATTTCACAATTCTATATTACCTACCTCTCTACATATGTATCAAGTAATCGTTTTGGAAAAACGTATCAATAACTGGTTTGCTTATCAACAATTCAAGATGAAAAAATACTTTATGTACAGTAGACGCAGACACATAGGAACCATGATAAATAGTTAGGAAGAATGTTTAAAACAATAAGTTTCAAAAACTAGACGGAGCATACATGTGTATGCAGCAGGAGACTACATGATAGAGGATTGTTTTTTATTGCATAGAATGTACATGTTGCGGGGAACTGTACATTGGGGAAACAGGGCGGAAACTTTGTATTCGTGTGAAAGAGCACATCAGAGGGCGAGACAAGAGTTCCCAGGAAACGGCCTTGGGAAATCACAAGGTAAACTCACACCAAAGCGCTAATTTCAATATCAAAGTTACTGTACTTGAAGTAGAAAGGGATGTTTCCGCGCGGAAACTGCTGGAAGCTTGTTGGATACGTGCCAAATCGCCTAGCATTAACAGGAAAGACGAGTGCATTTTCATTACCACTCACCTAGTACCCTTTCAATGCAATTTCTGAGTATTTAAATAAGCAAAAATAGGTTAAATGAAGTCAAGTTTACTAGGATGAAGTCAATAAATGAATATGGTTCATTTCATAACAGTCAGTCAAACAAGACATAGTTAAACTCTCGAACAAAAAAACCAACAGTGAAAGTTCCAGGATAGGGTTTTTGTTCGAGAGTTTAACTATGTCTACACACAGTAGAAATGAATACTATTCACTTAGTAATAGTATTCATTTCTACCCTGCACATCGGACAGGTTTTTATCACCTTTAAAGCCCGTTTCATACACATTTTACAAAAATAGTGCCGGAAGACACTTCCATCCCTCATGACGCTACCAGGACAGCCTCTCGGCTTCTTCATTCGATCAGTACGACAGATCTGTAAATATATTTTTCAAGAGTTGATTGTATATTTTCGATCAAACCCCGAAACCTTCACCTGTATGTTAATGATTATTTCAAGACGCTTTCACTCATCATGTTCAGCTGAGTTCAGAAATAAGAAATTAGGTCTTCAGTCTTTAGAGAAAAGACGTAACGTCTTTGATTAGATCATGGTTCACAAGATTGTGAATGGAAACTCTGGCGTTGAGACTGCAAAGTTTTATACCCTTGAAAACACGCGAACCAGGGGTACAAGGTTGAAATTACGTTTCACCGCTCCCAAATTCAAGACTAGAGCACAATTTTTCACTGTCAGAGCTGGTTCTAAATACTTGAAAATCACGAAAAACAAATCTGTACCTGTTTCAGTCAAATGTATGAAAAAATATTTGTTTGAAAACCTTAACTAATTAATGAATTGAACGTTTCTGTTGGAACCCATTTGAGTTTTGTAGGTCAGTGGCTTGTGTTAGTTAACCTCTTGCTCAGTTTCCGTTTTTATTGTTGTGTAAACGATCATCATTCCGCGCCGTCCATTTTTTCTTCTTTCGTGACGATTTGGCTCAGTCGGCAGAGCAGCGTACTACAGTTCAGTAGGCCGAGGGTTCGAATCCTTTCACGGACAGCATTTTTGTTTTTGTTCGATTAACCTTTTTATGTAGTCAGGATCTCTACGGATTAGCACAATTGCTTTTCCAATATATTTTAATCTATTCACACACGCTGGGTTGATGCTTTAAAAACAAAAACTGCGTTACGAGTTTGGTTAGTAAGCCTTCTCTCAGAAACCGTGATCAATCCTTGATTTCGGGCAGCGCACGTGTGGCGCCGTCCATTTCTTCACTCTTCGTGGCTATTTGGCTCAGTCGGCAGAGCAGCGCACTACAGTCCAGTAGGCCGAGGGTTCGAATCCTTTCACGGTCAGCAATTTTGTTTTTGTTCGATTAACCTTTTTATGGAGTCAGGATCTCTACAGATTAACCTAATTGCTTATTCAATATACTTTAATCTACTCCAACTACCAAAAAACAAAACAACAGCTCACTTCGCACACTCCGCACATTTAGAAGTGATTGTGAAAGCAGCTGAATGCAATGTTTGCAAGGCGATAAAATGGCTCATTTTCAACCGATTGGTCCAAGATTTCAGATTTACGCATAACTCTGCTGTTTCTAACTATATTCCAAATTTCAGACGAATCGGTTAAATTCGTCGGTTTTGCGGCCGCCGTCGGAAGACATTTTTGCGAGACGATATTCAGCATAACTGTAGATCACTGGTCGCACATTAAATATCGAATAGCTCAATGATAAAGCCTTTCCTCCTCTATCTCTTTCCATCAAAATCTCAAAAATCCGTTCAGGAGTTTTTGAGAAAATGGCATAAAACCACTTTTGAAAGTCCGCAATGTTGTGATCAAAAACTAATCTGCGCAGCGCTTCGCGCTGCGCGCGATGATTATTTCAAGACGCTTTCACTCATCATGTTCAGCTGAGTTCAGAAATAAGAAATTAGGTCTTCAGTCTTTAGAGAAAAGACGTAACGTCTTTGATTTGATCATGGTTCACAAGATTGTGAATGGAAACTCTGGCGTTGAGACTACAAAGTTGTATACCTTTGAAAACACGCGAACCAGGGGTACAAGGTTGAAATTACGTTTCACCGCTCCCAAATTCAAGACTAGAGCACAATTTTTCACTGTCAGAGCTGGTTCTAAATACTTGAAAATCACGAAAAACAAATCTGTACCTGTTTCAGTCAAATGTATGAAAAAATATTTGTTTGAAAACCTTAACTAATTAATGAATTGAACGTTTCTGTTGGAACCCATTTGAGTTTTGTAGGTCAGTGGCTTGTGTTAGTTAACCTCTTGCTCAGTTTCCGTTTTTATTGTTGTGTAAACGATCATCATTCCGATATATATAACGTTACTGTGTTGTTGTAGTACTGTTCTCATTCCACATCTCACTTTATCACTTTGTTCTATGTTTTATTTCTGTTTCCACCACCTTTTCCCACATCTCATCTCATTTTTTTCACGTATTCATATGCGTAATAAATCAATCAATCAATCATATATGTTTTTTTTCAAGTTAAACGACAATTTTCGGTTTGCAAACTATCATATATTGTTTTTTTTTTCAAATTAAACGACAATTTTCGGTTTGCAAACGATTCGACGAGTGTGAGCGGTACAACGTACATATAGCTTTTTTCTTACTTAAGAAGATCAAAATAATAATAAACTTTATCAGTATAGTGATGGAAATCTAACCTCTTTTTTGGAAAACCATATTAAACGAGTATTTGTAGAGAAAATAGTTTTAAAAAACTTCAAATTATTTAAATGATAAAGAGAGGATAAATATATTCACTCTGTTTCCGCTCGTAATACAAATTTATAGGAATAAACTTACTGAACATCTGCCGTGCTCTTCCTTCTCCCGCTGCTCCTCATCCTCCGAAGCTGAACTATCGTCAACGTCGGAGACCGGAGGTGCAACGTCTTCCGGAACTTCGAACTCTTCGAACTCGTCTCTCGGCAACTCCAATTTGTCATGAAACGGCAGACGCACAGCAGGGTACACGGGAGGTCTGGAAGAAAAAATCAATGAATTAAGTAGTATTGTTTTGTAATTTGCGAGTTATCTTGTATACCAATAGTGAATGTAATAGTAAGTATCTGTAATCACCAGTGAAGTGTTTCTAGTACGGTAACTCGATAGAGAATTGGTTACGATTTGATTGTTTAATTTAAAATACCGATTTATGAGGAAGTGTAAATTTCATAACTGAGAAAATTAACGGTAATATTGGTATTTTTCAAAATTGATCTGAAAGCATTGTCCAGAACTGAAACAAACTAGAAAAAAAAGTTGAAATGTCTAACATACCTATTCTCTTCATCACCCGAATCGTCACTTCCATCCCTCATGCCGCTACCAGGGCTGAAAATGAAAAAAGATTAACTTTTTCCTAGGAAAAGTTCTATAAAGCATCTGTTATATGATAAATGTTAATCTTTTTAAATTCGATAATAATAAATTCTCTTTATGTTATTTCTAGGTCGTTTGGTGGCGCTCATTGAATAAAAGAATCTATAAGATTACTGTAACGGCGTTACGTGTCGCGCAGCGGTTGGAAACTAGACATTAATGAGAGTTACAATACTTTAATCGCTATATAAGATTTTCTAAGTCACACGAAAAAATGAATATGACAACATTATTTTCATCCTCCAGTGTATCATAGATATTATCATTTCTCACACTGATTTACAATAAAAGGTGTTTTAATTTGAAATGATCTTAGCGCCTTTCCAATAATTAAATTAATGTATGTATTTTAATTAGAAAGGTAAGCATATTGAATTAGAGAAAAGTACTTCAAAATATTACTATATCTCTAGATTAAAAAAACAAACAAAAAAACTTACTTCTGTGCGCGGAGCCGACGTGCCGTGTTGAGCCGTTGCTGTCTCTGGCGCTCCGCACGAATCCTCCTATCACGATCTCTTAACAAAACTTTGTAATACATGGTAATATTGTTAACTCGGGTCAATTCTATAAGTTTTGTCTTTGTAAAAAAACATTCAGCTTCAGAATCAAGTGTCTACTGTTACATCGCGAGTATACGTAAAATGCCGCATTTTGTTAATAAAGAATACAGAACCCAGAAAAAAACATAACTTTACATATTTGTAATCGTACCTATGCATTGTTAACGAGTATGTGAGGAAAATGGAAGAGAAGAAAAAAAACTAAGGACAAAAATTGTCGTATAGAAGTTGATGTATGCTCTTTTGTAGTTTGCTCTTTTGAACTTTCGAAATATGAAATTCTGTTTGGAACATGTGAAAGATCATGATCTCCTGATTAAAATGATACCCATCTCAATTATAGTTTTTAAAATTTTCTCATGTGTGCGGGAACCTGAAGACTGGATTTCGAAATTTCGAGGGGGCGGAGCCTAATTAAAAAAGGGGAGAAATTGGGGAAGGGGGGAGATTTTGGTGGAGTGGGCGGGGCCTATTACCAGTTCATTACCTAATGGAAAAGTTGAAAAAATCGGTGTAGGGGCGGGGCCTATTACACACCCATTGCCTAATGGAAAAGTTGGAAATATCGGTGGAGGTTGGAGATTTCGGGGGAGTACACTACTTTAGTTCGAATAACAAAAGTATTTTTCAGTTTCTCTTTCATATAAACTTTCCTCTCTGGCCTCCCCTTGAATCAGACAAACTTCGCACCGGACCTATTGGTAGCTTGATTAAAGTCATAGTGGTGAACTATTTGTATATATTTGAACACTGAAACCTGGATCAGTAATTGGAATTGATGTAAATAAGAGTTCCAAACACTTAACCGTAAACACCAACCGTTCATCAGCATAGTAAAATTTGAATGCTCACCTCAATTAGTGCTGTAGATTCACATGAAATGAACCAGTATATATGACTGGTGTATAGAGAAATATGCTTCACAAATAACAATTTACCGGACGTCGAGTTTGGTACCTTCTGAAATAAAAAAAAACTTTTGATTTCTTGAAACAACAAAAAACAAGCCCGGTATAATATGTGGGACCAACAGAAGAGTAGTTGATCAATACAGAGTTAGCCAGTTCGGATCTCTCAAAACTGTTGTCGTAGCAGCTAGGACTTCATTAGGAGCAAACTCAGCTCTCATGAGATGCAGCTTCCATGAACACAGATAAAATAAAACATATTTTCACGTTTGGAATCACCGTTCAGTTACTAAACGAGGTCGCGTATACTTTCCATCCTGTCTTGTATTAATCACACTTATTTGTACTGGATGGAAGGGTTATGAATGAAAAGGGCTATTCTAAAACGGTTCTAGAATTAAAAAAGGCACACTATTGAGACAGGTGAGGCCGCCGGCGATGAATAGTTTTACGGTACATCTGGGTTCATGACATTGTTTTAAGTTTCTAGTGGAGCAAACGCTAGCATCATGGGTACTTGGGTACTCAATGTGCTTCTCTTCTAATGCGCAGCTTTTTCTAAACATTCGATAACTCACTAAAGTGACATGAAGGTATGAAGTTTGGAGTTACACAACAGAAAACGAAAATGCAATACTGAAAGCGTATACACATGTTCTTCTAGAGAAAACTTCACAGAAAGTTTTCTGGAAATCACTATTTTCGTTTTCGAGTGAAAAGGTTAGGGTTTCTGGTTTGGAAACTATTTTGGTTGCAAAATTGGAGAATTGGAATTTTTTGAGAAAAATACGCAACTTGCGGTGGTGCGGTACGGGGCGGTATTTTCAAATCGCGGTGCGGTATTTTCCCCGGTGCGGTAGGTGCGGTAATTAGTAGGTCCCAACGGGACCCATTAGTCTCATAATGTTTACCAGCAACCCCTCCGCTGCAATTAGACCAAGTTATAAGTGTATGCTCATAACCGCTGGAAAAGAAATATGAGCAGTGCTCACCAGTGAGAAGTTTTCCAGTCGAACTGTGCACGTGTTGTGTGAAATATTCCAGATTGTCATAAACTTCGAACAATGCACTCCTCCGCGTGGAACGTGAACAGTACACTGAAAACACAATAAACTTTTAATGTAGGACGACTACGTGGACCAATCCCGACGCATCCGTCCTTTGAACGGCAATTGAAAAATGTATTGCCGTTCCAAGGATTAAAGCGTTGATAATGTAGGACGATTATGTGGACTAATCCCGTGTCAACGGTCCTTTGAACGGCAATTGAGAAATGTATTGCCGTTCCAAGGATTAAAGCGTTGAGATTGGTAATCATAATCGTTCTTAGGCGAATTCTCTATTGAACCCGGTATTTTGTTAACCCTAGCAGTTAACTATTAACCGGGTTACCTGGTTAAATCACCACGAGTTGAACAACCACAGTTTCGGTAAAACCCGAAAACACATTCACTATTCTATGTGCCTGTGGTGACCAACGTGGAGAACAAAATCACACGTTTATACTAGGTACAATACCTAAAAGATATGAAAAGTTTACTTTCAAAGAAAGATTTTCAATTATCTATCGTTCACGAACCGTAAAAAACCAAGCGTTCATCAGACAAATAAAATTTGAATGCTCACCTTAATTTGTGCTGTAGATTCTTATGAATTGAACCAGTATGTATGATTGGGATATTGAGAAATATGCTCCACAAATAACAATACATCGGACGTCGAGTTTTGCATCTTCTGTAAGAAAAACAGTGATTTTGATGTCGCGATAGGTTATTCTGGCTAGCCTGACAATTGCACTTTGGTATGATCACAGTGCACGAATCAATGTAACAGTCGAAGTAATTTTGTTTCACTCTCAATGAGTCCCATTGGCATTTTTTCGATTGGTTGTTTATCATGTCAAACAGTATTCTAAACAATTTTTTCATTCAATTACGTGTTCTTATGAAACTAAACAAGTCCTAGCATATATTCGCAGTGTTTTGAATCACTCAAAAGTGGTGGAAAGTAGCCTGGAATAATCATTGGCACGCTGCCAAGTCCCCACGTCTAAGTGGGAATGACCAAAACTATATTGACAAGTTAGTTTTACCCCAGAAATCTTTAACAGATTTTATAGTCAATGAACCAAAACAACATACCCACTTCGAACATGTTTCTGCATACAATTGAGAAAACTCAGGCCTCTCTATAACTTCGTCGACTACCATTTGTTCTATCTGTAAAATATTGAATATTTCAATTGAAGAAAAGTACGAACTTTCAAACAGGCTTGGCAATTGCTTTTAGCAATTCTTCAATAATCCCGAGTGAGTTGGAAATAAACAGTAAAGATGTTGTAAAATGCCAGATGATTTTTTTCTGTTTGTTCAAAACATTTTTCACAGCCAATAGCATACTTTGAAGTATCGCTCAAACTTAAAAAAAAAAGATGATAAACTCAGTTTTCAAATGAACGTAATGCTCATAATGAAAAATTAATAAAATACATGAAAACAAAACTTACACTGAATGCCATTCTTCTCCAATGTACGATAATTGCGCACGACATCTGCCTGCATTGCTTGCACATAGTGTGACCGCAGGTGGTAATGCTCGCCCCACGGTCCTCTGAAAACAACAGAAATATGGTATGTTTACTTTAAACAGAAGTATTCGTTGTCATTAGGACTTTCTGTATGGTATTATGGAAAAATTTGTTCAGTGAAAGGTTCCACTCAAACTCGTTTCGACCCTGAATCGTCTTGAATCAGGTCGAAACTATTTTGAGTGGCACCTTTCACTGAGCACTGAGCACATATCTCCACAAAAACAGAAATATAGTTGTACTCAACGGAAATGCAAGAGGGTACTATATATCACAATTTCCGCTGTGTTCGAACACATGTCTCCAATTCCAAAGCCTGTCAGTTATGTACTCTTGTAGCGCAGTGGTTAGCGCTCAGCTACGATAATTTTGGCCACCAATCTATGTCCTTCTACAGTAATACGTCAAATTCTCAGGAGGCAATTTCTAATGAGTTATCGAATACTTTGGTTTCAAATTTTTAGAGTTTGTACTACTGAAGGTACAGATGACCAAAATTTGAAGAAAATCCATAGCGTCAACGAATGCAACTTTGAGCTTGAAGTTTAAGCATATTACTGTAGAGGGTGGAACGAGTATAATTACTTACCATTGAAACGCTGCTGAAAAATCGAAGGAAACGTAGTTTGATTGAAAAATTGTTAATGCTCACCTCGTTTCGAAATTATTACTTAAATATATTGAAACCAGTATATATGTCTGATTTGACCAGTCTGCTTGAAACTAAACGAGTAAAAAACTTTGAATAAAACTAACCTGATAATAAGAATATGGTGAATGTTCTTAAAGAAGTAAGTACGACTACTTTCCAGAGATGTATGCTCCAGTAATTAGATTAAGATAGGGTAGAAGGTTACACCAAGATGCCACGCCCACAAGTTAATTGGGGATTCTGTTTTGGGTAGCACACCTGGGCAATAATACTGAGAAAGCGAAAGGTAATTGGGCCTTACCAAAAAACGCAATTATGTCCTAAGAGTACAGATAGAAACCAAATTATGACGTATCCAAACTTGAAACACTGAATCTCTGTTATGAAATGAAATAAAACTGAAACTAAGGATATAACACTTTGGCCTATGCTCATAAAAACCACCCAATCACAAAAACTAGTACTTCGTTTCCACAACTTTTGGAACTATTTGAACTTTTTGATTTGTTTTCTCAACCTTCGAAATTACACCTACTTTAATAGGATATTAATTGTAATAGTTTTTTGTCAAACTCATTTCTTACTTTGATGACAATTCTCACGACATTTCAATTATTTCCGAAGTGGGACTGAATCGTGCCTATAAAGGACTGAAAGAGACAAAAAACCAATGCGGAATTCCCGAAATCCTACTTCCTACGCAATCCTACACACGCGTTGCGTACTGCGCGGCGTTGGCACGAGATGAGTAGTGGAACGCGGAAATTAACATACATTTAAAATTGTACGATTCAGGAAATGGAATCATTTTTCTGCTGTCTACATATTCAGTCCCTGAAATGAAATAATCTATGAGTGTACTTAAGTTTCGGTTATAAAGTGTGTTTCTGTCTGAGTTTTGGTTCAATCGGAGTTCTCAGCATAGTGTACAAAGTATAGTGAGTGGCAAATTGATGAATTTCTGTCGCTCTCCGGAATCGAACCAACGAGCAAAAGATTGGTAGCACTACAAACACTGCACACCATACTATTCATATCGACAGCAAGTCTGGCGGCGTAGAATTCGCTTCAATCCCATGAGAAGTTCATATGAGTTTCTCATGAGATACCTCATGAGCTATTCGTGAACTCTTAATGGTGTAGCATAACAATCAATAGAATCTCATGAGAAGGTCTTGCTAATAGCTCATGAGGATCTCATGAGATTTTCGAGGGATCGCTATAGTTCGTTTCACCAATCGATGACTTTCTACAGTAATCTTTAAAATATTCAAGGACATTCATCTATTCAAAAAACCAAATTTTCGATTGACTGTTTTCTATGCTTGTAGTCCCCAATGTGGAAAACGGAATCACGAAGTTTTAACTATATACAACACCTACAAGATATTAAAAATTCACTCAAAAGTTTTCTAATCCTACTGTAGAGGGCTATTTTTTGTGAAACAGACTATACGCCGCCTGCTGCACTGTGTATGATGTCCTATTCAGATGTGTTTGTAGTTTCATCGTGATAATGATGTGCATAGAGAATGAACTACAATTGTTTTTGTCACTTTCATTGCGATGTTCTGCCGGGAGAATTCTTCATTATGTTAATAGCATATTATTGAGCTACCACTAATAACAAGCGTCGTGGTAGAACAGTAAATCACTGTTTAGTATTTGGTTAGCTATTTTCGGAGTAAGCACACTTGGTTCTGTGCTATCCCGCTGCGTTTGTGACTTTATCCTACGTTTCTATTGAAAAAAAACCCACGGCGGTTTCGAAATCAAACTACAACGAAGATTTGATCTATTTATGTGAAGTGAGGGTGAGGCGTATAGTCTTCTTCATTCCTACTGAGACTCCTACAGTAGGAATACAAAAATTTCCATACTTTCAAACTACTTCAATGTTATCGGAAAGGTCTACGGTCCTGACAAATGATTCGGTTACCATATTGCATTAAGTGTTCACATCAGGAAACAGTGGTTGAGAAAATTGAATATGTACTGTAGGAGTGTCAGTAGGAATGGTTCCGACTACACAAAGCCACTCTTTCAAAATACCTGTGCCTCTCTCTCGGTCCGCGTGGTTAGGTATTTATGATTCTAACAAACACCAATCTATAAATCACAGCGCAGGTTTTCAAAAAAGCATAAAACATAACCTAATCGTACCGTCTTTCGTACTCGTACTTCAGTTATAGTTAAACTCCTAGTTGCAACTCAATTGCATGTAGTATTATGTGCGCGTAACACGGTAACCCTTTTTCTTCTCAATTTTTCCCTCCATTTACCCATTTGGAGTGCCACATACTATGTGGATGTCACGTGAATAATTCTATTCTATTCTATTCTATTCTAGTTACGTGTTACGTGTGAATACATAGTTGTTGAACGTGAAAAACGTTAAAACCTGCTGATGTCTGTTCTTTAGACACGCTCTACATGATAATGGGAGTCGTTTCTAAAAGTGCAGACCAGTGGTTCATATTCTATTTTTCTGTGTTTGTAGTTTGATCATATTCCAGAAGTTGCAAGTTCTTCTGTGTCTCTGGATACATCCTAATTTGGTTTCGATCTATACTTTTAGGTCATTCAATTATAAGAAAAACTTGGAGATTGAAGTTACTATACAAAACCATGTTGCTTGTATAAACAAGCTAAATTATCTGTCAATATACCATAATTGAGTTTTTTGGTAAGGCCCAATTACCTTTCGCTTTCTCAATATTATTACCCAGGTGTGCTACCCAAAACAGAAACCCCAATTAACTTGTGGGCGGGGCATCTTGGTGTAACCTTCAAGCCTATTTTATTCTCATTACTGGAGCATATATCTCTGCAAAGTAGCCGTATTTACTACTCCAAGAACATTTACTATGTTTTTGCTATAAGGTTAGTTGTTTTTCCAATTTCTTTAAAATAACCTATTGGTTATTATGCGAAAAAGTTGTGAATAGTTGTGACACAGCCTATAGAGTTGTACCCCACCAACTCCAGCTTAGAAAATATGACTTTGACACACTTATTACTATCGTGCGTTGTATAATATAGCTTCCAGCTCAATTCCCATGTTTCCCTAGTTTTAGAAGTACCTTTGATTTGTTTTCAGGCGGCATAGCAATACCTTGAAAATTCATTAGACACCTCGTGAGCAATGTCTGACAAACTTTTCACGAGTTTCTAGTTTCTATTAATTGCTATACTACATTGGAAGTTCACCAGTACCTCACGAGGTTCTCATGAGAAACTCACATGAACTTCTCATGAGGTTGAACAGTTTGCTACGCCGCCAGGTGTATTATTTTGACAAAATACCGTAATATCATCGCTTTATAACCGATTATTGAGTTCATGTTTTACAGTATGGATCTTCTCGTCGTGCTTGTGGAGTGCAATCTATGTCTCTAGCGATTCGGTGGTAAGTAAACTACGTCGCTGTTCATTTTAATCTCAAAAACGGAAAATAGATATTCACTTCTGTTTGTATAATATAAACATATCTGCAGTCAATACACAACAGGCGTTGATTATAAATGTAAATATGCGTAGCATGATGTGATAAATATGCGCGTGATTCTGTTACTGTCAAACTTTGTTGCATTGTTGACACAAGCTGGGTATTGAACTCATCTGCGATAGGTGAGGCTTCGTTCATACTTTTTGCAGTTGCAGCTAGATGCAGCGTAAATCTTGTCGAAAATACGCGTATTGATTTTTACGCCAATGCAGTCGACTGCAACTGCAAAAATACGCTGCAGTTGTGTTGGTCATACTTTTTTAAGCCAGCTGCAGCGTATTTTACGCTGAATTCAGCGTAATTTAAGCTGACTGCAGCGTAAATTGCAGTATTGACATGACCATACTGCACTGCAATGTAGTTACCCTTTTTATGAATTTTTTATCGTTATCAATCTTTTTTCACTGTTTTAGGCGAGCCATAATTAAAATCCAATATGTAGTAGCAGTTGACTAGGAGTTTATTAGTCTGAAAATAAAAAAATCCTGTTGGCACCGGGCGCTGGCGCCAATTTTGATAAAATATCAGTTGTCGTCAATGAAATTGTGGTGAATTCTATATGTATCCGGGTTTCTGGGTAACCGTTTTTCCGGTTACTTCGATAATTAATCGGTCGGAAACCGGAAATGAGAAACCGGTTACCTGTTTTTCCAACGCAAAATGTGTTGTTTGTACGGTAACCGGATTTTAGTTTCAGGTTACCTACCGGTTACCTGTGAGGTAACCTGAAAAATGGTTACCAAAAACCGGTTAGGTTACCTAAAAAAAGGTTAGGTTACCTAAAAACTTGGTTAGTTGTAGAATTGGCCTAAAATTGTTTCAAGTTAACATGTTGAATACTCCAATTTGAAATATAGATTCACTATTTCCAATTTGAATTTTTGGATTATCTTGAATTGCGTTAGAAATTACGCTGGGTTGTTCATACTTTTACGCTGCGTAAAATTGCAGCTGCATCTGACTGCAGCGGCAATTTGCAGCAACTGCAAAAATGTTGCAAAGCGACTGCAATTGCAGCCAGATGCAGCGTAAAAAAGTATGAACGTAGCCTGACACGGCGCCCACAAGCAGCCGGCCATCTAATCATGTTCCCCACACTTAAAACACTGATATCCAACCGTTTTCAGGACATTTTTCGAAGATAATTTTATCGCACCAAAAGTTGTTTAAACCAGCTCTCCCCGTTCTATAAATAAATTAGTAGTTACTGTACCAGTGGTTCCAAATAGCCACGGGTACGAGTATGATATATCATTATCTGTGCTAAAAACGTCAGATCCTTATGTTTTCAAAGGGGTATTCTCATACATTTGACAGTTTGCTAGTTGCTAGTTTTTTTGTGGCCCTCGAGATCGGAGATGAGTGCCTTGACGAGAACGTGCGTTACATTTGGTTGAAAAATTATAAACGCGGGCATAAACCTCCACGGCCTCATTACGATTTATTTGCAGCCGTTTGTCTTTGACGGGCCCCCGGTTCCGATGCGCGACCCCCGCGACATCCCGGCGTGAGAGTGGTGGGAGGACGATGAGATCGATGTGAGTTTTGAAAAACATCCATGAGAACTCTCCGTTCTGGCTGCCGTTCCCCGTACACGTTAAACCCGCTATTTTGTTGCAGCATTTTGATCTCGACGAAGCGGCAATGCCATCGGTGGAACCCGTGTCCGACGTGTGGATGGAGGAGACGAGTGTCGGAAAGTCTACGTTGATCATTGCTCTCGCTAGTTATATCCAATACGACTCAATGGTCTCGATGAAAAAATTCCAGTTGTTGTCAATTCTCCGTTTAATTTCACCGACGATAATGTGAGTTCTTGAACTGCTGCTTTGAATTTATTTCTCGAGACTCGGAAATCGTCATATGGCAAAAGGTATTGTTAGCGGAATGGGGGCTGTCATAAATTTTTAATTTGTAAAATTCTTTCATAAATACTGAGACTCGTAGAGTCTCTTTTAGTCTTTCTGTTCTCTATAGATTGTTTATAGATCCGCAATGTTTGGCTTCCTCTCGGGATTTCCGGGGACAATTGGGCACTGGAGGTGGAACTTCGTCCACCTCAGGAACCTGTTCAAGAAGAGCTTCCCCAGGAAGAACATATTGAGGCCCCTTTGATTTCCTTGGTACGTTTAGTTCGTCTCATTTGTTCCTCACCTATTTTTTTAAAATTCACCTAATCGTATCATTTTCTATTTGTGTTCTGAAATATAAGGTTTTTGTTTGCGATGTTGTATAGTCTTTTCATTCCTACTGAGACTCCTACAGTAATATTACTAATCTTCAAGCCTATTTCAATGACGTTAATATTATAAGAATTGTTTATAATTTCTGCGTTCAAATTTTGAAAGTGTACTGTAGAGTCTCAGCAAGAAAGATGGCGACTATATTTCTTTCTCTTTAATCTGTTTGGTGGAATATAGCCGACTTTGAACTAACGTAGATCTTGTGCAAGTTTTACTTTCAGCTGTATTGGTATTATTGCTGTAGTCGTTTCTGAGCCTGTTTTTATGAGTAAACAGAAAGAAAGAGTACAGCGAGAAATGTGGCATTACTCATCTTTCAGGTCCCTGATGAACGTACGACAACTCTTCATAGTTTACTAAAGGATGGAAGAACTGTCTCTGCTTATACGGTGAGGAACTTTAGTTTTCCTTTTTATTGTCTTTCCTGTTAGATTTTAATTTTCTTTCTCATATATCGGGAGGGGATTATTTCGTTTCTCTGTAAGTCAGGAAAATAACCAACTTATTGATTCTTTATTCTATATCTGTTCCGTCACATCTTGTTTTGGTATGTTTTCCGTAAATCAGTTCGAGAGCAGTTTATCGTTGTTAGTAATTATGCTGGTGACTTGTCAAACTATGTTTTGGTTGTCTGTTCCTGATTATGTATGTATACTTTTCAGGCAGAGCGTGGTCTGGTTCGTACGTTAGTGGACGGAATGGTTTCTCATCTTGGAATTTCGCTGGCTCCCAGTGAGCACACTGTTTTCGCCTATTTGCGCGATTTGGAATGCTGGGTCTCAGGTGTTGTACAGTTATTTTGGGTTGAGATGGGAGTAAAAGATAGTGTTACTTTTAGAAAACAATTTGTGCCGATTATTTCATAGTGAGAGAAGAGGTCATAACTTTGAAGTTGTTTGTGATTATCCTTAATGGCTTGATTCAGTTTGGAAAAAAATACACATTTCTCTGCTCTTAACTTCTGAACTTGCAGTTCTATCAGATAAAGTTTGAGAAGTCCTTTTCTTTATAACTTCTTCACTACAGTTAGCTCTTTCCTTTGTAGGAGCGGTTGATTTAATAAACACGGTGGGCAGGTTACGTATAAAATGGTTTTTTTATGAAAATACAACAACATTTCTTAATACATATCAGTGTACAATATGAAAGAGATAACATGGATGAAGTGTCAACTTACCATGTTTGCTGGCATCACTTTCCTGTTGGTTGTGAAGGTTGTTCTGTCTCTCGGATTATAGGGGATGGGAAATGATTTGTGTGAACTGTAAATTATACCTGACTGATGTCTCGTTGTCTCATTCAATTTTTTTTTTCATTTCCAGTCGAGCTCCCTGTGAAATTCTTGCGAGGAACAAGTTTGTTCTGGAGTTTCTTGGAGTCCCGTGATTGTAGAATCCCCATGGTTTCTATTTCTGCTTCTCGGGATGGCCGTCTACTGCCCGGAAATCTTTTTACATGTTTATTGGAGTCAGGCTGTTGCCGCTTCCATCTTTATGGTTTCGACAAGACGAGTGCCCTGCTCGGCTCTACCCTGTTTGACGTTATGTCACGTAAATTGTGTTTAGACGCGTCAAACTACAGATCTGATGTTTGGTCTTTGCCCGTCTCCCGCTCTGTACCCACGTCTCCTTTTGTGTGACTTTTTGTGCTGTGTTGGTTCTAATTCATTCTTTGCGCTGCCGTTTTCATTTTTCCTTCCATTTTGTTCCAGTTGTGAAAGAAAAACAAATGTGTTTAGCTGCCTTCCTTTTTTTCTTGTGTTTGTTCACTGAAGTGTTAGACTTTCTCTCTCCTGCGCTCTACTGATGGTTTCCTCATTTTATTACTATTGTGATTGAATACTTGAATGAATGTTGTGTTATAAGTGTTCAGACACTATTTCTAAAAAAAGTATTGGGTTATGATTGTAAAGTTTAAGTGGTTTCTCTTTGGTTCGTGAGCAAGAGATTCAGAAATTGCTATTTCTTAAAAGAGACAATTTAAAGTAAAACATTTTGCTATTGTATGGATAAGAGATTGGTTAAATCCTTGTTTGTAAAAGAAATCCACTCTTCCTCATCATTGTCGAGTTATAAGTGTGTTCAAAATCTGTTGGACATATTTTACTAAAGAACTGGATTTATTTTATATTCTTTTTCAGTCCTGATAATCAGATAGTCTTCGTCCTACTATGGTATAGGCTTACCAAACTACAACCATTTTCGATTGAAGCACGATAACCCAGAGCGACACCTATAGATGATATCAAACTGGTGTATATAGGAGCTCAAAAGTGATCATGCAATTCACTGAAATTGTGGAAGTAGTGAGACGCAGACAACTGTTAAGTTTAATGTTAGTTGTTACCTCATAGGTAGTTTGCACTCCCAGCAAAATCTGGGAAAAAAATTGCTATGCATTTTCTGCGCTAAATTGCAGAAAAAGTCGGGTTATAACCGCGATATTTCCGGGCAATTACTCGGGAAAATCCCGGAAATAAGTGTCGGGGAGAAAACGAGGAAAATTCTGAGAAACATCAGAGAAAATCTTCGGAAATTTTTTTCCGGGTCAGTGTGAGGACAAAACCGAGAAATTTCCCAGATTTTTTAGGAACTATTTCGTTTTAAAAATTCAGTCATGTTCATCATTCACTCTGTAACACATACTGACTGTTTTCAATAAAGTTTATGGTCATAATAGTGATGAGGCCAAATATAGTATTTTTCATTCCTACTGAGACTCCTACAGTATGAATAGGTCGTTTCATTTGCGTAAACATTATCGAAAAGGTGGGAACTTTTTTTCATGCAAAATATGTGCTGTAGGAGTCTCTGTTGGAATTGTGTGGATTATAGAACTATACTACTCGTTACAAAGGAAGGAGAACAGTAGGAGCTAACTTTCTCTCTTTCTCTCTATCTCTCTCTCTCTCTATCTCTCTCTCTCTCTCTCTGTCTAATCTCTACCTCGCTTACTCGCAAATAGATCAAAATATAGGTAAAAGTGGTGAAAAAACTATAATGTGCTTAATACTCATCATTTGAGAGTTAAAATAAAAGTTTGATTCACATTCTATGGCGCTAAAAGCTGCTAAGCCTGAACAAGCTTTTTCGTAACCCGTACTAGATACGGCGCGGCCAGGGGTGCCGTGATTTGATATTTTGGAAATTATCAGCTCAACATCGAAGTCTGAAGGTAGACAAGAAGGATACAATGAAGTTCATTTCATGAAGTTTTACTTTAATCAAATATGCACTTCTATTCTCTTCCTTATTTATTAATACTTTGAAAAATATTTTTTAAGAAAATATTTTTTGATAATATTTTGGGGAAATACTTTTACCAAGAAAAAAATCCCATTATCTGGAATGGTAAAGAAATCAAGGTAAAAATTTTCGGGGAATTTCTGGTGTTTTTCTTTGCTTTCTCTCGGTTTTCTCCCGGAAATTTCCTGACTTTTGCTGGAAATTTTCCCAATTCCAGCCGAGCGCATTTCGCGAAATGCGCCCGGCTAGAATTGGGGTGGATCCGGGATGAAACCGGGAAATTTCCGCGAAGGTCGGCGCCCGGTGCTACGCCATTATCAAGATCGAGGTACAGTACTTTCCTCGTAGCTTCATTTCTTGATTTGGCCGTCCCGATTCGCTTTTGATTGTTCTTCTTCTTTCTTGTCTTGGTTGTTCTGTGTATTTTATTTTTGCTGTGTTAGTTAAGCTTACAAAACTGCTTTCCTAACTATAATACTTACTTTCTTAGTTAATTACACTTTTCTTGAGAACTATGTGTACGGAAGCCTGTTCGTGGATTTGAACCACTTACAAGACAGACGTCTTCCGTGAGGGCAACAGTTCTTAGAATCGTTTCGCCCTCAGAATCTTTCGAAACTTCAGGTTTCGCCTTCTATCGGTTCTAATCTGACGTAATACGCCCTTTCCCTACGAGTTATCACTTTGTTTACATGCACAAAAATATTAACAATCTATAGGGACTATTTCCACCTTTGTCTTACCTGACTCAAATGTTTCTTTCATCATTCAAGTATTACCTGGTATTGCTTTTTCTTCTCCATTTGTTCTATATCCTATCCTGATATTCTTATAAGACTTTAAACGTTTTTATGAGATTTTAGTTAGTAATGTTTTTTGTGATAACTATGAGTACGAAGGATTGTTCGTGGATTTGAACCACTTACTTGACATCGTCCTTCGTCAGGGCAACAGTTCTTAGACTCGTTTAGCCCTTAGAATCTTTCGAAACTTCAGGTTGTACTGACTTTCGAATCTAATCTGACGTCATACGCCCTTTCCTTACGAGTTAGAAACTTGTTCACTTGAAAAGCTTTGCCTCTTACTGTAGTTTATCAGTGTAAAAAATCTCAGAAACTGTCTTATCTTAGTTAAATAATATTATATTAGTAGCTTAAATGATTAATAATTTTAACATTTAGTTTGGTAAATTCGAAGAAAAAATCGATAATTATGTCCCTTTTCGTATTTTAAGCTATCTTGAGTTCAAAAAAAAATCTCCCAAGACCTCCATATATAATAATAATAATGTTTATCAGTATAATAATAGACCAATATGAAATCACAAAATGTAAACTATTCAAACTGACATTTGAGAAAACAAAAGAAAAACAGGTACATGAAGAAAGTTGCTAATACCATTTGTTGTTGATGTCAATGAGGCTCAGTTAGAAGACAGAGATGGAAGAGGTACCCAAGATTGATTGATGTTGAAACGGAAACCATAGCGATCAAAGTACACGTCAGAAACAATTGGGGCTAGATGAGGGGTCAATTGATAGCACCCATGGAAACAGCTGTAACGTTCACGCATAGAAACTCCACTCAGCTGCATATTATACAATATGTCAACATTGTCATTTACACATTTCAAAGAAGCATCATCAAGAGCATCATGGAACGATGGAGGGTCAATAATGGATGGTGTATCACACATAGGAGAAGGATCATCAGATTTTTGTGTAACTTCAACAGGAACGGGACTTTGGATAGCAGGTTGATCATCAAAACGAACAGGGGTTGTATGGGTAGATATAGCATTTGGAGATGGAAATGCGGACACAAGATTGGAAACGACATTTCTAGTTTGTTCAACTAACTCCATTTCAATTGGCAGAATAGGATCGGCAGACGGTGTTGATGTTGTAGTTTGGTCGGTGACCTCAGCTCGGGCGGCGTCTCGTTTCGATTGTCTGGCGAGGAATCCGGCCTTTCGCTGTTCCGGGGTCTCGAACTTCCGAACAAAAGTTGACATAGAAGCATCAGACTTCATAGCAGTAGAAAGATCAATAAGACGAGGAAACGGAATACCATCTTTGATAGATACTTTGAGTGGACGAGGTAAACCATCTTGACGAGGTTTACCCAAACGGTGAAGAATAGAAATATTAGATGGAGAAACGGAGACGAAATTGAAAACTGCATTCACCTTTTTCTTTGTTGAAGTATCCTCTGGTAGGCCATAAATGGTGAGACATCGACGATCATTAAAGTGGTGAAGTTGGGATTGAATAATAGTAGGTAGAGATTGGGTCAGAGAGTCGAGTTTGTCGTTGAGAGTTTTGATTTCACTCAAAAGGGTGGAAAAATGGGTTCGAAGTGGTACCATTTTTGGACGAGGCGATGGCATAGTAATCAATCGAGAGGGGTCACCTCACACGACCGACACAAATGGTGGAATGATGATGACGGTGCAAACTAAAAATTTGGCAAAATGCATCAAAATGTGTTGTATTGATGAGAATCAGGTTTTTTTACTAAACCGTGTTTGATTCTGTAAGTTTTACTTGATTCGTGTCACAACGCTCAATTCCATTTTACAGAAGGGATAATTGACAGCAATTCATCCATTCCATTGTAAAACAGGTATAACAGAGAAAAACACATAATGGACCATTATTGGATCATCCGAAAATAGGCATAGAGTGGATCAAATTGAAGACATAGATGAGAAGCCGAGAAAAATAAGCGGCCTTCTTGGGGCCACACAACAGAAACGGGTGCAGCCCATTCTTGGATGATCCAAATTTAGGCGAGTAGTTCAATGTCGCAAAACTGGTGATTTTTCACATGTAACTGCGGAACGAGAGTAACAGAAAACACGTACTGATTAGTACTGATGAAACTGTGGAATAGTAGAGAACACAACATCCTTACTATGAATACAGTGTAGAAACACAAATTCACAAAATCCAAGTTCTGAAAAAGTGTACATGACCGAATTTACAAAATCCTTAGTTATAAAGACGTGCAAAGAGCCAGAAACGCGTTAGTAGATCAGTATCGGGTCAAGATCAACAATAGAACATCATTAAGATCAACAATAGAACGTCAGACGACAAGTGTCGGTGTGCGTGTGAGATAAGCAGAATCTTAGGAGTTTACTCAAATCTTAAATTCAACACAAGTCAAATTCTAACCAATTAATATAAACCAAACATTAGAACATGTCAAAAAACACTTAAATCTGAGAACAAACATTTCGAAAAGTGTGCTTTAAAAAGAGTATCAATGTGAGCCACAAGGAGAATTCTTCGGTAAACTAAGTAAAACTATAAAACCTGTCACTAAGATGCGTAGCCGTAGAATTTCTGGCTGACGAAAAGACTATACTCTGGATTCGATCGAATGATCCGAGAACGTTTGCTGCCTGAACAGAAAGTAAAAATGACGTTTGGAAAAGACCGGCGGGTGGAAATATGCCCGCTACAGTTCTACGTGGGTGAACTAAGCTGATGAGGTGATGAGTACGTTTTCCGGTACGCCACCAAGTTTCATGGGAAGAATCAAATATTAATGCACACAAAACGTAGGTAATGCTGCTCACTTTTGATCTATATCGAAATTTGGAATGTCATTACATGCCAATTTTTGTTTAAACAATCAGAAAGCTATACGGTCCAATTTTCAACTAAAGCGTTTACAGAAACATAGTCAAAAGGTTTTCCAATTCTGCTCAGCACAAGAACAGCCACGAAAGCGTTTCCTATTAAAACTAACAGTGACTCTCAATTATTTCAATTAATCGATGATCTAAATTGATTGTTAAAAGCACCTCCAGCAATATCGGGTTCCAAAAACGCGTAACAAATTAAAATAAGAAAAAGTGAGCAATCAGAAGGCGAACATTCCATGTGTAAACCACGTGGCTACTTATCTGATAAAAAGGCCAGTTTCAAGACGGAAGCCAATATCGAAAAACTTACCGCAATAGAAAAATCCTTCGCTCATTTGTTCCTGAGAACCTTTATATAGCTTCCTTCTGAACAATTTGTGCCTGGAAACACCGAATTATCTATATTTCAGCGTCTTATATTCAAAACAAATAAGTGCATTGACATGAAACAAGAAATGAAAATGAAGAAAACAAATGAAATTATTTTGAAAAGTTTCAAAAACGCTCGCCGTGCGCTCGAAAATAACTGGTTTCATCCATCGTACTCCATTTTAGACCTCACGTCAGCCGCCAGTTTTTTTTTAAATTTTACGTTGTGTGTTTTTTAAACTTTATGTTACAATGTATTTCTATTTTCGCTCTTTTCAACCTAAAAATAGTGATAAAAACACATGTTTACGCATGCAATGTCATTTTCCGTACAGTATTTCTCGTGTTTAGTCAATTATTTTTGCACCATACTAGGACGGGGCACCGGGGAAAACTCATTCAAATATAGAACTAACTCATTACTGGTAAACCCATTAACTTATTTTCAGTCAGAATTAACCAAATGCCGAAAGTATTCAAAGTTTATTTATGCTTTTCTCAACGTTTGTGTACTTAATATTTATGTTTTAATGAGATACTTTAATGAGTTATTCTCATTCTGATTGCTCAATACTAGATTCATATATCTCTGTCAACTTCCTCATAAAGCGACAAAATATTTCAAGTTTGTCAATGTTATGTTTTTTTTACTTGTATCAGCTGTTGCTGTTTGCTCGCATCATAGAACAACAACTTTTTGACATTATCGAACTATCGTGTATTTTTGTGCTTTGCCCTCATCATTGTGTTTGGATTGCAGGTCAGATTGGTGAAGTGCCCTTCTCCATTTTTGCAAACGCTTGGAGAACATGGCAGTTGATCGGCCGGAGCCATATCTTTTCGGTTAGTGATTTTTCTATGATATTTGCTTCATCTCATGACACATTCCATGAATACGTAACACTTTCTGGGAAATGTCTGTAGAGTTAAAGTAGTTTTTTTGCGCCATTTCTTCAATTAGCTTAGGTTCTATACTCAATGAAGTTGCAAGTGTAAGTGGCTGAAATAAAAAAAATTCGCTGGAAACTAGTGCCTCGTATTTACTCGCGTCTCGTGTTAAAGAGACAGAAGACCTCTCGCGCTTTTTATTCAAGACCAGAGAAGTTTGGGGAAAAATTAATGACATTTGACATATGACGAGATACTAGATACATTTAGACGTTCTGTTCAGTTGCGGGTCAGCTATACAATAAATTGAAGGACGCGTTAGCCGCCGTCACCTTCCTTGTCATTTAATATTGGCGTTTTGAACCCCGCGTTCTCAGGCTTCTGAACTTCTGATGTTTTCTAATAATTTCATTGTCATTGTTTTCTCGGTTTTCAATAGCCATTTTTTAGTGTCATCGATAATCGCACCGGTTCGATATGTTTCCCTGTCGGACGCCTCTCATCGTCATGAATAGTTGTCAATATAGATTTATTTCTGCGTCGGCGGCCGAATTTTGTATACAAACAAGTATGGCTCATCATTGACTGTTCAAATGTAAGTTTGGTTTAGTGTTTCATGAAAGGTTAATTTATGTTGAACAAGTATAACTGTTATCGGAGATTGTGATTTACGAATAGTACTGATATTTCCCCTTATTGCTTTCTACTATGCCCGGTATAGTGGATAGTGGACCTCTATACCGGGCATAGTACGGATAGTGGACCACTATACCGGGCATAGTACGGACTATACCGGGCATTTACCCCTCGGCCACCAAAGTTCGCACGGGTATTGGAAACCCATGGTGTGTATGTAAATCTTGAGTAATACTCAATTTCAGGAGCTCTTTCCCTTTGAGGGTTAAATTATGTTGAACAAATATATACTGTGATCGGAGATTGTGATTTACGAATAGTACTGATATTTCCCCTTATTGCTTTCTACTATGCCCGGTATAGTGGATAGTGGACCTCTATACCGGGCATAGTACGGATAGTGGACCACTATACCGGGCATAGTACGGACTATACCGGGCATTTACCCCTCGGCCACCAAAGTTCGCACGGGTATTGGAAACACACGGTGCGTATGTAAATCTTGAGTAATACTCAATTTCAGGAGTTCTTTCCCTTCGAGGGTTAAATTATGTTGAACAAGTATATACTGTTATCGGAGATTGTGATTTACGAATAGTACTGATATTTCCCCTTATTGTTTTGTACTATGCCCGGTATAGTGGATAGTGGACCTCTATACCGGGCATAGTACGGATAGTGGACCACTCTACCGGGCATAGTACGGACTACACCGGGCATTTACCCCTCGGCCACCAAAGTTCGCACGGGTATTGGAAACACACGGTGCGTATGTAAATCTTGAGTAATACTCAATTTCAGGAGTTCTTTCCCTTCGAGGGTTAAATTATGTTGAACAAGTATATACTGTTATCGGAGATTGTGATTTACGAATAGTACTGATATTTCCCCTTATTGTTTTGTACTATGCCCGGTATAGTGGATAGTGGACCTCTATACCGGGCATAGTACGGATAGTGGACCACTATACCGGGCATAGTACGGACTATACCGGGCATTTACCCCTCGGCCACCAAAGCTCGCACGGGTATTGGAATTACATGGTGTGTATGTAAATCTTGAGTAATACTCAATTTCAGGAGTTCTTTCCCTTTGAGGCACATCCTCAGGTCTGGGGCGCCCTGACGAGATTCGTCATTACCGACTGAGGATTAGACCTTCGCATGTCAAACTCTATTTCGTTGGAAACTGGGTAGGAGATCAGTGGCTGTATGACCGACAGGACCCCAGATATGTATTCATCAAGTAAGTTTTTCGCATGTTGTCTTAACCTCGTTTTCAGACATAATACATGGATTCTAGCAGAAATTTCACTGATGGGCGTTATCGATCCGTCAGATGTATGTACATATACCCTTAATCATAAGTTTGGCGATGCCACATGAAATTGAAATTCCAACTATATAGTGCACACCATTTCTAGTGAGACTCCTACAGTAACCTCACAAACTACTATGCCCGGCATAGTTGGCACACTGTATCAGGCATAGTAGACATCAATAGGGGAAACTAGCCGTTCACATGGACGAATAACGTGCAATACGGATATTTTCCCATATTGATGTCTACTATGCCCAGTATAGTTTACACTATACCGGGCCCATTTGTTTTTCACATAAGTTATTTTTCAGAAGCTTTGTTCAACACGTCACTGAGAGATATGCCGGTCTTTACCCCCGAGAACGTACCCATGTCTTCACTTAACAAACCCAAAATTGGACCAAACCCAAAATCTGACACGCACGGTTGTCAATAGCGATCCTAACCCGAGGGCCCCCATTGCATAACTAGGTTGTTCGCATGTTGTCTTGACCTCGTTTTCAGTTATAATACATGAATTCTAGCAGATATTTCCTCACAAACCCGAACCGATTTGCATTCTCATTGTTGTTGTTCATTATCTCACCACTAGCCCCGTTCTTCATATCACTCTCACCAAATGTCATCCTGTTATAGGATGTGATCATCTTTAGGATGTATATCTTCTTACTGTTGTTGTTCTTTATCTCACCACTAGCCCCGTTCTTCATATCACTCTCACCAAATGTCATCCTGTTATAGGATGTTATCATTTTTAGGATGTATATCTTCTTACTGTTGTTGTTCTTTATCTCACCACTAGCCCCGTTCTTCATATCACTCTCACCAAATGTCATCTTGTTATAGGATGTTATCATCTTGTTATATGATGTATTGTTATGTTATAGCTTAGTTATATCCAATTTTCCCGTTATCCGTTTCCTGTTATGTATATAAATTTTATCTCACCGAATATAATCTTCTCACAATCTCACGAAACATTGATTGAATTTGGTTCCTTTTGACCTACGGTCAAATAAAGTTCAACTATGCCCGAAATAGTATACAGTTGATGTCAACTATGCCGGGCATATTTGGTCTCTATCCGCTCATGTAAACGGAATAGATAGCACAGCGAACCTTAGAGTGAGCCCTCATCCCTAAATCTTAGTTCCGTAACGTTTATTAAGTTCCCACACCTAGCAATACATTTTTTGGGAAGTTTGGTACCAGATGTTTCTTCTCATCAGTTTTCACCATGGACTATAGTACATGCTGAAATTCACAACAAAAAACTGAATCCAACCAAAACTACCCAAACTAGATTAATTGTGTATTTCTGAGTAACCGTTGCATGGATAGCAAGTTTGATTGACTTTGCTTCCCTCTATGGCTCGCTGTGCTATCTATTCCGTTTACATGAGCGGATAAAGGCCAACTATGCCCGGCATAGTTGACAGCAACTGTATACTATGTCAGGCATAGTTGAACTTTATTATACCGTAGGTCAAAAGGTCACACGGTTGTAAGGTTCGGAGACTATCAGCAGTGTAGTAAAATTTTTGTAAGCGTTCCCACACCTAGCAATACACTTTTTGGGAAGTTTGGTACCAAATGTTATTTACCATCAGTTTTCACCATGGACTATATATAGAACATGCTGAAAATCACAACAAAAAAATGAATCCAACCAAAACTACCCAAACTATATTAAATGTGTATTTTGGAGTAACCGTTGAATGGATAACAAGTTTGATTGACTTTGGTTCCCTATAAGGTTCGCTGTGCTATCTATTCCGTTTACATGAGCGGATAAAGGCCAACTATGCCCGGCATAGTTGACAGCAACTGTATACTATGTCGGGCATAGTTGAACTTTATTGTACCGTAGGTCAAAAGATCACACGGTTGTAAGGTTTGGAGACTATCAGCAGTGTAGTAAAACGGTTGGATGGACTTATTTGAAGAAACTTCTGACACCTGACGGGTAGGTCTCTGTTAAAAGCACTATTTGTACAAGTTTTCCTTAAAGTAGTTTAGTCGCTTCTGGTATATTATATGAGGTTATTCTGATCTAATTTATGTATGAGTTGAGAAAATACACGAGCTAAAAATTATCCAGAAGAGCAGTTCCTATTGAAACTACCATAATCCTGAGCAAGCGAGCCTGGTCAGGTCGTTCAAATTCGGAAGCTAGTAGTTGGTTTTCTCCGGTTTCTGTTTCCTTTTCAAGAGAATGTTTCCACGTTATAGTGAACTATCACACAGTTCTATTTTTTTTCACCACTGGGGAAACATTGTCCCTTCATGCCACGCTCTCTCTCTCTTTCGTGCCTAGGAAATTCGGTGACGGGTCGCTGGCGAGGTATACGTGATAAGCTGATATACGTGTGAAACATGAAATAATTCATATAGAATAGATTAGAATACAGGAATGCATGTTTCACAAGCAGTTCTCTCCCCCCTCCATCCAAGAAGTTTCTCGCATGTCACTGGATCAATGCCATAAGAGCATTCGATAGTCCACCATGAAGTCTTCTATGAAGGAAAGGGACCAAGACCTCAGAAGAAGCTGCTGCTACAAAGATCTGTGATATGTATGATGATCACCGCCTCGAAACGAAGCGAAGTGAATGAATAAATATGTGAAATATGTGAAATAATTACTTTGAATAACGTTTGAGTTCAAAGGTTTCACAAAAAAGCAAAATTAGTAGCCGAGCGAAATGTGTAGTAGATTGTTCGTATTTAATATCACTCGCTAGTTAAAACTTTTATCAATAACTCGAGTGTAAACGTGCGTGCATGTCTCACAGATGTAAAAATTGTTTTTTTCTGACAGTGCAGTATCGACTTTCTTTCGGGGGATGTGAATCGTCTTTGTTTATGGAGCATATTTTTCCATCTTCCAGTCATATATACTGGTTATATAAGACGTAGCCAAATAAAAATATTTTGAAAACCGCTTATTTCAGAAACTTGCACACCAAGTGACGATCTCATACCCATCCACTTTTCTTACTCAGTAACACTCTATTTCCCAAAAACGCGCTCCAACTGCGATTTCTGTGAAAGAATTATCAGTCTATCAATGTACAAACTGTCGGTTCGAGTGAACCAACAGTTTGTCAAGTGACAAACTGTCGGCGGCAGGTCCCATCCTAATTTAACCATTCAACCACAAAATAATGCTTCAAAATAGAATTTATATTTCAAAAGCACGTTAAACACATTATATCAGTAAAATGAATGATTCTAGAAAACTGTTCAACATTTTTCCCAATTTAGAGGTTGTTGAATTTTTATGATGTTTCAATTAATAGTAATTTGGTGATTCCCATATAACAGACTAGTTTTTCGGCACTGATTTTCATTAGAATAATTATGCAGATTTTCTATTCATACTGAGTTCCTTTTCTATTGTTATATTAGTTTTACTCGTACAATTCCACAATTGTTTAGTTTCCAGTCAGACTTTCTCAAAAAAACCTAGTACCGAGTAAATTACCATTGTGTAAGAGATAGAAGTCATTCAAACTTTATTAACTCAGTTTTTTTTAGTTCTTAAACTAGCGCATTCAGTGGGTAGGGGACAGCGTGGCCAAATGGCCGTCATTTGGGGCGAGTAGCGGCGGCTAAATGAAAGGCGGGGCGCCAGACAGTTTCAGTTTCGAAAAGATTCGATTATCGATCGATGGCAGAGGCCCGCGGTGCCCTGCCTCGCCCGCGCCTGCCTCCTTCTTACGTGCGCGTGCATTAATTAAAACAGTAATTTAGCACTTTTGAAATGAAAATAAGCGGATTTAAACTCGAATAGATAAAAACACTATTTAATCCAATGTATTTCAATGTGAAATTGTCTAATTTAGTGCAGGAACCTCAAAATTCTCACAATTAGTGCTGTTTTGATGTGGAAAAGTTTGAAAATATGAACATTAACTAGATAATAACTTCAATAGTCAACATAGCCCCTCTCTAATTGATTTGAATACAATTGTCAGTAACAGAGACCCACTTGCAATATTTTGGTAAACGTTAGAACCAACAGTCACACTTTATTCGTGTACAAAGTGCGCTTGCACGGAGGGGAACACGGGCTGGACACTTTGTCAAGATACAAAATGCGAATCGGGTATAAAATGCTGGGGAAGCCCATACAGTGAAATGTTACTCAGTAGAGGCTTGATTCACTGAATTAGGAAAAATTATGGAACCCTTTCCTCACTTCGTGTGCAAGTTTCTGAAATAAGCGGTTTTCAAAATATTTTTATTTGGCTGCGTCATATATCTTTGTTGTGTTTTCTTGTTAGACCGAACACGAGGTGATATGATGTTTTATTTAGTGCTGACGTTTCGGCGGGTTCGCCGTCTTTAGAGCCTGAAAAAGGCATCAGTCAACTATTTACAACAAAATCGATACAGTCGCGCCGGAATTCAACTCAAAAGTATTCCAAATAGTGCATAGAGAGCATGACTAACTCAAATCTAACAGAACTTTGACACACCTTATCCACCGAAGTGGTTGGAGAAATAGTGAGACAACCGAGTGAGACTGTTGACCGGGATTAAATGAAGCACACTCAGAAATTGCATTTGCCAAGAAAAGGCACGAGATGCGTGGTAATTGAAATGCACTCGTCTTTCCTGTTCATGGTAGGAGACTTGGCACGTATCCAACAAGCTTCCAGCAGTTTCCGTGCAGAAACATCGCTCTCTACCCCTAGCACCGTAACTCGGATGTCAAAATGTGCGCCTTGATTTTTATCATAACTGTCGTTTTACCTCTGCTTAGCTTATTTTATATTGGTATGTAGGTTATATCTTTAAATTAACATCAGTAGGTTATATTGGTATGTAGGTTATATCTTTAAATGAACATCAGAAAATGAGGTTAGTACCGAATTTTTTTCCTACGCAACTCTTGGTTTCTTTCTTTCCACAACTATTTTCACCTTCCACTGAAAATGGTATTTCATCTCAATAACAAGAAAAAGATTTTCTTGTCTCTGTTCAATTCTAGAAAATTACCTCATTTCAAAAAAATAGAGCAACTGTTCAATTCTAGAGAATCACCTCATTTCAAAATAATAGAGCAACTCAGAGTCATTCTAAACACTCATAAACCCACTTGTTCGAGTAATTCAGTGTAATTATAATTCTTTTTATCATAACTGTCGTTTTACCTCTGCTTAGCTTATTTTATATTGGTATGTAGTACTTCTGAATGAATATCATCGAAAAGACATTGCGACATTTTCAGATGACGCGTACTGCTTTCACAAGGTATGGGGATACGCTATCCTTGACGACTGTAGTATAACTCGCTACTTCACGGTGTCGGACGAAAACATTTTTTTAGTACGATCATAATAATTGTATTATTTAAAAGTACTATCATGAAAATTGTACTTGATTATTAATTGTATGAGAGCTATACATAATATAGATATTTAACAGAACTCAGTTTTTAACATTATACGTATGACACAGTTTGCAAAATGATCACAGGTGTTTTGTAAAATTAACATTGTCGATAACACATAAAAATATTAATAACCAATATACAATATTGCGATCTTTCGCACAAAGCTGGAACTAAGAATCTTGAAAGAAAATACACTTGCGTATGGAGATACAAGTTAATGAAAATGTTAGGATTTTGAAATGAACGAATATGACTAGATATACTTGAAGAACCGTTCCTCTTTAATTTGGAGGTTCAAGCTGATTAGGCTATACTGTTCACATTGAAAAATCAGAAGCTTTAATATAGGTGTCAACTTCATGTCTTGCTCCGTGTTCTCGAGAATGCGGCGCGACCACGCGCACATACATACACCGCCGAGTTCACCTACGTACACAATTTTCAAAATGTCCGTAAAATTACGAAACCATATTCAAAACGTGGCCAAAATTACCAATATAAAATCTGTGACAAAAGATTTCTAAATATCATGAAAACTACAAAGCAGTGATAGATTAAAGATTGCTGCATTACAGTAACCCAAATCCTGTTGGCTTCTATTTTGCTCCGTTATAATGGGTTTTTTTGAACTTTCTGTACGTAAGGTATGAACTTTCATCTCAAAACAGAATTAATGACTTTTTTTATTTTTTTCAGAAATTCCTTACATTGCAGATTATAGAGGTACGGTCCCTTCAAATTAGGGTTGTTAATCGAGTTGAAAATTTCGAGTTTTTCGAGTTTCGAGTTTTTCGAGTTTTTCGAGTTTTCGAGTTTTTCGAGTTTCGATTTTTTCGATTTTTCGAAAATTCGAGTTTTTCGAGTTTCGAGTTATTCGAGTTTCCGATATTTCGAGTTTTTCGAGTTTCGAGTTTTTCGAGTTCTGAAAATTTTCGAGTTTTTCGAGTTTCGAGTTTTTCGAGTTCTGAAATTTTCGAGTTTTTCGAGTTTCGAGTTGAACTCGAAACTCGAAATTTCGAGTTTATTTCGAGTTTTTCGAGTTCGAGTTTATTTTTTAACAACCCTACTTCAAATGAAAAATAAGTGGTATGTTTCCGATGATCTTTCAATACATTTTTAAACCCCTGAGCATTCCGCTTAAAAACGTGATTTGGGAAGCACTAGAAAATGGTGAAACTCCGCTGCGATTCTTAGTTACATAGCTTTGTTTAAACGGCTGTACACACAGTCTTTACCAAATGTTGAGGTGTGTATACTGTATTCAACTCTTTTGCGGTGTAAAATTCAAACGAGGTGTCGCTGAGACAAATAATACATTAATGTATTGCACTGATGCTGGTACAGGCAGTGTTTTAAACTGTTGCTTTCAAGTTGTATATTGCGTTTTCTGCCCTGATAGTCAAATTTAATCTCATACGTGTAAAACAAGTCTGAATTGCGAAACATTGGAAACGATCAATGTATGTACATGTTTTACGTGACTCGAAGCTCGTTTTTCGAAGCATAGGCCGAACCTGTCGTTTCATATTAGGTTTCATAATAATGTTCTTCAGTGTTTTTATCAGACTCTTGAAGTCTCATGTTTTTCTGTGTTTGAGTTTGAATACATCATAACTTGATGTCGAACTGTACATTAGGAAATAATTGCGTTTTCTGGTACGGTCCAATTTTGGGTCAATTACCTTTGGCTTTCTGAACATTGTTACCCAGGTGTGCTACTCAGAACATAAACCCCAATTAACTTGTGGGCGTGGCATCTTGGTCTAACCTTCAGCTCTATATTATTCTCATTACTGGAGCATACATCTCTGAAAATTAGTCGTACTCACTATTTCGAGAACTTTTACTATGTTTTAACTATAAGGTTAGTTTTTCCAGTTTCTTTAAAATGAATCGTTAGTTCATTATGAAAAAAAATTGTAAATAGTCGTAACACCGCCTCGAGAGTTCTAGCCCACTACCTCAAGATTAGACAATATGACCTCGAAACTATGATTACGGTCGTGCCTTGTATAGTACAGCTTTCCTTGAGCACTCAAGTCTTGTAGTTTGGCCAGAAGGACAAGTACACCAGCGGAAGTTGGGGGCGGAGCCACAACACATCTGACCAATCACGATCGACTATAGTTCACACCATTCCTACTGAGACTCCAACAGTAACCTCACAAACTTTCCGAAGGCTGTTGTGAAGCTGAAAATGAAGTTCATGGAAAATTCTCTCGTATATTTACTTTGACTGAGAAGGAAAATGAGGTACGGAAATCCTCAACTTTTCCGATCAAAAGGACGTGAGCAAAACGGCCTGGAAGTTTTGAAATCCTACTGTAGGAGTCTCAGTAGGAATGGAAAAGACTATAACAAATAAAGCTCCTCCTACTTTAACAGCATAAAAGGTTAATCAAGCTCACATTTTCGTATTATTGTGCCTATGCTAAGTGTATGACTCTCTCAGTCTCGCTCTCTCTCGCTATCTCTACCTCTCTCTATCTTCACCTCTCTCTCTCTCTCTCCCTCTCCCTCTTCCTCCCTCTCCCTCTCTCTCTCTCATTTCGTGTTTCGCTGTATATCTTCTTTGTTCGTTTTCGCTCTATTCTCAGGTGCTCAGTTTCAGATCCGAGTGAATTGAGTATCCCCATCAAGGAACTTCTGAACATTCTCTCTCCCCTACCCGTGCAGGTGCTCTGGCTCGGAGAAGTGTCATCCAGTATCACACGCGAGCCCGTGATCGGGTGGATTGACAGGTAATTTGTCATCTTTACAAACTTATTATTTTGATTAATTCTCAATAGAAAAATGGGGATTTTAGTGAAGTGTATGAAAGGGTTTTTTGATATTTTTATCTGGTTTGAGATTATTGTAAAGAAAGTTTGCAACAATTTTGAGTTGAGCTTCTGGTTACTCAAAATTATTTTTATGATTGTGCTGGGACAAAAACGGTGCAACATCGAATGTATGATTTTTTCAGAGGCTAAGTTTACCAAAAGACTGTTCGTATTTTTATTCTCGGTGCGTATTTTTCTGCATTCTAGTCATATATACTGGTTGTGAAATTGCATGGACGTGCACGTTACAGGTCAGTACTGAATTTGAACAAAACTTGACTGAACACAAATTAAAGCTATGGTATACAAAAATTGAAACTTGAACAGAAACAGTTAAAACTTTTCAAGTTGAAAAAATATCAAAACATTAGTTGAGTCTGACAAACAAATCAGTCAATTTCTGTATATTATCGTGTGTATCGTATCGCGCTGACCTTTGATAGCACGTCCTATATAAAAAAGCCTCACTAGCGATAGCTGACAGTCGGGATGGCCAATCGGAATCGCGCTGCGTTTTGTTTCACCTTGTTGAATTACTAGATGAATGACCAATATTTGTCTTGCGGTCATACATTACACTTCACACACTTTTGAACAAAACTCTTATTGCCAATCAGTTTCCCTTGTTATATTGATATACGCTACACCACAGACAGTGGTTGGGATAAAACTTCATTTGTAGTGGAGAAATTTTAAAGACCGTGGCTTTCTAATGGAGTTTCAATTACAGTATACCACACAGCTAGAGGAGACAAAGTTGATCCTTCTGATACGAAAAAAGGAGCCTAAGCTGCTGCTCATTCGGAAGAAAAGCAGAACTATGTCAACGTGAGTTTTACAATTCATCGGTTATGTTGATCAGAGGTTGGCTTTTTTTGTGTTTGTAGTTTGATCAAATTCCTGAAAAGTTGGCAGTTTTTTGTGTTTTGAGTTTGGATACATCATATATTGGTTTTTATCTGGAGTTTTGTGACATAATTGAGTTTTCTGGTAAGACCCAATTACCTTTTGATTTTTCAATATTATTACCCAGGTGTGCTTCTCAGAACAGAAAACCCAATTAACTTGTGGGCGTGGCATCTTGGTGTAACCCTTCAACCCTATTTTATTCTCATTACTGGAGCATACATCTCTGAAAATTAGTTGTACTCACTATTTCGAGAACATTTACTATGTTTTAACTATGAGGTTAGTTTTTCCAGTTTCTTTAAAATAAATCATTAGTTCATTATGAAAAAAAATTGTAAATACTCGTAACACCGCCTAGAGAGTTGTACCACACCACCTCCAGCTCAGACAATATGACCTCGAAACTATGATTACCGTCGTGCCTTGTATAGTACAGCTTTCCTTGAGCACTCAAATATTGTAGTTTGGCCAGAAGGGTAAGTACACCAGCGGAAGTTGGGAACGGAGCCAAAACACGTCTGACCAATCACGATCGACTAACAAATGAAGCTCCTCCTACTTTAACAGCATAAAAGGTTCATCAAGCTCACATTTCCGTATTATTGTGCCTATGCTAAGTGTATGACTCTCTCAGTCCCGCTATCTCTCGCTATCTCTACCTCTCTCTATCTTCACCTCTCTCTCTTTTCCTCTCTCCCTCTCCATCTTCCTCCCTCTCCCTTTTTCTCTCTCTCATTCCGTGTTTCGCTGTAGATCTTTTTTGTTCGTTTTTGCTCTAATCCCAGGTGCTCAGTTTCAGATCCGAGTGAAATGAGTCTCCCCATCAAGGAACTTCTGAACATTCTCTCTCCCCTATCCGTGCGACTTCCATCGTAGAGCAGGTGCTCTGGCTCGGAGAAGTGTCATCCAGTATCACACGCGAGCCCGTGATCGGGTGGATTGACAGGTAATTTGTCATATTTACAAACTTATTATTTTGATTAATTTAAAAAAAATGGTGATTTTCGTGAAGTGCATGAAAGGGTTTTTTTGATATTTTGAGATTATTGTAAAGAAAGTTTGCAACAATTTTCAGTTGAGCTTCTGGTTACTCGAAATTTTATGATTGTGCTGGGAGAAAAACGGTGCAACATCGAATGTATGATTTTTTCAGAGGCTAATTTTACCCAAAGACTGTTCGTATTTGTATTCTCGGAGCATATTTTTTACATTCTAGTCATATATACTGGTTGTGAAATTGCATAGACGTGCACGTTACAGGTCAGTACTGAATTTGAACAAAACTTGACTGAACACAAATTAAAGCTATGGTATACAAAAATTGAAACTTGAACAGGTATGAAACTTGAACAGAAACAGTTAAAACTTTTCAAGTTGAAAAAATATCAAAACATTAGTTGAGTCTGACAAACAAATCAGTCAATTTCTGTATATTATCGTGTGTATCGTATCGCGCTGACCTTTGATAGCACGTCCTATATAAAAAAGCCTCACTAGCGATAGCTGACAGTCGGGATGGCCAATCGGAATCGCGCTGCGTTTTGTTTCACCTTGTTGCATTACTAGATGAATGACCAATATTTGTCTTGCGGTCATACATACTTTTGAATAAAACACACTTTTGAATAAAACATTTCTTCACACACTTTTTAATGAAACATTTCTTGCCAATCAGTTTCCCTTGTTATATTGATATACGCTACACCACAGACAGTGGTTGGGATAAAACTTCATTTGTAGTGGAGAAATTTTAAAGACCGTGGCTTTCTAATGGAGTTTCAATTACAGTATACCACACAGCTAGAGGAGACAAAGTTGATCCTTCTGATACGAAAAAAGGAGCCTAAGCTGCTGCTCATTCGGAAGAAAAGCAGAACTATGTCAACGTGAGTTTTACAATTCATCGGTTATGTTGATCAGAGGTTGTTTGCTTTTCGGAATAAATTTACCAGTAGTATCTAATAATTAATATTTCACGTAGTTGGTTTTACTAGTAATTTTACCGGTACTTAATACGTTTACGGTTTAGTTATGTCAACGTGAGTTTTTGACAACGTCGGTTATTTGATGAACAACATGATGACTACGTGAGAAAACGTATTTCCACGTGCGTTGATTAATACATTTTCCAGGAGAAACATTGACGTATACGGAAAACTCGGAGTTAGGAGAATAGACATATTTATGTTAATTTCCAGTCGTATATACTGGTTTCACTTCATTTGGATGTACATCACAAACTGAGGTTAGATTCGGACCTTATTTATTCCTATCCAACTTCAACCTTTTCCTCAGTTTATAGTCATATTCAACTGTGAGAAAAGAGACTAGTTCAAAACAAAGCAACATCACAATTGAAGTCAGTATTTGAAGTACAACCCAAAATCTTATCCGATATACCCTAAGATTTTCTTTACCACCGGGGCTTCAGTAATTTCCATCTCCATCACGACGAGGATCCATGTACTACAGGCTGATGATATTCAAAAAAATGTGACTATAGCAGATTTGTTATCACTCAGGACTTATATTCTGGCCATATTGTCAACAAGTACTGGTTCTACAAAGAAATGCCGAAAAGTATCGAGCAGTTCAGCAACGGTATAGTTCGTTCCAAACATCCGTAATCATTTACAGTATGCGGCCTTATGTTCAATTTTTCACCCCTCAATATGGAAATCAGCCGTTTGCTGACATAACTGTTGGTTTCACTTTGAATATATACATTTTTCGTGACCCATGAGTAACGATAATTTTCAAATAAATGGATCATTAATTACATTATTCTTAGTTCACTTATTCATCTACGTAACTAATTTATTTTTTATTAAACTTCATTATGGTGAAATGTGTCCGTCTTACAGAGCATGGAACTACTTGTACAATTGTCGAAATGTACACTGTGTCAGCAGAGGTTCGGTGGTGAGTAAATACGTGTTACTTGACGCTTTTGTTCATTTTTACCCCAAGATGTATCATGTATGTATACCAGGCGGCGTAGCAGTTCCTCAAAAATCTAATGAGATATCCCACGCCTTATATGCCATTAGCATTAGATTCTCATTGGCTTTTATTGACTTCTAGGCTACAACAATGAAATTTCACATATAGCTCATGAGGTATCTCATGCGAAACTTGAACTTCTTATGAGGTTGGAGGACTCGCTACGCCGCCAGGGATGAACTATCTTATCATAGTGATGTCTGACTCGAGTGTCGTATCATTTCGTTCACTTTTCACCATAGGTCAGGCTCGTTATCTGCCAGTTGTTAAGAGCAGACGGTACCAAGTAAACATTCACAAAGAATCAGATCGAATCAAATTTCATAGAAAAAACTAACATATTATTGAAAATAATATTTCTCAACAGTTCTAAGTTGACTTTCTGCTACTTTTTGTAACTATTTTCGATGATTGTGCTTCACAAATCGGGTGCGAACTCAAATGTATGACTTTTTCAGAGGCTATGTTCACCCAAAGACTGTTCGTATTTCATTCGTGGAGCATATTTTTCTATATTCAGTCATAAATACTGGTTTTGAAATAGCATGGACCTGCACCATACAGGTCAATACTCAGATTGAACGAAGCTTGACCAAACAAAATCTAAATTTATTGAATACAACAATTAAACTTAACTGAAACAGTTAAAACTTTTCAAGTTAAAAATAAAAGTATCAGCTGAGTTTGACAAGCAAACCAGGCAATTTCGGTATATTATCGTGTGTATCGTATCGAGCTGACCTTTGATAGCACGTCTAAAGCCTGACTAGCGATAGCTGACAGTCGGGATGGTCAATCGTGCTTCGTTTTGATATGTTTTTAATGTGTTTATTGCTGCGTTACTAGATGAATGACCAACTTTCGTCTTGCGGTCATATATCAGTGAGTTTGCGGTTTAGTTATGTCAACGTGGGTTTTTGAATACGTCGGTTATGTGAAGAACAACATCATGATTATGGAAAACCTAATTGATGTGTGTTTTTGATTTATAAAATTTCCAGGATAAATATTGACGTTTACGAAAAACTCGGAGTTATGGGAAAAGTTGAAGATATTATATTCGATGAAGCTGGTGAAGTAAATTGTAGACAAATTTGACCACATCGACCATTCGGTGACTATCAATCGAGCCAGGGCTGTCTACAATATTGGTCCGTTACCGCGAACTGCTAGACTGCAATTCCAGCTTGTTCTATCGTTCGCAATCACTATTCACAAATGGGTTTTTGGTTTTTCTGCGGACAATTTTGTTGCTGTGCTAAACAACTGTTTTTTGAGAGGGTCAGTGTTTTGGTTGAGTTTATATTTCTCACTATCATCATTTTGCCCATTCCAGGAATACGAAAATGGTTTCCAGCATCGATTTGAAAGTTTCATAAAAATTATAGTGCAATATTATATTCAAAACTACAAAATTGTGAAATATGTTCATCTCGTGAAGTTCTAAGTGGTTTAATTTCTGTGGTAATCTTAAAATTCCCATCGCGAGATCAAAATTATTGCTTCACTTTCAGAAGTACAAAAAGACGTCCACGTATTGTTATTTGTGAAGCGTACTTTTCTATACTCCAGTCATATACACTGGTTTTAATTATTTATGTTGCTTCGAAAACTTGTTGTTTTTTCGGTCAACAATCGTACATTGGAGATGAATAGCATTCAGTGTGAGTTTCTTTCATTCTCATAGTTTTGTGTTCTCAAACATTAATATCGGATCAATCCGTGAATATTTTATTTTCAGGACAAATCTTTGTTACCAACCTTGCTAGCACTCCAGCGTCGAACAAGGACCAAAAGGTAAGACATGTGAGAAACTAGGACGAACCACCACGTTTTTCCCTTTGACACTATACATACCTAACATTATAGTCGTCGCCAACGGGCTGGAGGGTACGGTATATCGCAATTTCCGCTGTTTACGCACACATGTCTTCGATTCCAAAGCTTGCTTTTTATGTGCTTTAATAGCGCAATGGTTAGCGCCCTGTTACGAATCGCTTGCTCGCAGGTTCGATTCCGGCGAGCGACAGAAACTTATATATTTCGCACTCACTATATAGTTCGTTTCAACCATCGATAGCAGCCAGTTACAGTAGATTTTATTGGGCGGAGTCAATTGTGTTGGAAAGTTCCCAACAGCGATCAGCCTAATCAAAATTTTGCACCAGCTGGGTATCGAACTCAGCGACGATAGGTGGCGCGGCGCCCACAAGCAGACGGCCATCGGAACATGATGGGCAAAATTAAAAACAGTGATATCCAATCACCTTTTCAAGCCGTTTTTCAATGCTTATTTTATCTCACAAAAAGTTCTTCAAATTTCTCCCCGATTTGGTGGTAACCTTTTGAAAACAAAAAATTTGCGAAAATCTTAAAATAACCACTTTTTAAATTTTTATTTGCAATGAAAAGACTGGCAAGTTGCCAGATCAGTCGCCTGCAATGTAGGGTGCGCTCGGACAGCATGGCTGACTGCTATCGATGGGTGAAACAAACTATATAATCTCACTACTATCACTATCACTATCGCTGTTTTTATATCACTCACTATATATATTATCACTATTATATATCACTCACATTTATATATCACTACTCACTGCTTTTTTCAGAAGTGCAGAACGATGTCCGATGTATTGTTATTTGTGGAGCATATTTCTCTATACTCCAGTCATATACACTGGTTTTAATTTTTTTTTGTTTTTTGGGGGAAAAATTGCACATGGAAAGAGAATGACATTCAGGGTGAGTTTTTTCCAATGTTTCTAATTTCGTTTTTACCTCAAACATTGATATCAAAACGAAGCGCAAACTATGGTGAGAGAAAATGTTTATTTGGTGATGATGGCTACTCATCTTGCTGAAACTTAGTCAGTGGCGCGAGCAATTCAATAGACAGAAATAGGTTAACTAAAATAAAATTAAAAGGAAACAACTTTGTTACATAGTAAACTGAAACTGAAGTCACCCTTTTTTGCAATGTAGTTTGGGGGAAATTGGGGGTTCAAAGTGGTTAGCACAAGGGTTAAGAAAGTAACCGGATTAATGGTTAACTGCTAGCGTTAACTTATATTTTTCACAGTTTCTATTCCGAAGGTGACTAAGTGTAACATATAGAACTCAACTGAATACATTGTATGGGTACAGTACAGCACAGGTCGATTTTCAGGTTGCTCTCGGGCGAAACTTTCGGGCAAAACGTTTGAAAAATCTAGTAAATTTTATTCAGAAATCTTGCTCGTTACGAAAACTGCGCTAGGATGGTCGATTATGACCACTTCTTTTCGAGACATTTGTCTGGGTTTCTACTGGACAATATACTACTGAGCAAAGTTAGTTGGTGTATGCCACACAACTTATTATATAAACTATTATGCTTCCGTTGGGTTTTTATTTGAACCGAAACACGTATTCAGAGCCTGAAACAGGCATCAATAGGCGAATCCGCCAATACAGACTACCCCGTGTTTCGATTCGAATCAGAAACCCAACATAAATGGAAACCTATTCTGCTTGTAATATTCTTCAAACTCCGTTTATTGGCTGCAGTCTTGTCATTGATGAGTACGAACGTTCTATTATTTTCCATTCTGATTTACGTCGTTGAGAGTATAACAGACCAGCAGTCGGACTACTAGTGGGTTTAAAGCAGAAAGACTATGTATACTTTCTGCTATTGTGTATACTGAGTTCATTTATAAATTTACCTCCAGGTAGTTCTTGAAATAACAGGTCTGCTGTTTGCCAGTTCGGTGGAGATAGCTCAAAAAAATCACGTGACAGTGAGAGGTTGCAGAAAGATGTTGGTCACGATGAATGTTTGCTATCGACGTGAAGAAAACCGGCCAGTGGAGAATTCATGAAGGTGAGTGCAAGGCTGACACCGTTGATGTGCCTTCAAGCAAGAATTTCAGTAAACTCAAATTCGAACGTTCATTGAACTAACCACTAGCTACTAAAAAAATGTATGTAACGAGTTGATTCACAAACGGGCAACCTCGAAGCAAAGTTGATATACTAGAAGTTAATTGAATGGTCACGTACTTTTAGCATTCTAACGTGGCATCGTGCACTTTGTTATGGCACGTCTTCTGAGTTCTGATGTGTTGAACATGTTTCACGTGACTGTGAAATTGAATAACAGTATATGCCACACTTTCTCTTATTTATATTCAAACTTTACTTTACAGACATCACATGTTGGATCTTTCACGAACGAAGGTGAAATATTATGAAGCCATTCTGTATTCGATCTAATAGCGGAGTATACACCTCTGTAGACAAACATGACTGTGACATGAAGGTTAGTACTAGAAGTACGTTGAATAGTCACGTAAAGTCAGCATTCTGAATTTAACATTGAATTTGTTCGAAAATGTAAAATAAAATATAATGTATTAATATAAATCTGTCAGTTAGAAAGTACAGCCTTTCTTTATTGTTTACGTAAGTGTTATTATAATAACAGTCCAGAAAACATGAGTAGAACGAGAGAATAGGAGTGTGAGAAGAGGAAAATCATGCTATTTATGTGGAAGATTACAGTTGTAATCAGTAAATTGCAAAATGGCATTTCGGGGAATTATAGGTTCTATATGCCAGTGGGATGTCTCACGTGAATGTGCAATTCACTTACAGTATGAAAGACACAACGGCAGTTTGTATGTTGGGAATTAGGGCTGAGCATCTTGAATTCCAAAACGGGACAAGGTGGACCTTTTACATAACAAATATTCTCTACAAAATTATATTTCAGCGTCCGTTTCTTGCATTACGTCAATGGTTACTGTATCCGTTCGTTCTCAATTGGATTAGACTCTCGAGTGTTACCAGAGAAAGTGCTCCGATTGTTGGAAGAACTACAATTATTATCTTTTTTGTTCCTTTTATCAGACATGTCTAGTCCCTCAGAATTCGTTTTATTCTAGAAAGAAAATGGTGCAGTTTAGAATTCCAACACTTCTCTCTCTTTTCTTTTCCTCCTTTCAATTTTCAGTTTTTTGTATGCACCATTTCCATGGTAATTGATAATTATTTCATTTCCTCTTATATAATATAGTTGTTCTTTATTTAGTTGATGGAACTTAATAAACATATAGAACTCTGTTTAATATTATTTAGTGTTGCATCAAATTTAGTTGTAACAAGTTGATCGAGCGACATTGCTGCTTGCTGCCAAATCGAGTGACAGCAGCATTTTGAAAATGCTACGCGGCGACTGCTGCTGTCGCCCAATTCAGCGACAGGAAGTATGAACCCTGCCACACGTTCTTGACATCCTGGACGACCGAAACAGAGGTGGAGGGTTGAATTCGAAGAAGCTGTTGGAAGAAACTGGATGAGGACCGCCAGAGAAGAGATGCACTTGGAAAGATAATATGTTGCGGCGAATTGTACTGATTCTGATCCCGTAATCAACTATGGTATTGTATTGTACACGACGTTTTGTTTATTCCAAATTTCGAACGAATTGTGCTACTGGAAAATCCGGAGGAAACCGAAAACCAACGTGAAATATCTGAAATCTGTGGCATGAAATGTCACGTGAAGTGAAAAGTGAGAAAATGAAAAAGAAGAAAATTATACGAATACCAACATTTGTGTACATTTTCAGTCTCAGAAACGCATAACAACTGTGTAAGTGACCATTCATTCCGGTTATAGAGTGTGTTCGCATCTGAGTTGTGGTTAGATCTGACGACTCAACATAGTGTACAATATATGATTTTCTAGTGCATCAAACTAAAGAAGCGACACACCAGCCCAGTTTGACATCAAAAAAAGCTTGCTGTCCTATCTAGATGTGTTTGTAGTTCGATTTCGTTATAGCCAAAATTGGTAATGAATGGTGTGCATAGAAATTTAACTACAATTTTTTGTCCCCCTTATTGCGAGGTACTGCCGGGTAAATCCTTCATTATGTTGTTAGCAAACTGAGCTACACTATTCTTAAAGTCAGTTGAATAGTCACACGTAACGTTAGCACTCTAAGGAGGAATCGTGCGCTTTGTCATAACACGTGCTAGATAAATTATGTGGATGCGATATACTCATATCAGAACAATCGTATGATGCTTTCTAATCGAAAACTGACCATTTTTCAAGACTAGAATCGAAACTCGAAAATAATCGAAATTTCGATTCTGAAAAATTTAGACTTTTCGATTTTCGATTTTGAACAAATTTGGTCCAATCTCTGTTTTTCGAGTTTCGACTTTTTCGATTTTGGCGAAATTTCGATTATTTCGATTTTCGATCTCAATATTGAAAATCGAAATTCGACTTTTTTCGACTTCAATCGATTTTCGATTTCGATCTTAACAACCCTAATCCCTATCCAGCCATGGAGCACCAGGGAAGGCCTCAACTTTCGTAGACATTCTACTACCAATTTATCGCCCACGAAGGGATGAATGCCTTGGCTGGGCAGTGGTGAAGATCGAACGTGTGACCCTTCGAGTGTTTTGCAACGACGCTTGTTCTGAGTATCGATGGTTTAAACGAATTATACCATCCCGCTGTTTCTGTAACTTGATCCTACGTTTCTATCAAAACTCAAAACCACGGCGTGTGGGTGTGGACCAAACGTAAAACTAAGAAGCACAGCGCAGGTTTTCAAAACAGCATAAAACCTAATCAATCTTAGCGTCTTTCGTACTCGTACTTCTAGTTTTAGTTAAACTCATAGTAAGGTGTAAAGTGTGAACCATAGTTTTTGAACGTGAAAAACGTGAAAACTCATGTCTGATCTCTCTACACGTTCTACGTGATCATGGGAGTCGTTGCTGGAAGCGCAGACAAAGCCTGTATTCTGGTTCATATTCTGTTTTTCTGTGTTTGTAGTTTGATCACATTCCTGAAGTCGCAATTTTATCTGTGTTTTAGTTCGGGTACATCATAATTTGTTGTAGATCTGTACGTTTAGGAGATAATTGAGTTTTCTGGTAAGGCCCAATTACCTTTCGCTTTTACAATATAATTACCCAGGTGTGCTACTCAGAACAGAAACCCCAATTAATTAGTGGGCGGGGAAACATCTGTGTACCCCTCAACCCTATCATATTCTCATTACTGGAGCATATATCTCTAGAAAGTGGCCGTACTTGCTAATACCAGAACATTTACTATGTTTTTACTATAAGGTTAGTTTTTCAAATGTCTTCAAAACTATTCTATTGGTTCATTATGAACAAATTTCAGCGAGAAAATGAGGTTTGTGATGATTGACCACATGTTTGCTGTACTGTCAGAGCATAGCGATCCAAAACTATCCAAACATAGTGATACAAACGTGTACTCCATAGAACAATACAGTTGGCTGTTTTGATTTAACTATTATTCAGCTATGTTAGTCAGCATAAAACAATCTTCAGAAATGGTTTTCTTGCTTCTCGGATCGGTTAGAATTCAAGGCAGTTTCTCATTTTTTGCAGCTTCCAACATTCTACCAGCTCATAGTAAAACTTGAACACTAGTATTCCATTATTCCAAAAACCAAACTTCTCGAGTTCATAAATTTCCCATTTAATCCGGAAATAAAGTGTCCCCGCCAATATGCCATATCAAATTTCAAAGTTGGACAATCTGGTAGAATTTCGGGATGTCCCGGAATCTGCTAGACGAATGGTTTCAGAGCTAGTGTTAAATTTCTCTTATATGCGCTACCGTAGAATATCAAGGGGCAGCCAAAAGTGACAAGTTGTTTTGAATTTTATAGAATTCTAGACTGAAATTGATTGGATATAGACTAAAAGTAATGTTTGATTCAGCTCGTGGCGGAAAAACTGAAGGTCGACGAGTAGTCACCTGTTTTTATCGCAGCCCACCCGGACTCAATTCTAACCGACTTCTGTCCTTCAACTGTCACACCCTACTTAAGGTAAACACTACATTTTGTTGACATGAAAGATTTTCAAAAGTCCGGTATCAGAGTAGGTATGTTAAAAGATCCCGACACCTTCTTTCCATCCTGCGTCTCTTGCTTTGCCTTACTGTTTCTCGCCACTCGTATCATGGCGGGATGTAAGAGCAGAAAAATAACGTATGTTCAAGAAGACGCAGGATTGGATGAAGATGCCGCCTGACACAATTTCCACTAAACTAATCCTAGTTCTTAAAGTACTTTAAGTTTTTAAAATAGGTGTATTCACTTAACCAAATACCGTGATTTGGTGACCATATTTCTTAAAGTGCTCTTCCGCATTTTCTGAAAGCTGTTTTCTATTCAAACTTCAATTTTGTCGAACCAGTTTTCGAACACTCTTTGGAATACGTTATTACAACCTAAGGCAATTTTTTAAAATCTCTCCGATCCTATTCATGGTAGTAACACAGACATGTATTCGTAAAGTAGGCGCTTTCGTGGTCGAAACCCCAGTCCAGTTGGCGCATACTCTCTACAAGTATTGTGACAACTTCGATGTTGAGGACTTATTGCTGGGGGGTCGGTTTTTTTCACTAGTTTCGCATGTCAATAATTCCGTGAACCAGTTTTAAATATCATTTTTCATTATCGCTAACTGTACCATTTCACCTAACGCTCACTAGTAAACCGTAGCTAAACTAAATGTGACAGAAAAAACCCGTAAGCTAGCTGAAATCATATACCGCTGGGTGAACTATGACTGCCTATGCCTAACAATAGTCTGTTTTCATTCACCGCATTTTTTTAATGTTTTTTTTTCACAATTGGATTACGGTAGCATCAAAAGCCCGGCATATTTGTAATTACCGCTGCGCGTGATTTTGTCGAATTTTGTGACCGTCAGTTATTTTTTCCAGATGTGTGAAACATATGAACATTCTTCTGCTGGGGGAGACGGGTTTCGAAAAGTCTACGTTCATCATTGCTCTTGCTAATTATATCGAATACGATTCAACGGCTCTCGATGGAGGAATTCAGATTTTTATCAAAACTCCGTTTAATTTCACCGACGATAATGTGAGTTCTTAAACTACTGCTTTAAATATATTTATTAAGAGACTGAAATTTTCATATGACAGTCGGCATAGTTAGCAGAATGTCGGCATAGTTAGCAGAGCTGTCAAGAATTTTTCAATTGTAAAATCTTTTTTCATATATACTGATAATCGTACAGTAGTAATTCGAACAAATCAGTTCTTTTAACCACGCGAATTTTATCGATATAGCTAAGAACTTTCGCGTTCAACTCTCATTCCCTATTACAGAAATTGTTCGAAAATAATTCTAACATCGTCCAAGCGCACAATACATTTTGAAGTTTGTACTGTAGGAGTCGAGATAAATGCTTTCGAATCTCTAAAGATTACTGTAAAAAAATTATCGATTGTTGAAACGGATTCAAATTGTCAAACACTTTCTTCATTATTAGTATTTTTCTTGAACCAAACAGGAAACGAGATAGCACTTCATAGAGAGTTCATAGACAGCTAAACATTGAGACTTCTTTAATCTCTATTATATTTTATCAATGTTGAAATATGAGATCGGGGGCATATTTGTGATGGATCAATATAGTTACAGCAAAGTATTTTCTTTTTCAGAGTATTAACTCGAATAAAAAACGATCCTATGATTTTGGAGCATATTTTCCTTATTCCAGTCGTATATACTGGTTTTCACTATGTTTGAATGTAAACCACGAATTGAGGTGAGTGTTAAAACTGTTTCAAATTTCTATCTTTTGATTTGTTTTTGAAAACTACGTCACCCTCCAACTGTAAATTCCATTTCAAAAATAAGCACACACATTGAGCTTTTTTCAACGTAGATTTTGGCTTCTCTCTTCCTAGTTATGTTAGATAAACATATGACACTCGTAGTTATTAAACTTTACTGATTCATATTCTGTTAGAGATAACATTGTTGTACAATGTATAAAGACAACTTCTTTCAGTACTATTCTTATTCTCTATCGCGAAAAGAACCCTGTTCTGATCGCACCATCGGGCTAGAGAAAAGTAACCGTTTTCACCAAAAGAGAAGGTGGAGTACCAAATAACAAACTCCGGATGTGCTGTGGTATTCGCAAAAATTCCAATTTGTACGGATTCGAACAAAGTTCCAAGTTATTGATTTTTCCGTGGAAGCATCGTACATAGGAGAAGAATGGCATTCAGGGTGAGTGTACTCACATTTTTCTATAAACAAGTAGTTTCTGATAATGCTTTCACGGATATAAAAAAAACTGCTGAAGTGATACAGAAATAATCTTTTACGCACCTTAGGAATATTGGTTGTAGACTTTCTAAAAACATCACAGTTCAAACTTAAAGAAGGTCGATTATGTGGTCCAATCGCAACGCTTCAGTCCTTTAAACCGCAATACATTTTTCAATTGCGGTTTAAAGGACCGTTGACACGGGATAGGTTCACATAATCGTCCTACTTTAACTCCAAACTCGCACCCCATGTGCGCGAATTATCAATCTCAGAGAAGTTTGAGGCCGTGGCTGATTGTCGTCATTGTGATTGAGTTGTCATTGCAATTGTCTGAGTGTCATTGTGTACCATTTTTATGTCAAATAACTTTGCGTCGCTTCTCATATGAATTAAAACCTAGTTTTCGGTTTCTGAATTCAGCGGACGGTTTTTACATTTTTTTAACTTTATAGTGATATCAACATGATAACATGATAACACAAAAGTATGTTGTTTTTCAGGAGATTAATTAGTCGGAGTGCAATCATCTTATCATTCAAGGAGCATATTTTTCTATACTCCAGTCATATATACTGCTTCTCACTGTATTCAAATGTACATCACAAATTGAGGTGAGCCTTGAAGTATAATAGAATAATTATTACTTCTTCTATAAAATTCATGTAACTCTTTCTTATAATGGGAAAACTGGAATTTCTTTTAGGAAATTACAGAAATACGTAGTTCTTTATTCTAGTTCAATGCACGAAATTCTTTCTATGAAGCTACATAGTTCCCCTTCGTTTTCATTTAACTTTTCGAGGTAGCCCACCGTATTTGTGGGACTCTTCTAAACGAATTTAGCACCTATGAGACTCTTCTAACTTTTTGTTTTCAGAACTCTTCAGCACTTGAGTGGCATATCTGCTGTATTGGATTCTTCTGCGAAACATTTTGCCTGCCTGTGACAAAACCACACATTTTGAGTTCTACCGTTCTGCGGGTTTGATAGAGTATTTATAGGTGTTGCATTGATGTTGTGTTTAGAACTTTTATCTAATTTTGTAGACACTTTTATTTTTGATTGTAGTTTTGTGGCAGTTTTGTTCTCTATTTTGCTACCCTCCTGTTCGTATGTACAATCTCACCTACTTATATGTGCCCATGTTTATCTTGATTGTAACTACTTTTGAACCGACCTCTCGTAGAAAGACGTCTCATTCAAATGACTGTGATTGTGTTTAACATTAAGGGTGAATATTTATTAATCAAAACGTCTGGTCAATAAACATTCCAACTATTCTTTGCATTTGATTATAAACAAAGTTGGGAATTGTGATGTTGTGATGGAAATTGCTAAGAATTTTGTGTACTGCCAATGCGTGGGATATATTTCAGTCTTCATCCTCCACCATACACAACAAGTGGTTTTATCGTGAGAATGATATGGAGAGTTTGACTGCCTACTAAGAAACACATAAATAGACTTCTACTGTTTGATAATTCACGCGGTTGAATGAATTGTAATACACACATAGTTTTTGAATGGCGCATACGATAGAGCTACAGCCAAGAAAACGCTCCCACCAGCTATTCATTTCCAAAAGCTCAGACTCGGCTCTTAAACAGACTGAAATGTTTCGAGACGGAAGATAGTAATTATCTCATTGTAAAATGTACTGTTTGTCTCAAGAGCAAAGAGAAAAATACACTCTTTTTGTGACTGAGTGGCTCTCGTATATCTGTAATAACACTCAAAATTTGAGTGAAATAGTTCACTTTTGAGAGAGATGTATGGTGACATCCACGGACACGGACCGCCCCCTTTCTAGCGGCCCGCCCCCTTTTGAGGGAGAGGGCGCGCCATGAGTCATATGGAACACAACAGAAATAAAATGAAAATTTTCAAATTTTTTAAAGAAACATGTTTTCCCGCATGAAATTTTTTGCTCTTTTCGATGAGCAGTATTAGAAAACACAATTTTTTTAAATGTTTTAAACAAACATGTTTTCCCGGATAAAATTGTTTGCTCTTTTCGATGAGCAGTATGAGAAAGTACAAGATGTAACATTTTCCTCAAAGAAACATTTTTCCTACATGAAATTTTTTGCTTTTTTCGATGAGCAATGCTAGAATCGGTGAAACTTTTTCATGTTCCAGGGAAACATACTTCAAGGATAAATTTTTTTGCTCCTTTCAATAAGCTTTAAAATGTTTTACATGTTAACAATTTTTACATGTTTCACAGAAACATGTTTAACGAGTAATTTTTTGCGCTTTTCAATGAACAGTGTAAGAGAGCATCAAACATAACACAACAATGTTTATCTCAGAGTGACCGTCCTATATGTTCAAAATATATGTGACAGTACCTGGAGCCAAACATTTTTTGTGCTCAAATTTATGTTGAGCTAAACACACAATAATAATTACATGAATAACTGCAAGGGGAATAAAGCTTAAGAATATGTATATATGTGCATTATAAGTATTATACTTATATACAAGTTAAATATATTTTCTACTCAAATAGAAATTTTGCCTCGACCGTTGAATAATCGAAGAAATTGGAATGAACAATTAGTTTTAGATTATTTGGGTAATATGGCTTTCATGCTCATAAATGATAATAAATACATATACGAATTCACAAAACGATAGTGAAATCAATTCAACTCTTTCATATGGTCAACATATCCACAGTAAAATGTAAATGCACTATAAAAATAAAAAAAAAACTAATGTGAAAGCTTTAAAATGAGCATAACAAATCAAAGACATTTAAAACTCTGTACTAATGTATATTTTTTGTACTACACACCATAATTATATTAGTTCTCATGAATCTGGCAAAACAATATATGTGCACACGATGGTATTATATTTACACAAATAAATCAAGGAATAAGTTTGCTTCCACTGCTCATGAAATAAGCGTTCTGGTTATTCGGAAACTGTCGAAGAAGTCTTACAGTTCTACCCTGACCTTAGTTCGGGATGTTTGGTTGGTGCGATAGATTGCTTCAGGAACTTTTCCAACAATCCGCATATAGTAATTGGAAAAAAATCAATTCTCTCTAAAATTGGAGAATTGCATGGATTGCCAAGCACCACGGTGTGTGAATATGCAATAGTTGAGAGAGAACAAAATATAGAGTTTGTGTTGTCTGGCGACACACCTCCGATCAGATATGGGCTCTGCGGTCTGTGACATGACATTTTTATTAAGGTCAATGATTCATATGATAGGCGATCGATTGACAGGCTTGCGCGAGAAGGTGAATAAATGAATCGAAGGAAGGGCTACAACGTTTCTCAGACTGTTGTAGGCATGTAGTCACCCTCCAACAGTGAAAGAACTCGTTGAAGAAACTGTTTGCATATAACTCAATCTATCTAGAACCAGCATCATTGGAGAGAAGAGATCAATACTTGAAGACTAACATTTGGGAGTAGAAGGAGAACATATCGGGAACCTTTTGTTGATGACACACGACCTTTCAGCGCAATGTCGATTCGGTCCTGGTCTCGAAAAGAGCTCGATTCTGAAAACGATCACTTCAAAACAATGGGGAATTGATCATACTGGGTTTTTTTGGTAATTTTCAACTTATCATTTGTGGGTTTGTCTTTTTGAAATTTGGAGAGAAAACTTACACCATCGGTAGAAATATGATCTGTAATTGTTTTTATTATGATACACATACAACACTTTTCACACTGGTTAATTTTTCATTCTCTGAAGATTCATAATTTTCATCAGAAATCCCTATACGAATACATTGCGAATATCTGAACAGAAGTAAGAACAAGAATTGAACTTCAGAACATTCGTCTAGTGTGGACTAGCAAATATCTTAGTCTTACGCTGTGCTCATCAACCAGATCATGTTAACAACCTGCAAAAAGAAAACAAGAGAGAAAATATATTAGTATGAGTATAAATTGTACCGTTTTCGTGAAACTGGATAAACCGTATTAACAGTTGAGCAACTTGCGCTTGAAATGATCAACAGAAACACAGATAACCGACTTTTTCATCACGGAGATAACACACGACCAACCATACGCGTTGGGGTGTGAAAAACTCATAGAAGTACATATCATTCCAATTTCTTCGTTTATTCAACGGTCGAGGCGAAATTTTTATTTGAGTAGAAAATATATTTAACTTTTCTATAAGTATAATACTTATAATGAACATATATACGTATTCTTAAGCTTTATTTCCCCTTGAAGTTTTTTATGTATTTATTATTGTGTGTTTAGCTCAACATAAATTTGAGCACAAAAAATGTTTGGCTCCAGGTACTGTCACATATATTTTGAACATATAGGACGGTCACTCTGAGATAAACATTGTTGTGTTACGTTTGATGCTCTCTTACACTGTTCATTGAAAAGAGCGAAAAATTACCTGTTAAACATGCTTCTGTGAAACATGTAAAAATTGTTAGCATGTAAAACATTTTAAAGCTTATTGAAAGGAGCAAAAATAATTTTCCTTGAAGTATGTTTCCCTGCAACATGAAAAAGTTTCACCGATTCTAGCATTGCTCATCGAAAAGAGCAAAAAATTTCATGTAGGAAAAATGTTTCTTTGAGGAAAATGTTACATCTTGTACTTTCTCATACTGCTCATCGAAAATAGCAAAAAATTTTATCCGGGAAAACATGTTTGTTTAAAACATTTAAAAAAATTGTGTTTTCTAATACTGCTCATCGAAAAGAGCAAAAAATTTCATCCGGGAAAACATGTTTCTTTAAAAAATTTGAAAATTTTCATTTTATTTCTGTTGTGTTCCATATGACTCATGGCGCGCCCTCTCCCTCAAAAGGGGGCGGGCCGCTAGAAAGGGGGCGGTCCGTGTCCGTGGATGTCACCATACATCTCTCCAAAATACCCAAGCTTTCAAAATCAAAGGATAGCTCCAGACACGAAAGTGAGAGAAAATACCGAGGGTGAGTTGAACTTCGGTTTTGCACATCTTCCCAGATATTAAACCAGGCACAATTATTCAGAAATGTGAGTGAAACTAACATTTTTTTTTCAAGTAACGTGTCGATATATTTTTCTCTCCGTCGCTAAACTGCATATAAACAAGTGCATATAAACATATTTAACTCGCATAATAAAGTTGAACGCCGAACCAAATTCAAAGATTTCACGACAAGGAGTTGAATTACATACATAAAGTCGAACAGACGAATCTATTGTTCTAATGCTTTCACAATGGTATAGTTGCGAATGAACATATGTGCTCAGCACATTGGGGTAGTCATTCTCATTCCTATTCCTACTGAGACTCTTAAAATATGATTTATAACATGCACTTCATTTCAAATGCATGAATGTTATCGAAAAGGTAAACGTCTTTCACCTTCAAGTGAGATTTCCTAGTTGAAAAATGTTTCGAACTAATCTATTCATGAGGCATGGAAACAAGTATTTTAAACTGCAGTCATTCATGTATTCGTTCGTCAATTCCATGAGAGATGGTTAAAGGTTCGAAGTTTCCGTTTTTGATTCGTTCGACCCAAATATGGAAACATATGAAATTCTTGTTCTCTTAATTTATTTTATTTTCGACTAATTTTTCATACAAAAGTTGTATCACTGTTGTAAAGAAAACGTACACTACGAGGGCACTTGGTGTGACCTCTCCATTCCCGCAAGTTTTGGTGTTGGAAGTGGTGGTAAAGGGAAATATTTTGAAACCAACTATCTGTTTTGTTGAATTTTTATGTTCTTATTGTTTATCGATTTTTTTTTCAATTCGCTTATTCCTCTCCAGGATTTATCTGAATGTTTTATCACTAATAACACGTTTACGTTTAAGTTTCGAAAAATTTATGATAATAGGAGGAATTTGATATGAGAAAGGGTCTAGAGAGGAATAAGCGAATTGAAAAAAAATCGATAAACAATAAGAACATAAAAATTCAACAAAACAGATAGTTGGTTTCAAAATATTTCCCTTTACCACCACTTCCAACACCAAAACTTGCGGGAATGGAGAGGTCACACCAAGTGCCCTCGTAGTGTACGTTTTCTTTACAACAGTGATACAACTTTTGTATGAAAAATTAGTCGAAAATAAAATAAATTAAGAGAACAAGAATTTCATATGTTTCCATATTTGGGTCGAACGAATCAAAAACGGAAACTTCGAACCTTTAACCATCTCTCATGGAATTGACGAACGAATACATGAATGACTGCAGTTTAAAATACTTGTAGAAACTAAATATGATTTCCTGGAAAATTTACTTCAGCATAAGTGTGTTCTCGGATAATATCAACACAAAATACCCAAGCTTTCAAAATCAAAGGATAGCTCCAGACACGAAAGTGAGAGAAAATACCGAGGGTGAGTTGAACTTCGGTTTTGCACATCTTCCCAGATATTAAACCAGGCACAATTATTCAGAAATGTGAGTGAAACTAACATTTTTTTTTCAAGTAACGTGTCGATATATTTTTCTCTCCGTCGCTAAACTGCATATAAACAAGTGCATATAAACATATTTAACTCGCATAATAAAGTTGAACGCCGAACCAAATTCAAAGATTTCACGACAAGGAGTTGAATTACATACATAAAGTCGAACAGACGAATCTATTGTTCTAATGCTTTCACAATGGTATAGTTGCGAATGAACATATGTGCTCAGCACATTGGGGTAGTCATTCTCATTCCTATTCCTACTGAGACTCTTAAAATATGATTTATAACATGCACTTCATTTCAAATGCATGAATGTTATCGAAAAGGTAAACGTCTTTCACCTTCAAGTGAGATTTCCTAGTTGAAAAATGTTTCGAACTAATCTATTCATGAGGCATGGAAACAAGTATTTTAAACTGCAGTCATTCATGTATTCGTTCGTCAATTCCATGAGAGATGGTTAAAGGTTCGAAGTTTCCGTTTTTGATTCGTTCGACCCAAATATGGAAACATATGAAATTCTTGTTCTCTTAATTTATTTTATTTTCGACTAATTTTTCATACAAAAGTTGTATCACTGTTGTAAAGAAAACGTACACTACGAGGGCACTTGGTGTGACCTCTCCATTCCCGCAAGTTTTGGTGTTGGAAGTGGTGGTAAAGGGAAATATTTTGAAACCAACTATCTGTTTTGTTGAATTTTTATGTTCTTATTGTTTATCGATTTTTTTTTCAATTCGCTTATTCCTCTCCAGGATTTATCTGAATGTTTTATCACTAATAACACGTTTACGTTTAAGTTTCGAAAAATTTATGATAATAGGAGGAATTTGATATGAGAAAGGGTCTAGAGAGGAATAAGCGAATTGAAAAAAAATCGATAAACAATAAGAACATAAAAATTCAACAAAACAGATAGTTGGTTTCAAAATATTTCCCTTTACCACCACTTCCAACACCAAAACTTGCGGGAATGGAGAGGTCACACCAAGTGCCCTCGTAGTGTACGTTTTCTTTACAACAGTGATACAACTTTTGTATGAAAAATTAGTCGAAAATAAAATAAATTAAGAGAACAAGAATTTCATATGTTTCCATATTTGGGTCGAACGAATCAAAAACGGAAACTTCGAACCTTTAACCATCTCTCATGGAATTGACGAACGAATACATGAATGACTGCAGTTTAAAATACTTGTAGAAACTAAATATGATTTCCTGGAAAATTTACTTCAGCATAAGTGTGTTCTCGGATAATATCAACACAAAATACCCAAGCTTTCAAAATCAAAGGATAGCTCCAGACACGAAAGTGAGAGAAAATACCGAGGGTGAGTTGAACTTCGGTTTTGCACATCTTCCCAGATATTAAACCAGGCACAATTATTCAGAAATGTGAGTGAAACTAACATTTTTTTTTCAAGTAACGTGTCGATATATTTTTCTCTCCGTCGCTAAACTGCATATAAACAAGTGCATATAAACATATTTAACTCGCATAATAAAGTTGAACGCCGAACCAAATTCAAAGATTTCACGACAAGGAGTTGAATTACATACATAAAGTCGAACAGACGAATCTATTGTTCTAATGCTTTCACAATGGTATAGTTGCGAATGAACATATGTGCTCAGCACATTGGGGTAGTCATTCTCATTCCTATTCCTACTGAGACTCTTAAAATATGATTTATAACATGCACTTCATTTCAAATGCATGAATGTTATCGAAAAGGTAAACGTCTTTCACCTTCAAGTGAGATTTCCTAGTTGAAAAATGTTTCGAACTAATCTATTCATGAGGCATGGAGGTTATAGTGGTTTGAAATTGCCGTCCGCTCAATTTAGAAACCTTGAGTTTAATTTTCATTCACTGATCGACATGATCATGGTACACTACTTGTCCATGGACAATCAGAAACTTCTACAAGCTTTAAAAGTCGTACACAATGGGTGCTAGATTGAAATTACTCTTCATTGCGCCGGAATTCAAAACTAGAGCCCAGTTTTGTTTTGCTTTCAGAGATGGCTCGAACTGTTTGAAGAAAACACCAAGAATAAGACAATGCCGCTCGGTGTCAAAATTGAAGTAGAAGAGAACGTAAGAAATTCGAAAAGATACTGCCACAGTCCCATTAGCAAAGATGTGGGCTATGAATATGGCGTTTCAGTTATGTGATATTGGAACACTAAGATAAAAAGTATAGTGTACTCTGATACGCGCTCATGTATGAACTACAGTTTAACAGAATTTCACAGCACTTCACAATTGGAACGATAATTGTTCTCAAACCGATTTCGGTTGTTTTGTGATGTTGGCTTCATATACCCATTTGTTTGTTTTATTGAAGACAAATCCTATTTGATTCTTGGTTAGGCGATGATGAGATATTGATAAGACAATCAGGGATGAGACAGGCGAGGCAGTCACAAAGTTCTTCAAACTGGGGTTTCGTGTTGTTTGGACGCTGAGCAATTTGAGGATGACCAGTCACTTCAAATCTTCATTGGTCAGATTTTATTTGGTTGTCTCTCATCTTTCGAAATTTGTGTTTTTATGAAACAATTCGTGTCGAATACTCGTGGAACTGTCATCCACGCACTTTGACACTATAACACTTCAATACACTTTAGGAATTATACTATTAAATAAATGAAAAGGTTTTCCCCACGAAGTTTTCTAGTATTTTCTCTCTTCTAATTATCAGGAAAAAATTCACCGACTAGTCTACCAATTTTTTACACAGAGTTATATATTTCACAAAATTTTGTTGAACTGTGCAACAGTAAACTTTCGTATGTAAAATGTATTTCTGAATGTGTCCTTCAATAGGGAAATTTCAGAGGTAAATGAATTTCTAAAAGGCTGTTCTGTTCCAATTGTCTTGAGCACAACCGTAGAAGCCAAGGATAGGTAGAAGTGAAACTAAAACATAACGCACGAAATGGCAAACATTATCCGTTCATTTTTTTGTGGGTTTTTCAAATAGTACTATGAATTGAATCAAAATATTTCGTGCGACAGCTAATTTATCATATCTATTTGGGGAGATAATACTAAGGTTGGATTTCATCGTAACATTTTTTTTGCATATTACTGCATTGCTCTGAATCTGGGTGAGTGACGGAACTTTAAGATAGAGATGAATGTGATCCAGAAGAAACTTCATTTTTAGTTTTTCAACCAACTTTGTTTCGCCTGATAACTAAGTTTTTCTCAGGGTATAGTTGTCGTGGATTATTTCAATTCTACTGATCGCACATATCCATGTACCTTGTTCATCATCATTCTACAAAAAAAAACTGCTGTAGCAATTCTCAAATAATACATTTTCTGAAACTTTGAACTTTTCGGTCTCTCTTTCTTGGCTGAAAAATTGTCAAATGTAACAACGATGGAACTCAGTGTGATCTCTTCCTAACGAAATGAAGGAACAATATAGCCTTTCTGATCTTACTTTCCACTGCAATAATGCTTTCTGGCTGATTTTAACTAGCTGCAAGTGTGTGCCGCTCGGCGCTCGGCCTCACTCAGGTATGGTTTTTTTTATTTTACCCAAACACACAGAAAGTTTATTAAGCGTATTGAAAAAATTGGGAATATCGAAGAACAAACTAAATTTTGTGATTCCATTTTGTTTGTTAAATCCAGTTATTGAAGTTATTATAATTCAAATGTTGCGAATTATATTCACAATCTGAAAGTTGTAGATGTTCAGGTATGCAGCTCCCATTCAATAAAGTGAAAGAAAACACAGTTATTTTAAATGGAAAAAAACTTAGCTATTAATACGTGTGTTTACTGAACTATTATACTCATCCGATTATGCGGACTGAGCAGGCATGCGTATTAGACACCATTACTTAGACTTTTACTATAGAAAGATGTTAACGATTTCTCAGAAGGCACGCTACTGAATTTGTATCACAATTTCTTGATTAAGTTGCCATGATTGTAATCCGTGAGGAGTTCAAGTGTCTTTCACCCGTGTCTTACTAGAATTCCATCACAGGTCTAGCTCGATGGCTTATTGTAGAGCAGAAAAAAATAATTATTTCACTCTGGTCCCTATTTAGTTGAATTCTTATACTTAATGAGCAATACTCTACGTATCCTCTAGCATTCAAATCTAATAATTTTCGAGCGTTTAGGGTATTTTAGAGCCAAGAACAGTTTAGGTGCAGATTTCGGTATAATTGTTCTGTGTATAGATGTGAGTAAAGATGAACGTAGAGCCCCCCAACGGTGTTGGTTGTATCAGATGAAGTGATAATGCATGTGACAAAAAAATATCGAATGTTGTCATGCACATAACCATTGGGCGGACTTCGATCTTCTTGATCACAGAACTCTTTTACCTCTCATTTGAATTTTCTTTGTGGTGCTTCCGAAATAAAGTTGATATAATACACTCAGATTAGCACACGTAATAAATTGTAACGAAGAAAGGACGGACGTCAAGGAAGAGAAAATATAATGAACGTGCACTGCGAGGTCACTTCACGTGACCCCTCCGTTTCCGAAAAGTTGTGTATTGGAATGAGTGCGCTAAGTCATTGGGTGTTTTTTTATCACTAGTCTCGGAAAAGTTTCGGGGATTGTTGTTGAACAAACCACTAAACAAGGGTGATATCATGAGTCTTGAGGTGTTTCAGCAAAGATTAACTGAGAGTTTGAAAATGTCTACACATATTTTCTCTGTTACACGGAGGGCAAGCGCGATAGTGCCTTGTTTTGATATTAGTCCGTTCCGTTGTTTTTTTTCTCAGGAAAGATTTATTTTATGCTATAAAACAAAAGTGCTTCCCATTCTTGAATATGGATCAGAAGTTTTCGCCCCAATAAACAATTGTGATATTATGAGTGTTAAGCTGGTTCAGCGAAGATTTACTATGAGGTTGTTGCCAGGATTTCCGTACAAAAACCGTCTAGAAAAAACTCAAACTCTCTACACTGTGGAAACGCCGATTATTCAAGGATATATGTACTGCTAACAAATACATTTATGGCCACTATTGGACTTCTAATATTGTGACTCTTGCTCCTCCCACTAGTTTTTGCCATATGCTAAGAGGGATTGGTTTGAAACTATCTGATTGTCCCAGCTCTTGTCAACCTAAAGTTTATCTCGACACGCATTGCCCCTGTTTGGAATATATTACCTGCAGAAATAGCTCTGCTTCACTGTCCCTGTGAATTCAAGTGTCGTTTGGAAAAATGGTTTGTATCAGAAAATGTGTTTCTTGGATCACTTGACCCCATGAACATGTCTTGAAAATATCGATGGTTTATATTGGTTCTAACAACCTCTTGTAAAGTGAAGAACCTGTTTATCCCTCTTGCCTTCTTTTGACATTAGTTTTTAATTGTATTTTCAACGTAAATTATCTACTTTAGACTTGCAACCTGAATGTAACAGACAGCCTCTTGGAGGATAGCCGTTGTCTTCCTAGAAGAGTCTTTTTCTCCAACTCCCAGCGCCTTTTTGACGCCAACAACACCTTCACACAACACTCAGTGATACGGGAAAAATGAAGCTAGTATTGTATTGTAACCAAATCAATCATTTTGGTGCTCTTCCGTCGATATGTAATCCTACACGTGTGGACGGAGCACTCCAATCATAGTGTGATACTCCCGTACATGGTTGCTCGAATGCCTTATACTGTTTTTATAATTTGAAAGGCTCGTATAGTCTTCTCGAGTGCGACCTATGTGCAACATTTCTACACACCAAGACAAAAGAACTTCAGTATACCATGTGATCTGCCCATTCATCTTTTTGTGTCCACCTTCTACGCGCGGAGAGAAACCTTCCGAAATCGACTATTCGATCTGAATCATTTTATAGTGAAATCGAACCGTCACTAAACCAAAGTAATTATGCTACGCAAAATTTTGTCGGTAGAGCTAGCAGAGAACAGGATCGTATTCGAAAATCACCCAAATTTAATTATTGTTGTAGATTTATTCAATAAATTTTTTTCATTTGTGCTAGGTATACTTAATGATGATAAGTTCGGTCGGAATATCCGTAATCACTATTCTTAGAGAGCTTTGATTGACTTAAGCTCTCGGCTTCTAAAGCAACCCAACAACTGGCAACGTTCATTTCCGAATGAACAAGTATGTATGGGTATAAGTGTACCCATACTCGAGAGAAAATGAGAGTAGTTAGTTGAATTCAAAAATGAAGCAGAGATTCAGATAAAACATCCGTAAAAAATTTCGTACCACAAGGATTTTTGTTTGAGTGTTAGAATCATTTATTATCTTCCAATTCTATATTGAAAACTGTTTAATAATTACCTTTTGATAGTTTCGGTGTGGTCGTTTATAGCTTCGGAATTAGTCGTTCACTCTTGGAGATCTATTATTGGTATTGGTCAATGTGAAATCGCGAAGGCAAATGAACTTTCCTGAGAAGAAATATCGTAACTGATTACATGTTTTTCACGCAACTTCCTAGAAAATTTCGAGATTGTCAATTGCAACATTTGAAGATTTGCCCTTCAAGAGTCCGAGTGTTTGCCCCCTTTAGTAGTTTACAAACGGGAAATTCGTTTTAGATGTGCATTTCCATTTTTGTGAAAGGGAAGAGAGCATGACGAATGCGCTATTTATATGTAGGATCTGAAAGTTTTGAGTGCAGTATAGTTTGGTAATTTGGCAGCGTGCAAAGGAATATTCCATTGTATTTTTGACCACTTAGAAGTCGAATATATGTTAGCAGTTATTCAGTTCGATATGAGCACGCGAAGAAAAAAGTTTTGGAATACTTATGTTTCCTCTAAGAAATAGGCATCAGACAATTATGGCACGATGTCAATGGGTCTCAGTGGGAATGAAACAAGCTATAGCTAGTATCCAACTGTTGGAATTTTTAAAAAATCCCTTCATATGAAGACCTTTAATTTACCATGAGCGGTTGAGTACATATAAATACTGAATGTGTCATGGTGGAAAGAGACTGATCAGACAGTTACCAAAAAGTTTTTCGGCTATCCGAATACTTTTTCACAATTCATGGGTGATATTGTTGCACATAGGGGCCTAATTCTGGAAGTAAGTTTATCTTTTGAGAGATTTTGCCAAAGCGGTCTCTGGAAAAAAACTTAGGAAATTTAAGAATAGTTTCAAAATATTACATCTTTATCGCAAGAACAGTTGAGCTAACTTGATATGCCGTAGCAGTTCTCCGTTATGTATTCAGGCTAACTATTCACGAATAGTTAATAAATTCACTACATATTATTTATGTACTTCTATGAGTTTTTCACACCCCAACGCGTATGGTTGGTCGTGTGTTATTAGATTTTTTCGCCGAGTGTGTTATCTTTGAAATCATGACCACTGTTTCTAAACATGAAGTCGCATTATGTACTCCTTATCTGATTATGAGCGTCTTAATAACTACAACGATGTTCAAATGAAGTAAGCGTAAATGTTTCATTCAACCAACACAGCCATAGTTGGTTTCATTGTAGCATTCTTTCATGTCGTTACCAAACTCCAATAATTGAAACGCGAAAGGAATAAACATGCTCCAGCCCATGTTTCTTTTAGAGGTTATTCTTCCCCCCAAGCCACAGAAATCTGACAGGTATGGTCTTTCTTCATATCACTTTAATCTCAGAAGTCACTTTCGTTTCTGATTCTGAAGGGTCGAGGTATATTATTATTAATACGAAAACATCATACTAATGGATGGTACACACCTCTGGTTGAGTATTATTTGTACGTTTTACTAGTCCCCAAACTGTTTTTCTGTTAAGAAATCTTTTTGTTTGGACACACACACATCTAAATGGCATCTTTTTTGATCAAGTCAGCGTACCGATAAGTAGCCTTTTGCTGCATAAGTGGTTAAATTCATTATTTTTTCCACCGGACTGCATACATCAGCTCGCAGTACAGTATAAATCTCAGCTATATATATATCCATTTAGAAGTTTTGTCTCAGTTGAAGATATAACTTGAACTTATTCCGATATGTTTGTTGAATTCGAACTTTGCCAGTCGGGTTGATATTGACATTAACATTTTCTTTCAACCATTTTTCATTGTTCAAGACTGCATACATCAGTAACCTATTTTTTGTATATGAGCATATTTATTGGTTGGTTGTTTGTTGCTAACGAAGAGGCTGGATACAAGCTGATAATAATGTTGTATTACCAATGTTTTTCGTCTATACAAGCTTAAAACCTGAAGTTGGACAAGACTGCACGGAGCGTACCTGAGGAAGGAGTGTGAATTTCTCCGTGATGAAAAAGTCGGTTATCTGTGTTTCTGTTGATCATTTCAAGCGCAAGTTGCTCAACTGTTAATACGGTTTATCCAGTTTCACGAAAACGGTACAATTTATACTCATACTAATATATTTTCTCTCTTGTTTTCTTTTTGCAGGTTGTTAACATGATCTGGTTGATGAGCACAGCGTAAGACTAAGATATTTGCTAGTCCACACTAGACGAATGTTCTGAAGTTCAATTCTTGTTCTTACTTCTGTTCAGATATTCGCAATGTATTCGTATAGGGATTTCTGATGAAAATTATGAATCTTCAGAGAATGAAAAATTAACCAGTGTGAAAAGTGTTGTATGTGTATCATAATAAAAACAATTACAGATCATATTTCTACCGATGGTATAAGTTTTCTCTCCAAATTTCAAAAAGACAAACCCACAAATGATAAATTGAAAATCACCAACAAAAACCCAGTATGATCAATTCCCCATTGTTTTGAAGTGATCGTTTTCAGATTCGAGCTCTTTTCGAGACTAGGACCGAATCGACATTGCGCTGAAAGGTCGTGTGTCATCAACAAAAGGTTCCCGATATGTTCTCCTTCTACTCCCAAATGTTAGTCTTCAAGTATTGATCTCTTCTCTCCAATGATGCTGGTTCTAGAATGATTGAGTTATATGCAAACAGTTTCTTCAACGAGTTCTTTCACTGTTGGAGGGTGACTACATGCCTACAACAGTCTGAGAAACGTTGTAGCCCTTCCTTCGATTCATTTATTCACCTTCTCGCGCAAGCCTGTCAATCGATCGCCTATCATATGAATCATTGACCTTAATAAAAATGTCATGTCACAGACCGCAGAGCCCATATCTGATCGGAGGTGTGTCGCCAGACAACACAAACTCTACATTTTGTTCTCTCTCAACTATTGCATATTCACACACCGTGGTGCTTGGCAATCCATGCAATTCTCCAATTTTAGAGAGAATTGATTTTTTTCCAATTACTATATGCGGATTGTTGGAAAAGTTCCTGAAGCAATCTATCGCACCAACCAAACATCCCGAACTAAGGTCAGGGTAGAACTGTAAGACTTCTTCGACAGTTTCCGAATAACCAGAACGCTTATTTCATGAGCAGTGGAAGCAAACTTATTCCTTGATTTATTTGTGTAAATATAATACCATCGTGTGCACATATATTGTTTTGCCAGATTCATGAGAACTAATATAATTATGGTGTGTAGTACAAAAAATATACATTAGTACAGAGTTTTAAATGTCTTTGATTTGTTATGCTCATTTTAAAGCTTTCACATTAGTTTTTTTTTAATTTTTATAGTGCATTTACATTTTACTGTGGATATGTTGACCATATGAAAGAGTTGAATTGATTTCACTATCGTTTTGTGAATTCGTATATGTATTTATTATCATTTATGAGCATGAAAGCCATATTACCCAAATAATCTAAAACTAATTGTTCATTCCAATTTCTTCGATTATTCAACGGTCGAGGCAAAATTTCTATTTGAGTAGAAAATATATTTAACTTGTATATACGTATAATACTTATAATGCACATATATACATATTCTTAAGCTTTATTCCCCTTGCAGTTATTCATGTAATTATTATTGTGTGTTTAGCTCAACATAAATTTGAGCACAAAAAATGTTTGGCTCCAGGTACTGTCACATATATTTTGAACATATAGGACGGTCACTCTGAGATAAACATTGTTGTGTTATGTTTGATGCTCTCTTACACTGTTCATTGAAAAGCGCAAAAAATTACTCGTTAAACATGTCTCTGTGAAACATGTAAAAATTGTTAACATGTAAAACATTTTAAAGCTTATTGAAAGGAGCAAAAAAATTTATCCTTGAAGTATGTTTCCCTGGAACATGAAAAAGTTTCACCGATTCTAGCATTGCTCATCGAAAAAAGCAAAAAATTTTGTCCGGAAAATATGTTTGTTCAAAACATTTAAAAAATTTGTGTTTTCTAATACTGCTCATCGAAAAGAACAGAAAATTTCATCCGGGAAAACATGTTTCTTTAAAACATTTGAAAAATTTGTGTTTTCTAATACTGCTCATCGAAAAGAACAAAAAATTTCATCCGGGAAAACATGTTTCTTTAAAACATTTCAAAATTTTCATTTTATTTCTGCTGTGTGCCATATGACTCATGGCGCGCCCTCTCCCTCAAAAGGGGGCGGGCCGCTAGAAAGGGGGCGGTCCGTGTCCGTGGATGTCACCATACATCTCTGGTGGTCTAGCACCAATCTCCAACTCAGACCATAGGCTGTTAATTACAAAATCGCGTCTGCTCGAAACTGTATTGCAACAAATCTAGAGACAATGCGGGCGCTGTAGTGTCCTATTCAGATGTGTTTGTAGTTTCATCGTGACTAATGATGTGCATAGAGAATGAACTACGATTTTTTTGTCACTCTTGTTGCGAGGTTCTGCCGGGAGAATTCTGCATTGTGTTAATAGCATATTATTGAGCTACAACAAGCGTCGTGGTAGAACAGTAAATCACTGTTTAGTATTTGGTTAGCTATTTTCAGAGTAAGCACATTTGGTTCTGTGCTATCCCGCTGTGTTTGTGACTTTATCCTACGTTTCTATTGAAAAAAAAAACCCACGACGGTTTCGAAATCAAACTAGACCGAAGATTTGATCCCCTGTGAAATGGGGGGGGGGGGGGTGTAGTCTTTTCCATTCCTACTGAGACTCTTACGATAGGAATACAAAAATTTCAATACTTCCAAATTACTTCAATGTTATCAGAAGGTTCTACGGTTCTGATAAATGCTTCTGTTACCGCATTGCAAGTGTACCAAAATGTTTCCGACAGAGATTGAAATTGTTGGGGAAATTGAATATGTACTGTAGGAGTTTCAGTAGGAATGGTTCCGACTATACAAAGCCACTCTTTCTTTATACCTGTGCCTCTCTCTCGGTCCGCCTGGTTCGGTATTTATGATTCTAACAAACACCAATCTATAGAACACAGCGCAGGTTTTCAAAAAAGCATAAAACATAACCTAATCGTACCGTCTTTTGTACTCGTATTTTAGTTATAGTTAAACTCCTAGCTGCAACTCAATTGCATGTAGTATTATGTGCGCGTAACACGGTAACCATACCATACCCTTTTTCTTCTCAATTTTTCCCTCCATTTACCCATTTGGAGTGCCACATACTATGTGTATGTCACGTGAATAAATATATTCTATTCTATTCTAGTTACGTGTTACGTGTGAATATAACATAGTTATTGAACGTGAAAAAAAAACGTGAAACTTGCTGATGTCTTGTCTTTCGACACGTTTTACGTGATAATGGGAGTCGTTTCTAAAAGTGCAGACCAGTGGTTCATATTCTGTTTTTCTGTGTTTGTAGTTTGATCATATTCCTGAAGTTGCAAGTTCTTCTGTGTCTCTGGATACATCCTAATTTGGTTTCGATCTATACTTTTAGGCCATAATTGAGTTATGGGGAGACGCAATTTCGGGGCAATTAGCTTTTGCTTTTTCAACGTTATTATTCAGGAGTGCTACCTGAAACAGAAACCCCAATTAACTTGTGGGCGGGGCATATTGATGTAACCTATGACCCTATTTTATTCTTATTACTGGAGCATACATCTCTACAAAGTAGCCGTACTCACTACTTCAGGAATAACAACTATGTTTTCTCTATAAGGTTAGTTTTCCCAATTTCTTTGAAATAACATTTTTGTTCATTATGAGCAAAAACTGTAAATAGTCTAGAGTTGTACCACACCACCTCCAGCTTTGACAATATGACCTCGAAACTATGATTACGGTCGTGCTTTGTATAGTACAGCTTTCCTTGAGCACTCAAGTATTGTAGTTTGGCCAGAAGGACAAGTATAGGATATGTCAAACCGTTGTGGACACCGTACCATCGATTTTGTATGGGACGGGGTTTGGCGACCGGCCAGTTCGTCTGCGTATCATTGATCTACACACTCTCTCACCTGCTGGCAGATAATCAACGACCGCTCGCCCCGCATCGCTCAATCTATTGAACCCTCTGCTGTCTTTATGGGGAAAATGACGACTATACACCAGCGGAAGTTGGGGGCGGAGCCAAAACACGTCTGACCAAACACGATCGACTAACAAATAAAGCTCCTCCTACTTTAACCGCATAAAAGGTTCATCAAGCTCACATTTCCGTATTATTGTGCCTATGCTAAGTGTATGACTGTCTCAGTCTCGCTATCTCTCGCTTTCTCTACCTCTCTCTATCTTCACCTCTCTCTCTTTCTCTCTCTCTCCCTCTCCATCTTCTTCCCTCTCCCTTTCTCTCTCTCATTCCGTGTCTCGCTGTAGATCTTTTTTGTTCGTTTTCGCTCTATTCTCAGGTGCTCAGTTTCAGATCCGAGTGAAATGAGTATCCCCATCAAGGAACTTCTGAACATTCTCTCTTCCCTACCCGTGCAACCTCCATCGTAGAGCAGGTGCTCTGGCTCGGAGAAGTGTCATCCAGTATCACACGCGAGCCCGTGATTGGGTGGATTGACAGGATATTTGTCATCTTTACAAACTTATTATTTTGATTAATTTTTAAAAGAAAAATGGGGATTTTAGTGAAGTGCATGGAAGGGTTTTTTGATATTTTTATCTGGTTTGAGAGAAAAACATAGTAAAATGAGTACTTTAAAGAACAAAAGCAAGCATTTTAAAACAATTGAATATATTGAGGTGGCTGGAACGGCCAATAGAGTTTTATTTTTTCTCACCTTTTTTTTAGATTTCATAATTTCATACGATGATGTTAAAATATTTAAGCTTTAATAGAGTTTTACGAGTTGTTTAATTCAATTGTTGTTGCGACGGTATGGGCCATTTAGACATGGAAATTAACCCCCTGTTATGATAAAACATTTGAGTCTTGAAGCGAAAGTTACGAAAATCCTTGGTTTGAAGATATAGGAAACATGACCAATTTAAGGGATGCGACGGCAGCCACGGAACGTTCTATTTGGAGGCACCACGATGTTATAGTGCCGGTGAGACGTCGCAAAGTCCGAAGAGGCGTGCTGACGCAGTACTACTTGGAACGGTACATTTTCTCATTTTTCTTGTATTGCGTAATTTACTTTGATAACGGGGAGATGAGGCTTAGTTGCGATTTTATGAGTAATTCATTACACGTGTTCATGATTAACAGGGAGTAACATAAATATGTGATAAAACATTTGCTAGTGATTAAAATATGGTGGAAACCGTGTTGACGTTCATGGTGTGAATAGTTGCCACGGTTATCATTACAGTGAAGGCTAATGATTAATTAATTTAATGGTTAATATTTTACATCAACTAATGTGAATGGGAGAAAAAGTTTTTAGCTGATTTACTCAATAATATAAACTGGGTTGAATACATAAAAGTACTGAACGGAATAGAAATTAGAGAAACCATTTGATAATGAGAAATAGTTTGCACTTTAAAGTTTGCGTTTGCCGGTTAATGTACCCAGGATACCTTTTGCCCTCGAACGTTAAGTGTACAGCAGTTTTCGGGTGTTATAATATTAGAAAACATTTCAGCCATTCTATCCAACTGGTCCACACGGACGTCCCGTTGATGAGAACGCGAGGCGGGGCCCTGCCCTTGGAGGTGCTGATTGTTCAACTGTAACTGGACTCGGTCCTTTGTGTGCCACATAACACCCTGCTTTTGTTGTAGATCGTTCATGCTTTAATATTGTTATTTTTTTATCTTATCTCGGTTGTAGCGCCTGTAGTGGCTGTTTAAATGAAATTTTGGAGTGCAATTTTCATTGTCATGTTACCAAACCACGGCTACAGGTATGATGATGATTTAGTAGGTTATCTTCACGTATTTCGAGCCAGCTTTTATAGTGAAAAACTGTGCTTTAGTTTTCAATTTCGGCGCACTGAAACGTAGTTTCAAACTCGCACCCCTTGTGCGCGAATTATCGAACTTATAGAAGTTCGATGCAGTGAGGCCTGATTGTTCATTAACAATTTTGTGTACCATAATCATGTCAAACACTTTGCGTCGTTTTTCAAGTGAATCAAGACCTAGTTTTCGGTTTCTGAGCTCGGCGGACGGTATTTTGCAGTAGCTGTAACCTCCTTGTCGCATGAAAAACTTTCTAGTAAAGTCATTCTGCACCGATTCAATCGCTCTAACATACATTCTTTCGGAGTCAAAGACAGTACAACCACTTTCAACAAGCGTATAATATACATTTATGTACAACATTTTACAATTAGCGGTTATCAGGTGTAGGGGTATTTGCCTCGCTCCTCACAGGGGTTGTAGTAGTAGTTGGAGGACTGAAATGTTGTAAAGTTAGTATTGAAAACCAAGTGTTGTTGTAGTTTGATCCAAAAGATGGAAATTGTTCAGGTAACTTGCCTAGAATCCGGTGGTGCCGTTCCGAAATAGGCGTACTACGCCCAGGTTCCGGGCATTATGGCTTTAATTGGAAGTTCTTTTTTGAGTTTGGCAAGTGAGTCCCCCATTTCGTATAGCTAGCACACGCGTGCGTCAGGCAGGTAATATGAACAATGATAGTTTACATGATGACGCTAACCTTTTATCGCTTGCTTCCTGGTCCAAGTAGCCATAGGGCACAGTTGTGAAATCGGGCAGATATCGTAGTTTGGTCATCACTGGTTGTAGTCTTTTCTTGAGAACTTTGGTGGTTATTTGACCAGCTTTTCTCACAATCATGGCTAGTTCAGTCTCAACAACTCTGGGGTTTTTCTCAGCAACCAGGTCGCGAACCATGTCCTCCGTGACTCGGAAGTTGATCTTGTTGGCCGCTTCGGAATCAAGCGTCTGAAATCGGGTTGTCGAACACTTTATAAACTATGCAAAAACATGCGAATAGGGAGGGAGCAAAACTAACTACTCCTCTAACTTTGCAGACTGTCTTGACATCTCCGGTGTCGTTTTCCAGCAGATAAGAGTAGACTTTGGGTGCCATGCTCACAAACTTGGTTATCCGGTAACCGGTATTTCCGAGGTCGAAAGCCAAAGCCGGTCCGTCCGAAGGTCAGCTAACCGGTCCGGTTTGCTGTCGTCGTTGAGGAATATGAGAGAATCGGTATCTGAAAATGGGAAGTTTGGCTGTGCAATTTTTTTGAAACAAATTTTTTTCCAAGTTTTTGAACTCACCAACATACAGAAGATCTTCTCCAACACGCCTCATTGGCTCCAGTAAGCGGAGTCGAGCGTACGCAGTAGTGTAGGCCGCATTCGTCACGTTTGTGTATTCCACGGGCTTTCTGTAGCTTGATCACTTGAGTGAAATTACGTTTGGAATAGCTTTTACCTGTTGAGAAGGAGTTTGGCGACTGTCCACAATGGCCCGTTTTTAGCAATGTTTCCACGGTCCAATTCCACGCCGACGTTCTCTTTGTGGTCTTCCAAAAACCGCACCTGAAAGATATATCTGGTCATTCCGCCGGTTTAATTACCCATGTTTAAGTTAGATTACAGAATGTTTCCAACCTTTTGCTCTTCAGTCATATCCGACGAGGGCCAACCACTTGCTTCCTGATTGAGCTTGATGAACTTCTTGGTGAACTCTTTGAAGAGACCACCCATCTCCCAAGTGTTCCAACTCCATACTTCGTAGCATCGTAGTACCTTGTTACTGTTTCGCAAAGCGTGGGATAGTTCCACGTGACACACGGAAACGTGAAGAAATTGTTCCTTCTCCGAGTAGTGGGTACACGGTGTGTTGTCCGCATTTTCGGCACACGTGCGGCACGTGCAATATACCAACTTGTTGTTGAGCCGTACACACATCCAAGCCCCTTGTATGGGGAATCTTGACCAGTGACAAACGGTTTGAAGTCAGAAGTGATGACCTCGGGGTATCCGATTGGGTATTCGGCCAAGTACGCTGTGGTGTACGGGTACAAACTACAAAAGTCCAGATATTGGATAATTGTGCGAATCAGCCTCAGCAAGCAGACGATACGTTTGAGTACGACCACCCATGAACGCCTCTCTTGGCCTCAGGCGACTCTTGTGCACGCAACTTTTGAAGAAGTTTGCCATTTCCCGATCACGTTTGAGTTGTAGCTTGATCTCGCACTCCCAGATTTTGATCACCGTATAACCTCGCGACTCGATAGTTTTTATGCGAGCCTCCGTTTCCGCCAGGATCTGTAAATTTTTACATTTTGAGAATTGTACAAACGTTTTGCTGTGTTTTTACTACCTTCAAGTTTTGCAAAACTCACCTGCGCCATGGTTTTTCCGTTGCAGGGGTGCACTTCATCGCGGCCTGCGTGTTTCTCACATCCATGATAAAAACAGCCGAGAACTTCATACACAGTAGTCGACGAGTGATCGATCGCATCGACACGGAAACTGTTTTTTTAAGTCCTTGGTGTGCGGTTATGAACTCGCCACCTCTGTGAGAGACTACTAGCTTTTGAGATTGAACTGCATGGAATATAGAAAAGGAGGACAATAACTCAAGCGGGAAATAAAAAATCTAATCTCGCAACTTTCGTGATCATCCTGACAAACTAAATCAGAAAATAAGTGCTCAACCTTTGACAACATTGCGCTAACATTAAAAACGTATCTGAAACAAAAATTAGCTATACTGTCAATCAATCGCACAATCACGTGGAACATGTTAAACACAGCAGAACTCAGAAACGTGAAGAGAAAGACAAAGTGCACCATTCCTCATTAGAATGATAACTTCACGTGAACATTCAATTCGCTAGTATACTCTGTTCTTTTAACAGTTTCGAATCAGTGGGGAGAAATTATCATATTCGGACGTTTTAAATAATGTTTGTTAGCTGCAAGTTCTTTCTCAGTAGAAAACCAAAATGTTTTTGACCCATGAAAATTGCAAGATTAGATTCTTCATTTCCTTCTTGAGTTATTGACCTCCTTTTCTACATTCCATGCAGTTCAATCTCAAAAGCTAATCGTATCTCATTTTACATTCGTTTTCTATACAAATATTATATAGGTTTTGTCAAACCTTCGTGGACACCGTTATCACCGTACCATCTATTTTGTATGGGACGGGGTTTGGTGAGCGGCCAGTTCGTCTGCGTATCATTGATCTACTCACTCTCTCAACTGCTGGCAGATAATCAACGACCGACCGCTCGCCCCGCATCGCCCAATCAATCGAGCCCTTTGCCGTCTCTTTCGTGAAAATGACGGCTACAGTCCTGCTTTGGAATGAGATAATTGAATTTATCAGAAACTTGTACATTAAAACTGACCAATCGCATCATTCTGCGCATCAGCTGGTGCATTTCATCCTGTAGAAGTTCGAAGTTTTCGGCGTGGCTGAGGGTACATATTTGTCCAATGAAAGAACGTCCAATGGCCATTTTGATGTGTAGTTTGTAGGTTGGGCCCTAAAAAGAAATATGGTACATTTATTTAAAACAGAGTTATTTGTTGTCACTAAGACTTTCTGGATGGTGTTATGGAAAAATGTGCTCAGTGAAAGGTGCCACTTAAAATCGTTGAATCAGGGTCGAAACTATTTTGAGTGGCACCTTTCACTGAGCACATATTTCCACGAAAACAGAAATATGGTTGTACCCAACGGAAATGCAAGAGGGTACTATATATCACAATTTCCGCTGTGTACGAACACATGTCTGCGATTCCAAAGCCTGTCAGTTATGTACTCTTGTAGCGCAGTGGTTAGCGCCCAGCTACGATAATTTTGTCCACCAATCTATGTCCTTCTACAGTAATACGTCAAATTCTCAGGAGGCAATTTCTAATGAAATATTATATACTTTGGTTCCAAACTTCTAGAGTTTGTACTACTAAAGGTACAGATGACCAAAATTTGAAGAAAATCCATAGCGTCAACGAATGAAACTTTGAGCTTGAAGTTTAAGCAAATTACTGTAGAGGGTGGAACGAGTATAATTACTTACCATTGAGCCGCTGCTGAAAAATCGAAGGAAACGTAGTTTATATGAAAAAGTGTTAATGCTCACCTCGTTTCGAGATAATTACTTTATAATATTGAAACCAGTATATATGTCTGATTTGACCAGTCTGCATGAAACTAAACGAGAAAAGAAAACTTTAAATAAAACTAACCTGATAATAATAGAATGGTAAATGTTCTCATAGAAGTAAGTACGACTACTTTCCAGAGATGTTTGCTCCGATAATGGAAGTTACTCAGGGTTGAAGGTGACATCAAGATGCCCCGCCCACTAGTTAATTGAGGTTTCTGTATTTTGTAGCACACCTGGGTAATATTACTGAGAAAGCGAAAGGAAATTGGGCCTTACCAAAAAACTCAATTATGTCCTAAGAGTACAGATAGAAACCAAATTATGACGTATCCAAACTTGAAACATTGAATCGCTGGTATGAAATTAAATAAAACTGGAATTAAGAATATAACACTCTGGCCTATTCTTATAAAAACCACCTATATGGTCACGTAAACCTTGTATAATGTTGCACGTTCACGTAAATAGATGAGTTCAACTATAGGGAACTCATAAGTTCATGGAACGGTAAAATGAGATGTGAGAGACGTACAAAACACGAATTGTTTTTATTTTTTACTTTTTTTCGGAGCTCAGGCCAAAGCTGTATCTTGCATTCTCAGTTTTGTGTGAGTATAAATTTTAGTTTAATTTTGTAGTTCAATCACATTTCTGAACTTGCAAGTTGTATCAAGTCAAGAGAAAACATGAACAGTTTGTTCTTTTGAACTCAAGCCGTGTGATTGTGATTAGCTTCATCCAGTGCGGAAGGGAAGGACGAGGAGGGAAATTTTACTTTCGCCCCCCACCGTACAATCGCACCCCCGTGATAGTTTGGTCCCCACCCGCACTGGTTTGAATAGAAAATGGGGGGGGGGGGGGGTAGAAGGTAATTGTATGGTAGGGTAGCGGGCTAAAGTTAGATGTCGGCATTGTACAATCACCCCCCACTAACGTAAATTGGGGGTGAAAGTAACATGTCTGGTAATCTTAAACAATCGCCCCCCCCCCCCACCCTTGTGCCCTTGTGATTCTTAGTTGAAACTTGAAACGGAGCCATGTTACTTTCACCCCCCCCCCCCCCATGGTGGGAGGTGAAAGTAACACAGGACGTATTTCGGCTAAAACAAAAGGAGTGGGGGTGAAAGTAAAATAGTCCCAGGACGAGGTCCCCAACCCAAGTAGATAACAAGCGAGAAGTGGGAGAGAATGGTTCATTAGAATGAAAATCAAACTATTAACTAATAACTTATAAATGTAGGTTGCGTCGATGGATATGCGTCCCTCTCTCCAAATTTGTCTGGATTTCTACTGGACAATACACTACTGAGCAAAGTTAGTTAGTGTGTTATACCACACAATTCAATGTACGTACTTACTCACTATTCAAACTTCTACAACTTCGATAATTCGCGCACAAGGGGTGCGAGTTTGAAATTACGTTTCAGTGCGCCGAAATTCAAAACTAGAGCACAGTTTTTCACTATAAGAGCTGGCTCGAAATACTTGAAGATAACCAAGAATAAAACAATGCCGCTATGTGTCAAAAGCATGAAAAGGTACTTGCTGGAAACCGTTAACTAGGTTTAGAATTGAACGTATCTGTTAGTTCCCATTACTCGTAGTCTAATGCATTGTGTTACACCTTGTTCAGTTTCTGATTGTACTTTTGTGACAACTATTATATATACATCGTGTTACTGTACTCGTTACTGCATTGTGTTCATATTTCATTCTGTGACTGTATTATCCAATGTTGTATCTCAACTTCTGGTTTCTTCTTACTTTTTCATTCCTATTTTTCATATTTTTCACGCTTCCATTTGCGTAATAAACCATCATCATTCTGCTTTCAATCTGCTCAACAAAACTTCGTTAGTTGACTGCAGAATTGTCATTGATCAATACGAACGTTCTATCATTTTCCATTCTGTTTCACGTCGTGGAGTGTAAAACCGACTGAGGCCGATTTCATACCTTTTTTTTATGTCGGCGTTTAACGGTTGCTTTATCAGTGAAGCGTATCGACTTTCATAGCGTTAACACCGCCGTTGCACGCCGACCTAAAAAGTATCAATGCGCCCTAAAAATCGGACTACCAGTGTATTTGATTTTGTGTATACTGAGTTGATTCAATGTACCTTCAGGTAGTCCTTGAAAGAGCAGGTATGCTGTTTGCCAGTTCGATGGAGATAGCTCTAACTTAACGTGGCAGTGCAGAAAGATGTTAGTAACGATGAATGTTTGCTATCAACATTCAGAAAACCGGCTAAGTGGAGATCTCATAAAGGTAAGTGCAAGACTGACACTGTTGTTGTGTCTTTAAACCAGCGAAAGTTCTTGTGAACTGGAATTTGAACGTTCATTGAACTATCAACTAGCTACTGGAGAGATGTATGTAACATGATGATTCACAAGCGGGCAACCTCAAAACAAAATTGATATACTAGAACTGAATTGAACAGTCACGTAAGCTAAACATTCTAATGAGGAATGCTGCACTTTCTCAATCTTGCACGTTTTTGAGTTCTGCTGTGTTGAACATGTGTTACGTGACTGAGCAAATGACTAACAGTATAATCCACACCTTCCATTCTTTTTATTCAAACATTACAGATATCACATGTTGGATCTTTCACGAACGAAGATGAAGTATTATGAACTGCCATTCTGTATTCGATCTAATAGCGGAGTATACACCCCTGTGGACAAAAAATCGTCTTACTTTTCCTACTTTCAATTTGCTGTTTTTTGAATGCACCCTTCAGTGTTGTAATTGATAATTATTTCATTCCCTCTCATATAATGAAATTGTTTTTCGTTTAGCTGATGGATTGATAAACATGTAAAACTCTGTTTAATAGTATTCAGCCTTGCATCAAAATTAGTTGTAACAAGTTGAATATTTCTTCTAAATTCTCACAAACTTACACGACTTCCTATTTGTTCCAGAAGTGTAACAGAATTGTGCTTCTGAAAAAACTGAGAAGACCGAAAAATCTGAGAATCATGATGAAAAATCATGAAAAATCGGAAAAAATGAAAAGACAAAAATCTGTGGCATTGGCATGTGAATGTCACGTGAGGGTGAAAAAAAGTGAAAAAAGTAAAGTATACAAATACAAACATATGTGTCTTTTTCCAGTTTCAGAAACGCATAACAACTGAATGAGTGTACTTTGATCTCGAATGTAGAGTGTTTTACCATCTGAGTTGTAGTGCGATCGGACTCCTCAACATAGTGTACGATATGTGTGTGCCTTCCCTGAGAAATTGTTGGTCGTAACTATTGGAGGATTTCAGAACCTAGTATTTCGTTCAGATGCCTGGACAAGGACCACCAGATCTGGTTTCAATACCGTACGGGTGTACACTCAATAATTGCAACTACCTAGTAGTAGAGTTATGCCGAGAAGAATGATTGACATCCTCCGTGATGGTATCTTTCGTTCGAAGGTGGTTCTTACTAGTCGAAGCTGCGTGACGATTCACACAACCCTGTACATTCTCTTCAGTGTTTGATCATGTTCTCACTAGCGTTGTGAAACTTTGTCTCCTTTGATTTGACACTGACTCTTTCAACACGCCTACAGGAATCCGATCTCAAAAACTATGAAGTGCTCCATTCAATACATATCATCATGCACTTTCTAAAACCACATTTGTTATTGTTGCGTTGGCGATGATGGGAGTATAATGAATTTGCATTAGGCTTGTATATTATGGCTTGCGTTGGCGAGAATAATATATATTCAAATACTAATGTTTAACCCTCTCCGATACAACATCGTACAAAATGTGAAATGTGAACAATTTAAATTTCATGGCAATTTTTTCTCTATTCTTCTTCTCTTTCTCTGATGAGCTAGTGCCACATTCTTTGAATGTAAATAAATAAATAAATATATGCTTTTCTGAAGCACAAAACTACAGAAACTACACATCAGCCCAGTTCGACATCAAAAGAAGCGTGAAAAAAAAAGAGAAGAAGAAAAGAGAGATGCATGCTGTCCTCTCTAGATGTGTTTGTAGTTCGGTCTCGTTTTAGCCAAAATTTGTAATGAATGGTGAGATTTAAATATTTTTTGTCCCTCTTATTGCAAGGTACTGCCGGGTGAATCCTTCATTGTATTGTTTGCAAACTGACCTAAACTATTCTCGAAGTAAGTCATTAAGGTTAGCATTCTAAGGAGAGATCGTGCACTTCGACATTACACGTTTCTGAGTTCTTCTGTGTCCAAATGTTTCACGGTATTATACAGTTGACTTAAAGCATAAGAACAAGCGTCGTTGCAGAACAGTGAATCACTGTTTGGTGGGGGTTCGATATCTTCAATAAAAGCGTATACGGTATTCTGTACTATCCGGCTGTGTCTGTAACTTGATCCTACGTTTCTATGAAAACTCAAAACCACGGTGTGTGGACCAAACGTAAATCTAAGAAGCGTTTTTAGTGTAAGCGGAATGTTCTCAAAGATTTAGCACTTATTTTTCGAATCAGTGTGTCAGGACGATCATGAAAATTGGGAGATTAGATTTTTTTATTTCCATTTTGAGTTATTGTCCTCCTTTTCTAGGCAGTTCAATCTCAACAACTAATTGTCTCTTACTTTACATCGTTGTTTATACAAATTGTCCTCATTTTCTATATTTCCGATGAAATAATGGATCAATAGATGGGAAATAATGAGCAACATTCCTCAAGGTAACATTCATTTGATTCCTCTCAGCTATTTATAAGTCCTGTCGCATTTTCAAACCAGACTACAACCCAAGTTTCACTATGACATTTCTTCTGGTACATATACTTCTTGAAAAAGATGTGGTGGAGCTGTTAAAGGTCATGCCCACTCGTTTCACAGCCATGTTCTACACCTCTCTTTGTGAAAATCCTTCCGTAAAACTAGAACATTTCTGACTGATTCAAAACTTACAAGTTCTGTTGTAGTGTATGTTCAAAACCGAATTTCGTCCTTTTCATGCTTCCAGAATATATTTGAGTTCTGAGACATTGTGAAACTACTCATAGCTGGCCAACAGTATTACTCAGGTGTTCTATTTGAATTGTGACAGAAATAAAGATAAATATTGACAGATTTATGCATTAGAAATGATAATCACAGTACAAGTATACATTCCGATTCGCTTGATACTATGAGTCTATACGTGGTACGTGCCAAGTTGGAATCATTCCTTCTGTAAATGGAGGAACGACTTCTCGTAGATCAGCATCTGAAGATGAACTACTCCAGCTGTTTCGAAGTTCCATCTTTCTTCGGGCACTGTCAGTAGCCAAGTAGCATTCAGACGAACATCCAGAACATCTAAACGAAATGATAATCAATTTTTTTCGATTATTGCCTCGATTATCGATTATCAAATCAATCGACAAGCCTCGATTATCGATTATCGATTATCAAATCAATCAAATCAACATAGTTTTACCTGTTGAATTGAATTCACTCTGAAAATGCAATAATTGATTAGATGTCTTTATTTCATATCTATTAATTCATTATTTCCTTCGGAAATATAGAAAAAGAGGTCAATTTGTATAAAAACGAATGTAAAGTGAGGTACGATTAGCTCTTGAGATTGAACTGCATGGAATGTAGAGAAGGAGGTCAATAACTCAAGAGGGAAATGAAAAATCTAATCTCGCAACTTTCATGATCATCCTGACAAACTAAATCAGAAAATAAGTGCTCAACCTTTGACAGCATTCCGCTAACACTAAAAACGTATCTGAAATAAAGATTAGCCACACTGTCAATCAATCGCACAATCACGAGAAACATGTTAAACACAGCAGAACTCAGAAACGTGAAGAGAAAGACAAAGTGCACCATTCCTCATTAGAATGATAACTTCACGTGAACATTCAATTCGCTAGTATACTCTCTTCTGTTAACAGTTTCGAATCAGTGGGGAGAAATTATCATATTCGGACGTTTTAAATAATGTTTGTTAGCTGCAAGTTCTTTCTCAGTAGAAAACCAAAATGTTTTTGACCCATGAAAATTGCGAGATTAGATTTTTCATTTCCTTCTTGAGTTATTGACCTCCTTTTCTACATTCCATGCAGTTCAATCTCAAAAGCTAATCGTATCTCACTTTACATTCGTTTTTTATAAAAATATTATATAGGTTTTGTCGAACCTTCGTGGACACCGTACCATCGATTTTGTATGGGACGGGGTTTGGTGAGCGGCCAGTTCGTCTGCGTATCATTGATCTACTCACTCTCTCAACTGCTGGCAGATAATCAACGACCGACCGCTCGCCCCGCATCGCCCAATCAATCGAGCCCTTTGCTGTCTCTTTCGTGAAAATGACGGCTACAGTCCTGCTTTGGAATGAGATAATTGAATTTATCAGAAACTTGTACATTAAAACTGACCAATCGCATCATTCTGCGCATCAGCTGGTGCATTTCAGCCTGTAGAAGTTCGAAGTTTTCGGCGTGGCTGAGGGTACATATTTGTCCAATGAAAGAACGTCCAATGGCCATTTTGATGTGTAGTTTGTAGGTTGGTCCCTAAAAAGACTGTAGTCTGGTCGTTGAATACATCATAATTCATAAATGATATCTAGAATACAAGGAATCAGAGTGCAAAGGCAACAGATAGTATATATATACTCACCACTAAAACTGTGCAGGCATAATGTGCATTCTACCAGAAAATATGAGCAGTGCTCACCAGTGAGAAGTTTTCCAGTCGAACTGTGCACGGGTTGAGTGGAATATTCCAGAATGTCATAAATTCGAACGATGCACTCCTCCGCGTGGAACGTGAACAGTACACTGAAAACACAATACACTTTTAATGTAGGACGACTACGTGGACCAATCCCGACGCATCCGTCCTTTGAACTGCAATTGAAGAATGTATTGCCGTTCCAAGGATTAAAGCGTTGAGATTGGTAATCATAATCGTTCTTCGGCGAATTCTTTATTTAACCCGGTATTTTGTTAACCCTAGCAGTTAACCATCAACCGCGTTACCTGGTTAAATCACCACGAGTTGAACAAGCACAGTTTCGGTAAAACCCGAAAACACATTCACTATTATATATGCCTGTGGTGACCAACGTGGAGAACAAAATCACACGTTTATACTAGGTACAATACCTGAAAGATATAAAAAGTTTACTTTCAAAGAAAGATTTACAATTTTCTATCGTTCACAAACCGTAAAAAAACCAAGCGTTCATCAGAATAGTAAAATTTGAATGCTCACCTTAATTTGTGCTGTAGATTCTTATGAATTGAGACCAGTATGTATGACTGGGATATTGAGGAATATGCTCCACAAATAACAATACATCGGACGTCGAGTTTTGCATCTTCTGTAAGAAAAACAGTGATTTTGATGTCGCGATAGGTTATTCTGGTTAGCCTGACAATTGCACTTTGGTATGATCACAGTGCACGAATCAATGTAACAGTCGAAGTAATTGTTTCTTTCTCAATGAGTCCCATTGGCATTTTTTCGATCGGTTGTTTGTCAGATCAAACACAAGTATTCTAAACAATTTTTTCATTCAATTACGTGTTCTTATGAAACTAAACAAGTCCTAGCATATATTCGCAGTGTTTTGAATCACTCAAAAGTGGTGGAAAGTAGCCTGGAATATTCATTGGCACGCTGCCAAGTCCCCAAGTCTAAGTGTGACTGACCGAAACTATATTGACAAGTTAGTTTTACCCCAGAAATCTTTAACAGATTTTATAGTCAATGAACCAAAACAACATACCCACTTCGAACATGTTTCTGCATACAATTGAGAGAATTCAGGTCTTTCTATAACTTCGTCGACTACCATTTTTTCTATCTGTAAAATATTGAATATTTCAATTAAAGAAAAGTACGAACTTTCAAACAGGCTTGGCAATTGCTCTTGGAAATTCTTCAAAAATCACGAGTGAGTTGGAAATAAACAGTAAAGATGTTGTAAAATGCCAGATGATTTTTTCTGTTTGTTCAAAACATTTTTCACAACCAATAGCATACTTTGAAGTATCGCTCAAACTTAAAGACTGATGATAAACTCAGTTTTCAAATGAACGTAATGCTCATAATGAAAAATTAATAAAATACATGAAAACAAAACTTACACTGAATGCCATTCTTCTCCAATGTACGATAATTCCGCACGACATCTGCCTGCATTGCTTGCACATAGTGTGACCGCAGGTGGTAGTGCTCGCCCCACGATCCTCTGAAAACAACAGAAATATGGTGTGTTTGGTTTAAACAGAAGTATTCGTTGTCATTAAGACTTTCTATATGGTATTATGGAAAAATGTGCTCAGTGAAAGGTTCCACTCAAACTCGTTTCGACCCTGAATCGTCTTGAATCAGGTCGAAACTATTTTGAGTGGTACCTTTCACTGAGCACTGAGCACATATCTCCAAAAACAGAAATATAGTTGTACTCAACGGGAATGCAAGAGGGTACTATATATCACAATTTCCGCTGTGTACGAACACATGTCTCCAATTCCAAAGCCTGTCAGTTATGTACTCTTGTAGCGCAGTGGTTAGCGCCCAGCTACGAAAATTTTGTCCACCAATCTATGTCCTTCTACAGTAAAACGTCAAATTTTCAGGAGGCAATTTCTAATGAGTTATCGAATACTTTGGTTTCAAACATTCAGAGTTTGTACTACTGAAGGTACAGATGACCAAAATTTGAAGAAAATCCATGGCGTGAACGAATGAAACTTTGAGCTTGAAGTTTAAGCATATTACTGTAGAGGGTGGAACGAGTATAATTACTTACAATGGAACCGCTGCTGAAAAATCGAAGGAAACGTAGTTTAATTGAAAAAATGTTAATGCTCACCTCGTTTCGAAATTATTACTTAAATATATTGAACCCAGTATATATGTCTGATTTGACCAGTCTGCTTGAAACTACACGAGTAAAAAACTTTAAATAAAACTAACCTGATAATAAGAATATGGTGAATGTTCTTAAAAAAGTAAGTACGACTACTTTCCGGAGATGTATGCTCCAGTAGTAAGAATAAGATAGGGCTGAAGGTTACACGAAGATGCCCCGCCCACTAGTTAATTGGGGTTTCTGTTTTGGGTAGCACACCTGGGTACTTGGGTAACAATAATAAAAAGCAAAGGGTAATTTGGCATCATGCCAAAACTCAATTATGTCCTAAAAGTACAGATAGAAAGCAAACTATGTAAACTGTTTCTTATAGAATAAGAAACAGAAATGATGAAGAGAACTTTTCCCTCTTACTTAGAACGTTGAGAGACATAATCATGTGTTCACGTTTTCCACGTAGCTCAATTATGCTATTTCACGTTCCAAGGATAGCTTTCTAGTACGAATCTTCATTTAATGAAAAACGCATCGGAACACTCTTTGTAAAAGAAAATAGGAACAAATTGTACAAGGTGTTTAACTTTTCAATGAAGTTCACTGGTCTAAACGCAAGAATGTTTTGTATTTCTACTTTAGGGGTCTCGGTAAAAACTAAAATAATCTAATAGTCACAACCATAGCTATGCTGTTCTGTGAAATACAGCGCGTGTTCTAAGTAATGAAATATTTAACTATGCGAGTCGCAAGAGATTGGCGAAAAACAGACGGTTAAAGAAAACATCCATACTAGAAGTCAATTCAATTATAGCCGTCGCCAACGGAAAGGCGGGAGGGTACTGTACATTTCACTTGCCGTTGTGTACGCACACATGTCTTCGATTCCAAAACATGCCCGTTATGCCCTATAATAGCGCAGTGGTTAGCGGTCTGTTACGAATCTTTTGCCCTCAGGTTCGATTCCGGTGAGAGATGGAAATTTATAAATTTGGCATCCACTTTATCACGTAAACTTAGCATTCTAATGAGGAATTGTGCACTTTGTCATGGCACATTTCTGAGTTCTGCTGGGTTTAACATGTATCATGTGACTGTGCGATTGACTAACAGTACATGACTAGTGTTTAGTGCACATCCTATCTACTGAGGCTCCTACCGTACACAATCTAACTCTTCAATGTCCCTTTTCGAGAGTAAAAAATATATTTCGAGCACTCTTTTCAATAGGGAATCGGAATTGGATGCAAAAATTTATAATTTGTCCAATAACACTAACTATTTACGAGTATAAAACCGACTGAAAGTTCTGTAATCTTACTATAACAGCCTAAGTAGGAACAGAAATGGATCGATTCCGCCTCTAACTTTTCTGAGTTGCAAAATAAATTTTTTTTTCATTTTGAATTTGACCATCGCCACTAAATTTGACCATCATTACACGTTTTTCAACATGTGTTTCTGTGTTTGTAGTTCGATCACATTCCTGAAGCTGTAAGTTCCTCTGTGTTTTGGGTTTCGATACTTCATAATTTGGTTTCTATCTGTATTTTTTGGACATAATTGGGTTTTCTGGTACAGCCCAGTTACCTCTTGCTTTCTCAATATTATTGCCCAGGTGTGATACCCAAAACAGAAACCCCAATTAACTAGTGGGCGGGGCATCTTGGTGTAACCTTTCAACCTATTTTATTCTCATTACTAGAGCATACATCTCTGAAAAGTAGCCGTACTACTTCAAGAAGAATCACCAAATTCTTTCTATCAGGTTAGTTCTCTACATATTTCGGTGTGATGTTAATTTAAACATATTTTTTTCGAAAACATCTCAGGTGTTTTTTTCTGAACATGATGTTTTAGCGAGATTACAAAGTTCGTAGTGATTGACCAAATATTGGCTGTGATACGTGTTTCGCGATTAAACTACAAACCGTTCGTAACATTGAAAATGTTTCTTAGTTTTACTATCATTAAGCAAACTAGAAAAAGATGACAAGTATTGTTATCTGAAATACCCCACGATCCCTACATCTTTTGCCCTCTGACGCGGACACTTGTATTATAATGTCTTTTTTTTTGAGCTGTTGACGATTAAGCTCAAACACATTCAGTGGATGTCTCTTATTAAAAACTGTATGAATTGTTTTTCTCACTACTTTAACAAACACAGTTTATCCGTATAAACTATCCAGTGTGACACTTTGAACTCTCTGTTGATGTTTTTATTTGAGTTATACGTGGTAGCTTAACGCGTTTGAGCTTAATCGTCACCCACTCCGTTTTTAGGTTGCATGACGTGGAAAATTTTGTAGTAGTGTATTTAACACATTTTTCTGGTGGAACTTTTCTTCTATTCTCAATAGTTAATTTCTCATTCTTCAGAATAATATGCGAGATTTTAAACGGCAACCATACTGGACCAACCCATTCTTCCACCATTTGCGTCGAATTCTGTCTTGGTCTCAAACTGAAGGCTACTCGATTTTTGAGTCTCTGGTATTCAATGGAAAACTATGGAATAGGCGCACATTCGTTGTAAGTGTTTTCTTACTCTTTTACTCTTATTATAATTGAACTTAGTTGTTATTTCGTAAATCCACAACTGACTAAGCAAGGCTCTATCATAGTTATACCAGAACTGAGTAGATACGAATTCATTTCGAAGCATATACTGAAGGGTCGTTTCAAAAGATCGGTCACGGTTACTGATAGGCTGGGAAGAAAATCCTCTCACGATCTAGTACCAAAAATCCCAGTGACTATCAAATCGAGAGTTGAATTGCAGAAAACCCATTAACCTCTCCGTCCGATAAGCGACCGAACTCTCCTGATTGAGCATCTGTCTCGCAAGAGATAGAACGCTTGTTACTGGGAGAAGAACAGTCGGAAAAAGTGGCGGTGACCCCGGAAGGTCAAAGAAAGAAGTTTTTCGCCGGACGAGTGATTGTTAACAAGAAGCTTAAACATCCAGGACGATTTATTCCATTACTAGAGCATAAATCTCTGCGAAGTAGCCGTACTTACTACTTTAAGAACATTAACCATGTTCTTATTATCAGGTTAGTTTCAACTGAAGCAGTTCGTTTGGTTTACAACAGAGTGTGCGTTGCAATTCTACCTTATTTCTAACATGAAATATTTCTCAGTTATACCATGATTTTTATTAAGCAAACTGGAAAAAATTTAGATGAAAAGTAGTTCATCTGAACTACCCTATGATCTGCTTTGCTTGTGTCCTTTGGCCCAGCCAGATTCGTAGTATAATGTCGTTTTTGGGTTGCACAAAGTGAGACATATTTTTTGAAAGTTTTGAATGTTGTGCTCAAACTGTTCCGAATGAGTACGTTCTCGAGCGATGTTCAGGAATTAGTATGATTCAGTCCTAACTTTATTGAAGAATTCATTTTTCCATGTTCAGGATCATCATCTCGGAAAAAGTCTCATGCCATTATGACTCTAATGAGTGGTTCATTCGGGATAATGATATTGTTGTTCGGCTGATATACTGTGAAATAAACAAGAATTTCTATCCGTTGGTGAGTTGTGATGCACTACTTATCAATTATTCACCACAAACTAAAAAGGGATAATCGGAAAGTATTAAATGTTTCAAATAACTATTTGAACTGAACCACCAGATAAATTTGTGATTTTATAGACATTTTGAAAATTAGATGAACTTGGTGTATAAATCTGCATCTAAGAGTATTAAATAAACAGTCATGTCTGTGACATATGTGTACAAGGACACATCACCTGCACCAACTTCTGTGTGTGTACACGTGTAGTGTGATAGAGCAGAATAGTACCCGAAGCTTGAAGAGAAAATATCTGTTTCGCGACCCTAAACAAATATACTCTTCCAGGTAATACGTTTGACTTCATTCATTTCACCACGGTTGTTTTCAGCATCGTGGAGCATATTCTTCTATATTCCAGTCATATATACTGGATTGCATGATTTACTGGTGTGCTATTTTTTGGTTTGTATTTTGTACATCGTACTAGCTAAAATGAGTGACGTTCGAGTAAGATACAGTGATAGCTCTTGAGTCGTTGTGGAACAATGGAGCTACAGGCTAGTGTTTCAGTGATTGCTATATAATTGAGAACACAAATAAACAGTTGGTTATTTGTTGTTTCATTGTTGATATTTGTTTCACCAGTTGTTTCATTGTTGATATTCCTAGGTACGATACCGATGCTCCTGTATCCACAAGACAGTACATCGATTTGCCGTCCAAACTTGTCATGACGTAAGGTAAGCTATTACTTTTTCCTTTTATATGGCAGATGATAGTATAAGTTTGAGGTAATCGATATTCGCATGGTAGCTCCGGTGCCGTCAGTCTGGTTGTTTCCCTAGGTTTCCCAATAACTTCCAACTCTGTCTCGTCTACTAACTCAACGTTATTGATTAGTTTCATTACGCGTTCTCTCGCCTTTTTCGAAGATAGTTTTGTATCTGCTGCTCTCTGGAAAAGCTCACCCATGTTTTGCGTAGCCCTGTTGGTTATTGATTTTGTCAATTTGCGTGTCACATATAGCTTAACTTCGCATATTAAAATAAAAATGCTCAAGATGACTACTAATGGGGCTGCTACAAATGTGATCAAAAATCCTCGTGCTGATGCTTTCACTCGTTCGACACTGTTGATTACGTGTAACTTTGCTCCCTCGTACAGACCATTTATTGATTTTTTCCAGCCCTTCGTGGTTTTCCTAGTCCTCCTACTCACTGCCTGCCACACAGTGCCGATGGTGATTGGTCTTGCGTCATCCAGGTTAGTATGAAACATTCTTTTCTTCTCTTTTTCCTGCTCTTCCCTTTTTTTACTTCTTTTCACTAACTTCTTTAATGGAATGGTTCTTCCGTGGGCCCCCTGATAGTAACTTCCGTGGGCCCCCTGATAGTCCTGTATCTGAATCTATCCCAGTAAACCGGTTACGTAGTTTCTCCACAACTAACTTCTTCAGAGTATTCCACTAGATCTTTGGTTCCTGGTTTTAGAAACCATATTTCATTTTCTATAACCGCTGGAACTTTTGTGTAACACGTTCCGTTTACCTTTTTGGACCATATTAGTTCTACTTCGTTGACCTGATGACACTTAGAGATTAACATGACTTCCCCAAACCATTTTGCTGCCAGATCCTCTCTTCCGAACCAAATTCGTGCTGCTGTGGTAGGATCATTAGTCATTACTAATCTGCCTAACGTTATTTTCTCCTTTTCCTTCTGGCATGTGAACTCCAACATTTCTTCTAGTCTAGGGTGATATTCCTTTACCGTTTCATACTCAAACTCTACATTTTGCAGATTCTCAATCTCAGCCTTGGTGGATGTTGGGATCCAGTGGGTAAAGGCCTCGTCCGATGTCCTATCGTGGGAGATGGCCGTGTAAAGATGGTCTCGTCTGGTCTCCTGTTTCCATTGGAAAGTCGGCTGTTCCCGAGGTATGTTCCCTTCTATCAACCTACTTGATTGATTTATTTACATGCAAGCATGTGAGATACATGGAGAGAACGAAAAATGAATAAAAACCAAATGAATTTGAGCAATATGAAAACACGAATCGAAACATGGTGAACAGTAAGGTGAACATTGAATGAGCATATATATGACTACAGTACAACGATCGACATTACTTTACTTACTTTATCATTTCGTTTCACTTTCCCTTCTACCTGTAATGGCTGAGTTGATTTACCTCCCTTAACTCGGCATTAATGTCGGGCAATCTTGTCGTAGTTATGTCTATCGTTCTAGTAGTCGGTATGACTATGGTTCTAGGTGACATAGTGGGTTTCCTTGTGGTTCTAGTAGTGGGTGGTTGTAATGTAGTCCGCCTGGATGTAGTTGGTTGTGCTGTGTGTTTTTGAAGTTTTGCGTATTCCGCGTGACGAATGCAGCGTAGCACCACCATGCGAAGATCTTCGGTCTCAAATAGCTCAGTTCTATACTGTAGAATCTGATTCGTTACATTCCAATGTTTCAACTCTCTCAGTAGTCTCTCGTCCGTGATGGGTTGGGTATCGAATTTAGGAATTCTTTTGAGATCTGATATTCCGAAAATTCTTCGTATCAAAAGTTGGTTAGTTGGTGGTACGTGGTCATAGTGCGATTTTCGACCCTCTCTATCATGTACTTCTACCTTATCTCGCTTAACTCTATTACGAGTACCCGCTTCTAAGATAAACTCTCAAATGTCCCTGTCAGTTGGTATGAGAGAAATATTATCACATAATTATCCTTAGTTAGATACGGTGCTGGTAGACTACACTTAGCTAACTTTTCGAACGCTGCTTGTTCATTTACTTGTAGATGTAACACTCTTTCCAGTATCGGTATGGCTATCATAGTCTGTGTCACTATAGCGTCATACTCTTCTGCATACTCGTACGTGCACACTTTCTCACTGACTAGTTTCTCCCATACTATCACATACGTTTCTGTTTCACACACTGCATCTTCTAACTGACACCCGCTCACATCTCCCAATGTAGTACTCATTGCCTTTCCATCTACTGACACTATCTCTCCCTCTTCTACAGTGTACCAGTATCGCGTTTCATTTTTGGTGCCTGCAAACCAAAGCCATTCCTTTGTTTTAATCTCCCCGGGACCTCCAAATAACGAACAAGATACGGTACCAATATTCATTCAGATGTTATTGAATATCACACAGCATGGTCTTAGGCTGTGGTCTCGAATGACAATAAATTGACCACGCCTACACATGGTAATAGCACGCCGGGTGGCTAATACATTCATATACGAAACACATACGGGAGATAAGAGACACAGACGTACTATATCATGACAATACTATGTGGATGTCACGTGAATAAATCTATTCTATTCTATTCTATTCTAGTTACGTGTAACTTGTGAATACATAGTTATTGAACGTAAAAAAAAAACGTGAAACCTGCTGATGTCTGTTCTTTCCACACGCTCTACGTGATAATGGGAGTCGTTTCTAAAAGTGCAGACCAGTGGTTCATATTCTGTTTTTCTGTGTTTGTAGTTTGATCATATTCCAGAAGTTTCAAGTTCTTCTGTGTCTCTGGATACATCCTAATTTGGTTTCGATCTATACTTTTAGGCCATAATTGAGTTTTATGGTGAGACGCAATTTCGGGGCAATTAGCTTTTGCGTTTTCAACGTTATTATTCAGGAGTGCTACCTGAAACAGAAACCCCAATTAACTTGTGGGCGGGGCATATTGATGTAACCTTTAACCCTATTTTATTCTTATTACTGGAGCATATATCTCTACAAAGTAGCCGTACTCACTACTTCAAGAATAACAACTATGTTTTCAATATAAGGTTAGTTTTCCCAATTTCTTTGAAATAACATATTTGTTCATTATGAACAAAATGTGTAAATAGTCGTAACACCGCCTAGAGAGTTCTAGCCCACTACCTCCAGATTAGACAATATGACCTCGAAACTATGAGTACGGTCGTGCCTTGTATAGTGCAGCTTTCCTTGAGCACTCAAGTATTGTAGTTTGGCCAGAAGGACAAGTACACCAGCGGAAGTTGGGGGCGGAGCCAAAACACGTCTGACCAATCACGATCGACTGACAAATAAAGCTCCTCCTACTTTAACAGCATAAAAGGTTCATCAAGCTCACATTTCCGTATTATTGTGCCTATGCTAAGTGTATGACTCTCTCAGTCTCGCTATCTCTCGCTATCTCTACCTCTCTCTATCTTCACCTCTCTCTTTTTCTCTCTCTCCCTCTCCATCTTCCTCCCTCTCCCTTTCTCTCTCATTCCGTGTTTCGCTGTAGATCTTTCTTGTTCGTTTTCGCTCTATTCTCAGGTGCTCAGTTTCAGATCCGAGTGAAATGAGTATCCCCATCAAGGAACTTCTGAACATTCTCTCTCTTCTACCCGTGCAGGTGCTCTGGCTCGGAGAAGTGTCATCCAGTATCACACGCGAGCCCGTGATCGGGTGGATTGACAGGTAATTTGTCATCTTTACAAACTTATCATTTTGATTAATTTTTTGAAAAAAATGGGGATTTTAGTGAAGTGCATGAAAGGGTTTTTCGATACTTTTATCTGGTTTGAGATTATGGTAAAGAAAGTTTGCAACAATTTTGAGTTGAGCTTCTGGTTACTCGAAATTATTTCATGATTGTGCTGGGAAAAAAACGGTGCAAACTCAAATGTATGACTTTTTCAGAGGCTATGTTCACCCAAAGATTGTTCGTATTTCATTCGTGGAGCATACTTCTCTATTTTCCAGTCATATATATTGGTTTTGAAATAGCATGGACGTGCACCATACAGGTACGTACTGATATTGAACAAAAGTTGACTGAACACAAATTAAAGTTATTGAATACAAAAACGAAACTTAACTGAAACAGATAAAACTCTACTAATTGGTTGAAAATATTAAAATATTAGTTGAGTTAGACCAACAAGTTAGGCAATGTCTGTATATTATCGTGTGTATCATATCAAGCTGACCTTCGATAGCACGTCCTATATAAAAAAGCCTCACCAGCGATAGCTGAGAGTCGGGATGGTCAATCGCGCTGCGTTTTGTTTCACCACCTTGTTGAATTACTAGATGTATGACCAACTTTTGTCTTGCGGCCATACATACTTTTGAATAAAACACACTTTTGAATTAAACATTTCTTCACACACTTTTTAATGAAACATTTCTTGCCAATCAGTTTCACTTGTTATATTGATATACACTACACCACAGATAATATTTCATGTGTATGGGAGCACTTCAAAGACCATTGCTTTTTGATGAAGCTTGAAGTACAGTATACCACGTAGCTAGTGAAGACGAAGTCAATCCTTCTGACACGAAAAAAGGAGCCTAAGCTGCTGCTCATTCAGAAGAAAAGCAGAACTATGTCAACGTGAGTTTTACAATACATCGGTTATGTTGATCAGAGGTTGGTTGATTTTCTGAATAAGTTCACCAGTAGTATCTAATAATTAATATTTCACGTAGTTGGTTTTACTAGTAATTTTACCGGTACTTAATACGTTTACGGTTTAGTTATGTCAACGTGAGTTTTTGACAACGTCGGTTATTTGATGAAGAACATGATGACTACGTGAGAAAACGTATTTCCACGTGATTAATACATTTTCCAGGAGAAACATTGACGCTTACGGAAAACTCGGAGTTATGAGAATAGGCATATTTATGTTAATTTCCAGTCGTATATACTGGTCTCACTTCATTTGGATGTACATCACAAACTGAGGTTAGTTTCGGACCTTATTTATTCCTATCCAACTTCAACCTTTTCCTCAGTTTATAGTCATATTCAACTGTGAAAAAAGAGACTAGTTCAAAACAAAGCAACATCACAATTGAAGTCAGTATTTGAAGTACAACCCAAGATCTTATCCGATATACCCTAAGGTTTTCTTTACCACCGGGGCTTCAGTAATTTCCATCTCTATCACGAGGAGGATCCATGTACTACAGGCTGATGATATTCAAAAAAATGTGACTATAGCAGATTTGTTATCAATCAGGACTTATATTCTGGCCATATTGTCAACAAGTACTGGTTCTACAAAGAAATGCCAAAAAGTATCTTGCAGTTCAGCAACGGTATAGTTCGTTCCAAACATTCGTAATCATTTACGGTATGCGGCCTTATGTTCAATTGTTCACCCCTCAATATGGAAATCAGCCGTTCGCTGACACAACTGATGGTTTCACTTTGAATATATACATTTTTCGTGACCCATGAGTAACGATAATTCTCAAATAAATGGATCATTAATTACATTATTCTTAGTTCACTTAATCATCTACGTAACTAATTTAATTTTATTAAACTTCATTATGGTGAAATGTGTCCGTCTTACAGCGTCGCATATCGATCACCACGATTTCTCTGACTGATAAGAAGCCATATATAAACAAGATAGGAAAATGTATTTCACTGTGTTAGTCTTGCTCTTCTGAATAAATCTGTGTCAATCATATGTTCTGTATGTCGACGTAATTCACATTAAACACAATCAATTCCTTACAAGCTTTGTAATGGAACGTGGAGGTCCTCGGCATCGCAACTCAATCGCCGTCGCAACACAACTACAATCACGAATGCAGTGGAAGAAATTGCTTCCATTAAACTACAAGTGCAACACTCACGCACTTCTATCATCCCACAACCAATCATCAAACACTCGGGAGGACCCACTGTTTAACCAGTGGTAGGTTGATTGGCTATCTGTGGAGAACATACACAAACATTGGCTTTCGTTATGTTTACTATTTTATGTTATATTCATTCCGCGCCACAGGGCCCTCTGTCGACGTATCCATTGACCCACACCTTATTTTCGGTCTTATTTTCTTAATGCCGGCAAAAGACCAATTTAACGCTTTGGATAGTTTTTGGATACATTTTGAGATGATATATATAAGTCGCGGCAGAATTGGTGTCAGCCCTGAATTGGAAAACAAAGACGTCTCACGCTGACACAAGGAAGCAAACCTCCCCCTCTCCACTCCATTCCACTCGACATACAAACACATTCACAGTAAAGCAAGCACTAATACCAAAATCACGCCATCAAGTCACAGTTCAGAAATAGGTGCTGACGAGCACATATTTTCGCCAAGCAAGCTACAGAGAATTCAGAGATAAGAACATTTCAACGACACAGAATGGCACCACGAGCTGATAAGACTCATAAACAAGAACCAGTGACGCACTCAGCGTCCTATGAACCCATTCGCGAGTTTTCCACTGATAAGGAATCACATAAAAAGGAAGCGCCACACACAAACACTCACTCCGTCAATAGTAACTGTCCTAGGACACAAAGCTTCTATTGCCAGCTCAGCCAGAGACAATTCATTCAGTATATGAACAAAACTCCTTCCAAGCCTACGAAACAAAATAAAACTCCAAAAGCACCCAAAAAGCAGAAGAAACAACCAAACTTTCACTACAATACAAGACAAGCAGCGCCCATAATGGACGCCGTCCTCCAAGCAATTCAACAATTAACAGCCCACAATGATCGTACACAAACACTCGTCAAGCGCAACACAACCACCAGACCATTCTTCACCGAGAAAAGCATGAGTTTCAAATCATTCATTCGTCAACTAAACGACTTTCTGAACGCAAACGAAATGGATCACGCCGAAGCGTTACGCATACTACCGTCACTCTTGTCCGACGGCGCACGCGACGCTTACGAATCACTCGATCGGAATCTCAGGACAAACGGTCCGTGGGACAACTTATTGGAAGCTTTACAGGCCGCCATCTATACACCCGAGAAGAAACTATGGGCACGCACAACGCTCAACGCAATTCGCCAGGGAACACAAACTGTGGAACAATTCGGGAAACAATGCATCGAACTAGCAAATAAGGCTTACCCAACCGTAGCCGAAGCAAATGCACGCAGTGCATACTTGTTCTCATGTTTCCTCAACGGCCTCGAACCAACACTCCGCAACCAAGTAAGACGATCCCGCCCAGACACATTCGAAGCAGCCAAAACCGCGGCTATACACGAAGAAACACTCTTAGCACTAGAAAAATACGACAAGGACAACGATGTTAAAACCGCAATTAATCAACTTACAAACGAAGTCAACGCCCTTAAAATCGGTCAACCAACAAACGAATACAACTCACGGAGAAACCGCCAATTCAGTGAAAACGGCTATAGAAACAATTTTTCATCATACCAGCGAAGAAACACCTCTCCATACTATCAAAGACAATCATATAGCAACTACAACAACACGAGAGGACGCACAAATATATCAAATTACAACAATAACAATAGATCAAGAAGTCAACATTATCAAGACAGAAACTATCGAGACCGAAACAACTTTCACAATAATCGCCGTGACCACTCGAATCATCGCAACCGGAACCACCCAAACCATCGAGGTAACCCTCATCATCGTGACAACGCGAATCATCGGAGACAAGGCCCACCTAATCGCGTCAACGCAATTTTTGACCCACTTGTTGTACCTGACCCAAACCCCGCAGTTCACACCAGTTCCCGCCACCCAGTCAACAACATCTGGACCACTTTAACAATACTAGCATGTCTTGTTTGCACTGTCAACGCCGGACCAAACCATACATTTCACTATTGCGATAATATGAGAGGCGGAATCTTAGTAGCACCTCCTCGTCCTACAGAGTGCCAGCAACCCGAAGTCAATTTCGTACTGAACACTGTCGTCGACATATTCGTACGAAATACCACAATGCAAGAACTCACCGCCTGGAGATGCAGCAAAGAAATATACCAACAATGTGCAAGTAGCATGGTTTGGATCACTGGACACAACCAGTCGTTAACCGCAATCAGACCAGCAACTTTAGCAGAATGCAAATTGGCTGTCATTGAACGGAATTGGAACTACGAACCATTAAGACCAGTATCACCAGGCGTTTATAAAACCCTAATGCCTACACACTTTCCACATCCCGGATTTTGGTCGTCAGAATGCAACACTACGACAAGATTTGTGTTAGAGAAGGGATCGGTTGGATCACTACCTGATCAAACTATCATATCAAGTCTGATGTTGAACACAGCTTCTTGCAAAATACAAGATGGAAATTGTACTACAAATCACACCACACTGGTCTGGGATCCACCGAGAGGACAAAGAGAATGTTCGTTCATTCCCCTTGGAACCTATGACGCATTCTTAGGTGACAAAACCGTACTAGTTGAATCAATACAAAGCGCGTATGTACTTTCCAATAAATTGCCTGACCACGAAATACGTCGCTGTTTTGCTGAACCAATACATTCAACGACAAGTGGTACTCTCTTGAAATTTAGAGAGTATCCTAATGTAACGGACATTTCTTCATTCGTGAACTCAAGACCAAAGAAGAGATCAAAACGCCAATATGACCGCGCTACCCAATACATTATTACCAAGCCACCCTACGATAACATATCTCTTATTCGTAGCGAAATGCACCCCATGGACGAAGAATATATGATTTATTCAGCACGGAAACAACGGTTCCCACAATACAACATAGCCATTCACGACAAAGGTCGACATTACATCTCAGACACCATGGAAGCATGGAATATAACCGACAATGAAATCGAAGGACGAATCAGGCAATACAACTACTCGGACGCGAGCGTCGCAATCTTTCACGTATTGGCACACCGCGAAATCACACTTGCCACAACTAAATCTATGCAAAACATGAACAACATCCAGCTAGAACATCTTGCAACCCGACATCTAGATCTCACCAGGGAATCATTCCCTGAAGACTTTGATCGATGGCCTGTCCAACAAAAACGAGATTTCTACAGCAAGATTGTCATGCAAAGCATATTTCCGAACAATAGCTCAATCCAAGCCAGTAATTACGATCAACTCATTTTTGCTATGATGCCGTATAACTGTCAACGTCTACGACACTCACGATATGGACTTGCTGTCGAAGCACTTATTACGCACGCTAAAGCATTAGCAAGATCGATGAGAGAACAACTTCAAATTTTCTTCAAGGAAATGAACGATGACCCGAAAGAATATTCAAAGATTTCATCACAACAAGTCGACGAAGTCAATCGGATTTATTCGGTAGAAACTGCAAGAACTTACTCTCTACCAGAACAAAATGTGACACCACATATCCCTTCCAAAAGCACTCAATTCAGCACACCCGCACCAACCATCAAGACTCACACGCCTCTTCTTACAACTCCGCCCCCAACAAGTTTGAGAGAACCGAGATCTCCACCCCAACGTCCGGGCCCTAACCCACCCAAGGAACTGGTAGGCCCTATAGGATCGGATGCACACATTTCATACATGCAACAAACGTATGATAAAATGGAGAATCAGAGACGGAATTACACAATGACCAATATGAACACTCGTCTACAGTACGCAGCCGAGAAGTTACAAACCGACATGCAACTGAACTTTCAACGAATGTTTCACCACGTTTGCAACATCAAGAACAGACAGTTACAAACATGGTGGGCTCTCCTTCAAATCAACCCTACTATTGGCATGCGCACCATATTGAACCGCAACGATGTAATAGCCCGATTTGTTGGAAAAGACGTACTGAATATCAACCAGTGCCACACCATCACAGCGACAAGAATATTCCTCGACCACAAAATAAACAATACATGTTTCCTACACACCCCAATCACAACACCTGAAAACCTGACATACTTCGCAATGGCTGGATCCACAGACGTAACAAAAGAAAGCCCAGTTGTCGATTGCTCCAACATAGTTTCTGACGTATGGAAAGACGAAGATGGATGGAAAGCTCACAATGGAAACGCCAACGTGACAATGCTTTCCGGATTCGGATACGCTGCTCCCATACCTATACAAAACTGAGTTTCACCGCTGGAGATCACTACGAACCAGCGAAAGGATCGTCATTCCCGCTCATGTTAGCTATATCCTACGGAGCTAGTCTCGCATCATTACAACAAAACCAACAGAACCTACTTCGAGTTCTCTCAGGAAAAGGATTTCTGGACAAAGAGTACAACCAACTTGCAAAAGCCAGCGGATATGTTTTAGACAATGCAACGAACGCTTTTTCCTCCACATTGGAAAATTTCAAGTCATTCTTAACAGGAAGAATCATGATGATTGCTGGAATAATTGTCGGAACACTGATTTTGTTAATTACACTTTTTGTCATCTGTAAAGCTGTAATCTTCAAAGGCACATTGGACACCGTTCTACCACTTGGTCGCACCTTACTAGGCGTTAATCAAATCAACATTGATGAGGAAGGAACAGAAATGGAAAAACAATCAATGATAGAACCATCAGCACCTACAGAACTAGAAGAAGTCCTTGCCATAACAACAAACAATACCCCTCGGAGATATATACCACCTTTATTCACCTATGTACCAATCATAATCCCGCTCATTTGTATCACAGCAGTCGGAGCACAACGGTTACCATACATCCAAATCACACTGGAAGACCGCGCAGTAACAGCTTTATGGGACTCCGGCGCCAGCATATCTTACATCCGAGAATCAACACTCAGTCACATTGGTAGCAACAACAAAATCAGACGTGCAAACATTCCACAAGCCACAACATTCAAATTCCTAGGGACCATTCAACTAGGAATACGCATTGCAGGTTATTCCCTGAATCACACCTTTTTGATTTCCGCAGATAATGATTGCCCAGCTCCGGTTCTTGTCGGAATCGACTTCATGAATTCTCTCGATGAAAAAGGAATTCAAACTACATTACGCCCCTCCGAGAAACAGTTGATTGTTGGAAATTATGCGATAAAACTTTTTCAACCTGGAGAGACAATCTACAATCCGACAAACTTCCTATCTACGATCACAGCGGCAACCAAAGCTACCATCAAACCAATGCAAACAAAGGAGCTTAGCATAAATTTAGATCGGAAATTCGAGGATGAAGAAATGTTCTTGTTACGACCAAATAGAACATCTAATCTTCAATTTCCCACAATAGTAGTACACCCACGAGAGGACACGAACAACACAACAATTCAAATCACCAATCTCTCTCGCTCCCCTCTTTGCATCAGTGAAGGGACCACACTCGGAGAAGCAAATATAATCGCAACAGCAAATAACAACCACAGCGACTATAACAAAGACTTTTATATACCACCAGAGGCAGATTGGGAAAAACAATTAATCGAATTCCCGGAGAACAATTCTGATATCCTACAAGATCTCAATCTGTCCGGCACATCATTTTCCCAAAAGGAACTTTCTCAACTCAAGGATATCTTGCTAATCAACAAAGCTGCTTTCTTTAACAGTGAAGGAAAAATAGGCCGTTTTAACGGACCTGTTGAGCACGTAATCCCTATAAGAAGCGACCTCCCTTTCCCAAAACCACGCACCTACCCACTTCCACTAGGAAAACAAGACGAAGTGGAACGTCAAGTACAAGAAATGCTGAAGCAAGACATCATAGAACCTTCTACTTCAGCATTCACAAGCCCCGTGGTGCTTGTCCGGAAAAAGGATAACACATATCGTTTCACAACGGATTACAGAGCACTCAACAGTGTCACACAAAAACAAACCTATTTAATTCCTAATATGCACGATATTTTTGATCTTGCCGCTGGAGCACAGTATTTCTCCAATTTCGATCTAGCAATGGGATTCTTTCAAATACCCCTCAAGACAGAAGACAGACCATTGACGGCATTCACAACCACCAGCGGCACTTATCAATACAAACGATTAGCGCAAGGATTGTGTGGTGCCCCACATTGTTTCATGCAAGCTGTAAAACACATTCAACGCAAAGTCAAAGCAAGAATGTTTGTTTATTTAGATGACCTTCTTATCATTTCCTCAAGCGCTCAAGAACATCTTTTGGACCTAGACGAGGTACTCAACGCAACAATTGAACTAGGTTTCAAAATAAAACTGAAGAAATGCCGATTCGGATGCTCTGAAGTGAAATTTTTGGGTATGATTGTGGGAAGAGATGGAGTCAAACCCGACCCTCAGAAAGTCGAAGCCGTAAAGAACTTCCCCATCCCAAAAACACCTACTGCCATTCGAGGATTCCTCGGCATGACAAATTATTTCCGAAGGTTCATCAAAGATTATGCACAAATAGCCTCACCACTACATTCACTCACACACAAAGACACTGCATACACGTGGACAGAAGTACAACAAAAAGCTTTCGACCAACTCAAAACCGCACTCTGTCGAGCACCAGTCTTGAAACCACCCGTCATGAATCAACCTTTCATAATTGAAAGCGACGCCAGCACGATAGCGATAGGAGCCGTTTTGCTACAAGCAGACTCGCCAAACGCGGCAATGCACCCTATTGCATTTGCATCACGCAAACTAGTACCCGCAGAGAGACGGTACCCACCGATTGAAATTGAAGCTCTTGGTCTTGTCTTTGCAGTTTCGCAGTTCAGAACCTACATCCTAGGCATACCAACAAAAGCAATCGTCGATCATCGTCCCCTCACCAGTCTCTTACATCGCCGTGACCTTGTGGGTCGACTCGCGAAATTTCAAATCATTCTACAAGAATTTGATCTGGAAATAACATACAGACCTGGAAGAGAAAACAGTGTATGTGACGCGTTATCAAGATACATTGGCGACGAATCGAACGAGGCAAAACCACACATAAAACCACCCACGAAAACATCAATTCAGACCAACTTCACAGAAACTACGGACATCGACAAACAAACAATCCAAGAGCTCCAAACTAACTGTAAATGGATACGCGACGCAATTCGTGATCTATCTGTAACAGACGCAACACATTCAGAGACAACTAATTCACACCATCAGAAGTTACAAGATCGATTTATCACAGAAAACGGATTACTGTATGCCAAACCTCGAGGAGCGCATCTACCACCTACAATAGTTTTACCAAAAGACTCAACCATCACGGAGAATTTAATGAAATACTTTCACGAGACATCACATCTTGGAGGACATTGGGGAGTGAACAAAACAACTGAAGCAATCAAACGAAGGTTTTCATGGACATCCATGGACAAGGACATACAGGAATTTGTCAAAACGTGTATTTCATGCCAAAAGCGCAAAACGAACCCACATGAAAACACGTACGAACCCTTGGGAACACTACCAAAAGCAAATAAACCCTTCGGTCGGCTACACATAGATGTATTAGGACCCCTGCCATTATGTGAAGACGGCAGTCGATATGTATTATCAATGCAAGACGCATTCACAAAGTGGGTCATAGCAGCCCCAATCAAAACACAGACTGCAGAGGAAATTTCGGTGACCATACTCGAAAAGGTTTTTCTACAGCAGGGATCACCTGAATCAATCATAACCGATAATGGAACGTGCTTCAAATCAAGCACATTTACAAAGTTATGCAAACAAATGGGAACCAACCACATCACAATCGCACCCTACCACAAGAACGCCAATGGTCAAGTCGAACGCGTACACAGAACATTAGAAGAAGGCCTTAGCGCATACGTTAACGAAACACAGAGTAATTGGAACAACTATCTACCCTTTCTGGTATTCGCTCTAAACACACTACCAAGCGCGGCTACTAAACTCAGCCCATATTTTATCCTATTTGGAAGAGAGCCACGAATACCGGAAGACGCACTTTGGAAAACACCCCTACCCGGATTCATCAACGAAGAAGATTTCATCACAATGCTTCAAATTCACATGCACGAAGTCTGGGACTATGTAAATAACAAACTGGACCAAAACGCAATAACGCACCAAAATCGGTTCGCAAATACACACAGAACAAAACAACGTTCTATATCGGCAGGTGACACAGTGCTAGTAAAAAGAGCCCCGCCTAAAAACAAACTATCTCCATATCTACACGGCCCCTATAAGGTCAAAGGTGTAGACGGACGACATATAACAATTATCGACGAAAACAACAAATGGTGCACAATCCACAAAGACAACGTGAGACTAGTACATACCTCAACTTCCTCTCCTCTCGAAACGACAAGCCACGCTAGTCAAGACGATGTCGCAATACAAGAAGAACCAAACAATAATACAAATGCAACAGAGAGCGAAACTACCGCCGGCAGGCCCCGTCGTAAAACGCGCCCGCCGGAAAGATATAGGTTGTAACCAATCCACGGTAGCTGTAAATAGTAGCACACAAAGTCTTTGTCCCTAGCCTAGAATGATTAGAAGTGTAGATAGTATACATATTGAAGAGAAGCAGACAATCACATTCACTATAAAAGATGCCCGATTCAACACACACACCATTCAACAATTTTTCTTTATCTTTCCGTTTATTTTGCGTATCCACTTATACACAAAACACAAACCAACCAACTTCGTTACAGTGCCACCTCCGAAACACACTCCACCTCCAACAATGTCATTCAACCAACTGACGTCGAGAAAGAGGGCTGCATCGATGCCCCCACACACGACCACTATCCGAACCAATGATGGTACAATCGCAACGCTCATCACGGGTTTCAACGACTTGAAGAAGTGTATGAGAGGATTATGCGAGCAAAACCGTCTACTCCTAGAGGAAATTCGAGACACCATGAGGATGAATTCACTTCGATACACACTCGAGGTCCAACACACCCGCCCACACCCCCGAGACAAATCACGCCATCTCCATCGTACAGTACAAGAACGAGATTGAGACAACAGGCGAACCTCAGGCCGAAATTGCAATCCTCGAGGCTGAAATCAACTCACTCAGACAAAAAGCACGCAGAAACGAGGACCGCATCGACTCACTCGAAGGCAAGAAAAAACGAAAATTCAACAAAGTCCCCGAGGAAGACAGAAACACCGTACCGGCGTGCGCATATTGTGACGCTAAAGATCACTTTTCGGACAGCTGCAGCGTATACGCCACCAGAGACACTCGGATGAAGAGACTCCGCCGCACGTGTTGCGTGCGATGTCTAAAACCGCACTTACCACGCCCATGCCGAGCACGCATAACCTGTCGGTATTGCGATAGGACGGACAACCACCACTGCAGCCTATGCCCGATGCCAGAGCAAGTCCGACGTCAACTCAACGAATTATACACACAACGCACCCAGATTACAAAAGCCATCTTGGAAAAGAAGGAAGAACTACACAAGTTCGAGGACGAACTTCTTGAAGGGAGCGGCACGTCGCATATCGATCACCACGATTTCTCTGACTGATAAGAAGCCATATATAAACAAGATAGAAAATGTATTTCACTGTGTTAGTCTTGCTCTTCTGAATAAATCTGTGTCAATCATATGTTCTGTATGTCGACGTAATTCACATTAAACACAATCAATTCCTTACAAGCTTTGTAATGGAACGACAGAGCATGGAACTACTTGCACAATTGTCGAAATGTACACTGTGTCAGCAGAGGTTCGGTGGTGAGTAAATACGTGTTACTTGACGCTTTTGTTCATTTTTACCCCAAGATGTATCATGTATGTATATCAGGCGGCGTAGCAGTTCCTCAAAAATCTCATGAGATACCCCACGCCTCATATGCCATTAGCATTAGGTTCTCGTGAGCTTTTATTGACTTCTAGGCTACAACAGTGAAATTTCACGTATAGTTCATGCGGTATCTCATGCGAAACTTGAACTTCTTATGAGGTTGGAGGACTCGCTACGCCGCCAGGTTCTTATCATAGTGACTATCTTATCATAGTGATGTCTGACTCGAGTGTCGTATCATTTCGTTCACTTTTCATCATAGGTCAGGCTCGTTATCTGCCAGTTGTTAAGAGCAGACGGTACCAAGTGGACATTCACAAAGAATCAGATCGAATCAAATTTCATTAAAAAAACTAACATATCATTGGAAATAATATTTCTCAACAGTTCTAAGTTGACTTTCTGCTAAATTTTGTAACTATTTTCGATGATTGTGCTTCAAAAATCGGGTGCGAACTCAAATGTATGACTTTCTCAGAGGCTATGTTCACCCAAAGACTGTTCGTATTTTTGTTCTCGGAGCATATTTTTCTATATTCTAGTCATATATACTGGTTCTGACTTTGCATGTATCACACGTAACAAACAGGTCAGTACTGAATCTGAACAAAACTTGACTGAACAAAATCTAAATTTATTGAATACAACAATTAAACTTAACTGAAACAGTTAAAACTTTTCAAGTTAAGAATAAAAGTATCAGCTGAGTTTGACAAACAAACCAGGCAATTTCGGTATATTATCGTGTGTATCGTATCAAGCTGACCTTTGATAGCACGTCCTATAGAAGAAAGCCTCACTAGCGATAGCTGAGAGTCGGGATGGTCAATCGCGCTGCGTTTTGATATGTGTTTAATGTGTTTATTGTTGCGTTACTAGATGAATGACCAACTTTTGTCTTGCGGTCATATATCAGTGAGTTTGCGGTCTAGTTATGTCAACGGGAGTTTTTGAATACGTCGGTTATGTGAAGAACAACATCCTGATTATGGAAAACCTAATTTTATGTGTGTTTTTGATTTATAAAATTTCCAGGATAAATATTGACGCCTACGGAAAACTCGGAGTAGTGGGAACAGTTGGAGATACATACTATCAATCGAGCCAGGACTGTCTACAATATTGGTCCTGAACAGCAAAATGCTAGATTGCAATTTCCGCTTGTTCTATCGTTCGCAATCACTATTCACAAATGCCAAGGTTTTTCTGCGGACAATTTTGTTGCTGTGCTAAACAACTGTTTCTCTGAGAGGGTGAGTGTTTTGGTTGAGTTTATATTTCTCACTATCATCATATAAGACTCTGCAATCTAAATTTTTCTCGAAAGTCGAAAAAGTTTGAAATTCGTTAATTATTTGGGAACCGAACTTTTTGAATTCCCAGTTTTCGAACCTTTGAGGAAAAAAGTTGGTTTTGGGAGGCATATCAACATGAAAATAATATTTCCCACTTTTTCAATGATTGATAAAGTGGTCAATGATTGATAAATCATTCTCAAGATCTTCTGATCTTCTGTGCAGACTGGTCCTTTAAAAACAATGATGATTCTGATCGCAAGAGTGATGACGAAATGATTGACGACCAAACAAGTCGATCCCAGGTAATTGCTCTTAGTATACTTAATAGGACTACCCAACTCATTCAGTTATTAAGTTACACCACCAGTTTATATTTATGGAAGAATTCAGGTACACTATTTATATATTATAGACATCACGTTCGGCACCAACCCGAAGACAAGGAAGAACCAAATCCTCTAGAGGAGGAGAAAGTCAAGGACAAGGCGTGAAACGTGAGAACAAGAATCCACCCAGTGAGTAATTCGCATTTGTTGGTGTTGTTAAAATAGAAATAGAAATTGGGCATGGAAGAAGTGAGAATCGATTCCAGAAGTTCATGCTATTCCAAATCTTTTTGTGTACCGTTAAAAAAACTAGAGTTGGACTCAAGAAAAATGCGCACTGCTGCTGCATTACTTTGACTCATTACGGTTGATGTGCGTGTACAAAACACGACACACCGAGTTCGCCCCCGCAATCAAGCATATTTAGGCAAAATTTTGAATAAGTTTTAAGATGGAATAGTGATTTTCCATCAATATGATCGATTTTTGAAGCAAGTAAGCGAGTGTAGTTCAAGAAAAACTAAAATTCAAACCAGTATCGAAGCGTTCACACCAGTTTTAACATTATTTTGATATGGTCATGGTAAAACGCTCTGTCTTTTTTCACAGCTAAGAAATACGTGAAATATGTGTTTGGAAAAAGTAGCTTTCCGTTTTAGGTTTTCCATATTTGGGACCTGGCCTTTTTATGAGTAGATTATATATTTCTGAACTAGCTGTATTACCAAACGAATACCAGAGTCGAATTTTTGAAAAAAAAATTCAACATGTACATTGTACATGTAATGTTGCTACTTGATCTTTGTGTGACGATTACCCACAATAGAATGATACTCACTAGCCCAGAAATATTCCATAATCTTTGTATGCGTTACCCTGCATATATTATCAACCCCAATTCGAGATGGAGATGTTGGGAACTTGTGTTATACTTATTCTCGGCTTACTTCTCCAATCAAAATATATAATAATTAGTTATCAATAATTCAGTTTTAGATACAATGAATGCACATAATCGGCTTCGTTGTCTCTAATTATCTTATTGGAATGAAGATGTTCGATTACTTACAACGATTTTCCCAACGAACATGATAATAATTCGTTATTTAATGTTTTCGGTAAGCCCCATTGAAAAAGTGATACAAGCAGCAAAACACTTTTAAGAAAATAGTGAGTTTTTAACTACCGTAATTAACCATTTGACTGGCAGTAGTTTTACGCCCGAATATGTTTGATTGAAGGCGCAAATTTGGTGTGTCGTATTTTGTACACGCAAAAAGGAAATCTGGTCTTCTGCGTGGTTTGAAAAACTGACATAAAATCGGAAGTGACATACAATCAATTCATACGGAATTGATTTGAATAGGATTTCAATAATTTTGAGAAATTGATTGAACTTAGAATTGAAATTGACTTGGGTTCGGAAACCTGAAAAACGCTGAAATTGACAGTTCTAAATTTCTCAGAACTGATTGGAATTGGAATAGACTGGTTTTTGAAAATTCATCGAGAATTGAGACTGATTTTGACTGTTTTTCGAAAATTTAAAAAGACATGGGAGTTTAATTGATTTTTGAAATTGATTAACGGGCTCAGTACCTATCGACATATTGATACGTTTCTACACTAAAAAAGGGTTTTAGGCCGTGCAAAAAGACGGAAGGAGGAAGAAGACGAGGATTTGAGCCAAGCTGTCCGATAGAGAAGTTTCCTTAAAGCGAAGGGTCGTTGGAGTCGCCAGGTCTCTGACATATGCGATTGCTTGCTGTCGAACGGTTAGTTGTATACTACATAAAAACGTCAGTGTGCATATAGTTTGATTGTTATGGAGTGCTTGTTATTTTTAGTCAATTTGTTCTGTTCTGTATTTTACAAGGTTTTTATTGGTGTACGACACAGTGCAATGAGGCCCCGAAAACCGACTGGGTGTATGTTATGCCAACGATTACGAGTTCTGCGAAGTGTGCTTCATGCCCGACAGGAACATCTGGCGCCACATAATGGTGAATCAATCTGCATACTTACGGATATCAGTCAGACAAACTTTTCCTTCTGTGGTTTCCACGATTGAAACCCACCATTTTCAGGCTGGTTAAAGCGAAAGCAACGTTGTTGCACAATGGTGGCGAAAAGTTGGACAGGGAAATAAGAATTGTGAGTTACACCAGTACTGTTGATTTTCACACATTGGAACGTTATTCTTTGGTCGGAACAGAAAGGGTTCAATACACAATACTTTTGAACTCAATACTATTTTTTGTTCCACTATTCTGAAAATGCTTTCAATGCTTTTATGTTTCTCATTCACAGATTCCGTCGAAGCAGATTTCGAGAAAAGTCGAAATGGGAACACATTCTTGAAAACGTACCAGCATTCACAAAACGATTCATTGTCCAAGAAATCGAAGGGTGAGTCTGTAGGCCGTCGATCGACCGACGACCACGTAATACGCCAACTAAACGAATACACATATCTCGCTTCGTTTCACACCGACGTAAAACGTATGTGTAAAAACCTCTGCGCTCTGCTGTGTTTAACATGTCTCACGTGAATGTGCAATTGATTAACAGTATATTCCACACTTTCTTTTTTCTATATTCAAACATTACAGATCTCGCACGTAGGATCGTTCACGAACGAAGATGAAGTATTATGAAGCCATTCTATTCGGCCGAAGAGCGGAGTATAAATCCCTGTGCACAAAAATGACTGTGACATGAAGGTTAGTTAAGAGGCTTCAAAAACGAGACAGGGTCGACATTTCACATGAGAATTATAAAATATGAAAGTTTTAATTTGGAAAGTACAGCGATTACTAGAGCTGGAATAATGCAACTGCCGCCCAAACTAGTTTGTATCCAAATAACTACACGCAGAGAAGCCTGCTACTATGAAGAATAGAACAACTTAATTTCTAAAGACAAATTTCCATATTCCTCTCAAGTCCGGTCATATATACTGGTTATCATTGGTTGAATGTACACCACTGAAGGAGGTAAGTGTTAAATCGTAAACTCGAATTCGAACGTTCATTTATGAACTATATTTCCGGAATTTTTCTTACATTTCCATTTTTGGTCAAAATACGCAGTTCTCTCTTTATTTTCATCAAGTTTTAACTAGAATTTCTGAACACAAGTTTCCCAGGTTGCATCAATTTTATAACCCACAACATGTAAAATATAATCGATTCTAGTGTCGTCAAAACAATTCAATTTTATTTATGTTAAAAATACTTTTCTTGTGTTCTCTCTTCACTTTCATGAATCTTCAATTAGAAAAAATAGTTTCGCACATGAATGACCGATATTTCATCTAAACTCCCCGAGACTTTCGTTATTTTCATTTTTTTCCAGTGTCGAGTAACTCCGTTTGAGACACCGTACTTATCGCACCATCAGGCTGAAGATATTGAAGAAAATTTATTATCATGAAAAGATGAAGAATCGAACGTTATCACTCATTTTTCCTGAAGGCCGTTCCTGGTTAGGATTGAGAACTCAACTATCCCCTCTCATATATAGAGGTTTCTCATAAAGTTGTGACTATAATAAATAAAATCATATAACCATGTTCAATGTTATTCAGTCGTGGTATCTCGCAAGGATGTGGAGCAGAAAAAGTATTGCAACAAATTGATAATAGACCATAAGGCTTGAAAATCAATTGTACATATGTTTTGAATAGTCAGGATGCATATGCTATTCTTTTCACATATAAATTATCACTTTCGATGTTATTCAAGCATTAAAACTAGTCATTCGTTTTCTTAACTTTTCGTAAATCGTATAAATCACTTGGTTCTATAGTTGTACAATTTCGGTACATTCTGCTATTTCCTCCGAAAGTGGAACTATATTGTGCCTCTGAAGGGGATTAAAAGCAACCTAAAATTGCGTGTGGAGCGGCGTCGGCATGTGAATGTCACGTGAACAGAAAAGTGAAAACAGTATGAAAAACGTACGAACATGAACATTTGTATTTTTGGTCTCATAAGCGCGTGACAACTGTTTGAATGTACTTTGATCTCAGTATTAGAATGTTCTACTTTCTGAGTTTAATTTGATGTACTTTGATCTCAGTATTAGAATATTCTACTTTCTGAATTGTGGTTTGATCTAAAAATAGAGCACAGTATACCGAGCGATTTTTAGGAGATTCGAACTACAAACACTTGAGCACATTCGACCATGTCAAGCTCTAAACAGTCCATAGTCTTAGCAAACACTTTGCTGTGTACAACTATTAGACATACGGGAATGCACTTCGCCTTCAAGCTCCCGACCCGTACATTCCATTCTGCGTCTCTCGCTATTGCGCACTGTTTCTTCGTACCCTGGCGGGAGGTAAGAACACAGAAAAACGAGTTGAAAACGAAGGCAAAACATGCCTCTGTTCGTTGTGAAATCATTTATTCTTGGACAAAAGTTCAAAAAGTCTCGACTTTACTTCTCACGAAGCTCTCACATAAAAATATTCTTCTTTCAACTCTTTTCAGTAAGAAAACATGTATATCTACATTGATTGCTACATGTATTCGATTGAATTCTCAAAATATGTGTGAGAAGTCGAGTCTTTGTTGGGGTTCAATCAATGCTCCAAAGACAAAGTCAATGTTCTGTGCACGCATCGCACATGCGAGAATAGTGACTGTCTGTGTTTTTCAATGCTTTGTTTCAGTTTCTGTCTTTTCACTCTCATCCTTTCAATGTTCCAATTAGATGAGATGAAAATGGTTTTTATCCATTTGGACCTATAATATGGCTACACCTGTGCGAATGTTTTGAACAAAATGCTTACATTCCCTCGGTACTCTAAAAAAGCATTGTCACATCAAAGTTACCTTTATTTTCAGAGGATCAAACATTGGTCTGACCGCATTTTTGTTCGTGGAGCATATTTTTTTCGTATCCAGTCATACACACTGGTTTTCACTATATTTGAATTTACACCCCCAATTTAAGTGAGTATAAAAACTTTTCATTCCTTTTCAATTGTTTTAAAACTATGTTTAACCGCAACGTGAATAGGTAGATAAGACAAATTTCATGGCGTACTCCGAAGCAGATTGACAGTCCATGTACAATTCATACATTCTGTTATAAAAGTCATTATGTTTTTAACTTTAATCACGGCTTTCCAGTTCTGAATCATGTCTGATAACATGGGGGCAGCGCCAAGGTGGCAGTTCAAGCGAGTGCTGATGACCCCGAAGTACATGAAGCTGAAGCCAAGATGCCCACTCTTCGTAAATAATACGAAATACCACGTTTGGATACCTATGACAAGATCATTTGTCAAATGGAAAAAGGCGCGATGGTGAGTGTCACTGGCCGCTAAAATTAAAAAAAAATAACTAAAAACAAAAGAATTGAGATTTTCTGTGAAGTGAGGCGAGAGTACAAATCCACTTTTTCCTCGTCAGTCTGCGTATTTTGTCTCCTACATGGGAGTTGTAGTTTTACTGTCCCAGCTAAACAAATCTGTAAAATAGCGCAGGTTTAAAAAACATTAGACATTACCAATCATACCGTACTCGTACTCGTCAAACTCTCGAACTTGTAATTTCAGTTATAGTTAAACTTTACGTGCAACTTGTGAAAAACCTATTCATGAACGTGAGAAAACGTGAAAACTTGTCTTGTCTCTCGACACGTTTCACGTGATCAAGGGAGTCGTTTCTACAAGCGTATATGATATCTTTTATTGTATTCTGGTTCATATTCTGTTTTTCTGTGTTTCTAGTTTGATCAAATTCCTGAAGTTGCAAGTTCTTCTGTGTTTTGAGTTTGGATACATCATAATTTGGTTTCGAACTGTACGTTTAGGAGATAATTGAGTTTTCTGGTAAGGCCTAATTATCTTTTGCTTCCACAATATTATTACCCAGGTGTGCTACGCAAAACAGAAACCCCAATTAACTCGTGGGTATCTTGGTGTAATTTTCGACCCTATCTTATTCTCATTACTGGAGCATACATCTCTGAAAAGTTGTCGTACTCACTACTTCAAGAACATTTACTATGTTTTTGCTATAAGGTTAGTTTTTCTTCCATTTTCTTCAGAACTATCATATTGGTGCAATATGAGCAAAGATTGGAAATAGTCACAGGCTAGAGAGTTGTACCCCACCACCTTAGACAATATGACCTCGACACACTCATTACGGTCGTATCTCATAGAACTAATTCTTCACTCAACACGACTACAACATCTTAGACAACCTTCGACAATCACTATACAGCTATCGTTCAATGTCTTTCCATCCAAATGAAATAACATTACAATGTATAAAACTTTTCTCTTTAGTGCTCTCTCGCGTCAACTAGGCCCCGCAGTCTGACCACTGCCAAGCGCTCCTCTGTTCTTTCGCTTCCCAGCTCTCGGCTTCCAAGCCTCTAGCTCCCATTGTCAGTCCCACTCGGAGTCCACACTGGTACGATCTTTCCTTCTTTCTAAAAAAAACATTGTTATATTTTTGTTACCTTGAACACACCAATGCATGGTCGCTAGCTCTCACAAAAAACTATAAAAACAGGTTTACGGCAAAGTCCAGTGACTGACCCAAACTACAAAACACACAGCACAGACAGTCTCTGCGTCCGACAGGGTACTCAGAAGCCGCGCTAATAGTATTTCATCTAGAAGCTCTTCACCTGAGCGCGCGTCTCCCGTACGCTTGTACTGTTACACAACCGCACAGTCACGTGAAACATGTTGAACACAGCAGAACTCCGAAACGTGAAATATCAAAGTGCACGATGTCTCATTAGCATGCGAAGTTTGCGTGACTATTCAATTGAATTCTAGTATACCTAACACACCAACCAAACCAGAAGAAAGGTGCGATTCGGTAATGAGTAACCTATGTCGTTGTTCATTTTCACGTCAAAAACGGAAAATAGATCTGAACTACTGTCTGTATAATGTGAGCACACCTGCAGTCGATAAATAACAGTGTGGAGTCTGAGTGTAAATGATTAAATATTCGTAATTTTATTACTGTCAAACTGGGTGACCGTCAGTTATTTTTTCCAGATCTCCGAAGCATATAAACATTCTTTTGCTGTGGGAGACGGAAAAGTCTACGTTCACCATTGCTATCGCTAATAATATCGAATACGACTCAATGGCCATCGATGGAGAAATTCCAGTTGTTATCAAAACTCCGTTTACTTTCACCGACGATACTGTGAGTTTTTAAACTACAGCTTGAAATATATTTCGCAAGACACTGTATTCTAGTATACTTCACAGGTATAGACACAGTAAATATGAATGTCTGTTGGCTGATTAAATAAATTCTCTGGAATCTCTAAAAGATTACTGTGAAGAAGTTATCGTTTGTTGAAACGGATTCAAATTGTCAGACACTTTGTTGATAATTATTGGTATTTTTTTTGTACCGAACACAAGACGATATTCATAGAGAGTTCATAAACAGCGGAACATTGAGATTTTTTGAACCTAATTACGTTTCATCAATGTCGAACTATGAGATTGGTGGCATACTTGTGATCAATCATATTCAGGTTCACAAATTTATCTCTATTTCAGAGATTGTATCTGCATATTTTCCCTATTCCAGTCGTATATACTGGTTTTCACTATGTTTTAATGTAAATCCCAAACATCCCAAATTGAGGTAAGTGTTGAAACTTTTTCAAACTCCTTTTTTCGATTTGTATTTCGAAAACTACCTATAACTGAACAACATTCCATCACAAAAACAAGCCTGTTATCTGAATGGGTCTTCTTTGGATTGATTTTCTCATAAACGATTCGTACTGATTCAGATTCCATTGTTTTTGTGTAGTGTGTAATTGCAGCTTTTTTTCAGCTCTCTTCTCAATCTCTATCGCAAAATCGCAATCTACATCCCTGTTCTGATCGCACCATCGGGCTAGAGAAAAGTAACCGGTTTCTACCAAAAGAGGAGGTGGAACCAAACGACATACTCCGGATGTGCTGTGGAATTCGCAAAATTTCGAGTTTGTACGGATTCGAACAAAGTTCCAAGTTATTGATTTTTCCGTGGAAGCATCGTACATAGGAGAAGAATGGCATTCAGGGTAAGTGTACTCACATTTTTCCATAAATAATTTTTAAGAATGCTTTCACGGATATAAAAAAAACTGCTAAAGTGATACGGTAGCATCAAAAGCCCGGCATACTGGTAATTACCGCTGCGCGTGATTTTGTCAAATTTTGTGACCGTCAGTTATTTTTTCCAGATGTGTGAAACATATGAACATTCTTCTGCTGGGAGAGACGGGTTTCGAAAAGTCTACGTTCATCATTGCTCTCGCTAATTATATCGAATACGACTCAATGGCTCTCGATGGAGGAATTCAGATTTTTATCAAAACTCCGTTTAATTTCACCGACGATAATGTGAGTTCTTAAACTACTGCTTTAAATATATTTATTGAGAGACTGAAATTTTCATATGACAGTCGGCATAGTTAGCAGAATGTGGGCTGTCAAGAATTTTTCAATTGTAAAATCTTTTCTCATATATACTGATAATCGTACAGTAGTAATTCGAACAAGTCAGTTCCTTTAACCACGCGAATGTTATCGATATAGCTAAGAACTTTCGCGTTCAACTCTCATTCCCACTTACAGAGATTGTTCGAAAATAATTCCAACATCGTTCAAGCGCATAATAGAAAAGAGTCATTTGAAGTTTGTACTGTAGGAGTCGAGATAAATGCTTTCGAATCTAACGATTACTGTAAAAAAGTTATCGATTGTTCAAACGGATTCAAATTGTCAAACACTTTGTTGATTATTATTGGTATTTTTCGAAACTCGAGACAAGATATAATTTCATAGAGAGTTCATAAACAGCGAAACATTGAGACTTTGTTGATCTTTATCACGATCAATATGGTTACAGCGAAGTATTCCCTATTTCAGAGTATCAACTCGAATAAAAAACGATCCTATGATTTTGGAGCATATTTTCCCTATTCCAGTCGTATATACTGGTTTTCACTATATTTGAATGTAAATCACGAATTGAGGTGAGTGTTAAAACTGTTTCAAATTTTTATCTTTTGATTTGTTTTTGAAAACTACGTCAACCTCCAACTGTAAATTCCATTTCAAAATTAAGCACACACATTGAGCTTTTTTCAACGTAGATTTTGGCTTCTCTCTTCCTAGTTATGTTAGATAAACATATGACACTCGTAGTTATTCAACTTTACTGATTCATATTCTGTTAGAGATAACATTGTTGTACAATGTATAATGACAACTTCTTTCAGTACTATTCTTATTCTCTATCGCGAAAAGAACCCTGTTCTGATCGCACCATCGGGCTAGAGAAAAGTAACCGTTTTAACCAAAAGAGAAGTTGGAAAGTACCAAATAACAAACTCTGGTGCTGTGGTATTCGCAAAAGTTCCAATTTGTACGTATTCGAACAAAGTTCCAAGTTATTGATTTTTCCGTGGAAGCATCGTACATAGGAGAAGAATGGCATTCAGTGTACTCACATTTTTCTATAAATAAGTAATTTCTGATAATGCTCTCACGGATATAAAAAAACTGCTGAAGTGATACAGAAATAATCTTTTACGCACCTTAGGAATGTTGGTTGTAGACTTTCTAAAAACATCACAGTTCAGACTTAAAGAAGGTCGATTATGTGGTCCAATCGCAACGCTTCAGTCCTTTAAACCGCAATACATTTTTCAATTGCGGTTTAAAGGACTGTTGACACGGGATTGGTCCACATAGTCGTCCTACTTTAACTCCAAACTCGCACCCCCTGTGCGCGAATTATCAATCTCAGAGAAGTTTGAGGCCGTGGCTGATTGTCGTCATTGTGATTGAGTTGTCATTGCAATTGTCTGAGTGTCATTGTGTACCATTTTTATGTCAAAAAACTTTGCGCCGCTTCTCAAATGAAGGAAAACCTACCTTTCGGTTTCTGAATTCAGCGGACGGTTTTTACATCGCGCGGAGCGCGAAGCGCTCTGCGTGAGTTGTCTTTGGTTTGGCCATTGCGGACTCGTTTTTTCCTTTTAATTGACAAAAATCTTCAAACATATTCTTTTTTTGAAAACTAAAAGAAGAGAACGTTAGAGAATCACAAATTGAACATTGTGTGAAAATTTCAGCCAAATCGGATTATTTTCGCCTGAGTTATGGTTTCGTGTCGTTGTTGAAAAGTTCCGCCGTAATTCGTCCCTCGTCCCTCCTCCCTCGTCCCTCGTCCCTCGTCCCTCGTCCCTCACGGAATTCTGTCCGCATCGTAGTGGAAAAACTACTGAACCAATTTGGCTGAAATTTGAAACATCTATTCTATGGCAAAAGTTAGCTCGTCGCGCCAAGTATGAAATGTATATGTAATCTCTGGCGCCGGGCGCGGGCGCCAATAGGCGCCAAAAACGACTATTGGAAAAACTATTTAACCGATTTAGCTGAAATTTGAAACATGAGTTTAATGCAAAACTTAGCCCATCGCGCCAAATATGAGATGCATAGCTCCTCATTGGCGCCGGGCGCGGGCGCCAATAGGCGCCAAAAACGACTATTGGAAAAACTATTTAACCGATTTAGCTGAAATTTGAAACATGAGTTCTAATGCAAAACTTAGCCCATCGCGCCAAATATGAGATGCATAGCTCCTCATTGGCGCCGGGCGCGGGCGCCAATAGGCGCCAAAAACCACTATTGGAAAAACTACCAAACCGATTTAGCTGAAATTTGAAACATGAGTTGTAATGCAAAACGTAGCCCGTCGCGCCAAATATGAGATGAATACATCATCATTGGCGCCCGGCGCTGGCGCCAATAGGCGCCAAAAACGGCAAAACACTATTTATCGTCAACTAAAATGTTGAACACTAATAGAAATTGAATAATTTGGTGAAAAGTGTGAAAGTCATTTTCCAAAACTGAAATTTTTCTTCTGGCGCTCGAACCAGGCGCCAGATATCGCCAAAACCCAAACTCACGACAGCGTCAATGGAATCGTCTGAAATTCGGTACACTAAATAACTATCACATGGCAAGTATGCTCAATCTGAAAATCTAAAAAGTTCTGTTGGCACTGTGCGCTGGCGCCAATTGGCGCCAACTTTATCGTCTGGCTCGGAACAGACGCCAAATGGCGCCAAAACAAAAACACACGAAACTGACAATCGAATAGTTTGAATATTGCTCCATTCAGTAATTGACACATGTAGTGTGTATTGGTAGCTGAAAAACCTAGAAAATTTCGTTTCGTTTTTGTTCAGTTGTTGATAGTCATAGAGCCAGTAACCTGCGTTATATTGCAACACCAGCAATTTTATGGTCTGCATTCGGCTTCGTGCACACACAAAACTGAGATTCCCATAATAATATAATGAGTTCACAAGATCCACTCTGTGAATAGGCAACATATGAAGTTGTAGGAGTACAACTAGCAAAAAAAGGACAATTAGTAAAAAGTGGGGGAACCAACAAATGTGTGAGTTGTGTTTGGTTCGACCTCGATATCAGCAAAAAGTGAACGATACGAATTGATGTGATACTGTAGCAGAAGTATTCTGCAAAAATAGAACAATACAAATGTTGCACAATGGTTCACAACGCACGCATGTCGTCAAAGTACTCATGGAATACCCTTCGGCAATTTCTGAAATATCATGCGGGCTTCGTGAACCATTGTGCAACATTTGTATTGTTCTATTTTTGCAGAATACTTCTGCTACAGTATCACATCAATTCGTATCGTTCACTTTTTGCTGATATCGAGGTCGAACCAAACACAACTCACACATTTGTTGGTTCCCCCACTTTTTACTAATTTTTTTTAACTTTATAGTGATATCAACATGATAACATGATAACACAAAAAGTATGTTGTTTTTCAGAGAATTCATAAGTCGAAGTGCAATCACCTTTTCATTCAAGGAGCATATTTTCGTATACCTCAGTCATATATACTGGTTCTCATTGTATTCAAATGTACATCACAAATTGAGGTAAGCCTTGAAGTATAATAGAAAAACTATTACTTCTTCTATCAGATTCATGTAATTCTTTCTTATAATGGGAAAACTGGAATTTTTTCTAGGAAACTACAGAAAATACGTAGTTCTTTTTCCTAGTACAATGCACAAAATTCTTAATGGTTTGAGAAATGGTTTGAGAGAAAAACATAGTAAAATGAGTACTTTAAAGAACAAAAGCGAGCATTTTAAAACAATTGAATATATTGAGGTGGCTGGAACGGCCAATAGAGTTTTATTTTTTCTCACCTTTTTTTTAGATTTCATAATTTCATACGATGATGTTTAAAATATTTAAGCTTTAATAGAGTTTTACGAGTTGTTTAATTCAATTGTTGTTGCGACGGTATGGGCCATTTAGACATGGAAATTAACCCCCTGTTATGATAAAACATTTAAGTCTTGAAGCGAAAGTTACGAAAATCCTTGGTTTGAAGATATAGGAAACATGACCAATTTAAGGGATTCCACGGCAGCCACAGAACGTTCTATTTGGAGGCACCACGATGTCAATGTGCCGGTGGGACGTCGCGAAGTCCGAAGAGGCGTGCTGACGCAGTACTACTTGGAACGGTACATTTTCTCATTTTTCTTGTATTGCGTAATTTACTTTGATAACGGGGAGATGAGGCTTAGTTGCGATTTTATGAGTGATTCATTACACGTGTTCATGATTAACAGGGAGTAACATAAATATGTGATAAAACATTTGCTAGTGATTAAAATATGGTGGAAACCGTGTTGACGTTCATGGTGTGAATAGTTGCCACGGTTATCATTACAGTGAAGGCTATTTCAATGATTAATTAATTTGAATGGTTAATATTTTACATCAACTAATGTGAATGGGAGAAAAAGTTTTTAGCTGATTTACTTAATAATATAAACTGGGTTGAATACATAAAAGTACTGAACGGAATAGAAATTAGAGAAACCATTTGATAATGAAAAATAGTTTGCACTTTAAAGTTTGCGTTTGCCGGTTAATGTACCCAGGATACCTTTTGCCCTCGAACGTTAAGTGTACAGCAGTTGTCGGGTGTTATAATATTAGAAAACATTTCAGCCATTCTATAGAACTGGTCCACACGGACGTCCCGTTGATGAGAACGCGAGGCGGGGCCCTGCCCTTTGAGGTGCTGATTGTTCAACTGTAACTGGACTCGGTCCTTTGTGTGCCACATACCACCCTGCTTTTGTTGTAGATCGTTCATGCTATTTTAATATTGTTAATTTTTTATCTTACCTCGGTTGTAGCGCCTGTAGTGGCTGTTTAAATGAATATTTGGAGTGCAATTTTCATTGTCATGTTACCAAACCACGGCTACAGGTATGATGATGATTTAGTAGGTTATCTTCACGTATTTCGAGCCAGCTCTTATAGTGAAAAACTGTGCTCTAGGTTTGAATTTCGGCGCACTGAAACGTAGGTTCGAACTCACACCCCTTGTGCGCGAATTATCGAACTTATAGAAGTTCGATGCAGTGGGGCCTGATTGTTCATTAACAATTTTGTGTACCATAATCATGTCAAACACTTTGCGTCGTTTTTCAAGTGAATCAAGATCTAGTTTTCGGTTTCTAAACTCAGCGGACGGTATTTTGCAGTAGCTATAACCTCCTTGTCGCATGAACAACTTTCTAGTAAAGTCATTCTGCACCGATTCAATCGCTCTAACATACATTCTTTCGGAGTCAAAGACAGTACAACCACTTTCAACAAGCGTATAATATACATTTATGTACAACATTTTACAATTAGCGGTTATCAGGTGTAGGGGTACTTGCCTCGCTCCTCACAGGGGTTGTAGTAGTAGTTGGAGGACTGAAATGTTGTAAAGTTAGTATTGAAAACCAAGGGTTGTTGTAGTTTGATCCCGAAGATGTACAATTTCAGATAACTTGCCTAGAATCCGGTGGTGTCGTTTCGAAATAGGCGTACCACGCCCAGGTACCGGGCATTATGGCTTTAATTGGAAGTTATTTTTTGAGTTTGACAAGTTTCTCCTAAATCTACAGTCATAGTTTGTAGTGCCACATATACCAATGTGGAAAGACACGTGTTCAATCGCGAATAAACATTCTGTTCTATTGTATTCTATTTTGTATAGCTAGCACACGCGTGCGTCATGCAGGTAATATAAACAATGATAGTTTACATGATGACGCTAACCTTTTATCGATTGCTTCCTGGTCCAAGTAGCCATAGGGCACAGTTGTGAAATCGGGCAGATATCGTAGTTTGGTCATCACTGGTTGTAGTCTTTTCTTGAGAACTTCTCAACAAGTCCGGGGTTTTCCGCAGCAACCAGGTCGCGAACCATGTCCTCCATGACTTGGAAGTTGATCTTCTTGGCCGCTTCGGAATCAAGCGTCTGAAATCGGGTTGTTGAACGCTGTGAAAACTATGAGAAAACTTGTGAATAGGGGTGGAGTAAAACTAACACTCCTTTGACTTTGCAGACAGTCTTGACATCTCCGGCGTCGTTTTCCAGCAAATATGAGTAGACTTTGGGCGCCATGCTCACAAACTTGGTTATCCGGTAGCCTTCCGGTATTTCCGAGGTCAAAAACCCAAGTCGGTCCGCACGAAGGTCAGCTAACCTATTCGGTTTGCTGTCGTCGTTGAGGAATATGAGAGAATCGGTATCTGAAAATGGGGAAACTTCTGCTGTGTAATTTTTTGAAACAATCTGTATTCCAACCGTTTTTCCAAACTTTTGAACTCACCAACATAAAGAAGATCATCTCCAACAAGACTCATTGCCTCCAGTAAACGGAGTCGAGCGTACGCAGTAGTGTGGGCCGCAATCGCAACGTTTGTGTATTCCACGGGCTCTCTGTACTCCACGCGTGGTTTGTACGAGCAAACTACAGAATCATCCAGGAGCGAGAAGCCGGTAATCTCAATCTTTGTGTCGTTGATCAGCTTGCATAGTTTTTCATTGTTCGAAGGCATGAACTCCGTCACGGTTTTGTCAGAATTCTGGCCGGTTTTGCCTCACACACTGAAAAGTTCAGTTTTATAGTTTGTAGTTTGATCACTTGAGTGTAATTACGTTTGGAATAGCTTTTACCTGTTGAGAAGGAGTTTGGCGACTGTCCGCAATGCCCCGTTTTTAGCAATGTTTCCACGGTCCAATTCCACGCCGACGTTCTCTTTGTGGTCTTCCAAAAACCGCACCTGAAAGATATATCTGGTCATTCCGCCGGTTTAATTACCCATGTTTGAGTTAGATTACAGAATGTTTCCAACCTTTTGCTCTTCAGTCATATCCGACGAGGGCCAACCACTTGCTTCCTGCTTGAGTTTGATGAACTTCTTGGTGAACTCTTTGAAGAGACCACCCATCTCCCAAGTGTTCCAACTCCATACTTCGTAGCATCGTAGTACCTTGTAACCGTTTCGCAGAGCGTGGGACAGTTCCACGTGACACACGGAAACGTGAAGAAATCGTTCCTTCTCCGAGTAGTGGGTACACGGTGTGTTGTCCGCATTTTCGGCACACGTGCGACACGTGCAATATACCAACTTGTTGTTGAGCCGTACACCAATAATGGGAATTTTGATGTCGGGCGGAGCCAATATGTCACACATCCAAGACCCTTGTATGGGGAATCTTGACCAGTGACAAACGGTTTGAAGTCAGAAGTGATGACCTCGGGGTATCCGATTGGGTATTCGGCCAAGTACGCTGTGGTGTACGGGTACAAACTACAAAAGTCCAGATATTGTATAGACTTGTGCGAATCAGCCTCCGCAAGCAGACAATACGTTTGAGTACGACCACCCATGAACGCCTCTCTTGGTCTCAGACGGCTCTTGTGCACGCAACTTTTGAAGAAGTTTGCCATTTCCCGATCACGTTTGAGTTGTAGTTTGATTTCGCACTCCCAGATTTTGATCACCGTATAACCTCGCGACTCGATAATTTTTATGCGAGCCTCCGTTTCTGTCAGGATCTGGAAATTTTTACATTTTGAGAATTGTACAAAAGTTTTGCTGTGTTTTTACTACCTTCAAGTTGTGCAAAACTCACCTGCGCCATGGTTTTTCCGTTGTAGGGGTGCACTTCATCGCGGCCTGCGTGTTTCTCACATCCATGATAAAAACAGCCGAGAACTTCATACACAGTAGTCGACGAGTGATTGATCGCATCCACACGGAAATTGTGTCCTTGGTGTGCGATTCTGAACTCGCCACCTCTGAATTGTACTGTAGCTCCACACCGTTCTCCTTCTCCAACCATTGAATATGTTTGTATAAAAAACGAATGTAAAGTGAGATACGATTAGCTTTTGAGATTGAACTGCATGGAATATAGAAAAGGAGGACAATAACTCAAGAGGGAAATAAAAAAATATCATCTCGCAATTTTCATGGGTCAAAAACATCTTGGTTTTCTACTGAAAAAGACCTTGCAGCTAACAAACATTAGATAAAACGTCCTAATATGACAATTTTTCACCACTGATCCAAAACTGTTAACAGAACAGAGTGCACTAGAAGTTTATTGAATGTTCACCTACAGTTAGAATTCTAATGAGAAAGTGTGCACTTTGTCGTTTCACGTTTCTAGGTTCTGCTGTGTTTAACATGTTTCAAGTGAATGTGCGATTGACTGACAGTATAGCTGATTTTTGTTTCAGATACGTTTTTAGTGTGATCGGAACGTTCTCAAAGATTTAGCACTTATTGTTCGAATCAGTGTGTCAGGACGATCATGAAAATTGCGAGATTAGATTTTTTATTTCCATCTTGAGTTATTGTCCTCCTTTTCTAGGCAGTTCAATCTCAAAAACTAATTGTCTCTCACTTTACATCGTTGTTTATACAAATTGTCCTCATTTTCTATATTTCCGGTGAAATAATGGAATAATAGATGGGAAATAATGAGCATCTAATCAATTATTATTGAAGGTTCTTTCAACGTCACATTCCTTAAGGTAACATTCATTTGATTCCTGTTAGCTATTTATAAGTCCTGTCGCATTTTCGAACCAGACTACAACCTAAGTTTCACTATGACATTTCTTCTGGTACATACACTTCTTGAAAAAGATGTGGTGGAACTGTTTTAGGTCATGTCCACTCGTTTCACAGCCATGTTCTACACCTCTCTTTGTGAGAATCCTTCCGTAAAACTAGAACATATTTGACTGATTCAAAACTTACAAGTTCTGTTGTAGTGTATGTTCAAAACCGAATTTCGTCCTTTTCATGCTTCCAGAATATATTTGAGTTCTGAGACACTGTGAAACTACTCATAGCTGGCCAACAGTATTACCCAGGTGTTCTATTTGAATTATGACGGAAGTAGAGATAAATATTGACAGATTTATGCATTAGAAATGATAATCACAGTACAAGTATACATTCCGATTCGCTTGATACTATGAGTCTATACGTCGTACGTGTCAAGTTGGAATCATTCCTTCTGTAAATGGAGGAACGACTTCATTTAGATCAGCATCTGAAGATGAACTACTCCATGTTTCCTGTTTCGTTACCTCTCACTTTTCCACGGAATTTAGTATTCATATATATATTTACTATATATAAGTCCAATTGAGAAAGCCAAAAAGTAGTTTAGCAATAGTTAAGACAATGCAGTTAGTAACACAAAATAGTCAGGAAACTTATGTTAAAATTGAAATGAAATGTACAAACTATGCAGTAAATGAGGGAAATTTGGTGATTCGGTCTGCAAATGGAGGAACGACTTCTCGTAGATCAGCATCTGGAGATGAACTACTCCAGCTGTTTCGAAGTTCCATCTTTCTCCGGGCACTGTCAGTAGCCAAGTAGCATTCAGACAAACATCCAGAACATCTAAACGAAATGATAATCAATTTTTTTCGATTATTGCACACATTTTACGTGAAGCATGAAAAATGTGAAGAAATGTTTCATATCAGATATCTTAAATTGTAAATCCGTTTCAGATATCTTAAATTGTGTCATACCATCTGTAAAAGATGGAAATTTCGATGCTAGTGAGATAGAGAAAAGACTACAGTTTGTACTCGTTCTATAACGACTTAGGAGCTTTGAAGTATCATTAAATTCGGAGAAGAACTAGAAAATTAGGAAAATTTCACAGAAGCGTACAACACTGAACCCTGAACGAATAATTGTAATTGGTGTAAATAAAAGTACCAAACACTTGCTACTGACTGACATCAGTCAATTATGAAACTCTATCAACAGCAAAACCAGCCGCTCCCTAACCGTAAAAACCAACCGTTCAGCAAACCTTCCGGACCTGCCAAGATGGATACAGAGGACACTCGGCAACCAGAGAACCATAGGATTTTCCAAAGCAATGTGGTTCCTCTTACGAAACCAGGAGACAAGTCCACTGAACAAGGAGAATAAAATAAGAAAACAGGACGTTTTTCTATCAGTTCTTTAACACCCCAAGACAAAATTTGAGAGCTTTCGTTAACTATGAGATTCAAAAACGCTCTGAGACTTCTAAATATGACTATTAAGGTTATAAAAGTCGAATTCGGAAAACAAAAATTATTGAAATTCTAGTTTTTTCAAAATTTCAAATAATGGAGATAATCGAAACTGGAAATAATTGGAACTAAAGAAAGTGCTAAAATTAAAAACTCGATACGAAACTTCAAATAGTTGGAGGTTCTACTATATGCAGAACTTCAATCAGTTCCCATACATTTTTAACAAAATAACTGACACAAAACCGCTGAAGCAAAACCAGAAACATTAGATTTGTTCAACAAATTTTGAACACTAGGCTGCTTCTACGATTGTAAAAAAAAACACAAAAAAGAAAGAAAAGTCCCGTGTCCTAAGTGTATGAATAAAGCACAAACCTTACACATCAGTTACACTGTACTGCTTCACAGCCACAAGTCAACCATTGAAAACCAGTATATATGACCGAAGTGTTGGAGTTTAGGCTCCATGATTCTTTTAACGAGTGTGAATATAGTGGAATGTATTATCTGAAAAAGTATCGTTATATTTCATGTATTTATACACTTTCTTTCTTCACGATTCCGCCAAATGTATTACGTCTGAAGTAAAGTTATTGCCAAAAGCCGCAATCGCAGGCGAATGTTTCTCCAAACGTCTGTGGTTTCGATTAGCTCGAAAAGATATTTTCAAATCAAATATTTACTACACAGTGTGTAATGATCATGGACTGGTTTTACATAACCATTTCATTATTGCATATCATTTTTTGAACGAACTGGCGAGCTGGAGAACAAATTCAAATATAGCTAAGATCAATTGATAAATAGTTTCGTAATGTTCGAAAATAACTTTACGTGTCATTATTCGCAGACTAATATGAGCTTCCGAAAAAAGTTGAGAGTTAAGACTTACCAGCCAAAGTAGAGAAGTTTCTCAAATTAGTCCATTCAACCGTTCCGGAATGCAAGAAAACAATAAATTCGAGAACGTTGTCACCATTTCGTTTCTGAAATTTGTTGGATGAAGAAAAGATTGACATGACTGAGTTGTAGTTTGTACTCTTCATCAGTCATAATTTTTCGAAAATCGACCGAAAAGCAAGGAGATCAAATTATAAACACAGCGAAAAGGGGCAACACACATTCTATCGGCTGATATTACGATCTGTTTGTAGTTTGATCGTATGCGTTGAGATCACAACTAAGTTTTGTTCGAACATCCCCAACTGAGAGGTATTTTCACAAAAACATTTTCATGATGATCATTTGGGATTTTTGAAGAAAGATAAAGGAATCTAGTAAATGTTCTTCAAATAGGAAGTACTTGTGGTTTTCTGAAGATCTAGCAATCCTTCCAGCCTCATGAGAAGTTCATATTATATTTCTTATGAGACCCTCGTGAGCATATGTTGTTGTCAAACAGCAACCAACAGAAAAATGATATTTTGTTCATGAGTCAATCTAATGAGGTACAGAGGGAATCCTACCGCGCTAGAGACGTAAAATTACATGTATACGACAATTTACGTGTATATTATATATACTCACCACCAAAACATTGCAGGCATAAGGTACATTCGACAAGAGCTTCAACGGATGTCATTCTTTTGTGCACAGCAGAGACTTGAATATTTGCGATTCTGTAAATCCACTTAATTTATATTTCATTCGGGTTAATTTTTCGTTGTATTAATTAAACACACTTTTTTCTAAATCTCAAATTACAAATTTCATTCTTAGTTTTATTCGACCTCTACCTCGAAATATCACCTTATTTTCAATCTTGTTTTGATCTGATATTTCTTTCCAATCTATGTAATCAAAACTAGAACTAATTCATCCTCATTTTTTCCCCGAGTTTTTCTTCACTCAAAGTAGTCTTTCTAGAGATACAAAAGTAGTCTTTAAAATGGTCTGACACGATCCAAATTTCGCGTTTTGCGCTCCACGGTCAATTCCGTCGCTCCAATCCAGAAGAACTTTGAAAACTAAGTTTTAGAAAATCCGCAAAATGAATAGTAAATAAATGTTCCAGAAAACTATCCATAAACTCTGGTTTGGGGCGAATTTGCATTGGAGCGACGGAGTTAACCGTGGAGCGCAAGGCACGAGATCCTGTTCCTGTCAGACCATCTCTAAGATGCGAAAGTGGTCACTATGTGGATGAAAGTATAATGTACCTCGAACAACGTCAGCAATCATGAACACTGGGAAGGTATAGAACTCTTGTAGTAGCCAGCATCAGCCGACAAACATCGAGATTCTGAATCCGTTCTATTAATAACATTTATAAAAACACATATAATTTTCATATCAAATTACTACAATACTAGTCTGTTACTGCAGACATTGTCTCGAGTGGTGTTTTGGGCATAGGTCTAGAAACCTCACAAGTTGGAATAACAAAAATGAAACAAATACTCTAAACTAAGTCGAGTACCTATATCCTATAGGAATGAAATTAGTTCGATTAACAAAAGTATTTTTCAGTTTTTCTTTCATATAAACTTTCCTCTCTGGCCTCCCCTCGAATCAGACAAAAATCGCACCGGACCTATTGGTAACTTGATTAAAGTCATAGTGGTGAACTATTTGTATATATTTGAACACTGAAACCTGGATCAATAATTGGAATTGATGTAAATAAAAGTGCCAAACACTTAACCGTAAACACCAACCGTTCATCAGAGTAGTGAAATTTGAATGCTCACCTCAATTAGTGCTGTAGATTCACATGAAATAAACCAGTATATATGACTGGTGTATAGGGAAATATGCTTCACAAATAACAATTTACCGGACGTCGAGTTTGGTACCTCCTGAAATAAAAAAAACTTTTGATTTCTTGAAAAAACAAAAAGCAAGCCCGGTATAATTAATATGTGGGACCAACAGAAGAGTAGTTGATCATTACAGAGTTAGCTAGTTCGGATCTCTCAAAACTGTTGGCGTAGCAGCTAGGACTTCATTAGGAGCAAACTATCGGTCGATGCAGAGATCCAGCTCTCATGAACACAGATAAAAGAAAACATATTTTCACGTTTGGAATCACCGTTCAGTTACTAAACGAGGTCGCGTATACTTTCCATCCTGTCTTGTATCAATCACATTTATTTGTACTGGATGGAAGGGTTATAAAAATGGGGTATTTTAAAACGGTTCTAAAATTAAAAAAGGCACACTATTGAGAGAGGTGAGGCCACCGGCGATGAATAGTTTTACGGTACATCTGGGTTCATGACATTGTTTTAAGTTTCTAGTGGAGCAAACGCTAGCATCATGGGTACTTGGGTACTCAATGTGCTTCTCTTCTAATGCGCAGCTTTCTCTAAACATTCGATAACTCACTAAAGTGACATGAAGGTATGAAGTTTGAAGTTACACAACAGAAAACGAAAATGCAATACTGAAAGCGTATACACATGTTCTTCTAGAGAGAACTTCACAGAAAGTTTTCTGGAAATCACTATTTTCGTTTTCGAGTGAAAAGGTTAGGGTTTCTGCTTTGGAAACTATTTTGGTTGCAAAATTGGAGAATTGGATTTTTTTGAGAAAAATACGCAACTTGCGGTGGTGCGGTTTCAAATCGCGGTGCGGTATTTTCTCCGGTGCGGTAGGTGCGGTAATTAGTAGGTCCCAACGGGACCCATTAGTCTCATAGTGTTCACCAGCAACCCTTCCGCTGCAATTAGACCAAGTTATAAGTGTATGCTCATAACCGCTGGAAAAGAAATATGAGCAGTGCTCACCAGTGAGAAGTTTTCCAGTCGAACTGTGCACACGTTGGGTGGAATATTCCAGAATGTCATAAATTTCGAACAATGCACTCCTCCGCGTGGAACGTGAACAGTACACTGAAAACACAATTAACTTTCATAGTAGGACGACTACGTGGACCAATCCCGACGCATCCGTCCTTTGAACTGCAATTGAAAAATGTATTGCCGTTCCAAGGATTAAAGCGTTGAGATTGGTAATCATAATCGTTCTCCGGCGAATTCTTAATTTAACCCGGTATTTTGTTAACCCTAGCAGGTAACCATTAACCGAGTTACCTGGTTAAATCACCACGAGTTGAACAAGCACAGTTTCGGTAAAACCCGAAAACACATTCACTATTCTATATGCCTGTGGTGACCAACGTGGAGAACAAAATCACACGTTTATACTAGGTACAATACCTGAAAGATATGAAAAGTTTACTTTCAAAGAAAGATTTACAATTTTCTATCGTTCACGAACCATAAAAAACCAAGCGTTCATCAGACGAGTAAAATTTGAATACTCACCTTGATTTGTGCTGTAGATTCTTATGAATTAAGACCAGTATGTATGACTGGGATATTGAGAAATATGCTTCACAAATAACAATATATCGGACGTCGAGTTTTGCATCTTCTGGAAGAAAAACAGTGGTTTTGATGTCGCGATAGGTTTTTCTGGCTAGCCTGACAATTGCACTTGGGTATGGTCACAGTGCACGAATCAATGTAACAGTCGAAGTAATTTTGTTTCACTCTCAATCCCATTGTCATTTTTTCGATTGGTTGTTTCTCAGATGAAATACAAGTATTCTATAGAATTTTTTCATTCAATTACGTGTTCTTATGAAACTAAACAAGTCCTAGCATATATTCGCAGTGTTTTGAATCACTCAAGAGTGGTGGAAAGTAGCCTGGAATAATCATTGGCACGCTGCCAAGTCCCCAAGTCTAAGTGGGAATGACCAAAACTATATTGACAAAATAGTTTCACCCTTGAAATCTTTAACAGATTTTATAGTCAATGAACCAAAACAACATACCCACTTCGAACATGATTCTGCATACAATTGAGAGAACTCAGGTCTTTCTATAACTTCGTCGACTACCATTTTTTCTATCTGTAAAATATTGAATATTTCAATTGAAGAAAAGTACGAACTTTCAAACTGGCTTGGCAATTGCTTTTAGCAATTCTTCAAAAATCACGAGTGAGTTGGAAATAAACAGTAAAGATGTTGCAAAATGCCAGATGATTTTTTTCTGTTTGTTCAAAACATTTTTCACAACCAATAGCATACTTTGAAGTATCGCTCAAACTTAAAAACTGATGATAAACTCAGTTTTCAAATGAACGTAATGCTCATAATGAAAAATTAATAAAATACATGAAAACAAAACTTACACTGAACGCCATTTATCTCCAATGTACGATGATTCCGCAGGACATCTGCCTGCATTGCTTGCACATAGTGTGACCGCAGGTGGTAATGCTCGCTCCACGGTCCTCTGAAAACAACAGAAATATGGTATGTTTACTTTAAACAGAAGTATTCGTTGTCATTAGGACTTTCTGTATGGTATTATGGAAAAATTTGTTCAGTGAAAGGTTCCACTCAAACTCGTTTCGACCCTGAATCGTCTTGAATCAGGTCGAAACTATTTTGAGTGGCACCTTTCACTGAGCACTGAGCACATATCTCCACAAAAACAGAAATATAGTTGTACTCAACGGAAATGCAAGAGGGTACTATATATCACAATTTCCGCTGTGTTCGAACACATGTCTCCAATTCCAAAGCCTGTCAGTTATGTACTCTTGTAGCGCAGTGGTTAGCGCTCAGCTACGATAATTTTGGCCACCAATCTATGTCCTTCTACAGTAATACGTCAAATTCTCAGGAGGCAATTTCTAATGAGTTATCGAATACTTTGGTTTCAAATTTTTAGAGTTTGTACTACTGAAGGTACAGATGACCAAAATTTGAAGAAAATCCATAGCGTCAACGAATGAAACTTTGAGCTTGAAGTTTAAGCATATTACTGTAGAGGGTGGAACGAGTATAATTACTTACCATTGAAACGCTGCTGAAAAATCGAAGGAAACGTAGTTTGATTGAAAAATTGTTAATGCTCACCTCGTTTCGAAATTATTACTTAAATATATTGAAACCAGTATATATGTCTGATTTGACCAGTCTGCTTGAAACTAAACGAGTAAAAAACTTTGAATAAAACTAACCTGATAATAAGAATATGGTGAATGTTCTTAAAGAAGTAAGTACGACTACTTTCCAGAGATGTATGCTCCAGTAATTAGATTAAGATAGGGTAGAAGGTTACACCAAGATGCCACGCCCACAAGTTAATTGGGGATTCTGTTTTGGGTATCACACCTGGGCAATAATACTGAGAAAGCGAAAGGTAATTGGGCCTTACCAAAAAACTCAATTATGTCCTAAGAGTACAGATAGAAACCAAATTATGACGTATCCAAACTTGAAACACTGAATCTCTGTTATGAAATGAAATAAAACTGAAACTAAGGATATAACACTTTGGCCTATGCTCATAAAAACCACCCAATCACAAAAACTAGTACTTCGTTTCCACAACTTTTGGAACTATTTGAACTTTTTGATTTGTTTTCTCAACCTTCAAAATTACACCTACTTTAATAGGATATTAATTGTAATAGTTTTTTTGTCAAACTCATTTCTTACTTTGATGACAATTCTCACGACATTTCAATTATTTCCGAAGTGGGACTGAATCGTGCCTATAAAGGACTGAAAGAGACAAAAAACCAATGCGGAATTCCCGATATCCTACTTCCTACGCAATCCTACAGACGCGTTGTGTACTGCGCGGCGTTGGCACGAGATGAGTAGTGGAAAGTGGAAATTAACATACATTTAAAATTGTACGACTCAGGAAATGGAATCATTTTTCTGCTGTCTACATAGTCAGTCTCTGAAAGGAAATAATCTATGAGTGTACTTAAGTTTCAATTATAAACTGTGTTTCTGTCTGAGTTTTGGTTCAATCGGAGTTCTCAGCATAGTGTACAAAGTATAGTGAGTGCCAAATTGATGAATTTCTGTCGCTCTCCGGAATCGAACCAACGAGCAACAAATTGGTACCACTACAAACTGCACACCATACTATTCATAGCGACAGCAAGTCTGGCGGCGTAGAATTCGCTCCAATCCCATGAGAAGTTCATATGAGTTTCTCATGAGATACCTCATGAGCTATTCCTGAACTCTTGATGGTGTAGCATAACAATCAATAGAATCTCATGAGAAGGTCTTGCTAATAGCTCATGAGGATCTCATGAGATTTTCGAGGGATCGCTACGCCGCCTGCTGCACTGTGTATGATGTCCTATTCAGATGTGTTTGTAGTTTCATCGTGACTAATGATGTGCATAGAGAATGAACTACAAATTTTTTCGTCACTCTTATTGCGATGTTCTGCCGGGAGAATTCTTCATTATGTTAATAGCATATTATTGAGCTACCACTAATAACAAGCGTCGTGGTAGAACAGTAAATCACTGTTTAGTATTTGGTTAGCTATTTTCAGAGTAAGCACATTTGGTTCTGTGCTATCCCGCTGCGTTTGTGACTTTATCCTACGTTTCTATCAGGACCAAAAAAACCCACGCCGGTGTCGAAATCAAACTACAACGAAGATTTGATCTAATTATGTGAAGTGAGGGTAAGGCGTATAGTCTTCTTCATTCCTACTGAGACTCCTACAGTAGGAATACAAAAATTTCCATACCTTCAAACTACTTCAATGTTATCGGAAAGGTCTACGGTTCTGACAAATGATTCGGTTACCATATTGCAATAAGTGTTTACATCAGGAAACAGTGGTTGGGAAAATTGAATATGTACTGTAGGAGTGTCAGTAGGAATGGTTCCGACTATACAAAGCCACTCTTTCTTTATACCTGTGCCTCTCTCTCGGTCCGCGTGGTTAGGTATTTATGATTCTAACAAACACCAATCTATAAAACACAGCGCAGGTTTTCAAAAAAGCATAAAACATAACCTAATCGTACCGTCTTTTGTACTCGTACTTTTAGTTATAGTTAAACTCCTAGTTGCCACTCAATTGCATGTAGTATTATGTGCGCGTAACACGGTAACCATACCATACCCTTTTTCTTCTCAATTTTTCCCTCCATTTACCCATTTGGAGTGCCACATACTATGTGGATGTCACGTGAATAAATCTATTCTATTCTATTCTATTCTAGTTACGTGTTACGTGTGAATATACAGTGTTTGAACGTGAAAAACGTTAAAACCTGCTGATGTCTGTTCTTTAGACACGCTCTGCGTGATAATGGGAGTCGTTTCTAAAAGTGCAGACCAGTGGTTCATGTTCTGTTTTTCTGTGTTTGTAGTTTGATCATATTCCTGAAGTTGCATGATTTTCTCTGTTTTGAGTTCGGATACATCATAATTTGTTGTCGATCTGTACGTTTAGGAGATAATTGAGTTTTCTGTTAAGGCCTAACTAACTTTTGCTTTCACAATATTATTACCCAGGTGTGCTACGCAAAACAGAAACCCCAATTAACTAGTGGGCGGGGCATCTTGGTGTAATTTTCGACCCTATCTTATTCTCATTACTGGAGCATACATCTCTGGAAAGTGGCCGTACTCACTACTTCAGGAATAATTACTATGTTTTCACTATAAGGTTAGTTTTCCCAATTTTTTCAAAATAACATATTTGTTCATTATGAGCAAAAATTGTAAATAGTCGTGACACAGCCTAGAGAGTTGTACCAAACCACCTCCAGCTCAGACAATATGACCTCGAAACTATGATTACGGTCGTGCCTTGTATAGTGCAGCTTTCCTTGAGCACTCAAGTATTGTAGTTTGGCCAGAAGGACAAGTACACCAGCGGAAGTTGGGGGCGGAGCCAAAACACGTCTGACAAATCACGATCGACTAACAAATAAAGCTCCTCCTACTTTAACAGCATAAACGGTTCATCAAGCTCACATTTCCGTATTATTGTGCCTATGCTAAGTGTATGACTCTCTCAGTCTCGCTATCTCTCGCTATCTCTACCTCTCTCTATATTCACCTCTCTCTCTCTCCCTCTCCATCTTCCTCCCTCTCCTTTTCTCTCTCATTCCGTGTTTCGTTCTAGATCTTTTTTGGTTAGTCTTTGCTCTGATCCCAGGTGCTCAGTTTCAGATCCGAGTTGAGTATCCCCATCAAGGAACTTCTGAACATTCTCTCTCCCCTATCCGTGCGGAAAAAAACTTGCATCGTAGAGCAGGTGCTCTGGCTCGGAGAAGTGTCATCCAGTATCACACGCGAGCCCGTGATCGGGTGAATTGACAGGTAATTTGTCATCTTTACAAACTTATCATCTTGATTAATTTTTAAAAGAAAAATGGGGATTTTGTTGAAGTGCATGAAAATGTTTTTTGATATTTTTATCTGCTTTGAGAGAAAAACATAGTAAAATGAGTACTTTAAAGAACAAAAGCAAGCATTTTAAAACAATTGAATATATTGCGGTGGCTGGAACGGCCAACAGAATTTTATTTTTTCTCACCTTTTTTTAGATTTCATAATTTCATACGATGATGTTTAAAATATTTAAGCTTTAATAGAGTTTTACGAGTTGTTTAATTCAATTATTGTTGCGACGGTATGGGCCATTTAGACATGGAAATTAACCCCCTGTTATGATAAAACATTTAAGTCTTGAAGCGAAAGTTACGAAAATCCTTGGTTTGAAGATATAGGAAATATGACCAGTTTAAGGGATGCGACGGCACCCACGGAACGTTCTATTTGGAGGCACCACGATGTTAATGTGCCGGTGAGACGTCGCGAAGTCCGAAGAGGCGTGCTGACGCAGTACTACTTGGAACGGTACATTTTTCTTGTATTGTGTACTTTACTTTGATAACGGGGAGATGAGGTTTAGTTGCGATTTTATGAGTGATTCATTACACGTGTTCATGATTAACAGGGAGTAACATAAATATGTGATAAAACATTTGCTAGTGATTAAAATATGGTGGAAACCGTGTTGACGTTCATGGTGTGAATAGTTGCCACGGTTATCATTACAGTGAAGGCTATTTTAATGATTAATTAATTTAATGGTTAATATTTTACATCAACTAATGTGAATGGGAGAAAAAGTTTTTAGCTGATTTACTCAATAATATAAACTGGGTTGAATACATAAAAGTACTGAACGGAGTAGAAATTAGAGAAAACGGAATAGAAACTAGAGAAACCATTTGATAATGAGAAATAGTTTGCACTTTATAGTTTGCGTTTGCCGGTTAATGTACCCAGGATACCTTTTGCCCTCGAACGTTAAGTGTACAGCAGTTGTCGGGTGTTATAATATTAGAAAACATTTCAGCCATTCTATCGAACTGGTCCACACGGACGTCCCGTTGATGAGAACGCGAGGCGGGGCCCCGCCCTTGGAGGTGCTGATTCTTCAACTGTAACTGGACTCGGTCCTTTGTGTGCCACATACCACCCTGCTTTTGTTGTAGATCTTTCATGCTTTAATATTATTAATTTTTATCTTATCTCGGTTGTAGCGCCTGTAGTGGCTGTTTAAATGAATATTTGGAGTGCAATTTTCATTGTCATGTTACCAAACCACGGCTACAGGTATGATGATGATTTAGTAGGTTATCTTCACGTATTTCGAGCCAGCTCTTATAGTGGAAAAGTGTGCTCTAGTTTTGAATTTCGGCGCACTGAAACGTAGGTTCGAACTCACATCCCTTGTGCGTGAATTATCGAACTTACAGAAGTTCGATGCAGTGGGGCCTGATTGTTCATTAACAATTTTGTGTACCATAATCATGTCAAACACTTTGCGTCGTTTTTCAAGTGAATCAAGACCTAGTTTTCGGTTTCTGAGCTCGGCGGACGGTATTTTGCAGTAGCTGTAACCTCCTTGTCGCATGAAAAACTTTCTAGTAAAGTCATTCTGCACCGATTCAATCGCTCTAACATACATTCTTTCGGAGTCAAAGACAGTACAACCACTTTCAACAAGCGTATAATATACATTTATGTACAACATTTTACAATTAGCGGTTATCAGGTGTAGAAGTACTTGCCTCGCTCCTCACAGGGGTTGTAGTAGTAGTTGGAGGACTGAAATGTTGTAAAGTTAGTATTGAAAACCAAGGGTTGTTGTAGTTTGATCCCGAAGATGTACAATTTTAGACAAATTGCCTAGAATCCGGTGGTGTCGTTTTGAAATAGGCGTACCACGCCCAGGTACCGGGCATTATCGCTTTAATTGGAAGTTCTTTTTTGAGTTTGACAAGTTTCTCCTAAATGTACAATCATAGTTTGTAGTGCCACATATACCAATGTGGAAAGACACGTGTTCAATCGCGAATAAACATTCTATTCTATTGTATTCTTTTTTTGTATAGCTAGCACACGCGTGCGTCATGCAGGTAATATAAACAATGATAGTTTACATGATGACCCTAATCTTTTATCGATTGCTTCCTGGTCCAAGTAGCCATGATGCACAGTTGTGGAATCGGGCAGATATCGTAGTTTGGTCATCACTGGTTGTAGTCTTTTCTTGAGAACTTTGGTGCTTATTTGACCAAGTTTTTTCACAATCATGGCTCGTTCAGTCTCAACAACTCCGGGGTTTTCTTCAGCAACCAGGTCGCGAACCATGTCCTACATGACTCGGAAATTGATCTTCTTGGCCGCTTCGGAATCAAGCGTCTGAAATCGGGTTGTTGAACGCTGTATAAACTATGAGAAAACATGTGAATAGGGGTGAAGTAAAACTAACCACTCCTTTGACTTTGCAGACAGTCTTGACATCACCGGCGTCGTTTTCCAGCAAATATGAGCAGACTTTGGGCGCCATGCTCACAAACTTGGTTATCCGGTAGCCTTCCGGTATTTCCGAGGTCAAAAACCCAAGCCGGTCCGCACGAAGGTCAGCTAACCTATCCGGGTTGCTGTCGTCGTTGAGGAATATGGGAGAATCGGTATCTGAAAATGGGGAAACTTCTGCTGTGTAATTTTTTGAAACAATCTATATTCCAACCATTTTTCCAAATATTTGAACTCACCAACATAAAGAAGATCATCTCCAACACGACTCATTGCCTCCAGTAAACAAAGTCGAGCGTACGCAGTAGTGTAGGCCGCGATCGCAACGTTTGTGTATTCCACGGGCTTTCTGTACTCCACACGTGGTTTGTACGAGCAAACTACAGAATCATCCAGGATCGAGAAGCCGGTAATCTCAATCTTTGTGTCGTTGATCAGCTTGCATGTTCTCACTGTTCGAAGGCATGAACTCCGTCACGGTTTTGTCAGGATTCTGGCCGGTTTTGCCCCACACACTGAAAAGTTTAGTTTTATAGTTTGTAGTTTGATCACTTGAGTGAAACAACGTTTGGAAAATTAATTTTACACGTTCTGAACAAACCTTTTATCCCAACGGTTACCCTAAGGTTTCACAGTTATTAATTTTCAGGTGTCACAAGAGAGAAAATTTTATAAGCCAGTATTACAATTTTGAATCCCCCTTACCGGATGAAGTGTGCCGGAAGCGGCCAGCTGCCCTTGTTCTGGGCAGAGGGACTAGCCGTCACCACCAGTAGACCGGGCTTAGCCACATCCCAGGAACGCGCCTATAAAAATATACTTTTTGGAACAAAACAATGTTTTTTTTAATTTGATCAGACTGTGTGGCTTAATTTGTGATTGAACTCTTGACGCTACCGTAATCCAATTATAAAAAAGCATTGAAAAATGCGGTGAATGAAAAAAGTCTATTGTTGTCATAGTTTACCCGGCGGTATATGATTTCAGCTAGCTGTCTTTACATTTAGTTCAGCAATGGTATACTAGTGAACACTAGGTAAGAGATTACAGGTAGTCAAAAAGAAAAATGATATTTAAAAAATGGTTCACGGAATAATTGACAAGCAAAAACTAGGGAAAAAACCAACCTGCCGCAGTAAATCTTCAACATCGAAATTGTCGCAGTCTTTGAAGATCGTGTTTGCCGTCTCAACAGGTGTCTTGACCACGTACGCCCCGCTGCCTAGGTAGACGAACTCTGGGGCCTCGCCTTGCCACTTCGAGTCCACCTTTTTCGTCTTGGGAGCCATAGCAAGAACGGGAAGATGATGAGTTGAACTGAACTAGTTTTTTTTACAGAAACCAGATTTGTAGCACTGTGGGAGTATATGAGTATGACTATGGGAGGTTATGAGTATGAGTGACTTTAGTATTGGAACCTTCCACATGAGCTATTATACAATAAAGGTTATTATGAGGATGAAAGCCATGATAACAACTCTAAAAGAAGTTTCAAAGCTTCTGGATGATAGATAAAAAAAACTGTAAGTTCTATTTTTTCTACTGTACGTGACTAGAAAGGTATGGAGCGGCCTATATGTTTTTTGAATGATACTTGTATTTAAGAAAAACTTTCGATTTTGAAATTCTGAACTTTTTGAAATTTTTGAAGTTTGTAGTCTGAACTTTCGATTTTAAAATTCTTAACTTTTTGAAATCTTGAATTATGGTCGCGCCTTAGGCCACGCCCCCCTTATTGGCCACCAACCGGAACAGCAACTGGCCGCGAGAGGAGACATCCCCTCCCTAGGCAGGTGGCAATAAAGTGACCAAAATCTGGCCCACTGGCCAAAAAACGGCCCATACACTACTCCCCAGGTCTGAGTGGTGACTGACCGAAACTATATTGACAAGTCAGTTTTACCCCAGAAATCTTCAACAGATTTTATAGTCAATGAACCAAAACAACATACCCACTTCGAACATGTTTCTGCATACAATTGAGAAAACTGAGGTCTCTCTATAACTTCGTCGACTACCATTTTGTCTATCTGTAAAATATTGAATATTTCAATTGAAGAAAAGTACGAACTTTCAAACTGGCTTGGCAATTGCTTTTAGCAATTCTTCAAAAATCACGAGTGAGTTGGAAATAAACAGTAAAGATGTTGTAAAATGCCAATGATTTTTTTTCTGTTTGTTTAAAACATTTTTCACAACCAATAGCATACTTTGAAGTAGCGCTTAAACTTGAAAAAAAATGATGATAAACTCAGTTTTCGAATGAACGTAATGCTCATAATGAAAAATTGATGAAATACTTGAAAACAAAACTTACACTGAATGCAATTTATCTCCAATGTACGATAATTCCGCACGACATCTGCCTGCATTGCTTGCACATAGTGTGACCGCAGGTGGTAATGCTCGCCCCACGGTCCTCTGGAAACAACAGAAATATGGTGTGTTTATTTTATACAGAAGTATTCGTTGTCACTAAGACTTTCTGGATGGTATTATGGAAAAATGTGAAAGGTTCCACTCAAACTCGTTTCGACCCTGAATCGTCTTGAATCAGGTCGAAACTATTTTGAGTGGCACCTTTCACTGAGCACTGAGCACATATCTCCACAAAAACAGAAATATAGTTGTACTCAAGGGAAATGCAAGAGGGTACTATATATCACATTTTCCGCTGTGTACGAACACATGTCTCCAATTCCAAAGCCTGTCAGTTATGTACTCTTGTAGCGCAGTGGTTAGCGCTCAGCTACGATAATTTTGGCCACCAATCTATGTCCTTCTACAGTAATACGTCAAATTCTCAGGAGGCAATTTCTAATGAGTTATCGAATACTTTGGTTTCAAATTTTTAGAGTTTGTACTACTGAAGGTACAGATGACCAAAATTTGAAGAAAATCCATAGCGTCAACGAATGAAACTTTGAGCTTGAAGTTTGAGCATATTACTGTAGAGGGTGGAACGACTGTATTTACTTACCATTCAACCGCTGCTGAAAAATCGAAGGAAACGTAGTTTAATTGAAAAAGTGTTAATGCTCACCTCGTTTCGAAATTATTACTTAAATATATTGAAACCAGTATATATGTCTGATTTGACCAGTCTGCTTGAAACTACACGAGTAAAAAACTTTAAATAAAACTAACCTGATAATAAGAATATGGTGAATGTTCTTAAAGAAGTAAGTACGACTACTTTCCAGAGATGTATGCTTCAGTAGTAAGAATAAGATAGGGCTGAAGGTTACACCAAGATGCCCCGCCCACTAGTTAATTTGGGTTTCTGTTTTGGGTAGCACACCTGGGTATTTGGGTAACAATAATAAAAAGCAAAGGGTAATTTGGCATCACGCCAAAACTCAATTATGTCCTAAAAGTACAGATAGAAAGCAATGTAAACTGTTTCTTATAGAATGAGAAACAGAAATGATAAAGAGAACTTTTCCCTCTTACTTAAAACGTTTAGAGACATAATCATGTGTTCACGTTTTCCACGTAGCTCAATTATGCTATTTCACGTTCCAAGGATAGCTTTCTAGTACGAATCTTCATTCAATGAAAAACGCATCGGAACACTCTTTGTAAAAGAAAATAGGAACGAATTGTACAAGGTGTTTAACTTTTCAATGAAGTTCACTGGTCTAAACGCATAGAATGTTTTGTATTTCTACTTTAGGGGTCTCGGTAAAAACTAAAATAATCTAATAGTCACAACCATAGCTATGCTGTTCTGTGAAATACAGCGCGTGTTCTAAGAAATGAAATATTTAACCATGCGAGTCGCAAGAGATTGGCGAAAAACAGACGGTTACAGAAAACATCTATAGTAGAAGTCAATTCAATTATAGTCGTCGCCAACGGAAAGGCGGGAGGGTACTGTATATTTCACTTGCCGCTGTGTACGCACACATGTCTTCGATTCCAAAACATGCCCGTTATGATCTATAATAGCGCAGTGGTTAGCGGCCTGTTACGAATCTTTTGCCCTCAGGTTCGATTCCGGTGAGAGATGGAAATTTATAAATTTGGCATCCACTTTAACACGTAAACTTAGCATTCTAATGAGGAATTGTGCATTTTGTCATGGCACATTTCTGAGTTCTGCTGTGTTTAACATGTTTTATGTGACTGTGCGATTGACTAACAGTACATGAGTAGTGTATAGTGCACATCCTATCTACTGAGGCTCCTACCGTACACAATCTAACTCTTCAATGTCCTTTTTCGAGAGTAAAAAATATATTTCGAACACTCTTTTCAAAAGGGAATCGAAATTGGATGCAAACGTTGATAATTTGTCCCATAACACTAACTATTTACGAGTATAAAACAGACTGAAAGTTCTGTTATCTTACTATAACAGCCTAAGTAGGAACAGAAATGGATCGATTCCGCCTCTAACTTTTCTGAGTTGCAAAATAAATTTTTTTTTGTCATTTTGACTTTGACCATCGCCACTAAATTTGACCATCATTACACGTTTTTCAACATGTGTTTCTGTGTTTGTAGTTCGATCACATTCCTGAAGCTGTAAGTTCTTCTGTGTTTTGGGTTTCGATATATCATAGTTTGGTTTCTATCTGTATTTTTAGGACATAATTGAGTTTACTGGTAAAGCCCAGTTACCTCTTGCTTTCTCAATATTATTGCCCAGGTGTGATACCCAAAACAGAAACCCCAATTAACTTGTGGGCGGGGCATCTTGGTGTAATCTTCCACCCTATCTTATTTTCATTACTAGAGCAAACATCTCTGCAAAGTAGCCGTACTCACTACCTCAGGAATAATTACTATGTTTTCACTATAAGGTTAGTTTTCCCAATTTTTTCAAAATAACATATTTGTTCATTATGAGCAAAAACTGTAAATAGTCATGACACAGCCTAGAGAGTTGTACCACACCACCTCCAGCTCAGACAATATGACCTCGAAACTATGATTACCGTCGTGCTTTGTATAGTCCAGCTTTCCTTGAGCACTCATGTATTGTAGTTTGGCCAGAAGGACAAGTACACCAGCGGAAGTTGGGGGCGGAGCCAAAACACGTCTGACCAATCACGATCGACTAACAAATAAAGCTCCTCCTACTTTAACAGCATAAAAGGTTCATCAAGCTCACATTTCCGTATTATTGTGCCTATGCTAAGTGTATGACTCTCTCAGTCTCGCTATCTCTCGCTATCTCTACCTCTCTCTATCTTCTCCTCTCTCTCTTTCTCTCTCTCCCTCTCCATCTCTCTCCCTCTCCCTTTCTCTCTCATTCCGTGTTTCGCTGTAGATCTTTTTTGTTCGTTTTCGCTCTATTCTCAGGTGCTCAGTTTCATATCCGAGTGAAATGAGTATCCCCATCAAGGAACTTCTGAACATTCTCTCTCCCCTACCCGTGCAACCTCCATCGTAGAGCAGGTGCTCTGGCTCGGAGAAGTGTCATCCAGTATCACACGCGAGCCCGTGATCGGGTGGATTGACAGGTAATGTGTCATCTTTACAAACTTATTATTTTGATTAATTTTTTGAAAAAAATGGGGATTTTAGTGAAGTGCATGAAAGGGTTTTTCGATACTTTTATCTGGTTTGAGATTATTGTAAAGAAAGTTTGCAACAATTTTGAGTTGAGCTTCTGGTTACTCGAAATTATTTCATGATTGTGCTGGGAAAAAAACGGTGCAAACTCAAATGTATGACTTTTTCAGAGGCTATGTTCACCCAAAGACTGTTCGTATTTCATTCGTGGAGCATATTTTTCTATATTCAGTCATATATACTGGTTTTGAAATAGCATGGACCTGCACCACACAGGTCAATACTCAGATTGAACGAAGCTTGACCAAACAAAATCTAAATGAATTGAACACAACAATTAAACTTAACTGAAACAGTTAAAACTTTTCAAGTTAAAAATAAAAGTATCAGCTGAGTTTGACAAACAAACCAGGCAATTTCTGTATATTATCGTGTGTATCATATCAATCGGGCTTTTGATAGCACGTCCTATAGAAGAAAGCCTCACTAGCGATATCTGAGAGTCGGGATTGGCAATCGCGCTGCGTTTTGATATGTTTTTAATGTGTTTATTGTTGCGTTACTAGATGAATGATCAACTTTCGTCTTGCGGTCATATATCAGTGAGTTTGCGGTTTAGTTATGTCAACGTGGGTTTTTGAATGGGTCGGTTATGTGAAGAACAACATCATAATTATGGAAAACCTAATTGATGTGTGTTTTTGATTTATAAAATTTCCAGGATAAATATTGACGTTTACGGAAAACTCGGAGTTATGGGAAAAGTTGAAGATATCATATTCGATGGAGAGGTGTTGAAGTAAATTGTAGTCAAATTTGACCACATCGACCACCCGATAACTATCAATCGAGCCAGGGCTGTCTACAATATTGGTCCGGAACCGCAAACTGGTAGATTGCGATTTCCGCTTGTTTTAGCGTTCGCAATCACTATTCACAAATGCCAAGGTTTTTCTGCGGACAATTTTGTTGCTGTGCTAAACAACTGTTTCTCTGAGAGGGTGAGTGTTTTGGTTGAGTTTTTTTTTCTCACTATCATCATTTTGCCCATTCCAGGAATACGGAAATGGTTTCCAGCACCAATTTGATAGTTTTATAAAAATTCTTGTGCAATATTATATTCAAAACCATTACTACAAAATTGTGAAATATGTTATCTCGTGAAGTTCTAAGTGGTTTAATTTTTGTATCTGAAAATTCCCATTGCGAGATCAAAATTATTGCTTCACTTTCAGAAGTACAAAAAGACGTCCAGGTAATGACTCATGGAACATATTTCTCTATACTCCAGTCATATACACTGGTTTTATAGATTCATAATGCTTCGAAAAATTGTTGGTTTTTGATGAAAAATCGTACATTGGAGATGATTGGCATTCCGTGTGAGTTTCTTTCATTTTTGCAGTTTTGTTTTTTCTCAAACATAAATATCGGACCGTAGCGCGCAAAACACGGTAACTGGAGAAATATAGTTTTCCCCATTCCCACTGGGACTTTGGCATCGTGCCAATGAGAAATCAAAAAAATATCTTTAATAGAAAACGCATTCATAGAAAAACTAATTCATATAAAACAAGGAATTTTGTTGGCACTTTGCCGAGGTCTAAGTGAGAACTTGAGAGATACTCTGACGATGATGAGTAGTGCTCAAAGCCTCTCTCGTTGAAAGCTACAAAGTACGCGAGCGCGAAACAATGAAATAAACAGCAATATGTTAACTAAAATGATCGAATCAGAATGAAGTTATTACATAGTGAACTTAAATTTAATTAGTTGATTAGCCTTGATGTGATTTTGTCTCGAAAGAACCACTTTTTCTTTTTCAGAAGAATGTACAACCTACCTCCCTTAGACGAAACTACTGATGCCATGACAGGAGAACAAGCTGCTGAGAATGACACTTATTGAAGAGAAGAATGGAAAAATATATCACAGGTACCGAATAGATTGTTTGAAGGAAATCACGGAGCAACTTAAATAGACCATTTCTCTATAATCTGAAACTTTCGATTCTGAAAAAAATGTATTCTGCTGTGTTTCAATATTAATCAAAACCTTAGAATCTTGAAATGAGAAAAACAGTGTTTCATCTGAACTAATCTACGATCGTTTTCGATATTTTGTTTTGAGTGGTTATCCGCTATTCGCCCAATGGGAAAGTTAATGAATTCAAAACTTCTGTTGCTGTTTATTCAGCCAAGTCATTTACACCTAAAATTCACATAATTCACGATTACATATTTTCAAAAAAACGAAGCTATATTTTTCACAGCTCCTATTTCTAAGGTGACTAAGGGCTACATGCGATGATCAACTGTATACATTGTTTGGGTACAGTACAGAACAGGTAGGTTTCAAGGTTGCTTTCGGGCGAAACTTTTGGAAAATCTCGTAAATTGTTTTCAGAGTTCTTGCTCGCCACAAAAACTGCGCTAGAATGGTCGACTACCGCCAGACCCTTTATGACCTCTTCTTTTCGGGAAATTTGTCTGGATTTCTACTGGACAATACACTACTGAGCAAAGTTAGTTAGTGTGTTATACCACACAATTCAATGTACGTACTTACTCACTATTCTGCTTTCAATCTGCTCAAAACTTCGTTAGTTGACTGCAGAAATGTCATTGATCAATACGAACGTTCTATCATTTTCCATTCTGATTCACGTCGTGGAGAGTAAAACCGACTGAGGCCGATTTCATACTTTTTTTTATGTCGGCGTTTAACGGTTGCTTTATCAGTGAAACGTATCGACTTTCATAGCGTAACGCCGACGTGAATCAATACACATATTTCTTTACTATCAACGCCACCGTTGAACGCCGACCTAAAAAGTATCAATGCGCCCTAAAAATCGGACTACCAGTGTATTTGATTTTGTGTATACTGAGTTGATTCAATGTACCTTCAGGTGGTCCTTGAAAGAGCAGGTATGCTGTTTGCCAGTTCGATGGAGATAGCTCTAACTTAACGTGACAGTGCAGAAAGATGTTAGTAACGATGAATGTTTGCTATCAACATTCAGAAAACCGGCTAAGTGGAGATCTCATAAAGGTAAGTGCAAGACTGACACTGTTGTTGTGTCTTTAAACCAGCGAAAGTTCTTGTGAACTGGAATTTGAACGTTCATTGAACTATCAACTAGCTACTGGAGAGATGTATGTAACAAGATGATTCACAAGCGGGCAACCTCAAAACAAAATTGATATACTAGAACTGAATTGAACAGTCACGTAAGCTAAACATTCTAATGAGGAATCCTGCACTTTCTCAATCTTGCACGTTTTTGAGTTCTGCTGTGTTGAACATGTGTTACGTGACTGAGCAAATGACTAACAGTATAATCCACACCTTCCATTCTTTATATTCAAACATTACAGATATCACACGTAGGATCTTTCACGAACGAAGATGAAGTATTATGAAGTCATTCTGTATTCGATCTAATAGCGGAGTATACACCCCTGTGAACAAAAAATCGTCTTACTTTTCCTACTTTCAATTTGCTGTTTTTCGAATGCACCCTTCAGTGTTGTAATTGATAATTATTTCATTCCCTCCCATATAATGAAATTGTTTTTCATTTAGCTGATGGATTGATAAACATGTAAAACTCTGTTTAATAGTATTCAGCCTTGCATCAAAATTAGTTGTAACAAGTTGAATATTTCTTCTAAATTCTCACAAACTTACACAACTTTCTATTTGTTCCAAAAGTGTAACAGAATTGTGCTTCTGAAAAAACTGAGAAGACCGAAAAATCTGAGAATCATGATGAAAAATCATGAAAAATCGGAAAAAAATGAAAAGACAAAAATCTGTGGCATTGGCATGTGAATGTCACGTAAGGGTGGAACAAAAGTGAAAAAAAGTAAAGTATACAAATACAAACATATGTGTCTTTTTCCAGTTTCAGAAACGCATAACAACTGAATGAGTGTACTTTGATCTCGAATGTAGAGTGTTTTACCATCTGAGTTGTAGTGCGATCGGACTCCTCAACATAGTGTACGATATATGTGTGCCTTCCCTGAGAAATTGTTGGTCGTAACTATTGGAGGATTTCAGAACCTAGTATTCCGTTCAGATGCCTAGACAAGGACCACCAGATTTGGTTTCAATACCGTACGGGTGTACACTCAATAATTGCAACTACCTAGTAGTAGAGTTATGCCGAGAAGAATGATGACATCCTCCGTGGTGGTATCTTTCGTTTGGAGGTGGTGCTTACTAGTCGAAGCTGCGTGACGATTTACTCAACCCTGTACATTCTCTCCAGTGTTTGATCATGTTCTCACTAGCGTTGTGCAACTTTGTCTCCTTTGATTTGACACTGATACTTTCAACACGCCTACAGAAATCCGATCTCAAAAACTATGAAGTGCTCCATTCAATACATATCATCATGCACTTTCTAAAACCACATTCGTAATTGTTGCGTTGGCGATGATGGGAGTATAATGAATTTGCATTAGGCTTGTATATTATTGCTTGCGTTGGCGAGAATAATATATATTCAAATACTAATGTTCAACCCTCTCCGATACAACATCGTACAAAAAGTGAACTGTGAACAATTTAAATTTCATGGCAATTTTTTTCTCTATTCTTCTTCTCTTTCTCTGATGAGCTAGTGCCACATTCTTTGAATGTAGATAAATGAATAAATAAAATAAATAAATGTATGCTTTTCTGAAGCATCAAACTACAGAAACTACACATCAGCCCAGTTCGACATGGAAAGAAAGCGTGAAAGGAAAAAAAAAGAGAAGAAGAAAAGAGAGATGTACGCTGTCCTATCTAGATGTGTTTGTAGTTTGATCTCGTTATAGCCAAAATTGGTAATGAATGGTGGGATTTAAATATTTTTTTGTCCCTCTTATTGCGAGGTACTGCCGGGTGAATCCTTCATTATGTTGTTTGCAAACTGAGCTAAACTATTCTCGAAGTAAGTCATTAAGGTTAGCATTCTAAGGAGAGATCGTGCACTTCGACATTACACGTTTCTGAGTTCTTCTGTGTCCAAATGTTTCACGTGACTATACGGTTGACTAAGAATATAGGAACAAGCGTCGTTGCAGAACAGTAAATAACTGCTTAGTATAGGGTTCGTTATCTTCAAAGAAAGCTTGTACGGTATTCTGTACTATCCCGCTGTGTCTGTAACTTGATCCTGCTATGGAATTCGGTGACGGGTCGCCGGCGAGGTCGCCGGCGATGTCGCCGGAAGGGGTTGATGGCGAGTCGCCAATTACCTTATATGCTTCTTTCGCTTTTTAGCATTGATCTTTCTGTGACAGAAAATATTTTTTCAAAAGTGACTTAGCGCGTTAACGAGCCGAGAACCATATTTACGTGATTTAACAATTATAGTCTTAATTAAACATCCATTTGTCACACTCCGGAATCGAACCCACAACCTTCGTCGTACTGCGGCGCACACATCCTCTCGGCCATCCCGCTACGGTCTGAGAAGCGCAGCGAAGAGCTTAGTATTGCGCACCCAGCGCATTCAAACTAATGGTCGGACTAACTAATGATTGCAAATAAACTGTAATGATTCTATTGTGAATAAAATCTAAGTCTGTTGAAGAAGACCTCACTGTTTTTTGATTATATCACGATAGCAATGAACTGTCTTCAAAATCTTATTTCTTTTCCTAAAGTGATATGTTTTGGCCAAACTGGGGAGTATGTTCCTTCACAGATGTATAATACTTTGAATAATAACAAATAGTACCTCTCTACTTGAATTTTAGTTTATAATGGATGTATGGCTTAACAGCTGCTCTGATAAGTTCCTAACGCACTACACCGGTAGATCTCCAATGCATTCTCATAAGTTCTAGTCTTAATTTGAGTGAGATGTAAAGTTTATGTAAGCATTCCATCTCACTCAATGTATGACATTATACTAGTTGTTATCAAGCATGGTTAGATCAAAACTCCCTTTTAATCGTGCTTCAACTAATTAGCTATCGAATCACGCTACTTGGCGAGTCGCCGGCGACAGTTTCCGAACTTCTTCTCAAAATCCCTATTGAAGACGCACAAATCGCATTTTTCACTCTCGCACATGTTTATACCTCACAACAAAGTGGAATAAAAATCTTGGTGTTATCAAAGGTTTCCAAGTTCGGCGACTCGCCGGCGATATGAGGAACATATCGAAATGAGTGGCGACTCGCCGGTGACAAGCTCTGTTCATTTTTCACGGTTCGTATGAGTTATACAAGAAAAAGTCGTCTTTCGGTATCATTTTAGTCATAGCCGTTGGAGTTTACCCACAAAATGCACTCAAACTTTTTTTGGGTTTTCTCGATGGAAAAATATTTTCGGCTTCGGCGACTTCCCGGCGACCCCAGGGACAATGCGAAATGTTTGGCGACTCGCCGGCGACAACTCCGGAGCTTTGGTTCAAGTGGCGACCCGCCGGCGACCTCAATGTATCGCCGGCGGTATCCCGGCGACCTCTCTGCCCCGCCGGCGAGTCGCCGCCAAATTCCAGAGTACGTTTCTATGAAAACTCAAAACCACGGCGTGTGGACCAAACGTAAATCTAAGAAGCGTTTTTAGTGTAAGCGGAATGTTCTCGAAGATTTAGCACTTATTTTTCGAATCAGTGTGTCAGGACGATCATGAAAATTGCGAGATTAGATTTTTTATTTCCATTTTGAGTTATTGTCCTCCTTTTCTAGGCAGTTCAATCTCAACAACTAATTGTCTCTCACTTTACATCGTTGTTTATACAAATTGTCCTCATTTTCTATATTTCCGGTGAAATAATGGATCAATAGATGGGAAATAATGAGCAACATTCCTCAAGGTAACATTCATTTGATTCCTCTCAGCTATTTATAAGTCCTGTCGCATTTTCAAACCAGACTTTAACCCAAGTTTCACTATGACATTTCTTCTGGTACATATACTTCTTGAAAAAGATGTGTCGGAGCTGTTATAGGTCATGCCCACTCGTTTCACAGCCATGTTCTACACCTCTCTTTGTGAAAATCCTTCCGTAAAACTAGAACATATCTGACTGATTCAAAACACAAGTTCTGTTGTAGTGTATGTTCAAAACCGAATTTCGTCCTTTTCATGCTTCCAGAATATATTTGAGTTCTGAGACACTGTGAAACTACTCATAGCTGGCCAACAGTATTACCCAGGTGTTCTATTTGAATTGTGACGGAAATAAAGATAAATATTGACAGATTTATGCATTAGAAATGATAATCACAGTACAAGTATACATTCCGATTCGCTTGTTGCTATGTGTCTATACGTGGTACGTGCCAAGTTGGAATCATTCCTTCTGTAAATGGAGGAACGACTTCTCGTAGATCAGCATCTGAAGCTGAACTACTCCAGCTGTTTCGGAGTTCCAACTTTCTTCGGGCACTGTCAGTAGCCAAGTAGCATTCAGTCCGAGACAGAGAACATCTGAACGAAATGATAATCGTGAAATGAAATGATTCGTGAAAATTACGGCTAAGTCCTGCTTTGGATCGAGATAATTGAATTTATCAGAAACTTGTACATTAAAACTGACCAATCGCATCATTCTGTGCATCAGCTAGTGCATTTCAGCCTGTAGAAGTTCGAAGTTTTCGGCGTGGCTGAGGGTACATATTTGTCCAATGAAAGAACGTCCAATGGCCATTTTGATGTGTAGTTTGTAGGTTGGTTCCTAAAAAGACTGTAGTCTGGTCGTTAAATACATCATAATTCATATATGATATCTAGAATACAAGAAACCAGAGTGCAAAGGCAACAGATAGTATAGGGTTTTTCAAACCGTCGTGGACACCGTACCATCGATTTTGTGATGGCTGAGGTTTGGCGAGAGGCCAGCCAGTCTGCGTATCATCGATCTACACACTCTCTGAACCGCTGGCAGATAGTCAACGACCGCTCGCCCCGCATCGCTCAATCAATTGAACCCTCTGCTGTCTTTATGGGGAAAATGGCGACTATATATACTCACCACTAAAACTGTGCAGGCATAATGTGCATTCTACCAGAGATCCAACGGATGTCATTATTTTGTGCAAAGCGGAGATTTGAATATTTGCAGTTTATTGGAATAGAGTCCGCAAATCAACTTAGTTCCTATTTCATTTAAAGAAGGTCGATTATGTGGTCCAATCTCAACGCTTCAGTCCTTTAAACCGTGATACATTTTTCAATTGCAGTTTAAAGGACCGTTAACACGGGATTACTCCACATAATTGTTGTAAAATGCAAAGATGGTAGAGTCCATGTCGATGAAAATAAAATGTACCTTGAACAATGTCACCAGTCATGGGAACCGCGAAAATCCGGTATGTGTAGAACTCTTGTAGTAGCCAGCATCGAAAGTATAGACAGCGAACCAACTTAGCGATTTCTAATCCGCTCTAAACATCGCATTCATAAAATTACATATAATTTTCACATTAAAATTACAACAATACTACTCTGTTACTGCAGACACTGGCTCGAGTGGTGTTTTGGGCATTAGTCTAGAAACCTCACAAGTTGGAATAACAAAAATGAAACAAATACTCCAAACTAAGTCGAGTACCTATATCCTATAGGAATGAAATTAGTTCGATTAACAAAAGTATTTTTCAGTTTTTCTTTCATATAAATTTTCCTCTCTGGCTTCCCCTTGAATCAGACAAACTTCGCACCGGACCTATTGGTAACTTGATTAAAGTCATAGTGGTGAACTATTTGTATATATTTGAACACTGAAACCTGGATCAATTGGAATTGATGTAAATAAAAGTGCCAAACACTTAACCGTCAACACCAACCGTTCATCAGAATAGTGAAATTTGAATGCTCACCTCAATTAGTGCTGTAGATTCACATGAAATAAACCAGTATATATGATTGGTATATAGAGAAATATGCTTCACAAATAACAATTTACCGGACGAAGAGTTTGGTACCTTCTGAAAGAAAAAAAAAAGTTTGATTTCTTGAAAAAACAAAAAGCAAGCACGGTATAATATGTGGGACCAACAGAAGAGTAGTTGATCATTACAGAGTTAGCCAGTTCGGATCTCTCAAAACTGTTGTCGTAGCAGCTAGGACTCCATTAGGAGCAAACTTTCGGTTGATGCAGAGATCCGGCTCTCATGAACACAGATAAAAGAGAACATATTTTCACGTTTGGAATCACCGTTCAGTTACTGAACGAGGTCGCGTATACTTTCCATACTGTCTTGTATAAATCACACTTATTTGTAATGGATGGAAGGGTTATGAAAATGGCTATTCTAAAACGGTTCTAGAATTGAAAAAGGCACACTATTGAAAAAGGTGAGGCCGCCGGCGATGAATAGTTTTACGGTACATTTGGGTTCATGCATCGCGCGCAGCGCGAAGCGCTGTGCGAGATTTGTCTTTGGTCCGGCTAATGCGCGCTTCCGTTTTTTTAGTTTCTCCTCAAAAAGGCTGAAATTTGCAAAACAAAGTTTTTATTGATGTACTTGTTTTCTATAGCTAATACCCTAACCGTGTTTCAAATTTGAGCGAAATCGGTTAAGTTTGAGCCAAGTTATGGCCTCATGCGCTTCATCAAGAGCGCCAACTTCCGTCGTGGGTGGGTGGGTGGGTGTGTGGGTGGGTTGTGACAAGAAAAGTAAACCCAGTTCAAGGGTTTCTACTCAACCGATTTCGTTGAAAATTGTGGAAGACATGTGATACCTACTCAAACACTCGCGGAGCAAAAAAAATTCAAGAAAAAATTGTTTTAATCAAAGTTATAGACATTTTTCGGAAAGTGTCTGCGTCTCTTCATTTAGCACGCTCTCTCACTCTCTCTGTCCGGTCGACAACTCAAACTGTATTGTAACTTAGAGTAACAATTACCGATTTGCTCGAAAATTGAAATATGATGCCATCGTGACTTTTATTTGAGTATGAAGTATTCTATTCCTGACGTCCTTCAGGATTCTGGAGACCGGATGACGTCGATTTTGAAAAGTGCAAAGTTGACGTCACATATATTTTCAAATAATGATAATATCTTAGAAAGGGTCAATTAACGGAGAAACTCAATCTAAAAGTGACGTATTCTGAGATTCTGGAGACCAGATGACGTCATTTTTGGAAAGTGCAAAGTTGACGTCACATATATTTTCAAATGATGATAATATCTTAGAAAGGGTCAATTAACGGAGAAACTCAATCTAAAAGTGAAGTATTCTGAGATTCTGGAGACCAGATGACGTCATTTTTGGAAAGTGCAAAGTTGACGTCACATATATTTTTAAACGATGGTAATATCTTAGAAAGGGTCAATTAAAGGTGAAACTCAATCTGAGGGTGATTTATTCTGGGAAGTCGATTTTGAAAAGTGCAAAGTTGACGTCATATATATTTTCAAATAATGATAATATCTTAGAAAGGGTCAATTAACGGAGAAACTCAATCTAAAAGTGACGTATTCTGAGATTCTGGAGACCAGATGACGTCATTTTTGGAAAGTGCAAAGTTGACGTCACATATATTTTTAAACGATGGTAATATCTTAGAAAGGGTCAATTAACGGTGAAACTCAATCTGAGGGTGATTTATTCTGGGATTCTGGAGACCAGATGACGTCGATTTTGAAAAGTGCAAAGTTGACGTCACATATATTTTCAAATAATGATAATATCTTAGGAAGGGTCAATTAACGGAGAAACTCAATCTAAAAGTGACGTATTCTGAGATTCTGGAGACCAGATGACGTCATTTTTGGAAAGTGCAAAGTTGACGTCACATATATTTTTAAACGATGGTAATATCTTAGAAAGGGTCAATTAACGGTGAAACTCAATCTGAGGGTGATTTATTCTGGGATTCTGGAGACCAGATGACGTCGATTTTGAAAAGTGCAAAGTTGACGTCACAAATATTTTTAAACGATGGTATTATCTTAGAAAGGGTCAATTAACGGTGAAACTCAATCTGAGAGTGATTTATTCTGGGATTCTGGAGACCAGATGACGTCGAATTTGAAAAGTGCAAAGTTGACGTCACATATATTTTTAAACGATGGTAATATCTTAGAAAGGGTCAATTAACGGTGAAACTCAATCTGAGAGTGATTTATTCTGGGATTCTGGAGACCAGATGACGTCGAATTTGAAAAGTGCAAAGTTGACGTCACATATATTTTCAAACGATGGTAATATCCTAGAAAGGGTCAATTAACGGTGAAACTCAATCTGAGAGTGATGTATTCTGGGATTCTGGAGAACAGATGACGTCGATTTTGAAAAGTGCAAAGTTGACGTCAGATATATTTTCAAATGGTGAAAATATCTTAAAAATGGTATATTAACGATGAAACTCAATCTGAGAGTGATGTATTCTGGGATTCTGGAGAACAGATGACGTTGATTTTGAAAAGTGCAAAGTTGACGTCAGATATATTTTCAAATGGTGAAAATATCTTAAAAATGGTATATTAACGATGAAACTCTGTCTAAATATGACTTATTCTGGAAATCAGAAGGCCAGATGACGTCAACTTTCGAAAAATTGACGTGAAATATGTTTTCGAATGCTGAAAGTTTCTTAGAAATGGTCAATTCACGATGAAACTTCATTCAAACATGACGTATTCTGGGATTCTGAAGGGCAGAGGGCAGAAAGTAAGTTTTTAGAACTGCAAGTTGACGTCATATTTTTCTGAAATGACAGTAATACGTGGCAAGTGGTTCAATAAAATTTTTTTTTTATCTGCACCGTACAGATCAAACCACATACCTACGGCATGTATACAAAAAGAGAAAAATTCATGAAAAAGTGGGGGCCCAACGACTGTGAGATTTGTCTTCTGCTGTGCGCCCCTTAGACAACTACTCTCAAATGGAGCAGCTACTGCTACAAAAACCGAAAAATACTCATGTATAACTATTAACTACAAACATACAAAAGTCGTAAAATATTTTTTCAAACCTGTAAACTAGAATCTGTAAATAACCGAAAAATACTAATATACTCAAGTATAACTGTTCATTACAAACATACAAAAGTCGTAAAATATTTTCTCAAACCTGTAAACTAGAATCTACAAATCACAGATGTTAATTCAACGTAGTCAATTATAGAGTTCCTGGTTTTGTGCACAATGGTTGGTGTTTTTGATCATTACTTCAATTCTAGGTGCTATAACGTTTGGCATATTATTCAACAGTTGCTCTCTCTTTCGCAGCTGTGACTTGTAGATTCTGGTTCACAGGTTTGAGAAAATATTTTACGACTTTTGTATGTTTGTAATGAACAGTTATACTTGAGTATATTAGTATTTTTCGGTTATTTACAGATTCTAGTTTACAGGTTTGAAAAAATATTTTACGACTTTTGTATGTTTGTAGTTAATAGTTATACATGAGTATTTTTCGGTTTTTGTAGCAGTAGCTGCTCCATTTGAGAGTAGTTGTCTAAGGGGCGCACAGCAGAAGACAAATCTCACAGTCGTTGGGCCCCCACTTTTTCATGAATTGTTTTAAGTTTCTAGTGGAGCAAACGCTGGCATCATAGGTACTTGGGTACTCAATGTGCTTCTCTTCTAATGCGCAGCTTTTTCTAAACATTCGATAACTCACTAAAGTGACATGAAGGTATGAAGTTTGAAGTTACACAACAGAAAACTAAAACGCAATACTGAAAGCGTATACACAAGTTCTTCTAGAGAAAACTTCACAGAAAGTTTTCTGGAAATCACTATTTTGTTTTCGAGTGAAAAGGTTAGGGTTTCTGCTTTGGAAACTATTTTGGTTGCAAAATTGGAGAATTGGAATTTTTTGAGAAAAATACGCAACTTGCGGTGGTGCGGTTTCAAATCGTGGTGCGGTATTTTCCCCGGTGCGGTAGGTGCGGTAATTAGTAGGTCCCAACGGGACCCATTAGTCTCATAGTGTTTACCAGCAACCCCTCCGCTGCAATTGGACCAAGTTATAAGTGTATGCTCATAACCGCTGGAAAAGAAATATGAGCAGTGCTCACCAGTGAGAAGTTTTCCAGTCGAACTGTGCACACGTTGGGTGGAATATTCCAGAGTGTCATAAATTTCGAACAATGCACTCCTCCGCGTGGAACGTGAACAGTACACTGAAAACACAATACACTTTTAATGTAGGACGACTACGTGGACCAATCCCGACGCATCCGTCCTTTGAACGGCAATTGAAAAATGTATTGCCGTTCCAAGGATTAAAGCGTTGAGATTGGTAATCATAATCGTTCTTCGGCGAATTCTTTATTGAACCCGGTATTTTGTTAACCCTAGCAGTTAACCATTAACCGGGTTACCTGGTTAAATTACCACGAGTTGAACAACCACAGTTTCGGTAAAACCCGAAAACACATTCACTATTATATATGCCTGTGGTGACCAACGTGAAGAACAAATTCACACATTTATACTAGGTACAATACCTGAAAGATATGAAAAGTTTACTTTCAAAGAAAGATTTTCAATTTTCTATTGTTCACGAACCGTAAAAAAACAAGCGTTCATCAGACAAATAAAATTTGAATGCTCACCTTAATTTGTGCTGTAGATTCTTATGAATTGAGACCAGTATGTATGACTGGGATATTGAGAAATATGCTCCACAAATAACAATACATCGGACGTCGAGTTTTGCATCTTCTGTAAGAAAAACAGTGTTTTTGATGTCGCAGGGGGTATGATCACAGTGCACGAATCAATGTAACAGTCGAAGTAATTTTGTTTCACTCTCAATGAGTCCCATTGGCATTTTTTCGATTGGTTGTTTGTCAGATCAAACAGAAGTATTCTTAACAATTTTTTCATTCAATTACGTGTTCTTATGAAACTGAACAAGTCCTAGCATATATTTGCAGTGTTTTGAATCACTCAAAAGTGGTGGAAACTAGCCTGGAATAATCATTGGCACGCTGCCAAGTCCCCAAGTCTAAGTGGGAATGACCGAAAACTATATTGACAAGTTAGTTTTACCCCAGAAATCTTTAACAGATTTTATAGTCAATGAACCAAAACAACATACCCACTTCGAACATGTTTCTGCATACAATTGAGAAAACTCAGGCCTCTCTATAACTTCGTCGACTACCATTTGTTCTATCTGTAAAATATTGAATATTTCAATTGAAGAAAAGTACGAACTTTCAAACAGGCTTGGCAATTGCTTTTAGCAATTCTTCAAAAATCACGAGTGAGTTGGAAATAAACAGTAAAGATGTTGTAAAATGCCAGATGATTTTCTTCTGTTTGTTCAAAACATTAACAGCCAATAGCATACTTTGAAGTATCGCTCGAACTTAAAAAAAATGATGATAAACTCAGTTTTCGAATGAACGTAATGCTCATAATGAAAAATTAATAAAATACATGAAAACAAAACTTACACTGAATGCCATTTATCTCCAATGTACGATAATTCCGCACGACATTTGCCTGCATTGCTTGCACATAGTGTGACCGCAGGTGGTAATGCTCGCCCCACGGTCATCTGAAAACAACAGAAATATGGTGTGTTTATTTTAAAAAGAAGTGTTCGTTGTCACTAAGACTTTCTTAATGGTATTATGGGAAAATGTGCTCAGTGAAAGGTTCCACTCAAACTCGTTTCGACCCTGAATCGTCTTGAATCAGGTCGAAACGATTTTGAGTGGCACCTTTCACTGAGCACATATCTCCACAAAAACAGAAATATAGTTGTACCCAACGGAAATGCAAGAGGGTACTATATATCACAATTTCCGCTGTGTGCGAACACATGTCTCCAATTCCAAAGCCTGTCAGTTATGTACTCTTGTAGCGCAGTGGTTAGCGTCCAGCTACGAAATTTTGTCCACCAATCTATGTCCTTCTACAGTAATACGTCACATTCTCAGGAGGCAACTTCTAATGAGTTATCGAATACTTTGGTTTCAAATTTTTAGAGTTTGTACTACTGAAGGTACAGATGACCAAAATTTGAAGAAAATCCATAGCGTCAACGAATGAAACTTTGAGCTTGAAGTTTAAGCATATTACTGTAGAGGGTGGAACGAGTATAATTACTTACAATGGAACCGCTGCTGAAAAATCGAAGGAAACGTAGTTTAATTGAAAAAGTGTTAATGCTCACCTCGTTTCGAAATTATTACTTAAATATATTGAAACCAGTATATATGTCTGATTTGACCAGTCTGCTTGAAACTACACGAGTAAAAAACTTTAAATAAAACTAACCTGATAATAAGAATATGGTGAATGTTCTTAAAGAAGTAAGTACGACTACTTTCCAGAGATATATGCTCCAGTAATGAGAATAAGATAGGGTCGAAGGTTACATCAAGATGCCACGCCCACAAGTTAATTGGGGATTCTGTTTTGGGTATCACACCTGGGCAATAATACTGAGAAAGCGAAAGGTAATTGGGCCTTACCAAAAAACTCAATTATGTCCTAAGAGTACAGATAGAAACCAAATTATGACGTTTCCAAACTTGAAACACTGAATCTCTGTTATGAAATGAAATAAAACTGAAACTAAGGATATAACACTTTGGCCTATGCTCATAAAAACCACTCAATCACAAAAACTAGTACTTCGTTTCCACAACTTTTGGAACTATTTGAACTTTTTGATTTGTTTTCTCAACCTTCGAAAGTACACCTACTTTAATAGGATATTAATTGTAATAGTTTTTTTGTCAAACTCATTTCTTACTTTGATGACAATTCTCACGACATTTCAATTATTTCCGAAGTGGGACTGAATCGTGCCTATAAAGGACTGAAAGAGACAAAAAACCAATGCGGAATTCCCGATATCCTACTTCCTACGCAATCCTACAGACGCGTTGCGTACTGCGCGGCGTTGGCACGAGATGAGTAGTGGAACGTGGAAATTAACATACATTTAAAATTGTACGATTCAGGAAATGGAATCATTTTTCTGCTGTCTACATTGTCAGTCTCTGAAATGAAATAATATATGAGTGTACTTAAGTTTCGGTTATAAAGTGTGTTTCTGTCTGAGTTCTGGTTCAATCGGAGTTCTCAGCATAGTGTACAAAGTATAGTGAGTGCCAAATTGATGAATTTCTGTCGCTCTCCGGAATCGAACCAACGAGCAAAAGATTGGTAGCAAGGAGCTAACCACTGCGCTATTAGAGCATTCAACTGGGGACTCAAACTACAAACACTGCACACCATACTATTCATATCGACAGCAAGTCTGGCGGCGTAGAATTCGCTCCAATCCCATGAGAAGTTCATATGAGTTTCTCATGAGATACCTCATGAGCTATTCGTGAACTCTTGATGGTGTAGTCTAACAATCAATAGAATCTCATGAGAAGGTCTTGCTAAGCTCATGAGGATCTCATGAGATTTTCGAGGGATCGCTACGCCGCCTGCTGCACTGTGTATGATGTCCTATTCAGATGTGTTTGTAGTTTCATCGTGACTAATGATGTGCATAGAGAATGAACTACAAATTTTTTCGTCACTCTTATTGCGATGTTTTGCCGGGAGAATTCTTCATTATGTTAATAGCATATTATTGAGCTACCACTAATAACAAGCGTCGTGGTAGAACAGTAAATCACTGTTTAGTATTTGGTTAGCTATTTTCAGAGTAAGCACATTTGGTTCTGTGCTATCTCGCTGTGTTTGTGACTTTATCCTACGTTTCTATTGAAAAAAAAACCCACGACGGTTTCGAAATCAAACTACAACGAAGATTTGATCCCCTGTGAAATGGGGGGTGTAGTCTTTTCCATTCCTACTGAGACTCTTACGATGGGAATACAAAAATTTCAATACTTCCAAATTACTTCAATGTTATCAGAAGGTTCTACGGTTCTGATAAATGCTTCTGTTACCGCATTGCAAGTGTACCAAAATGTTTCCGACAGAGATTGAATTTGTTGGGAAAATTGAATATGTACTGTAGGAGTGTCAGTAGGAATGGTTCCGACTATACAAAGCCACTCTTTCTTTATACCTGTGCCTCTCTCTCGGTCCGCGTGGTTAGGTATGTATGATTCTAACAAACACCAATCTATAAATCACAGCGCAGGTTTTCAAAAAAGCATAAAACATAACCTAATCGTACCGTCTTTTGTACTCGTACTTCAGTTATAGTTAAACTCCTAGTTGCAACTCAATTGCATGTAGTATTATGTGCGCGTAACACGGTAACCCTTTTTCTTCTCAATTTTTCTCTCCATTTACCCATTTGGAGTGCCACATACTATGTGGATGTCACGTGAATAAATCTATTCTATTCTATTCTATTCTAGTTACGTGTTACGTGTGAATACATAGTTATTGAACGTGAAAAACGTTAAAACCTGCTGATGTCTGTTCTTTAGACACGCTCTGCGTGATAATGGGAGTCGTTTCTAAAAGTGCAGACCAGTGGTTCATGTTCTGTTTTTCTGTGTTTGTAGTTTGATCATATTCCTGAAGTTGCATGATTTTCTCTGTTTTGAGTTCGGATACATCATAATTTGTTGTCGATCTGTACGTTTAGGAGATAATTGAGTTTTCTGTTAAGGCCTAACTAACTTTTGCTTTCACAATATTATTGCCCAGGTGTGATACCCAAAACAGAAACCCCAATTAACTTGTGGGCGGGGCATCTTGGTGTAATTTTCGACCCTATCTTATTCTCATTACTGGAGCATACATCTCTGGAAAGTGGCCGTACTCACTACTTCAGGAATAATTACTATGTTTTCACTATAAGGTTAGTTTTCCCAATTTCTTTAAAATAACATATTTGTTCATTATGAGCAAAAACTGTAAATAGTCGTGACACAGCCTAGAGAGTTGTACCAAACCACCTCCAGCTCAGACAATATGACCTCGAAACTATGATTACGGTCGTGCCTTGTATAGTGCAGCTTTCCTTGAGCACTCAAGTATTGTAGTTTGACCAGAAGGACAAGTACACCAGCGGAAGTTGGGGGCAGAGCCAAAACACGTCTGACCAATCACGATCGACTACCAAATAAAGCTCCTCCTACTTTAACAGCATAAAAGGTTCATCAAGCTCACATTTCCGAATTATTGTGCCTATGCTAAGTGTATGACTCTCTCAGTCTCGCTATCTCTCGCCATCTCTACCTCTCTCTATCTTCACCTCTCTCTCTCTCTCTCTCCCTCTCCATCTTCCTCCCTCTCCCTTTCTCTCTCATTCCGTGTTTCGCTGAAGATCTTTTTTGTTCGTTTTCGCTCTATTCTCAGGTGCTCAGTTTCAGATCCGAGTGAAATGAGTATCCCCATGAAGGAACTTCTGAACATTCTCTCTCTTCTACCCGTGCAGGTGCTCTGGCTCGGAGAAGTGTCATCCAGTATCACACGCGAGCCCGTGATCGGGTGGATTGACAGGTAATTTGTCATCTTTACAAACTTATTATTTTAATTAATTTTTAAAAGAAAAATGGTGATTTTCGTGAAGTGCATGAAAGGGTTTTTTTTGATATTTTCATCTGGTTTGAGATTATTGTAAAGAAAGTTTGCAACAATTTTGAGTTGAGCTTCTGGTTACTCGAAATTATTTTATGATTGTGCTGGGAGAAAAACGGTGCAACATCGAATGTATGATTTTTTCAGAGGCTAAAATTGCCCAAAGACTGTTCGTATTTTTATTCTCGGAGCGTATTTTTCGGCATTCTAGTCATATATACTGGTTGTGAAATTGCATGGACGTGCACGTTACAGGTCAGTACTGAATTTGAATCAAACTTGACTGAACAAAATCTAAAGTTATTCAATACAAAAATGAAACTTAACTGAAACACATAAAACTTTACCAATTGGTTGAAAATATCAAAATATTAGTTGACAAATCAGTCAATTTCGGTATATTATCGTGTGTATCGTATCGAGCTGACCTCTGATAGCACGTCTAAAGCCTCACTAGCGATAGCTGAGAGTCGGGAAGACCAATCGCGCTGCGTTTTGATATGTTTTTAATGTGTTAATTGTTGCATTACTAGATGAATTACCAACTTTTGTTTTGCGGTCATACATTACACTCCGCACACTTTTGAATAAAAAAAATTGATATACGCTACACCACAGACAGTGGTTGGGATAAAACTTCATTTGTAGTGGAGAAATTTTTAAGACCGTGGCTTTCTAATGGAGTTTCAATTACAGTATACCACACAGCTAGAGGAGACAAAGTTGATCCTTCTGACATGGAAAAAGCCGGTGGATTTCTTAAGACGCTGCTCATTCAAAAGAAAAGTAGAGTTGTGTTAACGTGAGTTTTTGATTACATCGGTTATGTTCATCAGTGGTTGATTGCTTTTCTGATCCAATTCCCTTGTAGTTTCACTAGTAGTATCTAATACTTATATTCTACGTAGTTTCCGGGTGGTTTTACTAGTAATTAGTAAGTTTACGGTGAAGTTATGTTAAGGTGAGTTTTGGAATACGTCGATTATATGAAAAACAACATCATGATTCCATGTGCGTTTTTAATTGATATATTCTCCAGGAGAAATCTTGACGCTTCCGGAAAACTCGGAGTTATGGGAATAGTTGAAGATACTATAAATCGAGCCAGGGCTGTCTACAATATTGGTCCGGAACCGCGAACTGGTAGATTGCAATTTCCTCTCAATCTATCGTTTGGGATCACTATTCACAAATGTCAAGGTGTTTCTGTGGACAATTTACTTGCTATGCTAAACAACTGTTTCTTCAAAGGGGTGAGTAACTTCTAATTTGGTTGTTGAATCGTTGAGTTTACCTCGATTTAAAATGTTTTTTTTCAATTCAAAAATCCTAGTACAGTATTGGATATAACAAACAAAACCCCCTTTATAACAAAATTGTGAAGTCAGTTAGCGCGTGAGGTCCTAAGTCCTGAGTGATTTAATTTCTGTGGTAATCTAAAAAACCCATCGCGAGATAAAAATCACTGTTTTTCTTTCAGAAGTACGAAACGACGTCCGATGTATTGTTATTGTGGAGCATGATTCTCTATACTCCAGTCATATACACTGGTTTTATATATTCATAATGCTTCGAAAAATGGTTGATTTTTGGTGAACAATTGTACATTGGAGATGAATGGCATTCAGGGTGAGTTTCTTTCATTTTTATGTTTTTGTTTTTTTCTCAAACAATAATATCGGACCGTAGGGCGCCAAACAAGGTAACCGGAGAGATACTTTGGCGATGATGGTTGATGCTCAGAACTTATCTCGTTGAAACTTATTCAGTGCGCAAGCGCAAAAAAATTAAATAAACAATATGTTAACTAAAATGAAATTGAATCAGAATATTTTCATCACATAGTGAATTTATTTTGATATAATATGAAAATAGTTATATAAGTGATTAAGCTCAAAATGTTTTTTTCTCAGAAGAACTTTTTAGTACGACCTACCTCCCTTAGACGAAACTACTGATGCTATGACAGGAGAACAAGCTGCTGAGCAGGACAGTCATTGAAGGAGAGAAATGAGAATAGATCGAAGGTATCAAATAGATTATTTAAAGGAGACCACAGGGCTACTTAAAAGGAATGTGAAAGGTTATAAAAGGTAAAATTAAACTCTCGGGCAAAACTTTAAATTTTTTCGGACTTCTTGCTCGCCACATGAACCATGCTAGAATGCTCGATTACCGTCAGACCCTTTATGACCTCCTTTTCGGGACATTTGTCTGGGTTTTTTACTGGACGAGATACTACTAAGCAAAGTAAGTTAGTGTGTTAGTGTAATACCACACTTATTAATGTATGAACTTTCTATTCTAGTGGACAACTAGTGGATTTAAAGCAGAAAGACTATGTAGATCAATCCCGGTGCATCGGTCCTTCAAACTGCAATTGAAAGATGTTCAAAGGACTGAAGCGTTGGGATCGGACCACATAATCGTATTTTTTGATATTGTATATACTGAGTTCATTTATAATTTCACCCTTAGGTAGTTCTTGAAAGAGCAGGTCTACTGTTTTTCAGTTCGGTGGAGATAGCTCAAAATGTTCATGTGACAGTGAGCAGCTGCAGAAAGATGTTAGTTCAGAGAACCGGAAAAGTGGAGATCTCATGAAGGTGAGCGCAAGTCTGACACTGTTGCTGTGCCTTTTAACCAGCGAGAAAGTCCTGCACACTCGAGTTCGTTTATTGAACGAACAACTAGCTACTATAGTCGTCGCCAACAAACGGCGGGAGGGTACTGTATATCTTAATTTCCGCTGTCTACGGACACATGTCTTCGAGTCCAAAGATTTCCGGCTATATCCTACAGCGCAGTGGGTAGCACCCTGCTACGAAACTTTTACTCGCAGGTTCGATTACGGCAAGACAAACAAATTCATAAAGTTGACACTCACTATAGAAAAGATGTATGTAACAAGATGATTCACAAACGGACAAAACAAAGTTGATATGCTAGAAGTAAATTGAACAGTCACGTAGGTTTGTGGCATCGTGCATTTTGTTATGGCACGTCTTCTGAGTTCTGCTGTGTTGATCGTGTTTCACGTTACTGTGCAATTAACTAACAGTATATTCCACACTTTCTCTTTTTTATATTCAAACATTACAGATCTCGCATGTAGGATCTTTCACGAACGAAGATGAAGTATTATGAACTGCCATTCCATTATCGATCTAATAGCGGAGTGTACACCTCTGTAGACAAACATACCTGTGACACGAAGGTTAGTTATACTAGAAGTACATTGAATAGTCACGTGAATTTAGCATTCTGATGAGGAATAATGTCATTGCACGTTTCTGAGTGCTGTTGTGTTTAACATGTTTTATGTGTAATTGACTAACAGTATAAAAGGCAAGTCAGTTTGAATGTTGAATGTTGGGCATTAGTGCTGAGCATCTCAACTTCGCAAACGAGACAGGGTTGAGATTTCACGTAAGAATTATTCTCTACAAAATTATGTTTCAGCGTCCTTTCTTGCATTACGTCGATGACTACTGTATTGATTCAATCTCAATTGGATTAGACTCTCGACTGTTACCGGTGAAAGTGCTCGGATTATTAGAAAAACTACGATTATTATATTTTTTGTATATTTTATTAGACATGTCGAGACCCTCAGAGTTCGTTTTGTTTCAGAAATAAAAGGGTGTAGAGTAGAATTCCAACACTTCTCTCTCTTTTCTTTTCCTACTTCAATTTGCTGTTTTTGGGATGCACCATTTCCGTGCTGTAATTGATATTTGTTACATTTCCTCTAATATAATGAGGTTGTTCTCTATTTAATTGATGGAATTTAATGAACATAGACAACTCTGTTTAGTGTTAATCAGTCTTAGAGCATCATAATTTGTTTCAATGAATATTTCTTGTAAACCGTTGTCTGTATTTTCACCCATTTACACGACTTGCAATATTCATTTCAAGAGTGGAACAGAATAGTGCCTATGAAAAGACTAAAGGAGCAAAAACAACGTGGAATATCAAAAATACGTGGCATTGGCATGTGAATGTCACGTGAAGTAAAAATAAAATAACAATACAAATACACACATATGTGTACATTATTAGTCTCAGAAACGCATAACAACTGAATGAGTGTACTTTGATCTCGGCTGTAGAGTGTGAACCCATCCGAGTTGTAGTTTGACGGGACGATTCAGCATAGGGTAGAAAGAAAGAAATTCCGAGTACTCAAAGTACAAACACAACACATCAGACCAGTTTGACATCAAACACAACCCTGCACTGTGCATGATTATGCTGTTAGCAAGCTTGGCTACAACTAAGAACAAGCGTAGCTGCACAACAGTAAATCACTGTTTAGTACTATACTAGAAGTAAATTGAATGATCACGTAGAGTTAGCATTCTAATGAGGCATCGCGCACTTTGTCATTACACGGTTCTGCGTTCTGCTGTGTTACCATGTCCCTACTGGGCTGTAAACAACAGTTCACGAGTGGTGGATGACGTGACTCCCTTGCGTACCAGTAATAGTACACGTATTTATTCTGCTGATTTCGCTAGTTTATTTACTAATTTACCACGCGTGATAAAGCTGAATATGTTTCAGCTCCTTAGTGTTTGTTTCAAAAATCAAAACTATATACGTGTACAAGGTGACCATTGTAGTTACAGCGTATCTAATAATGGTACTGGTTCATTTTCCACTTTTCAAGTAGTTTGTCATTTATTGGAGTCACTTCTAGTAAATAGTATTGCTGTATACGGTAAGGGTTTATAGACAAAGATGTGGTATTCCACGCCAGCTGCTCACCACAAATAGCCGACCTGACTCTTAGCTACATGGAGTACAAGTTCATTAAATCAGTTTTAGAAACACGAGGGCAACATTTCGCACGAAATTACAATTATACATATCGATATATCGATGATGTGTTACATATTTCCGATGTATCCGCTAATTTCAAAGCAGATTTAGCTCAAATCTATGACTCTTCATTGAGTATATCACTGTTTAGTATGGAGTTTGCTTATTCCAAAGAGAACGAATACGGTGTTCGGTGCTATCCCGCTGTGTTTGGAACTTGATATTTCCATCAAAACTAAGAAAACAACGGCGTGTGTCGAGATCGAGCCACGGAAGATTGTGGAGCGAGGAGTATAGTCTCATTCATCCCTGCTGGCTCCTACCAGAATACAAAACTTTTAATATAGTAGGAATTGTGTCAACCGATATCAAGCCTCTTTTTCTTTACAACGGTCGACCAAACAGCCAAACACCAATCTATAAATCACAGCGCAGGTTTTCAAAAATGCGTAAAACATAACCTAATCGTACCGACCGTTGTACTCGTACTTTAGTTGTAGTTAAACTCCTAGTTACGTATAACGTGTGAATATACAGTGTTTGAACGTGAAAAACGTTAAAACCTGCTGATATCTGTTCTTTCGACACGTTCTACGTGATAATGGGAGTCGTTTCTAAAAGTGCAGACCAGTGGTTCATGTTCTGTTTTTCTGTGTTTGTAGTTTGATCATACTCCAGAAGTTGCAAGTTCTTCTGTGTCTCTGGATACATCCTAATTTGGTTTCGATCTATACTTTTAGGCCATAACTGAGTTTTATGGTGAGACACAATTTCGGGTTAATTACCTTTTGCTTTCTCAATATTACTACCCAGGTGTGATACCCAAAACAGAAACCCCAATTAACTTGTGGGCGGGGCATCTTGGTGTAACCTTTCAACCTATTTTATTCTCATTACTGGAGCATATATCTCCGCAAAGTAGCCGTATATACTACTCCAAGAACATTTACTATGTTTTTGCTATAAGGTTAGTTGTTTTTCCAATTTCTTTAAAATAACCTATTGGTTATTATGATAAAAAGTTGTGAATAGTTGTGACACAGCCTATAGAGTTGTACCCCACCAACTCCAGCTTAGAAAATATGACTTTGACACACTTATTACTATCGTGCTTTGTATAATATAGCTTCCAGCTCAATTCCCATTTTTCCCTAGTTTTAGAAGTACCTTTGAGTTGTTTACAGGCGGCATAGCAATACCTTGAAAATTCATTTGACACCTCGTGAGCAATGTCTGACAAACTTTTCATGAGTTTCTATTGATTGCTATACTACATTGGAAATTCACCAGTACCTCACGAGGTTCTCATGAGAAGCTCACATGAACTTCTCATGAGGTTGAACAGTTTGCTACGCCGCCAGGTGTATTATTTTGACAAAATACCGTAATATCATCGCTGTATAACCGATTATTGAGTTCATGTTTTACAGTATGGATCTTCTCGTCGTGCTTGTGGAGTGCAATCTATGTCTCTAGCGATTCAGTGATAAGTAAACTACGTCGCTGTTCATTTTAATCTCAAAAACGGAAAATAGATCTTCACTACTGTTTGTATAATATAAACATATCTTCAGTCAATACACAACAGGCGTTGATTATAAATGTAAATATGCGTAGCGTTAAACGCTGCGCGTGATTTTGTTACTGTCAAACTTTGTTGCATTGTTGCACAAGCTGGGTATTGAACCCATCTGCGATAGGTGACACGGCGCCACAAGCAGCCGGCCATCTAATCATGTTCCCCACACTCAAAACACCTCATACATTTGACAGTTTGCTAAATGCTAGTTTTTTTTGTGGCCCCCGAGATCGGAGATGAGTGCCTAGACGAGAACGTGCGTTACATTTAGTTAAAGGATTATAAACGCGGGCATAAACCTCCACGGCCTCATTACGATTTATTTGCAGCCGTTTGTCTTTGACGGGCCCCCGGTTCCGATGCGCGACCCCCGCGACATCCCGGCGTGAGAATGGTGGGAGGACGATGAGATCGATGTAAGTTTTGAAAAACATCTATGAGAACTCCCCGTTCTGGCTGCCGTTCCCCGTACACGTTTAACCCGCTGTTTTGTTGCAGCCTTTTGATCTCGACGCCGCCGCAATGCCATCCGTGAAGCCCGTGTCCGACGTGCGGATGGAGGGGACGAGTGTCGGAAAGTCTACGTTCATCATTGCTCTCGCTAATTATATCCAATACGACTCAATGGTCTCGATGAAGAAATTCCAGTTTTTATCAAATCTCCGTTTAATTTCACCGACGATAATGTGAGTTCTTGAACTTCTGCTTTAAATTTATTTCTCGAGACTCGGAAATCGTCATATGGCAAAAGGTATTGTTAGCGGAATGGGGGCTGTCATAAACTTTAATTTGTAAAATTCTTTCATAAATATTGAGACTCGTAGAGTCTCTTTTAGTCTTTCTGTTCTCTATAGATTGTTTATAGATCCGCAATGTTTGGCTTCCTCTCGGGATTCCCGGGGACAATTGGGCACTGGAGGTGGAACTTCGTCCACCTCAGGAACCTGTTCAAGAAGAGCTGTCCCAAGAAGAACATATTGAGACCCCTTTGATTTCCTTGGTACGTTTAATTCGTCTCATTGGTTCCTCACCTATTTTTTTTAAATTCACCTATTCTTATCATTTTCTATTTGTGTTCTGAAATATAAGGTTTTTGTTTGCGATGTTGTATAGTCTTTTCATTCCTACTGAGACTCCTACAGTAATATTACTAATCTTCAAGCCTATTTCAATGACGTTAATATTATAAGAATTGTTTATAATTTCTGCGTTCAAGTTTTGAAAGTGTACTGTAGAGTCTCAGCAAGAAAGATGGCGACTATATTTCTTTCTCTTTAATCTGTTTGGTGGAATATAGCCGACTTTGAACTAACGTAGATCTTGTGCAAGTTTTACTTTCAGCTGTATTGGTATTATTGCTGTAGTCGTTTCTGAGCCTGTTTTTGTGAGTAAACAGAAAGAAAGAGTACAGCGAAAAATGTGGCATTACTCATCTTTCAGGTCCCTGATGAACGTACGACAACTCTTCATAGTTTACTAAAGGATGGAAGAACTGTCTCTGCTTATACGGTGAGGAACTTTAGTTTTCCTTTTTATTGTCTTTCCTGTTAGATTTTAATTTTCTTTCTCTTATATCGGGAGGGGATTATTTCGCTTCTCTGTAAGTCAGGAAAATAACCAACTTATTGATTCTTTATTCTATATCTGTTCCGTCACATTTTGTTTTGGTATGTTTTCCGTAAATCAGTTCGAGAGCAGTTTATCGTTGTTAGCAATTATGCTGGTGACTTGTCAAACTATGTTTTGGTTGTCTGTTCCTGATTATGTATGTATACTTTTTAGGCAGAGCGTGGTCTGGTTCGTACGTTAGTGGACGGAATGGTTTCTCATCTTGGAATTTCGCTGGCTCCCAGTGAGCACACTGTTTTCGCCTATTTGCGCGATTTGGAATGCTGGGTCTCAGGTGTTGTTCAGTTATTTTGGGTTGAGATGGGAGTAAAAGATAGTGTTACTTTTAGATAACAATTTGTGCCGATTATTTCATAGTGAGAGAAGAGGTCATAACTTTGAAGTTGTTTGTGATTATCCTTAATGGCTTGATTCAGTTTGGAAAAAAATACACATTTCTCTGCTCTCAACTTCTGAACTTGCAGTTCCATCAGATAAAGTTTGAGAAGTCCTTTTCTTTATAACTTCTTCACTACAGTTAGCTCTTTCCTTTGTAGGAGCGGTTGATTTAATAAACACGGTGAGCAGGTTACGTATAAAATGGTTTTTTTAATGAAAATACAACAACATTTCTTAATACATATCAGTGTACAATATGAAAGAGATAACATGGATGAAGTGTCAATTTACCATGTTTGCTGGCATCACTCCCCTGTTGGTTGTGAAGGTTGTCCTGTCTCTCGGATTATAGGGGATGGGAAATGATTTGTGTGAACTGTAAATTATACCTGACTGATGTCTCGTTGTCTCATTCAATTTTTTTTTCATTTCCAGTCGAGCTCCCTGTGAAATTCTTGCAAGGAACAAGTGTGTTCTGGAGTTTCTTGGAGTCCCGTGATTGTAGAATCCCCATGGTTTCTATTTCTGCTTCTCGGGATGTACTGCCCGGAAATCTTTTTACATGTTTATTGGAGTCAGGCTGTTGCCGCTTCCATCTTTATGGTTTCGACAAGACGAGTGCCCTGCTCGGCTCTACCCTGTTTGACGTTATGTCACGTAAATTGTGTTTAGACGCGTCAAACTACAGATCTGATGTTTGGTCTTTGCCCGTATCCCGCTCTGTACCCACGTCTCTTTTTGTGTGACTTTTTGTGCTGTGTTGGTTCTAATTCATTATTTGCGCTGCCGTTTTCATTTCTCCTTCCATTTTGTTCCAGTTGTAAAAGAAAAACAAATGTGTTTAGCTGCTTTCCTTTTTCTTGTGTTTGTTCACTGAAGTGTTAGGCTTTCTCTCTCCTGCGCTCTACTGATGGTTTCCCCATTTTAATACTATTGTGATTGAATACTTGAATGAATGTTGTGTTATAAGTGTTCAGACACTATTCCTAAAAAAGGTATTGGGTTATGATTGTAAAGTTTAAGTAGTTTCTCTTTGGTTCGTGAGCAAGAGGTTCAGAAATTGCTATTTCTTAAAAGAGACCATTTAAAGTGAAACATTTTGCTATTGTATGGATAAGAGATTGGTTAAATCCTTGTTTGTAAGAGAAATCCACTCTTCCTCATTATTGTCGGGTTATAAGTGTGTTCAAAATCTGTTAGACATATTTTACTAAAGAACTGGATTTATTTTATATTCTTTTTCAGTCCTGATAATCAGATAGTCTTTGTCCTACTATGGTATAGGCTTACCAAACTACAACCATTTTCGATTGAAGCACGATAACCCAGAGCGACACCTATAGATGATATCAAACTGTTGTATATAGGAGCTCAAAAGGGATCATGCAATTCACTGAAGTTGTGGAAGTAGTGAGACGCAGACAACTGTTAAGTTTAATGTTAGTTGTTACCTCATAGGTAGTTTGCACTCCCAGCGAAATCTGGGAATAAAATTGCCATGCATTTTCTGCGCTAAATTGGAGAAAAAGTCGGGTTATAACCGCGATATTTCCGGGCAATTACTCGGGAAAATCCCGGAAATAAGTGTCGGGGAGAAAACGAGGAAAATTCTGAGAAAAATCAGAGAAAATCTTCGGAAATTTTTTTCCGGGTCAGTGTGAGGACAAAACCGAGAAATTTCCCAGACAATTAGGAACTATTTCGTTTTAAAAATTCAGTCATGTTCATCATTCACTCTGTAACACATACTGACTGTTTTCAATAAAGTTTATGGTCATAATAGTGATGAGGCCAAATATAGTATTTTTCATTCCTACTGAGACTCCTACAGTATGAATAGGTCGTTTCATTTGCGTAAACATTATCGAAAAGGTGGGAATTTTTTTTATGCAAAATATGTGCTGTAGGAGTCTCTGTTGGAATTGTGTGGATTATAGAACTATACTACTCTTTAAAAAGGAAGGAGAACAGTAGGAGCTAACTTTCTCTCTTTCTCTCTATCTCTCTCTCTATCTCTCTCTCTCTCTCTGTCTAATCTCTCCCTCGCTAACTCGCAAATGGATCAAAATATAGGTAAAAGTGGTGAAAATCTATAATGTGCTTATTACTCATCATTTGAGAGTTAAAATAAAAGTTTGATTCACATTCTATGGCGCTAAAAGCTGCTAAGCCTGAACAAGCTTTTTGCCGCGGCAATCGCGTAACCCGTACTAGATACTGTAAGTGATGGTTCATAACCGATCACTTATATTTACCGGTAGCTCAGGTAACCTAGTTGATAACCTCCCTCTGGTTCTCTTCTAACTTAGAACTGATCTAGATGTTCCTTTGATCAATACAATTGTTTGCGGAGTTATGTTTTACTTCCAGGCAACGCCCCCGACAGAACACGAGCAACGGCAGAGAGAGGGTTTTGCGACGCATCGCGCTCGGTTCCGACCATACAACTCCACTTTTCATGTTCATTCTCATTGAGTAATAAACCCCTATTGACCATGTTCTTCTCATCAACTGACCCAACACTTATTCCACAACTGGTAGCAGCGAATCCAATAGAACTATAATTTTCTATCGATCCCCGACCTTCTACTATCCATCACTATTATAATCGCTTTCGCTGATCGTCTTATTTTCTCATCTATTCCTATTCGTATTGTGGATATCGGATTCGAGGCTACTGCCCTCGCCCCTCTCTCCCGAATTGTTCTCTCCTCTGATAACAGTTTTGAGTTAGGCTGATAGGTGGGATGGCTACCCGGGTTTTTGTTGCGCCTGTTGAGGTACATTTAGGCCGACCGGTCGGAAGGCACCTTTCTGGGCTTCGAAGTTATGGCAGGGCCCTTAAGTCGTAATTTTGGAGTTTGACCAAAAAGCTCTGGCCCGCAGTAATGCACTTTTGTAATTGTAGATTGAGATGAGCAGCCACGCTATCAGCGCTTTCCAAGTTGGTGACGACTGACTTGGATGGTTGGGGACGATGTGGTCTATTCTGTTGGTGAGGTTATTTATTGTGAGACAATTCGGTGATTTTTGTTGTGTTCAACCTTACTATGGTTGCCCTAGTATGTATTTTTATTCTGAATTTTATTATTGTTTCTGGTCGAATCATCATGTGAAACTAGGCGGAGACGTGAGGTAATGAGAATTTACAAAGCACACAAGAATAAATGGATGTCTACAATGAAACAAATTTTTGAGCTGAGAAAGACGCAGAGCAAAACTAACTAATAGAGTCAGTCCGACGACAAATCGCTACATTTTATTCCACACCGAGTCTTTTTAGAATATTACAATAAAGTTTTGTTCACATGACTGAGCATAAGCATTATTATGTTTCCCAGCCCGCGCAATCGCTAATGATTCAGAAATTGATAAGATGGAAAAACATAATTCCGCGAGCGCGACAAAACATGAATGATACGCTTTCTCAAAACATTTACTTTTCGACAAACATGAGAATATTAGCCATTAATGATACTTGGTCACCCATTCGTTTCAAATCAGTGAAGTTAGTTGAAAATACATACTAGTTCATATTTTCTCATGCAATCTTCCGGGACACTCCCATTTTTCTTCGTCACTATCGAAGCCCTACTCGTTTACTTGTTACCTCACGAATAATAAAATGAGGACCGGAACAAGAACAAAAAAGAAGTATAATGGAAGTGCTCTTTGCAAAACATAATGTTGATCAAGGAATTTCCCAGACTGCAAAAAAAATCAGTTTGATCTTCTCATTCGTACCTTTATATGTTTCTTCAATCAGAACAGTGTAATTTTTTCGAACAGAAACGTAATTGGAACCTTATATCTCTGCTTTACACTCTATGAATTACATCATAAAGAATACTTTTGTTGAGTAACCAGTAGATATAACCGAAGATTTCTAGTTTTTTTGCACAGTGTGGCTCGGAATAACACACAGCTTGCAGATGTTCCATAATTTTGGCTAGATGCATACGCCTCGATTCGAAGTTATGAACCACAACAGAAGTCGCCAAACGAATGCCAACAGATAGTCATGAAGTAGAGTCAGGTGAGTTCATTAACTTTGTTATATTCCCAAATTCCCATTTCCCCCTCTATCAACCTCTTCTCATGTAGTACGGATGGAAAGTCGTCATAAACCGTAGAGAAAGTGAATTTCCAGAAAATCTTAGTACTGAACAGTAGACATGATTCAAGTTTCACTCTATATTTTGCACAGTATTCCATTATAATACGTATTTAATAAAATATCCTCATTGTTGAAGAATCTGTAGCTCCTCTCCGTCAAGTTATTAGTAACAGATGAACATGTGATTATGGTAAGGCCTCTTTCCATTCATGTGGTAACCAATAATTTATCTTATTGAGGAATTATGCGAACTTGCTAACCGCTTGCAACAAAATGAAACTCAGAATCTGTGGCATAATGCTGAGCAATTTCTTTCCACACTGTAACGAACTCTTAAGATGACTACGAAACAGTAAACCATTAATTACAATCTTCTTTATTTTTCTATAAAAACTTAAGACTTTCTGAAAAACAAATGAAAATATCGAGCTTACTATGCTCGCCCTCAAGCACCATCTAGTGAACGACTAAGAACGGAAAATTGGAGGACATGTGTGATGTTTAGGGTAATTGGAAAAATATATTCAAAAGTACAAAGACACTGCTAACCGTTATTAAAGCTTCTATGCATGTGCTTCAAGTTACTGAGACTCATTGCAAAATAGACCGATATTTCATACTAGTACCGTTTTGGAGAAATAGGAATATGCACATTTAACAGCACTCTTCGTTTTTAAGGTATGAATGCATTAACACATGTTCTAAAGTGAGTCGCGATACTGAATTACGGTGGCAAAAACTGAAATTGTTGCCAAAGTAGAAATTCATTGCAAAGCGGACACCAAAGATAGCTTCAGAAGCCTCAGAAACTCTTCTCATTCAAGTAAGTGATTTGACCCGATGTCGAAGAAACATATTAGTTTCTAATTAGACTGCCACTCAGATTACGGATTTCCCTATCGAACTGAAACTGCAAACACAAGTTTAAATTTTTTTCGTCATCAATCTATTCATTTCTTCCAACAATAAATTGAGAGTAGTCCAGGGACGGACTTCTGTAAAGGTGGGAGGTGTAAGTGATGGTTCATAACCGATCACTTATATTTACCGGTAGCTCAGGTAACCTAGTTGATAACCTCCCTCTTGTTCTCTTCTAACTTAGAACTGATCTAGATGTTCCTTTGATCAATACAATTGTTTGCGGAGTTATGTTTTACTTCTAGGCAACGCCCCCGACAGAACACGAGCAACGGCAGAGAGAGGGTTTTGCGACGCATCGCGCTCGGTTCCGACCATACAACTCCACTTTTCATGTTCATTCTCATTGAGTAATAAACCCCTATTGACCATGTTCTTCTCATCAACTGACCCAGCACACTTATTCCACAACTATACGGCGCGGCCAGGGGTTGATATTTTGGAAATTATCAGCTCAACATCGAAGTCTGAAGGTAGACAAAAAGGATACAATGAAGTTCATTTCATGAAGTTTTTACTTTAATGAAATATGCACTTCTATTCTCTTCCTTATTTATTGAAAATATTTTTAAGAAAATATTTTTTGATAATATTTTGGGAAAATACTGTTACCAAGAAAAAAAAATCCTATAATCTGGAATGGTAAAAAAATCAAGGTAAAATTTTTCGGGGAATTTCTGGTGTTTTTCTTTGCTTTCTCTCGGTTTTCTCCCGGAAATTTCCCGACTTTTGCTGGAAATTTTCCCAATTCCAGCCGAGCGCATTTCGCGAAATGCGCCCGGCTAGAATTGGGGTGGATCCGGGATGAAACCGGAAAATTTCCGCGAAGGTTGGCGCCCGGTGCTACGCCATTATCGAGATCGAGGTACAGTACTTTCCTCGTAGTTTCATTTCTTGATTTGGCCGTCCCGATTCGCTTTTGATTGTTCTTCTTCTTTCTTGTCTTGGTTGTTCTGTGTGTTTTATTTTTGCTGTGTTAGTTAAGCTTACAAAACTGCTTTCCTAACTATAATACTTACTTTCTTAGTTAATTACACTTTTCTTGAGAACTATGTGTACGAAAGCCTGTTCGTGGATTTGAACCATTTACAAGACAGACGTCTTCCGTGAGGGCAACAGTTCTTAGAATCGTTTCGCCCTCAGAATCTTTCGAAACTTCAGGTTTCGCCTTCTATCGATTCTAATCTGACGTCATACGCCCTTTCCCTACGAGTTATCACTTTGTTTACATGCACAAAAATATTAACAATCTATAGAGACTATTTCCACCTTTGTCGTACGTGACTCAAATGTTTCTTTCATCATTCAAGTATTACCTGGTGATGCTTTTTCTTCTCCATTTGTTCTATATCCTATCCTGATATTCTTATAAGACTTTAAACGTATTTATGAGATTTTAGTTAGTAATGTTTTTCGTGATAACTATGAGTACGAAGGATTGTTCGTGGATTTGAACCATTTACTAGACATCGTCCTTCGTTAGGGCAACAGTTTTAGACTCGTTTAGCCCTTAGAATCTTTCGAAACTTCAGGTTGTACTGACTTTCGAATCTAATCTGACGTCATACGCCCTTTCCTTACGAGTTGGAAACAGTTTATCAGTGTAAAAAATCTCAGAAACTATCTTATCTCAGTTAAACAATATTATATTAGTAGCTTAAATGATTAATAATTTTAACATATAGTTTGGTGAATTCGAAAAAAAATCGATAATTATGTCCCTTTTCGTATTTTAAGCTATCTTGAGTTCAAAAAAAAATCTCCCAAGACCTCCATATATGACGGTGCAAACTAAAAATTTGGCAAAATGCATCAAAATGTGTTGTATTGATGAGAATCAGGTTTTTTTTAATAACCGTGTTTGATTCTGTAAGTTTTACTTGATTCGTGTCACAACGCTCAATTCCATTTTACAGAAGGGATAATTGACAGCAATTCATTCATTCCATTGTAAAACAGGTATAACAGAGAAAAACACATAATGGACCATTATTGAATCATCCGAAAATAGGCATAGAGTGGATCAAATTGAAGACATAGATGAGAAGCCGAGAAAAATAAGCGGCCTTCTTGGGGCCACACAACACAAACGGGTGCAGCCCATTTTTGGATGATCCAAATTTAGGCGAGTAGTTCAATGTCGCAAAACTGGTGATTTTTCACATGTAACTGCGGAACGAGAGTAACAGAAAACACGTACTGATTAGTACTGATGAAACTGTAGAATAGTAGAGAACACAACATCCTTACTATGAATACAGTGTAGAAAACACAAATTCACAATATCCAAGTTCCGAAAAAGTGTACATGACCGAATTTACAAAATCCTTAGTTATAAAGACGTGCAAAGAGCCAGAAACGCGTTAGTAGATCAGTATCGGGTCAAGATCAACAATACAACATCATTTTGATCAACAATAGAACGTCATCAAGATCAACAATAGAACGTCAGACGACAAGTGTCGGTGTGCGTGTGAGGAATAAGCAGAATCTTAGGAGTTCACTCAAGTCTTAAATTTAACCAAAGTCAAATTCTAACCAATTAATATAAACCAAACATTAGAACATGTCAAAAAACACTCAAATCTGAGAACAAACATTTCGAAAAGTGTGCTTTAAAAAGAGTATTAATGTGAGCCACAAGGAGAAATCTTCGGTAAACTAAGTGAAACTATAAAACCTGTCACTAAGATGCGTAGCCGTAAAATTTCTGGCTGACGAAAAGACTATACTCTGGATTCGATCGAATGATCCGAGAACGTTTGCTGCCTGAACAGAAAGTAAAAATGACGTTTGGAAGAGACCGGCGGGTGGAAATATGCCCGCTACAGTTCTACGTGGGCGAACTAAGCTGATGAGGTGATGAGTACGTTTTCCGGTACGCCACCAAGTTTCATGGGAAGAATCAAATATTAATGCACACAAAACGTAGGTTATGCTGCTCACTTTTGATCTATATCGATATTTGGAATGTAATTACATGCCAATTTTTGTTTAAACAATCAGAAAGCTATACGGTCCAATTTTCAACTAAAGCGTTTACAGAAACATAGTCAAAAGGTTTTCCAATTCTGCTCAGCACAAGAACAGCCACGAAAGCGTTTCCTATTAAAACTAACAGTGACTCTCAATTATTTCAATTAATCGATGATCTAAAGCACCTCCAGCAATATCGGGTTCCAAAAACGCGTAACAAATTGAAATAAGGAAAAGTGAGCAATCAGAAGGCAAACATTCCATGTGTAAACCACGTGGCTACTTATCTGATAAAGAGGTCAGTTTCAAGACGGAAGCCAATATCGAAAAACTTACCGCAATAGAAAAATCCTTCGCTCATTTGTTCCTGAGAACCTTAGCTTCCTTCTGAACAATTTGTGCCTGGAAACACCGAACTATCTATATTTCAGCGTCTTATATTCAAAACAAATAAGTGAATTGCCATGAAACAAGAAATGAAAATGAAGAAAACAAATGAAATTATTTTGAAAATTTTCAAAAACGCTCGCCGTGCGCTCGAAAATAACTGGTTTCATCCATCGTACTCCATTTTAGACCTTACGTCAGCCGCCATTTTTTTTAAAATTTCACGTTGTGTGTTTTTTAAACTTTATGTTATAATGTATTTCTATTTTCGCTCTTTTCAACCTAAAAATAGTGATAAAACACATGTTTACGCATGCAATGTCATTTTCCGTACAGTATTTCTCGTGTTTAGTCAATTATTTTTGCACCATACTAGGACGGGGCACCGGGGAAAACTCATTCAAATATAGAACTAACTCATTACTGGTAAACCCATTAACTCATTTTCAGTCAGAATTTAACCAAATGCCGAGAGCATTCAAAGTTTATTTCGTTACATCCACGACACTGGACTTTGATACTCTGTGATAACTTGTGGTGATAAGCCTCTATAAAAGAGGCGCACCATCATTGTGTTTTCAGTCTTATCTCAAAATCACAACACAAGTCTTGTCCTCGAATAAACATATGTCAATCAAGTGTTTTGTATAACGACGTAATTCACATTAAAACACAATCAATCCCTTACAAGTTTTTGTAATGGAACGTGGAGGTCCTCGGCATCGCAACTCAATCGCCGTCGCAACACAACCACAATCACGAATGCAGTGAAAGAACTTGCTCCTACCAATTTTGTGCTACAAAAGTTAAGCACTATCCCACAACCAACCTTTAAACACTTGGGAGGACCCACTGTTTCAACAGTGGTAGGAAGATTGGATCTGTGGAGAGCATACACAAACGTTAGTTTTCGTTATGCTTATTCATATTTTATGTCATGTTTATTCCGCGCCACAGGGCCCTCTGTCAATGTATCCATCAAACCACACGAGATTTTAGGTCTTATTAATTTGGCCACAATTCTAATTTCACGTCTTGGAGAGTTGTTGGATACATTTTGAGATACAATTAAAGCCGCGGAACAGAGAAGGTAGTGCCAGTCTAAACGACGTCCAATTCTGGCACAAATAAGCAACCTCCCCCTCTTTCACTCCATTCCACTCGACATACAAACACATTCAAAGTAAGCAAACACTAATACCAAAATCACGCCATCAAGTCACAGTTCAGAAATAGGTGCTGACGAGCACATATTTCCGCCGAGCAAGCTACAGAGAATTCAGAGATAAGAACATTTCATCGACACAGAATGGCACCACGAGCTGATAAGACTTATAAACAAGAACCAGTGACGCACTTAGCGCCCTATGAACCCATTCGCGAGTTTTCCACTGATAAGGAATCACATAAAAAGGAAGCGCTACACACAAACACTCACTCCGCCAATAGGAACTGTCCTAGGACACAAAGCTTCTATTGCCAGCTCAGCCAGAGACAATTCATTCTGTATATGAATAAAACAACTTTCAAGCCTACAAAACAAAACAAAACTCCAAAAGCACCCAAAAAGCAGAAGAAACAATCAAACTTTCACTACAATACAAGACAAGCTCCGCCCATAATGGACGCCGTCCTTCAAGCAATTCAACAATTAACAGCCCACAATGATCGTACACAAACACTCGTCAAGCGCAACACAACCACCAGACTATTCTTCACCGAGAAAAGCATGAGTTTCAAATCATTCATTCGTCAACTAAACGACTTTCTGAATGCAAACGAAATGGATCACGCCGAAGCGTTACGCATACTACCGTCACTCTTGTCCGACAGCGCACGCGACGCTTACGAATCACTCGATCGGAATCTCAGGACAAATGGTCCGTGGGACAACTTATTGGAAGCTTTGCAGACCGCCATCTATACACCCGAGAAGAAACTATGGGCACGCACAACGCTCAACGCAATTCGCCAGGGAACACAAACCGTAGAACAACTCGGGAAACAATGCATCGAACTAGCAAACAAAGCTTACCCAACCACAGCTGAAGCAAATGCGCGTAACGCTTATTTGTTTTCATGTTTCCTCAACGGTTTGGAACCAACACTTCGCAATCAAGTAAGACGATCCCGCCCAGACACATTTGAAGCAGCCAAAACAGCAGCCATACACGAAGAAACAATCTTAGCATTGGAAAAGTACGACAAGGATAACGACGTAAAAACCGCAATCAAATCAACGCTCTGAAGATAGAAACTCATCAGCAACACTATACCTATAAACGCAGATCACATCAAAACCATATCAATCAACAACCGTTCTCCAATCAACTCTCGATTCCGCCAACAGAGGGAAACAGAAGAGCTGACCATATGTTCGGGGACGAACAATTTCAACGGCGGAGGGACGTTACATCCACGACACTGGACTTTGATACTCTGTGATAACTTGTGGTGATAAGCCTCTATAAAAGAGGCGCACCATCATTGTGTTTTCAGTCTTATCTCAAAATCACAACACAAGTCTTGTCCTCGAATAAACATATGTCAATCAAGTGTTTTGTATGTCGACGAAAACCACATTAAACACAAATATTCCATACAAGTGTTTGTAATGGAACGATTTATGCTTTTCTCAACGTTTGTGTACTTAATATTTATGTTTCATCGAGATACTTCAATGAGTTATTCTCATTCTGATTGCTTAATACTAGATTCATATATCTCTGTCAACTTCCTCATAAAGCGACGAAATATTTCAAGTTTGTCAATGTTATGTTTTTTTACTTGTATCAGCTGTTGCTGTTTGCTCGCATCATAGAACAACAACTTTTTGACATTATCGAACTATCGTGTATTTTTGTGCTTTGCCCTCATCATTGTGTTTGGATTGCAGGTCAGATTGGTGAAGTGCCCTTCTCCATTTTTGCAAACGCTTGGAGAACATGGCAGTTGATCGGCCGGAGCCATATGTTTTCGGTTAGTGATTTTTCTATGATATTTGCTTCATCTCATGACACATTCCATGAATACGTAACACTTTCTGGGAAATGTCTGTAGAGTTAAAGTAGTTTTTTGCGCCATTTTTTCAATTAGCTTAGGTTCTATACTCAATGAAGTTGCAAGTGTAAGTGGCTGAAATAAAAAAAATTCGCTGGAAACTAGTGCCTCGTATTTACTCGCGTCTCGTGTTAAAGAGACAGGAGACCTCTCGCGCTTTTTATTCAAGACCAGAGAAGTTTGGGGAAAAATTAATGACATTTGACATATGACGAGATACTAGATACATTTAGACGTTCTGTTCAGCGGGTTGCGGGTCAGCTATACAATAAATTGAAGGACGCGTTAGCCGCCGTCACCTTCCTTGTCATTTAATATTGGCGTTTTGAACCTCGCGTTCTCAGGCTTCTGAACTTCTGATGTTTTCTAATAATTTCATTGTCATTGTTTTCTCGGTTTTCAATAGCCATATTTTAGTGTCATCGATGATCGCACCGGTTCGATATGTTTCCCTGTCGGACGCCTCTCATCGTCATGAATAGTTGTCAATATGGATTTATTTCTGCGTCGGCGGCCGAATTTTGTATACAAACAAGTATCGCTCATCATTGACTGTTCAAATGTAAGTTTGGTTTAGTGTTTCATGAAAGGTTAAATTATGTTGAACAAGTATATACTGTTATCGGAGATTGTGATTTACGAATAGTACTGATATTTCCCCTTATTGCTTTCTACTATGCCCGGTATAGTGGATAGTGGACCTCTATACCGGGCATAGTACGGATAGTGGACCACTATGCCGGGCATAGTACGGACTATACCGGGCACTTACCCCTCGGCCACCAAAGTTCGCACGGGTATTGGAAACACACGGTGTGTATGTAAATCTTGAGTAATACTCAATTTCAGGAGTTCTTTCCCTTTGAGGGTTAAATTATGTTGAACAAATATATACTGTGATCGGAGATTGTGATTTACGAATAGTACTGATATTTTCCCTTATTGCTTTCTACTATGCCCGGTATAGTGGATAGTGGACCTCTATACCGGGCATAGTACGGATAGTGGACCACTATGCCGGGCATAGTACGGACTATACCGGGCATTTACCCCTCGCCCACCAAAGCTCGCACGGGTATTGGAATTACATGGTGTGTATGTAAATCTTGAGTAATACTCACTTTCAGGAGTTCTTTCCCTTTGAGGCACATCCTCAGGTCTGGGGCGCCCTGACGAGATTCATCATTACCGACTGAGGATTAGACCTTCGCATGTCAAACTCTATTTCGTTGGAAACTGGGTAGGAGATCAGTGGCTGTATGACCGACAGGACCCCAGATATGTATTCATCAAGTAAGTTTTTCGCATGTTGTCTTAACCTCGTTTTCAGACATAATACATGGGTTCTAGCAGAAATTTCACTGATGGGCGTTATCGATCCGTCAGATGTATGTACATATACCCTTAATCATAAGTTTGGCGATGCCAAATAAAATTGAAATTCCAACTGTATAGTGCACACCATTTCTAGTGAGACTCCTACAGTAACCTCACAAACTACTATGCCCGGCATAGTTGGCACACTGTATCAGGCATAATAGACATCAATAGGGGAAACTAGCCGTTTACATGGACGAATAACGTGCAATACGGATATTTTCCCATATTGATGTCTACTATGCCCAGTATAGTTTACACTATACCGGGCCCATTTGTTTTTCACATAAGTTATTTTTCAGAAGCTTTGTTCAACACGTCACTGAGAGACATGCCGATCTTTACCCCCGAGAACGTACCCATGTCTTCACTTAACAAACCCAAAATTGGACCAAACCCAAAATCTGACACGCACGGTTGTCAATAGCGATCCTAAACCAAGGGCCCCCATTGCATAACTAGGTTGTTCGCATGTTGTCTTGACCTCGTTTTTAGTTATAATACATGAATTCTAGCAGATATTTCCTCACAAACCCGAACCGATTTGCATTCTCATTGTTGTTGTTCATTATCTCACCACTAACCCCGTTCTTCATATCACTCTCACCAAATGTCATCCTGTTATAGGATGTGATCATCTTTAGGATGTATATCTTCTTACTGTTGTTGTTCTTTATCTCACCACTAGCCCCGTTCTTCATATCACTCTTACCAAATGTCATCCTGTTATAGGATGTTATCATCTTTAGGATGTATATCTTCTTACTGTTGTTGTTCTTTATCTCACCAGTAGCCCCGTTCTTCATATCACTCTCATGAAATGTCATCTTGTTATAGGATGTTATCATCTTGTTATATGATGTATTGTTATTTTATAGCTTAGTTATATCCAATTTTCCCGTTATCCGTTTCCTGTTATGTATATAAATTTTATTTCACCGAATATAATCTTCTCACAATCTCACGAAACATTGATTGAATTTGGTTCCTTTTGACCTACGGTCAAGTAAAGTTCAACTATGCCCGAAATAGTATACAGTTGATGTCAACTATGCCGGGCATATTTGGCCTCTATCCGCTCATGTAAACGGAATAGATAGCACAGCGAACCTTAGAGTGAGCCCTTATCCCTAAATCTTAGTTCCGTAACGTTTATTAAGTTCCCACACCTAGCAATACATTTTTTGGGAAGTTTGGTACCAGATGTTTCTTCTCATCAGTTTTCACCATAGTACATGCTGAAATTTACAACAAAAAACTGAATCCAACCAAAACTACCCAAACTAGATTAATTGTGTATTTTGGAGTAACCGTTGCATGGATAGCAAGTTTGATTGACTTTGCTTCCCTCTATGGCTCGATGTGCTATCTATTCCGTTTACATGAGCGGATAAAGGCCAACTATGGCCGGCATAGTTGACAGCAACTGTATACTATGTCGGGCATAGTTGAACTTTATTATACCGTAGGTCAAAAGGTCACACGGTTGTAAGGTTTGGAGACTATCAGCAGTGTAGTAAAATTTTTGTAAGCGTTCCCACACCTAGCAATACACTTTTTGGGAAGTTTGGTACCAAATGTTATTTACCATCAGTTTTCACCATGGACTATATATAGTACATGCTGAAATTCACAACAAAAAAATGAATCCAACCAAAACTACCCAAACGGCATAGTTGACAGCAACTGTATACTATGTCGGGCATAGTTGAACTTTATTGTACCGTAGGTCAAAAGGTCACACGGTTGTGAGGTTTGGAGACTATCAGCAGTGTAGTAAAACGGTTGGATGGACTTATTTGAAGAAACTTCTGACACCTGACGGGTAGGTCTCTGTTAAAAGCACTATTTGTACAAGTTTTCCTTAAAGTAGTTTAGTCGCTTCTGGTATATTATATGAGGTTATTCTGACCTATTTTATGTGTGAGTTGAGAAAATACACGAGCTAAAAATTATCCAAAAGAGCAGTTCCTATTGAAACTACCATAATCCTGAGCAAGCGGGCCTGGTCAGGTCGTTCAAAAAAGCTAGTAGTTGGTTTTCTCCGGTTTCTGTTTCCTTTTTGAGAGAATGTTTCCACGTTATAGTGAACTATCACACAGTTCTATTTTTTTCACCACTGGAGAAACATTGTCCCTTCATGCCACGCTCTCTCTCTCTCTCTCTTTCGTGCCTAGGAAATTCGGTGACGGGTCGCTGGCGAGGTATACGTGATAAGCTGATATACGTGTGAAACATGAAATTATTCATATAGAATAGATTAGAATAATTACTTTGAATAACGTTTGAGTTCAAAGGTTTCACAAAAAAGCAAAATTAGTAGCCGAGCGAAATGTGTAGTAGAATTTTGTTCGAATTTAATATCACTCGCTAGTTAAAACTTTTATCAATAACTCGAGTGTAAACGTGCGTGCATGTCTCACAGATGTAAAAATTGTTTTTTCTGACAGTGCAGTATCGACTTTCTTTCAGGGGATGTGAATCGTCTTTGTTTATGGAGCATATTTTTCCATCTTCCAGTCATATATACTGGTTATATCTTTGTTGTGTTTTCTTGTTAGACCGAACACGAGGTGATATGATGTTTTATTTAGTGCTGACGTTTCGGCGGGTTCGCCGTCTTCAGAGCCTGAAAGAGGCATCAGTCAACTATTTACAACAAAATCGATACAGTCGCGCCGGAATTCAACTCAAAAGTATTCCAAATAGTGCATAGAGAGCATGACTAACTCAAATCTAACAGAACTTTGACACACCTTATCCACCGAAGTGGTTGGACAAATAGTGAGACAACCGAGTGAGACTGTTGACCGGAAGTAAATGAAGCACACTCAGAAACTGCATTTGCCAAGAAAAGGCACGAGATGCGTGGTAATTGAGATGCACTCGTCTTTCCTGTTCATGGTAGGAGACTTGGCACGTATCCAACAAGCTTCCAGCAGTTTCCGTGCAGAAACATCGCTCTCTACCCCTAGCACCGTAACTCGGATGTCAAAATGTGCGCCTTGATTTTTATCATAACTGTCGTTTTACCTCTGCTTAGCTTATTTTATATTGGTATGTAGGTTATATCTTTAAATGAACATCAGTAGGTTATATTGGTATGTAGGTTATATCTTTAAATGAACATCAGAAAATGAGTTTAGTACCGAATTGTTTTCCTACGCAACTCTTGGTTTCTTTCTTTCCACAACTATTTTCACCTTCCACTGAAAATGGTATTTCATCTCAATAACAAGAAAAAGATTTTCTTGTCTCTGTTCAATTCTAGAAAATTACCTCATTTCAAAAAAATAGAGCAACTGTTCAATTCTAGAGAATCACCTCAATTCAAAATAATAGAGCAACTCAAAGTCATTCTAAACACTCATAAACCCACTTGTTCGAATAATTCAGTGTAATTATAATTCTTTTTATCATAACTGTCGTTTTACCTCTGCTTAGCTTATTTTATATTGGTATGTAGTACTTCTGAATGAATATCCTCGAAAAGACATTGCGACATTTTCAGATGACGCGTACTGCTTTCACAAGGTATGGGGATACGCTATCCTTGACGACTGTAGTATAACTCGCTACTTCACGGTGTCGGACGAAAAATTTTTTTTAGTACGATCATAATAATTGTATTATTTAAAAGTACTATCATGAAAAGTGTACTTGATTATTAATTGTATGTGAGCTATACATAATATAGATATTTAACAGAACTCAGTTTTTAACATTATATGTTACCCCTACGTATGACACAGTTTGCAAAATGATCACAGGTGTTTTGTAAAATTAACATTGTCGATAACGCATAAAAATATTAATAACCAATATACAATATTGCGATCTTTCGCACAAAGCTGGAACTAAGAATCTTGAAAGAAAATACACCTGCGTATGGAGATACAAGTTAATGAAAATGTTAGGATTTTGAAATAAACGAATATGACTAGATATACTTAAAGAACCGTTCCTCTTTAATTTGGAGGTTTAAGCTGATTAGTCTATACTGTTCACATTGAAAAATCAGAAGCTTTAATATAGGTGTCAACTTCATGTCTTGCTCCGTGTTCTCGAAAATGCGGCGCGACCACGCGCACGTACATACACCGCCGAGTTCACCTACGTACAAAATTTTCAAAATGTCCATAAAATTACGAAACCATATTCAAAACGTGGCCAAAATTACCAATATGAAATCTGTGACAAAAGATTTCTAAATATCATGAAAACTACAAAGCAGTGATAGATTAAAGATTGCTGCATTACAGTAACCCAAATCCTGTTGGCTTCTATTTTGCTCCGTTATAATGGGTTTTTTTGAACTTTCTGTACGTAAGGTATGAACTTTCATCTCAAAACAGAATTAATGACTTTTTTTATTTTTTCAGAAATTCCTTACATTGCAGATTATAGAGGTACGGTCCCTTCAAATTAGGGTTGTTAATCGAGTTGAAATTTTCGAGTTTTTCGAGTTTCGAGTTTTTCGAGTTTTTCGAGTTTTCGAGTTTTTCGAGTTTTCGAAAATTCGAGTTTTTCGAGTTTCGAGTTATTCGAGTTTCCGATATTTCGAGTTTTTCGAGTTTCGAGTTTTTCGAGTTCTGAAAATTTTCGAGTTTTTCGAGTTCGGGAATTTTCGAGTTTTTCGAGTTTCGAGTTGAACTCAGAACTAGAAATTTCGAGTTTTTCGAGTTTTTCGAGTTCGAGTTTATTTTTTAACAACCCTACTTCAAATGAAAAATAAGTGGTATGTTTCCGATGATCTTTCAATACAATTTTAAACTCGTGAGCATTCCGCTAAAAACGTGATTTGGGAAGCACTAGAAAATGGTGAAACTCCGCTGCGATTCTTAGTTACATAGCTTTGTTCAAACGGCTGTACACACAGTCTTTACCAAATGTTGAGGTGTGTATACTGTATTCAACTCTTTTGCTGTGTAAAATTCAAACGAGGTGTCGCTGAGACAATTAATACATTAATGTATTGCACTGATGCTGGTACAGGCAGTGTTTTAAACTGTTGCTTTCAAGTTGTATATTGCGTTTTCTGCCCTGATAGTCAAATTTAATCTCATACGTGTAAAACAAGTCTGAATTGCGAAACATTGGAAACGATCAATGTATGTACATGTTTTACGTGACTCGAAGCTCGTTTTTCGAAGCATAGGCCGAACCTGTCGTTTCATATTAGGTTTCATAATAATGTTCTTCAGTGTTTTTATCAGACTCTTGAAGTCTCATGTTTTTCTGTGTTTGAGTTTGAATACATCATAACTTGATGTCGAACTGTACATTAGGAAATAATTGCGTTTTCTGGTACGGTCCAATTTTGGGTCAATTACCTTTGGCTCTTTCTGAACATTGTCACCCAGGTGTGCTACTCAGAACATAAACCCCAATTAACTTGTGGGCGTGGCATCTTGGTCTAACCTTCAGCTCTATATTATTCTCATTACTGGAGCATACATCTCTGAAAATTAGTCGTACTCACTATTTCGAGAACATTTACTATGTTTTAACTATAAGGTTAGTTTTTCCAGTTTCTTTAAAATAAATCGTTAGTTCATCATGAAAAAAAAATTGTAAATAGTCGTAACACCGCCTCGAGAGTTCTAGCCCACTACCTCAAGATTAGACAATATGACCTCGAAACTATGATTACGGTCGTGCCTTGTATAGTACAGCTTTCGTTGAGCACTCAAGTCTTGTAGTTTGGCCAGAAGGACAAGTACACCAGCGGAAGTTGGGGGCGGAGCCACAACACATCTGACCAATCACGATCGACTATAGTTCACACCATTCCTACTGAGACTCCTACAGTAACCTCACAAACTTTCCGAAGGCTGTTGTGAAGCTGAAAATGAAGTTCATGGAAAATTCTCTCGTATATTTACTTTGACTGAGAAGGAAAATGAGGTACGGAAATCCTCAACTTCTCCGATCAAAAGTACGTGAGCAAAACGGCCTGGAAGTTTTGAAATCCTACTGTAGGAGTCTCAGTAGGAATGGAAAAGACTATAACAAATAAAGCTCCTCCTACTTTAACAGCATAAGAGGTTCATCAAGCTCACATTTTCGTATTATTGTGCCTATGCTAAGTGTATTAGAAAAACAAAATGGAAATGTTATTGTGATAATAGAGTATAAGTTAATAGACTAATATGTTTAAATAGTTATAATTAAGTTAACAGTAATCTAGAAAGAAAAGAAAATTTTTCTTATATTAATTAAAATTTATGGGTTAAATTTTGTTTGCATCGTTTCGCCGTTAAATCTCGACGATGCTATTCTAGTTGGTGGTTACGGCATCTTCAGGAGATTCCACCAACTAGAATTTAAGTGTAATCGAACGAGTTAATATGTTATAAAAACACAAAAAATGTTATACCTGTATCCTATTGTGAAGGGCAGGGGTGGTAGTCTAGAGAATAATGTGTGTGTCTGGTTTTGGCACCCTTTATATACCCTGTTTTTGATCTTGATCTGTAGTTTGCTCCATGATCACACGATCAGGCTCTGCATTGTTGACCAAAAACACTCAGCTATGTTTGCTCTTCAGGCTATGGCAGTATTTATTCATTTCAGCAGGATTGTGTTTGTATTTTATTAGTTCATTGTTTTTAATAACCTCTCTCAGTCTCGCTCTCTCTCGCTATCTCTACCTCTCTCTATCTTCACCTCTCTCTCTCTCTCCCTCTCCCTCTTCCTCCCTCTCCCTCTCTCTCTCTCTCATTTCGTGTTTCGCTGTATATCTTCTTTGTTCGTTTTCGCTCTATTCTCAGGTGCTCAGTTTCAGATCCGAGTGAATTGAGTATCCCCATCAAGGAACTTCTGAACATTCTCTCTTCTCTACCCGTGCAACTCCCATCGTAGAGCAGGTGCTCTGGCTAGGAGAAGTGTCATCCAGTATCACACGCGAGCCCGTGATCGGGTGGATTGACAGGTTATTTGTCATCTTTAAAAACTTATTATTTTGATTAATTCTCAAAAGAAAAATGGGGATTTTAGTGAAGTGTATGAAAGGGTTTTTTGATATCTTTCGAGGTTTGAGGTTATTGTAAATAAAGTTTGCCACAATTTTGAGTTGAGCTTCTGGTTACTCGAAATTATTTTATGATTGTGCTGGGAGAAAAACGGTGCAAAATCCAATGTATAATTTTTTCAGAGGTTAAGTTCACCCAAAGACTGTTCGTATTTTTATTCTCGGAGCGTATTTTCCTGCATTCTAGTCATATATACTGGTTGTGAAATTGCATGGACGTGCACGTTACAGGTCAGTACTGAATTTGAACAAAACTTGATTGAACACAAATTAAAGCTATGGTATACAAAAATAAAACTTGAACAGGTATGGAACTTGAACTGAAACAGTTAAAACTTTTCAAGTTGAAAAAAAAATATTAGTTGAGTTTGCCAAACAAATCAGTCGATTTCTGTATATTATCGTGCGTCTCGTATCAAGCTGACCTTTGATAGCACGTCCTATAGAAAAAAGCCTGACTAGCGATAGCTGAGAGTCGGGATGGTCAATCGCGCTGCGTTTTGTTTCACCACCTTGTTGAATTACTAGATGTATGACCAACTTTTGTCTTGCGGCCATACATACTTTTGAATAAAACACACTTTTGAATAAAACATTTCTTCACACACTTTTTAATGAAACGTTTCTTGCCCATCAGTTTTACTTGTTATATTGATATACGCTCCACCACAGACAGTGGTTGTGATAATATTTCATGTGTATGGGAGAACTTCAAAGACCACGACTTTCTAATGAAGCTTTAATTACAGTATATCACGTAGCTAGGAGAGACGAAGTTCAATCCTTCTGACACGAAAAAAGGAGCCTAAGCTGCTGCTCATTCAGAAGAAAAGCAGAACTATGTCAACGTGAGTTTTACAATACATCGGTTATGTTGATCAGAGGTTGGTTGCTTTTCTGAATAAATTCACCAGTAGTATCTAACGTAGTTGTTTTTACTAGTAATTTTACCGGTACTTAATACGTTTACGGTTTAGTTTTGTCAACGTGAGTTTTTGACAACGTCGGTTATTTGATGAACAACATGATGACTACGTGAGAAAACGTATTTCAACGTGCGTTTTTAATTAATACATTTTCCAGGAGAAACATTGACGCTTACGGAAAACTCGGAGTTGTGAGAATAGGCATATTCATATTAATTTCCAGTCGTATATACTGGTTCCACTTCATTTGGATGTACATTACAAACTGACGTTAGTTCCGGACCTTATTTATTCCTATCCAACTTCAACCTTTTCCTCAGTTTATAGTCATATTCAACTGTGAGAAAAAAAACTATTTTCAAAACAAAGCAACATCACAATTGAAGTGAGTATTTGAAGTACAACCCAAAATCTTATCCGATATACCCTATGGTTTTCTTTACCACCGGGGCTTCAGTAATTTCCATCTCTATCACGACGAGGATCCATGTACTACAGGCTGATGATATTCAAAAAATGTGACTATAGCAGATTTGTTATCAATCAGGACTTATATTCTGGCCATATTGTCAACAAGTACTGGTTCTACAAAGAAATGCCGAAAAGTATCGAGCAGTTCAGCAACGGTATAGTTCGTTCCAAACATCCGTAATCATTTACGGTATGCGGCCTTATGTTCAATTTTTCACCCCTCAATATGGAAATCAGCCGTTTGCTGACATAACTGATGGTTTCACTTTGAATATATACATTTTTCGTGACCCATGAGTAACGATAATTTTCAAATAAATGGATCATTAATTATATTATTCTTAGTTCACTTATTCATCTACGTAACTAATTTATTTTTATTAATCTTCATTATGGTAAAATGTGTCCGTCTTACAGAGCATGGAACTACTTGCACAATTGTCGAAATGTACACTGTGTCAGCAGAGGTTCGGTGGTGAGTAAATACGTGTTACTTGACGCTTTTGTTCATTTTTACCCCAAGATGTATCATGTATGTATACTAGGCGGCGTAGCAGTTCCTCAAAAATCTCATGAGATACCCCACGCCTTATATGCCATTAGCATTAGCTTCTCATGAGCTTTTATTGACTTTTTGGCTACAACAGTGAAATTTCACGTGTAGTTAATGAAGTATCTCATGCGAAACTTGAACTTCTTATGAGGTTGGAGGACTCGCTACGCCACCAGGGATAAACTATCTTATCATAGTGATGTCTGACTCGAGTGTCGTATCATTTTGTTCACTTTTCACCATAGGTCAGGCTCGTTATCTGCCAGTTGTTAAGAGCAGACGGTACCAAGTGGACATTCACAAAGAATCAGATCGAATCAAATTTCATTTAAAAAAAACTAACATATTATTAAAAATAATATTTCTCAACAGTTCTAAGTTGACTTTTTGCTACTTTTTGTAACTATTTTCAATGATTGTGCTTCAAAAATCGGGTGCGAACTCAAATGTATGACTTTTTCAGAGGCTATGTTCACCCAAAGACTGTTCGTATTTCATTCGTGGAGCATATTTTTCTATATTCAGTCATATATACTGGTTTTGAAATAGCATAGACCTGCACCATACAGGTCAATACTCAGATTGAACGAAGCTTGACCAAACAAAATCTAAATTTATGGAATACAACAATTACACTTAACTGAAACAGTTAAAACTTTTCAAGTCAAAAATAAAAGTATCAGCTGAGTTTGACAAACAAATCAGGCAATTTCGGTATATTATCGTGTGTATCGTATCGAGCTGACCTTTGATAGCACGTCTAAAGCCTCACTAGCGATAGCTGGCTGAGATTTGGGATTGCCAATCGCGCTGTGTTTTGATATGTTTAATGTGTTTATTGTTGCGTTACTAGATGAATGACCAACTTTCGTCTTGCGGTCATATATCAGTGAGTTTGCGGTTTAGTTATGTCAACGTGGGTTCCTGAATACGTCGGTTATGTGAAGAACAACATCATGATTATGGAAAACCTAATTGATGTGTGTTTTTGATTTATAAAATTTCCAGGATAAATATTGACGTTTACGGAAAACTCGGAGTAATGGAAAAGTTGAAGATATTATATTCGATGGAGAGGTGGTCAAGGAAATTGTAAACAAATTTGACCACATCGACCACCCGATAACTATCAATCGAGCCAGGGCTGTCTACAATATTGGTCCGGAACCGCAAACTGGTAGATTGCAATTCCAGCTTGTTCTATCGTTTAGGATCACTATTCACAAATGCCAAGGTTTTTCTGCGGACAATTTTGTTGCTGAGCTTGACAACAGTTTTTTGAGATGGTGAGTATTTTGATTGAGTATATTTTTCTCACTATCATCATTTTGCCCATTCCAGGAATACGGAAATGGTTTCCAGCATCGATTTGGAAGTTTTATAAAAATTCTAGTGCAATATTATATTCAAAACTACAAAATTGTGAAATATGTTCATCTCGTGTAGTTCTAAGTGGTTTAATTTCTGTGGTAATCTGAAAATTCCCATCGCGAGATCAAAATTATTGCTTTTCTTTCAGAAGTACGAAACGACGTCCACGTATTGTTATTTGTGAAGCGTATTTTTCCATACTCCAGTCATATACACTGATTTTAATTATTTATTTTGCTTCAAAAACTTGTTGTTTTCTCGATCAACAATCGTACGTTGGAGATGAATGGCATTCAGTGTGAGTTTCTTTCATTTTCATAGTTTTGTGTTCTCAAACATTATTATCGGATCAATCCGTGAATATTATATTTTCAGGACAAATCTTTGTTACCAACCTTGCTAGCACTCCAGCGTCTAACAAGGACCAAAAGGTAAGACATGTGAAAAACTAGGACGAACCACCACGTTTTTCTCTTTGACACTATACATACCTAACATTATAGTCGTCGCCAACGGGCTGGAGGGTACGGTATATCGCAATTCCCGCTGTTTACGCACACATGTCTTCGATTCCAAAGCTTGCTTTTTATGTGCTTTAATAGCGCAATGGTTAGCGCCCTGTTACGAATCGCTTGCTCGCAGGTTCGATTCCGGCGACTATAACTCACTATAACAATAGTTTATTATTTAGCTTCCCAGCCCTCAGAGCCCAAACCAGTCGCCGCGTGCCACGGGAGAGACAACAAAAGACTCACAACAACCGGTAATAACATCCACTCTTCAACTGGAAAGCTCAATGTTGAAAAAAATGCGTAACTTACATTCTATTATAATTTTCCTTTATTTAGTTGAAAGAACCACTCACCATTCAACAAAGGAATGACATTAAAAAAACTCACATTCGACGTTTCAAACAACATTTTTTATTTTTACTCAACGGACCTTTTTCCAGTTTTTGCTTTCCGCCTGCCAGTTCGGTGAGAATCACTCAGAAACTTCACGTGACAGTGAGAAGCTGCAAAAAATGTTAGTTCAGAAAACCGGCTAAATGGAGATTCAATGAAAATGAGTGCAAGACTGACATCGTGCTGTTCCTTCAAACTAGCGAAAATTCCTGTAAACTCGAATTCGTCAATAGAACTAACCTACTCACACTCACAACTGTTCTGTTGTTCTGTTCAACAACTGTTCAACAACTGTTCTGAACTGTTCTTACTCACAAAAAGGGTTTTTAGTAGTTGTGATGAATTTTAAAAGGGTTTCTCGCGAGCCGCTCAACTATTTTTCGTTCCTATTATGTTTGGTTCTGTATATTGTTTCGATTCATTCACAAGATCTTCTGATTTTCTGTGCAGACTGGTCCTTTAAAAACAATGATGATTCTGATCGCAAGAGTGATGACAAAATGATTGACGACCAAACAAGTCGATCCCAGGTAATTGCTCTTAGTATACTATCAATAATTCAGTTTTAGATACAACGAATGCACATAATCGGCTTCGTTGTCTCTAATTATCTTATTGGAATGAAGATGTTCGATTACTTACAACGATTTTCATAACGAACATGATAATAATTCGTTATTTAATGTTTTCTGTAAGCCCCATTGAAAAAGTGATACAAGCAGCAAAAAACTTTCAAGAAAATAGAGAGTTCTTAACTACCGTAATTAAATATTTGAATGGCGGTAGTTTCACGCCCGAATATGTTTGATTGGAGGCGCAAATTTGGTGTGTCGTATTTTCTACACGCAAAAAGGAAATCTGGTCTCCTGCGTGGTTTGAAAAACTGACATAGAATCGGAATTGACACACAATCAATTGATACGGAATAGATTGAAATAGGATTTCAATGATTCTGAGAAATTGATTGAACTTAGAATTGAAATTGACTTGGGTTCGGAAACCTGAAAAACGCTGAAATTGACAGTTCTAAATTTCTCAGAACTAATTGGAATTGGAATAGACTGGTTTTTGAAAATTCATAGAGAATTGAGACTGATTTTGACTGGTTTTCGAAAATTTAAAAAGACATAGGAATTTAATTGATTTTTGAAATTGATTCACGAGCTCAGTACCTATCAATATATCTGTAAGTTTCTACACCAAAAAAGGGTTTCAGGCCGTGCAAAAAGACAGAAGGAGGAAGAAGACGAGGATTTGAGCCAAGTTGTCCGACAGAGAAGTTTCCTTAAGGCGAAGGGTCGTTGGAGTCGCCAGGATCCTCACCTATACGATTGCTTGCTGTCGGACGGTTAGTTGTATACTACATAAAAACGTTAGTGTGCATATAGTTTGATTGTTATGGAGGGCTTGTTATTTTTAGTCAATTTGTTCTGTTCTGTATTTTACAAGGGTTTTTTTAGTGTAAGACACAGTGCAATGTGGTCCCGAATGCCGACTGGGTGTATGTTATGCCAACAATTACGAGTTCTGCGAAGTGTGCTTCATGCCCAACAGGAACATCTGGCGCCACATAATGGTGAATCAATCTGCATACTTACGGATATCAGTCTGACCAACTTTTCCTCTTGTGGTTTCCCACGATTGAAACCCGCCATTTTCAGGCTGGTTAAAGCAAAAGCAACGTTGTTGCACAATGGTGGCGAAAAGTTGGACAGAGAAGTAAGAATTGTGAGTTACACCAGTAGTGTTGATTTTCGCACATTGAAACGATATTCTTTGGTCGGAACAGAAAGGGTTCAATACACAAAACTTTTGAACTCAATACTATTCTTTGTTCCACTATTCTGTAAATGCTTTCAATGCTTTTATGTTTCTCATTCACAGATTCCGTCGAAGCAGATTTCAAGAAAAGTCGAAATGGGAACACATTTTTGAAAACGTACCAGCATTCACAAAACGATTCATTGTCCAAGAAATCGAAGGGTGAGTCTGTAGGCCGTCGATCGACTGACGACCACGTATGTGTAAAAACTTCTGCGCTCTGCTGTGTTTAACATGTTTCACGTGACTGTGCAATTAACTAACAGTTTATGCCACACTTTCTCTTCTTTATAGTCAATCATTACAGATCTCGCACGTAAGATCTTTCACAAACGAAAATGAAGTATTATGAAGCCATTCTATTCGGCCGAAGAGCGGAGTATAAATTCCTGTGGACAAAAATGACTGTTACAGGAAGGTTAGTTAAGAGGCTCCAAAAACGAGACAGGGTCGACATTTCACATGAGAATTATAAACAATGAAAGTTTTAATTTGGGAAGTACAACGATTACTAGAGCTGGAATAATGCAGCCCAAACTAGTTTGTATCCAAATAACTACACGCAGAAAAGCCTGCTACTATTAAGAATAGAATAACTAAATTTCTGAAGACAAATTTCCCTATTCCTCTCAAGTCCGGTCATATATACTGGTTATCATTGGTTGAATGTACACCACTGAAGGAGGTAAGTGTTAAATCGTAAACTCGAATTCGAACGTTCATTTATGAACTATATTTCCGGAATTTTTCTCACATTCCCATTTTTGGTCAAAATACGCAGTTCTCTCTTTATTTTCATCAAGTTTTAACTAGAATTTCTGAACACAAATTTCCCAGGTTGCATCAATTTTATAACCCACAACATGTAAAATGTTATCGATTCTAGTGTCGTCAGAACAATTCAATTTTATTTTTGTTAAAAATACTTTTCTTGTGTTCTCTCTTCACTTCCATAAATCTTCAATTAGAACAAATAGTTTTTCACATGAATGACCGATATTTCATCTAAACTCCCCGAGACTTTCGTTATTTTCATTTTTTTCCAGTGTCGAGTAACTCCGTTTGAGACACCGTACTTATCGCACCATCAGGCTGAAGATATTGAAGAAAATTTATTATCATGAAAAGATGAAGAATCGAACGTTATCAACTCATTTTTCCTGAATGCCGTTCCTGGTTAGGATTGAGAACTCAACTATCCCCTCTCATATATAGAGGTTTCTCATAAAGTTGTGACTATAATAAATAAAATCATATAACCATGTTCAATGTTATTCAGTCGTGGTATCTCGCAAGGATGTGGAGCAGAAAAAGTATTGCAACAAATTGATAATAGACCATAAGGCTTGAAAATCAATTGTACATATGTTTTGAATAGTCAGGATGCATATGCTGTTCTTTTCACATATAAATTATCACTTTCGATGTCATTCAAGCATTAAAACTAGTCATTCGTTTTCTTAACTTTTCGTAAATCGTATAAATCACTTGGTTCTATAGTTGTACAATTTCGGTACATTCTGCTATTTCCTCCGAAAGTGGAACTATATTGTGCCTCTGAAGGGGATTAAAAGCAACCTAAAATTGCGTGTGGAGCGGCGTCGGCATGTGAATGTCACGTGAACAGAAAAGTGAAAACAGTATGAAAATCGTACGAACATGAACATTTGTATTTTTGGTCTCATAAGCGCGTGACAACTGTTTGAATGTACTTTGATCTCAGTATTAGAATGTTCTACTTTCTGAGTTTAATTTGATGTACTTTGATCTCAGTATTAGAATATTCTACTTTCTGAATTGTGGTTTGATCTAAAAATAGAGCACAGTATACCGAGCGATTTTTAGGAGACTCGAACTACAAACATTTGAGCACATTCGACCATGTCAAGCTCTAAACAGTCCATAGCCTTAGCAAACTCTTTGCTGTGTACAACTATTAGACATACGGGAATGCACTTCGCCTTCAAGCGAATGCTCCAATATCCCGACCCGTACATTCCATTCTGCGTCTCTCGCTATTGCGCACTGTTTCTTCGTACCCTGGCGGGAGGTAAGAACACAGAAAAACGAGTTGAAAACGTAGGCAAAAACATGCCTCTGTTCGTTGTGAAATCATTTATTCTTGGACAAAAGTTCAAAAAGTTTCGACTTTACTTCTCACGAAGCTCTCACATAAGAATATTCTTCTTTCAACTCTTTTCAGTAAGAAAACATGTATATCTACATTGATTGCTACATGTATTTGATTGAATTCTCAAAATATGTGCGAGAAGTCGAGTCTTTGTTGGGGTTCAATCAATGCTCCAAAGACAAAGTCAATGTTCTGTGCACGCATCGCACATGCGAGAATAGTGACTGTCTGTGTTTTTCAATGCTTTGTTTCAGTTTCTGTCTTTTCACTCTCATCCTTTCAATGTTCCAATTAGATGAGATGAAAATGGTTTTTATCCATTTGGACCTATAATATGGCTACACCTGTGCGAATGTTTTGAACAAAATGCTTAAATTCCCTCGGTACTCTGAAAAAGCATTGTCACATCAAAGTTACCTTTATTTTCAGAGGATCAAACATTGGTCTGACCGCATTTTTGTTTGTGGAGCATGTTTTTTTCGTATCCAGTCATACACACTCGTTTTCACTATATTTGAATTTACACCACCAATTTAAGTGAGTATAAAAACTTTTCATTCCTTTTCAATTGTTTTAAAACTATGTTTAACCGCAACGTGAATAGGTAGATAAGACAAATTTCATGGCGTACTCCGAAGCAGATTGACAGTCCATGTACAATTCATACATTCTGTTATAAAAGTCGTTATGTTTTTAACTTTAATCACGGCTTTCCAGTTCTGAATCATGTCTGAGAACATGGGGGCAGCGCCAAGGTGGCAGTTCAAGCGAGTGCTGATGACCCCGAAGTACATGAAGCTGAAGCCAAGATGCCCACTCTTCGTAAATAATACGAAATACCACGTTTGGATACCTTCGACAAGATCATTTGTCAAATGGAAAAAGGCGCGATGGTGAGTGTCACTGGCCGCTAAAACTTAAAAAAAAAATAACTAAAAACAAAAGAATTGAGATTTTCTGTGAAGTGAGGCGAGAGTACAAATCCACTTTTTCCTCGTCAGTCTGCGTATTTTGTCTCCTACATGGGAGTTGTAGTTTTACTGTCCCAGCTAAACAAATCTGTAAAATAGCGCAGGTTTAAAAAACAATAGACATTACCAATCATACCGTACTCGTCGATCTCTCGAACTTGTAATTTCAGTTATAGTTAAACTTTACGTGCAACTTGTGAAAAACCTATTCATGAGCGTGAGAAAACGTGACAACTTGTCTTGTCTCTCGACACGTTTCACGTGATCAAGGGAGTCGTTTCTACAAGCGTATACGATATCTGTCATTGTATTCTGGTTCATATTCTGCTTTTCTTCGTTTGTAGTTTGATCACAATCCGAAAGTTGAATGTTCTTCTGTGTTTCGAGTTCGGATACATCATAATTTGGTTTCGATCTGTACGTTTAGGAGATAATTGAGTTTTCTGGTAAGGCCTAATTATCTTTTGCTTCCACAATAGTATTACCCAGGTGTGCTACGCAAAACAGAAACCCCAATTAACTCGTGGGCGGGGCATCTTGATGTAACCTTCAACCCTAGTTTATTCTCATTACTGGAGCATATATCTCTGCAAAGTAGCCGTATTTACTACTCCAAGAACATTTACTATGTTTTTGCTATAAGGTTAGTTTTTTCCATTCTCTTTAGAAATATCATATTGGTGCATTATGAGCAGAAATTGGTAATAGTCAGTTGTACCCCACCACCTCCAGCTCAGACAATATGACCTCGACACACTCATTACGATCGTATCTTATAGAACTGATTCTTCACTCAACACAACTACAACATCTTCCTAGTTAACCTTCGACAATCACTATACAGCTATCGTTTAATGTCTTTCCATCCAAATGAAATAACATTACAATGTATAAAACTTTTCTCTTTAGTGCTTTCTCGCCTCAACTAGGCCCCGCAGTCTGACCACTGCCAAGCGCTCCTCTGTTCTTTCGCTTCCCAGCTCTCGGCTTCCAAGCCTCTAGCTCCCATTGTCAGTCCCACTCCGAGTCCACACTGGTACGATCTTTCCTTCTTTCTGAAAAAAAAAACATTGTTATATTTTTGTTACCTTGAACACACCAATTCATGGTCGCTAGCTCTCACAAAAAACTATAAAAACAGGTTTACGGCAAAGTCCAGTGACTGACCCAAACTACAAAACACACAGCACAGACAGTCTCTGCGTCCGACAGGGTACTCAGAAGCCGCGCTAATAGTATTTCATCTAGAAGCTCTTCACCTGAGCGCGCGTCTCCCGTACGCTTGTACTGTTACACAACCGCACAGTCACGTGAAACATGTTGAACACAGCAGAACTCCGAAACGTGAAATATCAAAGTGCACGATGTCTCATTAGCATGCGAAGTTTGCGTGACTATTCAATTGAATTCTAGTATACCTAACACACCAACCAAACCAGAAGAAAGGTGCGATTCGGTAATGAGTAACCTATGTCGTTGTTCATTTTCACGTCAAAAACGGAAAATAGATCTGAACTACTGTCTGTATAATGTGAGCACACCTGCAGTCGATAAATAACAGTGTGGAGTCTGAGTGTAAATGATTAAATATTCGTAATTTTATTACTGTCAAACTGGGTGACCGTCAGTTATTTTTTCCAGATCTCCGAAGCATATAAACATTCTTTTGCTGTGGGAGACGGAAAAGTCTACGTTCACCATTGCTCTCGCTAATTATATCGAATACGACTCAATGGCCATCGATGGAGAAATTCCAGTTGTTATCAAAACTCCGTTTACTTTCACCGACGATACTGTGAGTTTTTAAACTACAGCTTGAAATATATTTCGCAAGACACTGTACTCTAGTATACTTCACAGGTATAGACACAGTAAATATGAATGTCTGTTGGCTGATTAAATAAATTCTCTGGAATCTCTAAAAGATTACTGTGAAGAAGTTATCGTTTGTTGAAACGGATTCAAATTGTCAGACACTTTGTTGATAATTATTGGTATTTTTTTTGTACCGAACACAAGACGATATTCATAGAGAGTTCATAAACAGCGGAACATTGAGATTTTTTGAACCTAATTACGTTTCATCAATGTCGAACTATGAGATTGGTGGCATACTTGTGATTAATCATATTCAGGTTCACAAATTTATCTCTATTTCAGAGATTGTATCTGCATATTTTCCCTATTCCAGTCGTATATACTGGTTTTCACTATGTTTTAATGTAAATCCCCAATTGAGGTTAGTGTTGAAACTTTTTCAAACTCCTTTTTTCGATTTGTGTTTCGAAAACTACCTATAACTGAACAACATTCCATCACGAAAACAAGCCTGATATCTCTGAGGTCTTCTTTGGATTGATTTTCTCATGAACGATTCGTACTGATTCAGATTCCATTGTTTTTGTGTAGTGTGTAATTGCAGCTTTTTTTCAGCTCTCTTCTCAATCTCTATCGCAAAATCGCAATCTACATCCCTGTTCTGATCGCACCATCGGGCTAGAGAAAAGTAACCGTTTCTACCAAAAGAGGAGGTGGAAGGTTACCAAACGATATACTCCGGATGTGCTGTGGAATTCGCAAAATTTCGAGTTTGTACGGATTCGAACAAAGTTCCAAGTTATTGATTTTTCCGTGGAAGCATCGTACATAGGAGAAGGATGGCATTCAGGGTAAGTGTACTCACATTTTTCCATAAATAAGTAATTTCTAAGAATGCTTTCACGGATATAAAAAAAAACTGCTAAAGTGATACAGAAATAATCTTTTACCCACCTTAGGAGTATTGGTTGTAGATTTTCTAAAAACATCACAGTTCAGACTTAAAGAAGGACGATTATGAGGTCTAATCGCAACGCTTCAGTCCTTTAAACCGCGATACATTTTTCAATTGCGGTTTAAAGGACCGTTGACACGGGATAGGTCCACATAATCGTCCTACTTTAACTCCAAACTCGCACCCAATGTGCGCGAATTATCAATCTCAGAGAAGATTGAGGCCGTGCCTGATTGTCGGCTATCATCTTTGTGTATAATTTTTTTGTGAAAAAACTTTGCGTCGCCTCTCAAATGAATGAAAACCTAGCTTTTGGTTTCTGAATTCAGCGGACAGTTTTTATATTTTATAGTGATATCAACATGATAACACAAAAAGTATGTTGTTTTTCAGAGAATTCATAAGTCGAAGTGCAATCATCTTTTCATTCAAGGAGCATATTTTTGTAAACCCCAGTCATATATACTGGTTCTCACTGTATTCAAATGTACATCACAAATTGAGGTGAGCCTTGAAGTATAATAGAATAATTATTACTTCTTCTATCAAATTCATGTATTTCTTCCTTATAATCGGAAAACTAGAATTTCTTCTAGGAAACTACAGAAAATACGTAGTTCTTTCTTTTAGTACAATGCACGCAATTCTTTCTATGAAGCTACATAGTTCCCCTTCGTTTTCATTCAACTTTTCGAGGTAGCCCACCGTATTTGTGGGACTCTTCTAAACGAATTTAGCACCTATGAGACTCTTCTAACGTTGTGTTTTCAGCACTCTTCAGCACTCGAGTGGAATATATGCTGTATTGGATTATTTTGCGAAACATTTCGCCTGCCTGTGACAAAACCACACATTTTTAGTTCTACAGTCCTACGTGTTTGATAGAGTATTTATTGGTGTTGCATTGATGTTGTGTTTAGAACTTTTATCTAATTTTGTAGACACTTTTATTTTTGATTGTAGTTTTGTGGTAGTTCTGTTCTCTATTTTGCCACTTACCTGTTCGTATGTACAATCTCACCTACTTATATGTGCCCTTGTTTTTCTTGATTGTGACTACTTTTGAATCAACCTCTCATTGAAAGACGGTCTCATTCAATCACTGTATTCAAATGTATTCAATTTCAGTCTTCATCCTCCATCATGACTGTTATTGTGTTTAATGAACATTAAATGTAAATATTTATTAATCAAAACGTCTGGTCAATAAATCTTTTAACTATTCCTTGCTTTCGATTGTGAACGAAGTTGGGAAAAACGATGTTGTGATGGAAATTGTGATGAATTTTGTACTGCCAATGCGTGGGATATATCATATATTTCAGTCTTCATCCTCCTCCATACACAAACAATGGTTTTATCGTGAGAATGATATGGAGAATTTGATTGCTTACTAAGAAACACATGAATAGACTTCTACTGTTTGGTAATTTGAGCGGTTGAACGAATTGTAATAAACATTATCATAGTTTTTGAATGGCGCATACGATAGAGCTACAGCAAACAAATAACGCTTTCGTCAGCCATTTAAATGTAATGGTTCAGACTCGGCTCTTAAACAAACTGAACTGTTTGAAGACGGGAGATAGTTATCTTATCATGGTGGAATTTACATTTTGTCCCAGAGCAGAGAGAAAATAACACTCTTTTTGAAACCGGCTGGTCCTCAAATCTTATGTATGATACCAGTCAATATTTGAGTGGCATAGTTCACTTTTTGATCTGAGTTCCGGCACGACTGTATCGTGTTAATCGTAGTTTGCTTATCGATGCTTTCCGGCCGAAACGTCGCCACTGAAATAAACATCTATCTCACCTCTATTTTGGTCCGAGACAATCACCAACATTTTACTACAACCTGCCGAGGTTCATAAACAGCGGAACATGAAGACAGTTTCTGTTCCTTTCGTCATCTTTGACTGGTGAAATTTGTAGTTTGATGCTGATCTTCCTGCTGCAGGACTTGCGAGTTCTGCTGTTATTTCAAATTAGACTATACACTCAACTTCGTTACTATAACCGAAAGTTTTAGTTTTATTCGTCACAACACAATATTACATAGTGGTGGTCTATGACTGATCTCCAACTCATTAGGACATACTTAGACTTTACTACAACATGCCGAGGTTCATAAACAGCGGAACATGAAGACAGTTTCTGTTCCTTTCGTCATCTTTGACTGGTGAAATTTGTAGTTTGATGCTGATCTTCCTGCTGCAGGACTTGCGAGTTCTGCTGTTATTTCAAATTAGACTATACACTCAACTTCGTTACTATAACCGAAAGTTTTAGTTTTATTCGTCACAACACAATATTACATAGTGGTGGTCTATGACTGATCTCCAACTCATTAGGACATACTTAGACTTTACTACAACATGCCGAGGTTCATAAACAGCGGAACATGAAGACAGTTTCTGTTCCTTTCGTCATCTTTGACTGGTGAAATTTGTAGTTTGATGCTGATCTTCCTGCTGCAGGACTTGCGAGTTCTGCTGTTATTTCAAATTAGACTATACACTCAACTTCGTTACTATGACAGAAAGTTTTAGTTTTATTCGTCACAACACAATATTACATAGTGGTGGTCTATGACTGATCTCCAACTCATTAGGACATACTTAGACTTTACTACAACATGCCGAGGTTCATAAACAGCGGAACATGAAGACAGTTTCTGTTCCTTTCGTCATTTTTGACTGGTGAAGTTTGTAGTTTGATGCCGATCTTCCTGCTGCAGGGTTTGCGAGTTCTGCTGTTATTTCAAATTAGACTATACACTCAACTTCGATCATTTGCTATAACCAAAATTTTAGTTTTATTCGTCACAACACAATATTACATAGTGGTGGTCTACGACTGATCTCCAACTCATTAGGACATACTTACATCTTAGGCTAACACTTGCGTCTCTATAGCTTTCGCCAAAGGATACTTAGCGCCTATTGCAAGGGTCATTTTGCCTATGTGGGTCATTCAACAGCAATCTAACTGAGTTGTGGGCGGGACAACCCTAGTGGATAGTATTCTCCTTTATGCTCATCATCAGAGCATATATCTCTGAAAAGTAGTCGTATTCACTACTTCATAACAGATCTTTGCCTATTTGATAAAAGGTTAGTTTTCTTCATATTTCTTTCAAAAATCGGTGATAATCATGTGCTGTGCAATCTAAACTCGAAAGAAACGTGAATACACTCTCCATTGCACTTCGAATACTTTGATAGAAAAACAGCAGGTTGAAGAGAGATATCGCCAAACCATTCGAAGCATCGTAACATGAACATGTATATAACAATCTAGTTTCGATCATTGCCAACAGTATTCAACCACAACAGTGTTTTCGATCATTGTCAACAGTATTCAACCACAACTTATTTTGACTCAACCTAGTTTTCACCAACTTCTCATCATGCTTTTCTTTCTAAAGAAACACGTAAATACAATTTTGTAAATCGTTTTTGCATTGAACTGAGGCCGTATGCATGAAACATTCCGGGCCGGGTTGGGATGCTATCCCGAGCTAGGTCCCGGCCAATTCAGCTCGGGATAGCATCCCAACCCGGCCCGGGATGTTTCATGCATACGGCCTCTGGAGAAGTAAAAGATGATCTAGCTGCGTGCGAGATAGAACAAAGTGACTTATCAAACACACTAGAGTTAGAAGTTTGAGAAACTGGATGTGTTTCGTATTAATCAATTCGAGTAACCAAACCGATATGAAAAATAGCACTTTTTCAGATTACTTCGTCTCCGACTTCTCATCTCATTTTCTTTGATTTGAGCATAAACTTCTACATGCCAGTCGTATATACTAGAGCAAACATTGATACTCATCTGTACAACCCAATGACAGGTCAGTTTTTATCTCATAAACTTTGTTGAAAAACTGTCTCATTAGCATGTCTCATTAGCATGCGAAGTTTGCGTGACTATTCAATTGAATTCTAGTATACCTAACACACCAACCAAACCAGAAGAAAGGTGCGATTCGGTGGTGAGTAAACTACGTCGTTGTTCATTTTCACGTCAAAAACGGAAAATAGATCTGAACTACTGTCTGTATAATGTGAGCACACCTGCAGTCGATAAATAACAGTGTGGGGTCTGAGTGTAAATGATTAAATATTCGTAATTTTATTACTGTCAAACTGGGTGACCGTCAGCTATTTTTTCCAGATCTCCGAAGCATATAAACATTCTTTTGCTGTGGGAGACGGAAAAGTCTACGTTCATCATTGCTCTCGCTAATTATATCGAATACGACTCAATGGCTCTCGATGGAGAAATTCCAGTTGTTATCAAAACTCCGTTTACTTTCACCGACGATACTGTGAGTTTTCAAACTACAGCTTGAAATAGATTTTGCCAGACGCTGTATTCTAGTATACTTCACAGGTATAGAAACAATAAATATGAATGTCTGTTGGCTGATTAGATAAATTCTCTGAAATCTCTAAAAGATTACTGTGAAGAAGTTATCGTTTGTTGAAACGCATTCAAATTGTCAGACACTTTGTTGATAATTATTGGTATTTTTTTTGTACCGAACACAAGACGATATTCATAGAGAGTTCATAAACAGCGGAACTTTGAGATTTTTTAAACTTAATTACGTTTCATCAATGTCGAATCATGAGATTGGTGGCATACTTGTGATCAATCATACTCAGGTTCACAAATTTATCTCTATTTCAGAGACTGTACCTGCATATTTCCCCTATTCCAGTCGTATATACTGGTTTTCACTATGTTTGAATGTAAATCCCAAATTGAGGTTAGTGTTGAAACTTTTTCAAACTCCTTTTTTCGATTTGTATTTCGAAAACTACCTCTAACTGAACAACATTCCATCACAAAAACAAGCCTGTTATCTGAATGGGTCTTCTTTGGATTGATTTTCTCATAAACGATTCGTACTGATTCAGATTCCATTGTTTTTGTGTAGTGTGTAATTGCAGCTTTTTTTCAGTACTATTACTATTCTCTATCGTGAAAAGAACCCTGTTCTGATCGCACCATCGGGCTAGAGAAAAGTAACCGTTTCTACCAAAAGAGGAGGTGGAAGGTTACCAAACGACATACTCCGGATGTGCTGTGGAATTTGCAAAATTTCGAGTTTGTACGCATTCGAACAAAGTTCCAAGTTATTGATTTTTCCGTGGAAGCATCGTACATAGGAGAAGAATGGCATTCCGGGTAAGTGTACTCACGTTTTTCCATAAATAAGTAATTTCTAAGAATGCTTTCACGGATATAAAAAAAACTGCTAAAGTGATACAGAAATAATCTTTTACCCACCTTAGGAATATTGGTTGTAGATTTTCTAAAAACATCACAGTTCAGACTTAAAGAAGGACGATTATGTGGTCCAATCGCAACGCTTCAGTCCTTTAAACCGCAATTCAGTTTTCAATTGCGGTTTAAAGGATCGGTTTAAAGGGGAAGGTAGTGTTATTTTAATCATTCCCAGTGAAGACATCCTTTTTTTTAATCAACAAATATATGCTGTCTCGAAATACAGCCCAGCGGTTGTGGTATTGATACGGTAGTTAAGTCAGAGCATTTGTCAGAACAGTCGCTTTAGTATAGAATGTATACAATATTATTACATCTTTTTTCACCTATGTTCTTTTCACCATTCTCTTTTTTGGCAACCTTTCGCGTTTCAAACTTTCGTTCCGTTATTACACACTGTGTAATAAATATTTGATTTGATTTGATTTGATTTGACCGTTGACACGGGATTGGTCCACATAATCGTCCTACTTTAACTCCAAACTAGCACCCCCTGTGCGCGAATTATCAATCTCGAAGAAGTTTGAGGCAGTGCCTGATTGTCGGTTAACATCATTGTGTACCATTTTCGTGTCAAAAAACTTTGCGTCGCTTCTCAAATGAATGAAAACCTAGCTTTCCGTTTCTGAATTCAGCGGACTTTTTTTTATATTTTATAGTGATATCAACATGATAACACAAAAATTATGTTGTTTTTCAGAGAATTCATAAGTCGAAGTGCAATCATCTTTTCATTCAAGGAGCATATTTTTCTATACCCCAGTCATATATACTGCTTCTCACTGTATTCAAATGTACATCACAAATTGAGGTAAGCCTTGAAGTATAATAGAATAACTATTTCTTCTTCTATCAAATTCATGTATTTCTTTCTTAAAATAGGAAAACTGGAACTTCTTTTAGGAAATTACAGAATTACGTAGTTCTTTCTTCTAGTACAATGCACGAAATTCTTTCTATGAAGCTACATATTTCCCCTTCGTTTACATTGGGAGCCAACCGTATTTGTATGACTCTTCTTCACGAATTTAGCACCTATGAGACTCTTCTGACTTTGTGTTTTCAGCACTCTTCCGCACTTGAGTGGCATATCTGCTGTATTGGATTCTTTCGCGAAACATTTTGCCTGCCTGTGACAAAACCACACATTTTGAGTTCTACAGTTTTACGTGTTTGATGGAGTATTTATTGGTGTTGCATTGATGTTGTGTTTAGAACTTTTATCTAATTTTGTGGACACTTTTATTTTTGATTGTAGTTTTGTGGCAGTTTTGTTCTCTATTTTGCTACTTTCCTGTTCGTATGTACAATCTCACCTACTTATATGTGCCCATGTTTATCTTGATTGTGACTACTTTGGAATCAACCTCTCATAGAAAGACGGTCTCATTAAAATGACTGTGATTGTGTTAAACATTAAGGGTAAATATTTATCAATCAAAACGTCTGGTCAATAAACATTCCAACTATTCATCGCCATTGATTATAAACAAAGTTGGGAATTGTGATGTTGTGATGGAAATTGCTAAGAATTTTGTGTACTGCCAATGCGTGGGATATATTTCAGTCTTCATCCTCCACCATACACAAAAAATGGTTTTATCGTGAGAATGATATGGAGAGTTTGACTGCCTACTAAGAAACACATAAATAGACTTCTACTGTTTGGTAATTCACGCGGTTGAATGAATTGTGATAAACACATCATAGTTTTCGAATGGCGCATACGATAGAGCTACAGCAAACAAATAACGCTTTCGTCAGCCATTTAAATGTAAAGGTTCAGACTCGGCTCTTAAACATACTGAAATGTTTCGAGACGGAAGATAGTAATCATAAATCATTGTGGAGTTTACATTTTGTCCCAGAGCAGAGAGAAAAATACACTTTCTTGTGACCGACTGGTTCTCAAATCTTATGTACAATACCAGTCAATATTTGAGTGGCACAGTTCACTTTTTGATTTGAGTTCCGGCGCGACTGTATCGAGTTCATCGTACTTTGCTTAATGATGACTTTTCAGGCTCTGAAAGCGGCAAATCCGCCGAAACTTCGCCATTGAAATGAATCACTCACCTCTATCTCACCTTGTGTTTGGTCTGAGAAAATAACCAGCATTTTACTACAACATACCGAGGTTCATAAACAGCCGAACCTGAAGACAGTTCACTTTACTTTCGTTATCTTTGACTGGTGAAACTTGTAGTTTGATTCCAATCTTCTGCTGGACTTGCGAGTTCTGCTGTGGTTTCAGATCAGACTACAACTAAACTTCGATCACTTGCTATAACTAGAACTAGTTTTATCCGTCACATCACAATGTTACAAAGTGGTGGTCTAGCACCAATCTCCAACTCAGACCATAGGCTGTTAATTACAAAATCGCGTCTGCTCGAAACTTTATTGCAACAAATCTAGAGACAATGCGGGCGCTGTAGTGTCCTATTCAGATGTGTTTGTAGTTTCATCGTGACTAATGATGTGCATAGAGAATGAACTACAATTTTTTTGTCACTCTTGTTGCGAGGTTCTGCCGGGAGAATTCTGCATTGTGTTAATAGCATATTATTGAGCTACAACTAAGAACAAGCGTCGTGGTAGAACAGTAAATCACTGTTTAGTATTTGGTTAGCTGTTTGTGACTTTATCCTACGTTTCTATTGAAAAAAAAACCCACGGCGGTTTCGAAATCAAACTAGACCGAAGATTTGATCCCCTGTGAAATGGGGGGGGGGGGGGTGTAGTCTTTTCCATTCCTACTGAGACTCTTACGATAGGAATACGAAAATTTCAATACTTTCAAATTACTTCAATGTTATCAGAAGGTTCTACGGTTCTGATAAATGCTTCTGTTACCGCATTGCAAATGTACCAAAATGTTTCCGACAGAGATTGAAATTGTTGGGGAAATTGAATATGTACTGTAGGAGTTTCAGTAGGAATGGTTCCGACTATACAAAGCCACTCTTTCTTTATACCTGTGCCTCTCTCTCTCGGTCCGCGTGGTTAGGTATTTATGATTCTAACAAACACCAATCTATAAATCACAGCACAGGTTTTCAAAAAAGCATAAAACATAACCTAATCGTACCGTCTTTTGTACTCGAACTTTTAGTTATAGTTAAACTCCTAGTTGCAACTCAATTGCATGTAGTAATATGTGCGCGAAACACGGTAACCATACCATACCCTTTTTCTTCTCAATTTTTCCCTCCACTTACCCATTTGGAGTGCCACATACTATGTGGATGTCACGTGAATAAATCTATTCTATTCTGTTCTATTCTAGTTACGTGTTACGTGTGAATACATAGTTGTTGAACGTGAAAAACGTTAAACCTGCTGATGTCTGTTCTTTAGACACGCTCTACGTGATAATGGGAGTCGTTTCTGGAAGCGCAGACCAGTGAATCATATTCTGTTTTTCTGTGTTTGTAGTTTGATCATATTCCAGAAGTTGCAAGTTCTTCTGTGTCTCTGGATACATCCTAATTTGGTTTCGATCTATACTTTTAGGCCATAATTGAGTTTTCTGGTAAGGCCCAATTACCTTTCGCTTTCTCAATGTTATTACCCAGGTGTGCTACTCAGAACAGAAAACCCAATTAATTAGTGGGTGGGGCAACATCTATGTACACCTCAACCCTATCTTATTCTCATTACTGGAGCATACATCTCTGCAAAGTAGCCGTACTCACCACTTCAAGAATAATTACTATGTTTTCACTATAAGGTTAGTTCTCTACATATTTCGTTCGAAACATCTGTCTTCTTCATGTCCATAATGTTTCAGTGAGAATATAAGGATTCACCAACTCATAGCTGTGATGTTAAGTGAAACATAATTCCTCCAAAAAATATCTATAGGGATTTTTCATGAACAATAGGTTTCAGCAAGATTACGAAGTTCGTAGTGATTGGCCGAATATTGGCTGTGATATAGTTGATTTCATTCCCACTGAGACCCATTGGCATCGTGCCAAGATTTTTGGATGCCTATTTCTTAGAGAAACATGAGTATTCCAAAGACATTTTTCGTTTACGTGTTCTTATGAAACTGAACAACCGCTAACAGAAGTTTTTAGTTTTTTGAAAAACTACAAAGTGGTGAAAAATTGACTGGAATATTCATTGGCACGCTGCCAAGTCTCAGTGGGAATGACCGGAACTATACGTGTTTCGCGATCAAAATACAAACAAATCGTAACATTAAGAACGTTTCTTAGTTTTCTCTTCGTTCTCATCCAGCGAACTAGAAAAAGAAACTAGAAAAAGGTGACAAGTATTTTATCTGAAATACTTACGATCTGTACATCTTCCGTCCTCTGCCCCAACACACATTCTGGCAAAAAGATACTTCGGAGATCAGGAAGAGGAGCTACCTCGCTGGGCTCAGCAGTTCAACTGGCCAGCCGTTCCCGTACCGGACTCGCCGAGGACGCCGTCGCCCGAGCGCAAGCGAAGGAGACTTCATCCTACCCCACACCCAGAGGGCGGCGATGTGATGTGCAACGTGAGTTTTCAAGCATAAAAGTTGACTCATATATGAATTTTAGTCAGTTTGGAGATGACAAGAGAAATATAAGACACTCCAAAATACGTTTCCCAAAAAAGTTCAACTATATATCTCAAGAAAATCACAGTTTCGCTAGTTTTTTGTAGCCAGTTGACGTAAGTGACAAGCGCTCAGAAATATAAGACAAAATACTTCAAGTTTCCCAGAAAAAAGTTCTACTATATACCTCAAGATAATCGCAGTTTTGTTATTTCTTTCAATGTCTCCTTCAGATTTGCGGTGTGAACCGCTTCGACGAGGACATTCGTCAATGTCCGGTCAATGAGGGTTGTAAAGGATGTTTCTGCAAATATTGCATCCCAAAGCTGCTTCGCTCGACCTACGGTACCCGCTGCCCTACATGTCGGACCCACATAGATCTGACAGGTATTTTTGTAAACATTTCAGCTTAACATACTTTCTTTTTTGAATAACTCCCATACTCTTTTTCACCAGTCATGTCCTCCTACAGTAATCCAGCCAGTATTTTCGAGAGGCTCTTTCTAATGATTGTATCCGTATTTAAGGTTGTATATCTTTTTCGTAGTAGTAATCCAACCAAAATGCTGCGAGAATTCAGAAAACACAGTTTTTGGGATGGGCAATTTAAATGTTGCAGAGTCCGCCCAGAAGATATGGATCGATGTCAGCCCGACACTTACCCCGGCGCAAACGGCGGACAGACATGCCCGGAGAGCTCTTTTCCAGGACTCCTAGGCTACCTCTTTTTGGTATATGTTTTTTCTGTGTACTATTAACGCTATATAACCGAATCGCTACATATTTTTTCAACCTCGTTTTTTAAATTGTTTCTATCATTTGCACGTAATACATTTTTTTTCCGAGTCATATTCATTCATTATACAAATAAACCACGAACAATAGTAACCGAAAGCTCCAACGCAAGGCCGAGAACGAGCCCGATGAAAAGGAGATAGACGGCGGGCGGATGGGCGACGGGGGCGACGGGGGCGGCGAACTTGGTGGGAGACTTGGCGGCTGGCTGGCGGACTGTGACGGGGGCTGGCTGGCGGTCTGTGACGGTGGCTGGCGGGCAGGCTGGAGGGGCGGCGGTGACGCTGGCTGGCGGGCGAACTGTGACGGCGGCTGGCGGGCGGACTGGAACGGCGGCTGGCGGGCGGACTGGAACGGCGGCTGGCGGCCGGACTGGAACGGCGGCTGGCGGGCGGACTGGAACGGCGGCTGGCTGGCGGACTGTGGCGGCGGTTGGCGGCTGTCTGGCTGTGACGGACTCGGCGGCTGGCTGGCGGGGCGGGCTGGAGGGGCGGCGGTGAAAGCTCCCGGTCGAGCACCCGCTGGTACTCAGCACTGAGCGGAGCCGGCAGCAGAGTGCCTAAAAAATCACATTTAATGTCAGACTCATATTTCTCAAAGTTTTTTTTTATGTAGTAAGATCAATAGTGGAAAGAGGTCCTAATGAAATTTTTGTAAAGTGGCATTAGAAAAACTCACCCATCAATCTGGCATTTTTCATGATCAGGGAGGCCATTAGCCGGGCTAATGACCCGTGGACCCGCGAGCAAATAATTATAATCCCGTCAAAGGACCCTACAAAATAGAACTATTAGAAAGGGTGAGAGAGAGAGAGAGAGAGAGAGAGAGAGAGTGTTGTAACCTTCGCACTCACGAATTCACAACGATAGGTATTTAAGGCGATACGTTAGCCTTTTGGTATAGCACAACAAAACACTAATTATACTAGGTTTATTATGAATATATAAAAGACAATACAATATAACCTTGATACCTGATATGTACGGGAGAGAGAGAGAGAAACGACTGAGCAAGCGCTCAGTAGCCAGACGATAAACTAGACTGTTTTCTAACACGTAGGCAGACTGGTATAAACACACGTAAACAGACGTGAGGCAATGCTAATGCACTAGAGAGCAGAAGTATACAATGTCACGTGTATGCTAATGAGATTAGACAATGAATGCAGAAAATGATACGTGCCAAATGCGCACGTATCCAACACCTCCCCTTTTGAGAAATGAAATAGGGGCTGAACAAAAAAAAACTAGAGTCACGAAGAAAGAAATCGTAGTCTACTCTTAGTTGTTCAACGGCCAGGACTCCAGCGAATCACGGGGCGACGGATTCTGGTTGATCTTCTCGGTGCGGTCACAACATCGGGCTCTTCATGGAGTTCTCCTTCTCCTTGGATTTCTGGTCGATCCACTTCTGTTCCAACCTCGAAGGTGTCAAGCATGACATTCATCCATCTATTTTCACCTTCCGATGACGTTTCTGCGTCACTGTCCACCGATTTCATTTGATTTGCATGACGCATCATACATTTCTCTCCGACTCGTACTCTGTAATTAACAGCTCCGAGCTGTTCAATCACTTCTCCGCGGTCCCAGGTCCAGTTCAGATTCCGGTAAACCTTTACCATAACTGACTCTCCTTCCTTGAATGTTTGCATCTTTGCACCGTTCTTACGGCCAAATTGACGCTCCATATCGATTTGCATGTCCGTTCTAATTGGTTGTTTGACGGCTCGAGGAATCAGAAGAGTCAGAGGTGTTCTCAACTTTCGTTCAAGAAACACTTCCGCGGGAGATCTGTCCTTCAGTAAGCTACTGGGTGTAGATCTGTAGCTCAACAGAAACGTATTCAACATACTCTCCGTTGCTACTCCTTCTCCTTTGAGCTTCCTCAAAGTCCTCTTCAAAGTGTCCACAAATCGTTCAGCTTGTCCATTTGATTGATGGTGGTATGGCGCAGTTCTGGCATGTGCAATGCCATTTGCTTCGCACATAATTCTAAACTCTTCCGAAGTGAATTGCGTTCCATTGTCACTCACAATGGTCTCCGGCATTCCAAACCTCGCAAACAGACTCGTCAACTGTTCCACAGTTTTCCTCGCAGTGATGTTCTTCATGATGAAGATTTCTGGCCATTTCCTTAGAGCATCTACTACAACAAAGTAGAAAACCCCATCCATAGGTCCTGCGAAATCGATGTGTATCCGCTGCCAAACTCTTTCCGGGGCTGGCCAGGTTTGAAGAGAAACTTTACTCAGCGACTTGCCATGCAACTGACAGTCTTCACACTTCTTCACGATTTCCTCAATATCAGTAGTCAAGTCAGGCCAGTACACTATACTGCGCGCTAGACTTTTCATCCTACTTATTCCAAGGTGTCCAATGTGAAGTTCTTTCAGCACTCTTGCACGAAGCTCGGTTGGTATCACCACTCTGTCCTCGGCCATGAGACAGTCCTGAACTACTGAAAACGTAGTTTTCCGAAGCTTGTACTGCTGAAGTTCGGTCGAAGTGGTTTCTGGCCACTTGTTCTGTGTGACGGCTTTGACGATTTTTCTCAAGACAGGGTCGCGTAGTGTGCTGACTCGTACATCTTCTGATGTTACCGGCAGTTTCCGTATGTGATCACTGTACATCGCTTGAACATCACGCTTTACAGATGCAACCACGGTATCTTCTTCCGTCATTGGATATCTCTGAATCATGCGAGACAGTCCGTCGGCTTGACCGAAATCATTTGTGTTGATGTATTCAATCACAAAATCGTATCCAAGCAAGATTGTTGCCGAACGCATCAATCTGTTCGCTGAATGGACAGGAACTCCTTTCTTACTACCAAAAATGGCTAGTAGAGGCTTGTGATCCGTTAGCAGTCTGAACTTTCTGCCAAACACGTACTTGTGAAACTTTTTCACAGCGAAAATCTGTCCCAATCCTTCCTTCTCAATCTGAGAATAGTTCTTCTCTGCTGCTGTCAGTGATCTGGCTGCATTACAGATCGGTTTCTCGGAACCATCCTTGAATCTGTGCGAGATCACTGCACCTATGCCGTATTCACAAGCACCTGCAGCCACCACTATCTCTTGTTGCGGATCATAATGGGTCAGATTCATGTCGCTACTCAAAACAGCTTTGAGTTTCATGAAGGCCTCTTGTTGCTCCTTTTCCCACTTCCACTTCACATCTTTGATCATCAACTGATCCAACGGACCTCGGAGTGATTTCATCTGCGGGACAAAGTTTCCGTAGTAGGTAATCATACCTAGGAATGCTCTGAGCTGACTTTCCGTCTTCGGCGCCTCCATGTTCTTGATCGCTTGAATCTTATCTGGATTTGGTCTACGACCATTTCTGTCGACAATGAATCCCAGGAATGATATTTCTGACTTGGCGAATGAGCATTTCTCATAGCGCACTCGAAATCCATATTCCTCGACTCGTTCGAATAAAGCAACCAGGTTGCTCTTGTGTTCTTCCATAGTTTTTCCAACTACAATCACATCATCCAGATAAATTGTTACTCCCCGTAACCCAGAACACATCTTGTTCATGAGTTGTTGGAAAATGGCTGGGGCAGTCTTGATTCCAAATGGCAATCTTTTGTATCGAAACAAGCCTCGGTGTGTGTTAACAACCACGAGTGATTTCGATTCTTCCGACAGTTCAACTTGAAGATAAGCATCTGAGAAATCAATTTGAGAGAACACGGTTCCTCCATTCAGTGATGCGAATATATCTTCCGGAATAGGCAGTGGGTACTCACAATCCTCCAGTGCCTTGTTTAGCCCAGTGGAAAAATCAGCACAAACTCGAATTTTCCCGTTGGCTTTCTTGACAGTGACAATAGGAGCAGCCCAATCACTATGATTAACAGGCTCGATGACATCCATGCCAATCAGTCGATCCAACTCCTTGTCAACAGTCTCCGCAGCTGCATGTGGTACGGGTCGCTTTGCTCGGAAGGTAGGTGTTGCGTCCGGTAACAACTTCAACACTGCTTTCTCCTTAGTGCAGCGACCTAAACCTTCTTCGAAGACAGATGAAAACCGCGTTTTCAGTTCTTCAACGAGAGAGCTATTCGTTTTATCCACCTTGCTCACAATCATCATTTCCAGGTGATGAGTCATTGATTCATTCTTCTGAACCCAATCAAGACCAAACAGGCTTGCTCCGGCTGAAATGTAGGCATGACCACTTCCAGTCAATCCACCAATCTCAAAATCGCATTTCAGCTTGCCAAGAATTTCCATCCTGTTTCCACTTGCACTGCACACAGTGATGTCAGCGGCCTCCAACTTTGGTTCACCCATCCTTTTCCATGCATCCACATTCATCAATGTAATGTCTGAGCCAGTATCCAACTGAAACTCCACTGGGTAACCATTGATCTTGACTTCCATGTACTTCCGTACAGCTTGCAAATCCGCATTCGAAATCTCCGTTTTGCCAATAATAACTAACTGGTTGTTTTGTCTTCGGGGCTTTGACGGTGTTCGTCCGTTTTTGAATGCGGCAATCTTGTCACAGTACTGTTCCTTGTGACCTTTCGATTTGCACTTCTTGCAGGTCCACTTTGACTTCTGACATGTGTTTGATCTGTGGCCAACATTACCACAGTTCCAACATTCAGACTTGACTGCTTCTCGATTGCGGGATGACCTGGACTGTGTTTTCACCTCATTCACTTCTCGTGAACCAGTTTCCACCAACTTGGCTTCACGCTTGATGTTCAACCACATGTCACATTCCTTGTACATGTCGTGAATAGTGACAGTCTTCTTATCAGCATTCATCCTGTCCAAATACAGAAGAAGTCTCTGCCTCAGATCAGCATCTCTGCTAGACTTCAACCCGTAAACCCACAAGAAGGCTTTCAATCCTTCATTGTCCAGATCTTGGAAATTGGCCTTCTCACACTGTTCGTTTACGCGTCCAGTGTACTCCATATGGTCTTCCGACTCCTTCTTTTCCAACTTCAGGCACTGATATCTCGAAGTGAAAAGCGATATCTTGGGGTCGAACATTTCCTTCAGAGTGCGTACTGTGTCCGCGAAGTCAATTTCCGTCGTCGTTTTCGGTAGAATCTGATTTGTGTAGCGATCAAACACCTCGTTTGACAGCTTTCCCACTAGCAATCGAACCTTTGCTTTATCGTCCAACAGCGCACCATCAATGGTAAACACATCACCAAAACGATCGAACCAACGTGAGAATGTTTGATTACTCTCTGGATCAAACACGAAGGTCGATAATCTCCCACTCAGATCATTCAATAATCTAGTGCTCGAGATTGAGATTGATGTTGCACTGCTTCCTGTGTCCGGATTTGTCTTGTTTTCCATCAACAACTTCATTTGCAAATCCATTTGTCTCATCCTCTCTTCTTGTAGCTTGAACTGCTCTTGTTGACCTTTCAACAATTCCAGGAGCATATTCTGCATGTTCGTATCTTGTTGCTGTTGTCCCTCCATGTTGTTCAGTGCGTATTTGCTCCAAATGAAAATTTGGGCAGCACTTCTCCTGACCTCCGATGGTAACCACCAATTGAAAATTTGGGCAGCGTTTCCCCTAAGGAAAAGGCTTTACCAGCAATTCAACTGGGTGCTGTTACACAGCGGGGGTCGGCGACAATACCTTGGGCAGAGCCTCTGCCTAGTATTTCGCAAAAAAGTTTTCTCTGGTGGGTTTTACCCACACCAGAAGCGAAGATGAAGAGAAGAGTAGACTTCCCTCTCGAAATCCACGTCCAACAATCGATGTTCCAGGAACTCCGAACTTACCAGTAACTTACCAGTAAATGCAACAACAACAGTTTGCCTATCCTGATCGCCAATTATGTTGTAACCCTCGCACTCACGAATTCACAACGATAGGTATTTAAGGCGATACGTTAGCCTTTTGGTATAGCACAACAAAACACTAATTATACTAGGTTTATTATGGATATATAAAAGACAATACAATATAACCTTGATACCTGATATATACGGGAGAGAGAGAGAAACGACGGAGCAAGCGCTCAGTAGCCAGACGATAAACTAGACTGTTTTCTAACACGTAGGCAGACTGGTATAAACACACGTAAACAGACGTGAGGCAATGCTAATGCACTAGAGAGCAGAAGTATACAATGTCACGTGTATGCTAATGAGATTAGACAATGAATGCAGAAAATGATACGTGCCAAATGCGCACGTATCCAACTAATACAATACAATATAATACGTATCCAACTAATACAATACAATAATACAAATGCAAAAATAGAACTATTAGAAAGGGTGAGAGAGAGAGAGAGAGAGAGAGAGAGAGAGAGAGAGAGAGAGAGAGAGAGAGAGGGGGAGGGAGAGAGAGAGAGAGGGATAAAAATATAGAGTGAGATTATCGAAAGCATGATTGTTTTTTTGGAACTGGTTCACGTTTAATCATTTCTAAAGATATGCAATGAGAGTTTAACAAGATGCCATTGATAGTTTAATATATAGAGTGAGATTATCGAAAGCATGATTACTTTTTGATATCAATTTAAATAATGAATCAGTATGGGGTAACACTCACTTTTAGTCATCTGCAACTGCAGAAACTCGAACGAGCGGTCAAGCCGCCGCCTCAACTCCGAGAAATCGGAACGCGCCACATCAAACTTCGTGACCGGGTGGCCCCTTAAATTTTGAAGTAAGTTAAGAAAAGAGTAAGCTCAACACAGTTGTAAGATGAAAATTAATTTTACACGTTCTGAACAAACCTTTTATCCCAACGGTTTCCCTAAGGTTTCACAGTTATTAATTTTCAGGTGTCACAAGAGAGAAAATTTTATAAGCCAGTATTACAATTTTGAATCCCCCTTACCGGATGAAGTGTGCCGGAAGCGGCCAGCTGCCCTTGTTCTGGGCATAGGGACTAGCCGTCACCACCAGTAGACCGGGCTTAGCCACATCCCGGGAACGCGCCTATAAAAATATACTTTTTGGAACAAAACAATGTTTTTTTTAATTTGATCAGACCGCGTGGCTTAATTTGTGATTGAACTCTTGACGCTACCGTAATCCAATTATGAAAAAAGCATTGAAAAATGCGGTGAATGAAAAAAGTCTATTGTTGTCATAGTTTACCCGGCGGTATATGATTTCAGCTAGCTGTCTTTACATTTAGTTCAGCAATATACTAGTGAACACTAGGTAAGAGATTACAGGTAGTCATAAAGAAAAATGATATTTAAAAAATGGTTCACGGAATTATTGACATGCAAAAACTAGGGAAACAACCAACCTGCCGCAGTAAATCTTCAACATCGAAATTTTCGCAGTCTTTGAAGATCGTGTTTGCCGTCTCAACAGGTGTCTTGACCACGTACGCCCCGCTGCCTACGTAGACGAACTCTGGGGCCTCGCCTTGCCACTTGGAGTCCACCTTTTTCGTCTTGGGAGCCATAGCAGAACGGAAAGATGATGAGTTGAACTGAACTAGTTTTTTTTTTCACAGAAACCAGATTTGTAGCACTGTGGGAGTATATGAGTATGGCTATGGGAGGTTATGAGTATGAGTGACTCTAGTATTGCAACCTTCCACATGAGCTATTATACAATAAATGTTATTATGAGGATGAAAGCCATGATAACAATTCTAAAAGAAGTTTCAAAGCTTCTGGATGATGGATAAAAAACTGTAAGTTCTATTTTTTCTACTGTTCGTGACTAGAAAGGTATGGAGCGGCCTATATGTTTTTTGAATGATACTTGTATTTAAGAAAAACTTTCGATTTTGAAATTCTGAACTTTTTGAAATTTTTGAAGTTTGTAGTCTGAACTTTCGATTTTAAAATTCTTAACTTTTTGAAATCTTGAATTATGTTCGCGCCTTAAGCCACGCCCCTTATTGGCCACCAACCGGAACAGCAACTGGCCGCGAGGGGAGACATCCCCTCCCTAGGCAGGTGGCAATTAAGTGGCCAAAATCTGGCCCATTGGCCAAAAAACGGCCCATAAACTACTCCCCAGGTCTAAGTGGTGACTGACCGAAACTATATTGACAAGTTAGTTTTACCCCAGAAATCTTTAAGAGATTTAATAGTCAATGAACCAAAACAACATACCCACTTCGAACATGTTTCTGCATACAATTGAGAAAACTCAGGCCTCTCTATAACTTCGTCGACTACCATTTTTTCTATCTGTAAAATATTGAATATTTCAATTGAAGAAAAGTACGAGCTTTCAAACAGGCTTGGCAATTGCTTTTAGCAATTCTTCAAAAATCACGAGTGAGTTGGAAATAAACAGTAAAGATGTTGTAAAATGCCAGATGATTTTTTTTTGTTTGTTCAAAACATTTTTCACAACCAATAACATACTTTGAAGTATCGCTCAAACTTAAAAAAAACTGATGATAAACTCAGTTTTCGAAGGAACGTAATGCTCATAATGAAAAATGAATGAAATACATAAAAACAAAACTTACACTGAATGCCATTTATCTCCAATGTACGATAATTCCGCACGACATCTGCCTGCATTGCTTGCACATAGTGTGACCGCAGGTGGTAATGCTCGCCCCACGGTCCTCTGAAAACAACAGAAATATGGTGTGTTTATTTTAAACAGAAGTATTCGTTGTCACTAAGACTTTCTGGATGGTATTATGGAAAAATGTGCTCAGTGAAAGGTTCCACTCAAACTCGTTTCGACCCTGAATCGTCTTGAATCAGGTCGAAACTATTTTGAGTTACACTTTTCACTGAGCATCTCCACAAAAACAGAAATATAGTTGTACCCAACGGAAATACAAGAGGGTACTATATATCACAATTTCCGCTGTGTACGAACACATGTCTCCAATTCCAAAGCCTGTCAGTTATGTAATCTTGTAGCGCAGTGGTTAGCGCCCAGCTACAAAATTTTGTCCACTAATCTATGTCCTTCTACAGTAACACGTCAAATTCTCAGGAGGCAATTTCTAATGAGTTATCGAATACTTTGGTTTCAAATTTTTAGAGTTTGTACTACTGAAGGTACAGATGACCAAAATTTGAAGAAAATCCATAGCGTCAACAAATAAAACTTCGAGCTTGAAGTTTAAGCATATTACTGTAGAGGGTGGAACGAGTATAATTACTTACAATGGAAACGCTACTGAAAAAACGAAGGAAAGGTAGTTTAATTAAAAAAGTGTTAATGCTCACCTCGTTTCGAAATTATTACTTTATAATATTGAAACCAGTATATATATGTCTGATTTGACAAGTCTGCTTGAAACTAAACGAGTAAAAAACTTTGAATAAAACTAACCTGATAATAAGAATATGGTCAATGTTCTTAAAGAAGTAAGTACGACTACTTTCCAGAGATGTATGCTCCAGTAATTAGATTTAGATAGGGTAGAAGGTTACACCAAGATGCCACGCCCACAAGTTAATTGGGGTTTCTGTTTTGGGTATCACACCTGGGCAATAATACTGAGAAAGCGAAAGGTAATTGGGCCTTACCAAAAAACTCAATTATGTCCTAAGAGTACAGATAGAAACCAAATTATGACGTATCCAAACTTGAAACACTGAATCTCTGTTATGAAATGAAATGAAACTGAAACTAAGGATATAACACTTTGGCCTATGCTCATAAAAACCACCCAATCACAAAAACTAGTAATTCGTTTCCACAACTTTTGGAACTATTTGAACTTTTTGATTTGTTTTCTCAACCTTCGAAATTACACCTACTTTAATAGGATATTAATTGTAATAGTTTTTTTGTCAAACTCATTTCTTACTTTGATGACAATTCTCACGACATTTCAATTATTTACGAAGTGGGACTGAATCGTGCCTATAAAGGACTGAAAGAGACAAAAAAACCAATGCGGAATTCCCGAAATCCTACTTCCTACGCAATCCTACAGACGCGTTGCGTACTGCGCGGCGTTGGCACGAGATGAGTAGTGGAACGTGGAAATTGACATACATTTAAGATTGTACGATTCAGAAGATGGAATCATTTTTCTGCTGTCTACATAGTCTGTCTCTGAAATGAAATAATCTATGAGTGTACTTTAATTTCGGTTATAAAGTGTGTTTCTGTCTGAGTTTTGGTTCAATCGGAGTTCTCAGCATAGTGTACAAAGTATAGTGAGTGCCAAATTGATGAATTTCTGTCGCTCTCCGGAATCGAACCAACGAGCGAAAGATTGGTAGCACTACAAACACTGCACACCATACTATTCATAGCGACAGCAAGTCTGGCGGCGTAGAATTCGCTCCAATCCCATGAGAAGTTCATATGAGTTTCTCATGAGATACCTCATGAGCTATTCGTGAACTCTTGATGGTGTAGCATAACAATCAATAGAATCTCATGAGAAGGTCTTGCTAAATTGTAGTTAAGTCAGAGCATTTGTCAGAACAGTCGCTTTAGTATATAATGTATACAATATTATTACATCTTTTTCTTCTATGTTCATTTCATCATTCTCTCTTTTGGCAACCTTTCGCGTTTCAAACTTTCGTTCCGTTATTACACACTGTGTAATAAATATTTGATTTGATAATAGCTCATGAGGATCTCATGAGATTTTCGAGGATTGCTACGCCGCCTGCTGCACTGTGTATGATGTCCTATTCATATGTGTTTGTAGTTTTATCGTGACTAATGGTGTGCATAGAGAATGAACTACAAATTTTTTCGTCACTCTTATTGCGATGTTCTGCCGGGAGAATTGTTCATTATGTTAATAGCATATTATTGAGCTACCACTAATAACAAGCGTCGTGGTAGAACAGTAAATCACTGTTTAGTATTTGGTTAGCTATTTTCAGAGTAAGCACACTTGGTTCTGTGCTATCCCGCTGTGTTTGTGACTTTATCCTACGTTTCTATTGAAAAAAACCCACGGCGGTTTCGAAATCAGACTACAACGAAGATTTGATCTATTTATGTGAAGTGAGGGTGAGGCGTATAGTCTTCTTCATTCCTACTGAGACTCCTACAGTAGGAATACAAAAATTTCCATACTTTCAAACTACTTCAATGTTATCGGAAAGGTCTACGGTCCTGACAAATGATTCGGTTATCATATTGCATTAAGTGTTTACATCAGGAAACAGTGGTTGAGAAAATTGAATATGTACTGTATGAGTGTCAGTAGGAATGGTTCCGACTATACAAAGCCACTCTTTATTTATACCTGTGCCTCTCTCTCTTGGTCCGCGTGGTTAGGTATTTATGATTCTCACAAACACCAATCTATAAATCACAGCGCAGGTTTTCAAAAAAGCATAAAACATAACCTAATCGTACCGTATTTTGTACTCGTACTTCAGTTATAGTTAAACTCCTAGTTGCAACTCAATTGCATGTAGTATGTGCGCGTAACACGGTAACCATACCATATAGTCGCTGCCAACGGAAAGGCGGGAGGGTACTGTATATCTCACTTTCCGCTGTGTACGCACACGTGTCTTCGATTCCAAAGCTTGCTCGTTATGTGTTTATTTGGCGCAGTGGTCAGCGCCCTGCTACGAATCTTTTGCTCGCAGGTTCGATTCCGGCGAGAGACATAAATTTATAAATTTGGCACTCACCATACCCTTTTTCTTCTCAATTTTTCCCTCCACTTACCCATTTGGAGTGCCACATACTATGTGGTTGTCACGTGAATAAATCTATTCTATTCTATTCTATTCTAGTTACGTGTTACGTGTGAATACATAGTTGTTGAACGTGAAAAAAGTAAAAACCTGCTGATGTCTGTTCTTTCGACACGCTCTACGTGATAATGGGAGTCGTTTCTGGAAGCGCAGACCAGTGGTTCATATTCTGTTTTTCTGTGTTTGTAGTTTGATCACAATCCTGAAGTTGCATGATTTTCTCTGTTTTGAGTTCGGATACATCTTCATTTGATGTCGATCTGTACGTTTAGGAGATAATTGAGTTTTCTGTTAAGGCCTAACTAACTTTTGCTTTCACAATATTATTACCCAGGTGTGCTACGCAAAACAGAAACCCCAATTAACTTGTGGGCGGGGCATCTTGGTGTAATTTTCGACCCTATCTTATTCTCATTACTGGAGCATACATCTCTGGAAAGTTGTCGTACTTACTACTCCATAAACATTTACTATGTTTTCACTATAAGGTTAGTTTTTCCAATTTCTCTAAAATAACATATTTGTTCATTATGAGCAAAAATTGTAAATAGTCGTGACACAGCCTAGAGAGTTGTACCAAACCACCTCCAGCTTAGACAATATGACCTCGAAACTATGATTACGGTCGTGCTTTGTATAGTACAGCTTTCCTTGAGCACTCAAGTATTGTAGTTTGGCCAGAAGCACAAGTACACCAGCGGAAGTTGGGGGCGGAGCCAAAACACGTCTGACCAATCACGATCGACTAATAAATAAAACTCCTCCTACTTTAACAGCATGAAAGGTTCATCAAGCTCACATTTCCGTATTATTGTGCCTATGCCAAGTGTATGACTCTCTCAGTCTCGCTATCTTTCGCTATCTATACCTCTCTCTATCTTCACCTCTCTCTCTCTTTCTCTCTCTCCCTCTCAATCTTCCTCCCTCTCCTTTTCTCTCTCTCATTCCGTGTCTCGCTGTAGATCCTTTTTGTTCGTTTTCGCTCTAATCCCAGGTGCTCAGTTTCAGATCCGAGTGAAATGAGTATCCCCATCAAGGAACTTCTGAACATTCTCTCTTCCCTAACCGTGCTGGTGCTCTGGCTCGGAGAAGTGTCATCCAGTATCACACGCGTGCCCGTGATCGGGTGGATTGACAGGTAATTTGTCATCTTTACAAACTTATTATTTTGATTAATTTTTAAAAGAAAAATGGGGATTTTAGTGAAGTGCATGAAAGGGTTTTTTGATATTTTCATCTGGTTTGAGAGAAAAACATAGTAAAATGAGTACTTTAAAGAACAAAAGCAAGCATTTTAAAACAATTGAATATATTGCGGTGACTGAAACGACCAATAGAGTTTTATTTTTTCTCACCTTTTTTAGATTTCATATTTTCATACGATGATGTTTAAAATATTTAAGCTTTAATAGAGTTTTACGAGTTGTTTAATTCAATTGTTGTTGCGACGGTATGGGCCATTTAGACATGGAAATTAAACCCCTGTTATGATAAAACATTGAAGTCTTGAAGCGAAAGTTACGAAAATCCTTGGTTTGAAGATATAGGAAATATGACCAGTTTAAGGGATGCGACGGCAGCCACGGAACGTTCTATTTGGAGGCACCACGATGTTAATCTGCCGGTGAGACGTCGCGAAGTCCGAAGAGGCGTGCTGACGCAGTACTACTTGGAACGGTACATTTTCTCATTTTTCTTGTATTGCGTAATTTACTTTGATAACGGGGAGATGAGGTTTAGTTGCGATTTTATGAGTGATTCATTCAACGTGTTCATGATTAACAGGAAGTAACATAAATATGTGATAAAACATTTGCTAATGATTAAAAATATGGTGGAAACCGTGTTGACGTTCATGGTGTGAATAGTTGCCACGGTTATCATTACAGTGAAGGCTATTTTAATGATTAATTAATTTGAATGGTTAATATTTTACATCAACTAATGTGAATGGGAGAAAAAGTTATTAGCTGATTTACTTAATAACTGACTCAAACTGGGTTGAATACATAAAAGTACTGAACGGAATAGAAATTAGAGAAACCATTTGATAATGAGAAATAGTTTGCACTTTATAGTTTGCGTTTGCCGGTTAATGTACCCAGGATACCTTTTGCCCTCGAACGTTAAGTGTACAGCAGTTGTCGGGTGTTATAATATTAGAAAACATTTCAGCCATTCTATAGAACTGGTCCACACCGACGTCCCGTTGATGAGAACGCGAGGCGGGGCCCTGCCCTTGGAGGTGCTGATTGTTCAACTGTAACTGGACTCGGTCCTTTGTGTGCCACATAACACCCTGCTTTTGTTGTAGATCGTTCATGCTTTAATATTGTTAATTTTTTATCTTATCTCGGTTGTAGCGCCTGTAGTGGCTGTTTAAATGAAATTTTGGAGTGCAATTTTCATTGTCATGTTACCAAACCACGGCTACAGGTATGATGATGATTTAGTAGATTATCTTCACGTATTTCGAGCCAGCTTTTATAGTGAAAAACTGTGCTCTAGTTTTCAATTTCGGCGCACTGAAACGTAGTTTCAAACTCGCACCCCTTGTGCGCGAATTATCGAACTTATAGAAGTTCCATGCAGTGAGGCCTGATTGTTCATTAACAATTTTGTGTACCATAATCATGTCAAACACTTTGCGTCGTTTTTCAAGTGAATCAAGACCTAGTTTTCGGTTTCTGAGCTCGGCGGACGGTATTTTGCAGTAGCTGTAACCTCCTGTCGCATGAAAAACTTTCTAGTAAAGTCATTCTGCACCGATTCAATCGCTCTAACATACATTCTTTCGGAGTCAAAGACAGTACAACCACTTTCAACAAGCGTATAATATACATTTATGTACAACATTTTACAATTAGCGGTTATCAGGTGTAGGGGTATTTTCCTCGCTCCTTACAGGGGTTGTAGTAGTAGTTGGAGGACTGAAATGTTGTAAAGTTAGTATTGAAAACCAAGTGTTGTTGTAGTTTGATCCAAAAGATGGAAATTGTTCAGATAACTTGCCTAGAATCCGGTGGTGCCGTTTCGAAATAGGCGTACTACGCCCAGGTTCCGGGCATTATGGCTTTAATTGGAAGTTCTTTTTTGAGTTTGGCAAGTGAGTCCCCCATTTCGTATAGCTAGCACACGCGTGCGTCAGGCAGGTAATATAAACAATGATAGTTAACATGATGACGCTAACCTTTTATCGCTTGCTTCCTGGTCCAAGTAGCCATAGGGCACAGTTGTGAAATCGGGCAGATATCGTAGTTTGGTCATCACTGGTTGTAGTCTTTTCTTGAGAACTTTGGTGGTTATTTGACCAACTTTTCTCACAATCATGGCTAGTTCAGTCTCAACAACTCTGGGGTTTTTCTCAGCAACCAGGTCGCGAACCATGTCCTCCATGACTTGGAAGTGGATCTTCTTGGCCGCTTCGGAATCAAGCGTCTGAAATCGGGTTGTTGAACGCTGTGAAAACTATGAGAAAACATGTGAATAGGGGTGGAGTAAAACTAACCACTCCTTTGACTTTGCAGACAGTCTTGACATCTCCGGCGTCGTTTTCCAGCAAATATGAGTAGACTTTGGGCGCCCTGCTCACAAACTTAGTTATCCGGTAGCCTTCCGGTATTTCCGAGGTCAAAAACCCAAGTCGGTCCGCACGAAGGTCAGCTAACCTATTCGGTTTGCTTTCGTCGTTGAGGAATATGAGAGAATCGGTATCTGAAAATGGGGAAACTTCTGCTGTGTAATTTTTTGAAACAATCTATATTCCAACCGTTTTTCCAAACTTTTGAACTCACCAACATAAAGAAGATCATCTCCAACACGACTCATTGCCTCCAGTAAACGAAGTCGTACGCAGTAGTGTAGGCCGCAATCGCAACGTTTGTGTATTCCACGGGCTTTCTGTATAGTAGTACGGGCTAGGCATAGTGGTGAGATGAAATGACTAACAGTTTCTCATGCGTTTTGTGATATTTAACCTCTGAAAAACCGTTGCAACTAAAAGAAGGACGATTATGTGGACCAATCTCGTGTCAACGGTCCTTTAAACTGCAATTGAAAAATGTATTGCAGTTTAAAGGACTGAAGCGTTGCGATTGGACCACATAATCGTCCTTCTTCAAAGTACCGGACTCGCCGATCTTGCAACATAATATCCAGGGTCAGCCACATGTCGCCTGTACTGTTTGGAATTCATAAGGAGATACAGGCTAATTCAACACCAGTATTTAAGCCTACATCTTCTCCGGTATATTAAGCTGCCAGCGTGTTCACCGAATGATGACTGCGTCATTTTATAACGAATTGAAAGCAATCATTAATTTCAAAATGAAGACTGGGTCCTTACTACGATTGATACAGAAAAGAAAAGTAAGAAGAGAGGAAAGATAAGCGCGACGAAATAGAGAGAAACAGAGAAAAACATGTTTATTATAGATATCGCAGAAGTGCCGTTTGTAGAATAGTAAGGGTAATGTACAAACCTCAAATTAACAGTGCGACAGTGTTATAGTACGGATTCACAGCGAAATGTAAGCCATTGACAACCAGTATATATGACCGAAATATAGAAGAATAGGATTCTTGATTTAAACAACAACCATGGCTGTAGTGGAATGTATCATCTGAAAAAGTTTTTTTTGTTTCATATACTCAGATAATTTCCAGCCTAGCAAGGAGATCAAACTATAAACACAGCGAAATAGGGCAACAGACATTCTATCGGCTGATATTACGATCTGTTTGTAGTTTGATCGTATGCGTTGAGATCACAGCTAAGTTTTGTTCAAACATTTCAAACTGAGAGGTATTTTCACAAAAACATTTTCATGATGAACATTTGGGATTTTTGAAGGAAGAAAAAGGAATCTAGTAAATGTTCTTCAAGTAGAAAGTACTTGTGGTTTTCTGAAGATCTAGCAATCTTCCCAGCCTCATGAGAAGTTCATATATGATATTTCTTATGAGAACCTCATGAACATCTCATGTTGTTGTCAAATGGCAATCAACAAAAAAAAAACGATATTTTGTTCATGAGTTAACTCACCACCGAAACAGTGCAGGCTTAATGTGCACTCTACTAGAGTTCCAACGGATGTCATTCTGTTGTACACAGCAGAGACTTGAATAATTGCGATTCTGTAAATCTACTTAATTTATATTTCATTCGGGTTAATTTTTCATTGTATTAATTAAACACAATTTTTCTCTTTCCATATCTCAAATTACAAATTTCATTCTTTGTTTCATTCGACCTCTACCTCGGAACATCACCTTACTTTCAATCTTGTTTGATCTGATATTACATTACAATCTATGTAACCAAAATCAAAACTGATCGCACGAATAATTTTTTGCCAGGGTTTCGTTCACTCAAATTAGTCTCTCTAGAGATACAAAAGTAGTGTTTAAGATGGTCTGACACGATAAAAATCTCGCGTTTTGCGCTCCACGGTCAATTCCGTCGCTCCAATCCAAAAGATCATTAAAAACTAAGTTTTAAAATATCCGCAAAATGAATAGTAAATAAATGTTCCAGAAAACTATCCATAAACTCTGGTTTGGGGCGAATTTGCATTGGAGCGACGGAGTTAACCGTGGAGCGCAAGGCACGAGATCCTGTTCTTGTCAGACCATCTCTAAGATGCGAAAGTGGTCACTATGTGGATGAAAGTATAATGTACCTCGAACAATGTCAGCAATCATGGACACTGGGAAGGTATAGAACTCTTGTAGTAGACAGCATCAGCCGACAAACATCGAGATTCTGAATCCGTTCTATTAATAACATTTATAAAAACACATATAATTTTCATATCAAATTACTACAATACTAGTCTGTTACTGCAGACATTGTCTCAAGTGGTGTTTTGGGCATAGGTCTAGAATCCTCACAAGTTGGAATAACAAAAATGAAACAAATACTCTAAACTAAGTCGAGTACCTATATCCTATAGGAATGAAATTAGTTCGATTAACAAAAGTATTTTTCAGTTTTTCTTTCATATAAACTTTCCTCTCTGGCCTCCCCTTGAATCAGAAAAAATCGCACCGGACCTATTCGTAACTTGATTAAAGTCATAGTGGTGAACTATTTGTATATATTTGAACACTGAAACCTGGATCAATTGGAATTGATGTAAATAAAAGTGCCAAACACTTAACCGTAAACACCACCCGTTCATCAGGATAGTGAAATTTGAATGCTCACCTCAATTAGTGCTGTAGATTCACATGAAATAAACCAGTATATATGACTGGTATATAGAGAAATATGCTTCACAAATAACAATTTACCGGACGTCGAGTTTGGTACCTTCTGAAAAAAAAGAAAAAACTTTTGATTTCTTGAAACAACAAAAAGCAAGCCCGGTATAACATGTGGAGCCAACAGAAGAGTAGTTGATCATTACAGAGTTAGCCAGTTCGGATCTCTCAAAACTGTTGTCGTAGCAGCTAGGACTCCATTAGGAGCAAACTATCGGTCGATGCAGAGATCCAGCTCTCATGAACACAGATAAAAGAAAACATATTTTCACGTTTGGAATCACCGTTCAGTTACTAAACGAGGTCGCGTATACTTTCCATCCTGTCTTGTATCATTCAAATTTATTTGTACTGGATGGAAGGGTTATAAAAAGGGCTATTCTAAAACGGTTCTAGAATTCAAAAAGGCACACTATTGTGACAGGTGAGGCCACCGGCGATGAATAGTTTTACGGTACATCTGGGTTCATGACATTGTTTTAAGTTTCTAGTGGAGCAAACGCTAGCATCATGGGTACTTGGGTACTCAATGTGCTTCTCTTCTAATGCGCAGCTTTCTCTAAACATTCGATAACTCACTAAAGTGACATGAAGGTATGAAGTTTGAAGTTACACAACAGAAAACGAAAATGCAATACTGAAAGCGTATACACATGTTCTTCTAGAGAGAACTTCACAGAAAGTTTTCTGGAAATCACTATTTTCGTTTTCGAGTGAAAAGGTTAGGGTTTCTGCTTTGGAAACTATTTTGGTTGCAAAATTGGAGAATTGGATTTTTTTGAGAAAAATACGCAACTTGCGTTGGTGCGGTTTCAAATCGCGGTGCGGTATTTTCTCCGGTGCGGTAGGTGCGGTAATTAGTAGGTCCCAACGGGACCCATTAGTCTCATAGTGTTCACCAGCAACCCTTCCGCTGCAATTAGACCAAGTTATAAGTGTATGCTCATAACCGCTGGAAAAGAAATATGAGCAGTGCTCACCAGTGAGAAGTTTTCCAGTCGAACTGTGCACACGTTGGGTGGAATATTCCAGAATGTCATAAATTTCGAACAATGCACTCCTCCGCGTGGAACGTGAACAGTACACTGAAAACACAATTAACTTTCATAGTAGGACGACTACGTGGACCAATCCCGACGCATCCGTCCTTTGAACTGCAATTGAAAAATGTATTGCCGTTCCAAGGATTAAAGCGTTGAGATTGGTAATCATAATCGTTCTCCGGCGAATTCTTAATTTAACCCGGTATTTTGTTAACCCTAGCAGGTAACCATTAACCGAGTTACCTGGTTAAATCACCACGAGTTGAACAAGCACAGTTTCGGTAAAACCCGAAAACACATTCACTATTCTATATGCCTGTGGTGACCAACGTGGAGAACAAAATCACACGTTTATACTAGGTACAATACCTGAAAGATATGAAAAGTTTACTTTCAAAGAAAGATTTACAATTTTCTATCGTTCACGAACCATAAAAAACCAAGCGTTCATCAGACGAGTAAAATTTGAATACTCACCTTGATTTGTGCTGTAGATTCTTATGAATTAAGACCAGTATGTATGACTGGGATATTGAGAAATATGCTTCACAAATAACAATATATCGGACGTCGAGTTTTGCATCTTCTGGAAGAAAAACAGTGGTTTTGATGTCGCGATAGGTTTTTCTGGCTAGCCTGACAATTGCACTTGGGTATGGTCACAGTGCACGAATCAATGTAACAGTCGAAGTAATTTTGTTTCACTCTCAATCCCATTGTCATTTTTTCGATTGGTTGTTTCTCAGATGAAATACAAGTATTCTATAGAATTTTTTCATTCAATTACGTGTTCTTATGAAACTAAACAAGTCCTAGCATATATTCGCAGTGTTTTGAATCACTCAAGAGTGGTGGAAAGTAGCCTGGAATAATCATTGGCACGCTGCCAAGTCCCCAAGTCTAAGTGGGAATGACCAAAACTATATTGACAAAATAGTTTCACCCTTGAAATCTTTAACAGATTTTATAGTCAATGAACCAAAACAACATACCCACTTCGAACATGATTCTGCATACAATTGAGAGAACTCAGGTCTTTCTATAACTTCGTCGACTACCATTTTTTCTATCTGTAAAATATTGAATATTTCAATTGAAGAAAAGTACGAACTTTCAAACTGGCTTGGCAATTGCTTTTAGCAATTCTTCAAAAATCACGAGTGAGTTGGAAATAAACAGTAAAGATGTTGCAAAATGCCAGATGATTTTTTTCTGTTTGTTCAAAACATTTTTCACAACCAATAGCATACTTTGAAGTATCGCTCAAACTTAAAAACTGATGATAAACTCAGTTTTCAAATGAACGTAATGCTCATAATGAAAAATTAATAAAATACATGAAAACAAAACTTACACTGAACGCCATTTATCTCCAATGTACGATGATTCCGCAGGACATCTGCCTGCATTGCTTGCACATAGTGTGACCGCAGGTGGTAATGCTCGCTCCACGGTCCTCTGAAAACAACAGAAATATGGTATGTTTACTTTAAACAGAAGTATTCGTTGTCATTAGGACTTTCTGTATGGTATTATGGAAAAATTTGTTCAGTGAAAGGTTCCACTCAAACTCGTTTCGACCCTGAATCGTCTTGAATCAGGTCGAAACTATTTTGAGTGGCACCTTTCACTGAGCACTGAGCACATATCTCCACAAAAACAGAAATATAGTTGTACTCAACGGAAATGCAAGAGGGTACTATATATCACAATTTCCGCTGTGTTCGAACACATGTCTCCAATTCCAAAGCCTGTCAGTTATGTACTCTTGTAGCGCAGTGGTTAGCGCTCAGCTACGATAATTTTGGCCACCAATCTATGTCCTTCTACAGTAATACGTCAAATTCTCAGGAGGCAATTTCTAATGAGTTATCGAATACTTTGGTTTCAAATTTTTAGAGTTTGTACTACTGAAGGTACAGATGACCAAAATTTGAAGAAAATCCATAGCGTCAACGAATGAAACTTTGAGCTTGAAGTTTAAGCATATTACTGTAGAGGGTGGAACGAGTATAATTACTTACCATTGAAACGCTGCTGAAAAATCGAAGGAAACGTAGTTTGATTGAAAAATTGTTAATGCTCACCTCGTTTCGAAATTATTACTTAAATATATTGAAACCAGTATATATGTCTGATTTGACCAGTCTGCTTGAAACTAAACGAGTAAAAAACTTTGAATAAAACTAACCTGATAATAAGAATATGGTGAATGTTCTTAAAGAAGTAAGTACGACTACTTTCCAGAGATGTATGCTCCAGTAATTAGATTAAGATAGGGTAGAAGGTTACACCAAGATGCCACGCCCACAAGTTAATTGGGGATTCTGTTTTGGGTATCACACCTGGGCAATAATACTGAGAAAGCGAAAGGTAATTGGGCCTTACCAAAAAACTCAATTATGTCCTAAGAGTACAGATAGAAACCAAATTATGACGTATCCAAACTTGAAACACTGAATCTCTGTTATGAAATGAAATAAAACTGAAACTAAGGATATAACACTTTGGCCTATGCTCATAAAAACCACCCAATCACAAAAACTAGTACTTCGTTTCCACAACTTTTGGAACTATTTGAACTTTTTGATTTGTTTTCTCAACCTTCAAAATTACACCTACTTTAATAGGATATTAATTGTAATAGTTTTTTTGTCAAACTCATTTCTTACTTTGATGACAATTCTCACGACATTTCAATTATTTCCGAAGTGGGACTGAATCGTGCCTATAAAGGACTGAAAGAGACAAAAAACCAATGCGGAATTCCCGATATCCTACTTCCTACGCAATCCTACAGACGCGTTGTGTACTGCGCGGCGTTGGCACGAGATGAGTAGTGGAAAGTGGAAATTAACATACATTTAAAATTGTACGACTCAGGAAATGGAATCATTTTTCTGCTGTCTACATAGTCAGTCTCTGAAAGGAAATAATCTATGAGTGTACTTAAGTTTCAATTATAAACTGTGTTTCTGTCTGAGTTTTGGTTCAATCGGAGTTCTCAGCATAGTGTACAAAGTATAGTGAGTGCCAAATTGATGAATTTCTGTCGCTCTCCGGAATCGAACCAACGAGCAACAAATTGGTACCACTACAAACTGCACACCATACTATTCATAGCGACAGCAAGTCTGGCGGCGTAGAATTCGCTCCAATCCCATGAGAAGTTCATATGAGTTTCTCATGAGATACCTCATGAGCTATTCCTGAACTCTTGATGGTGTAGCATAACAATCAATAGAATCTCATGAGAAGGTCTTGCTAATAGCTCATGAGGATCTCATGAGATTTTCGAGGGATCGCTACGCCGCCTGCTGCACTGTGTATGATGTCCTATTCAGATGTGTTTGTAGTTTCATCGTGACTAATGATGTGCATAGAGAATGAACTACAAATTTTTTCGTCACTCTTATTGCGATGTTCTGCCGGGAGAATTCTTCATTATGTTAATAGCATATTATTGAGCTACCACTAATAACAAGCGTCGTGGTAGAACAGTAAATCACTGTTTAGTATTTGGTTAGCTATTTTCAGAGTAAGCACATTTGGTTCTGTGCTATCCCGCTGCGTTTGTGACTTTATCCTACGTTTCTATCAGGACCAAAAAAACCCACGCCGGTGTCGAAATCAAACTACAACGAAGATTTGATCTAATTATGTGAAGTGAGGGTAAGGCGTATAGTCTTCTTCATTCCTACTGAGACTCCTACAGTAGGAATACAAAAATTTCCATACCTTCAAACTACTTCAATGTTATCGGAAAGGTCTACGGTTCTGACAAATGATTCGGTTACCATATTGCAATAAGTGTTTACATCAGGAAACAGTGGTTGGGAAAATTGAATATGTACTGTAGGAGTGTCAGTAGGAATGGTTCCGACTATACAAAGCCACTCTTTCTTTATACCTGTGCCTCTCTCTCGGTCCGCGTGGTTAGGTATTTATGATTCTAACAAACACCAATCTATAAAACACAGCGCAGGTTTTCAAAAAAGCATAAAACATAACCTAATCGTACCGTCTTTTGTACTCGTACTTTTAGTTATAGTTAAACTCCTAGTTGCCACTCAATTGCATGTAGTATTATGTGCGCGTAACACGGTAACCATACCATACCCTTTTTCTTCTCAATTTTTCCCTCCATTTACCCATTTGGAGTGCCACATACTATGTGGATGTCACGTGAATAAATCTATTCTATTCTATTCTATTCTAGTTACGTGTTACGTGTGAATATACAGTGTTTGAACGTGAAAAACGTTAAAACCTGCTGATGTCTGTTCTTTAGACACGCTCTGCGTGATAATGGGAGTCGTTTCTAAAAGTGCAGACCAGTGGTTCATGTTCTGTTTTTCTGTGTTTGTAGTTTGATCATATTCCTGAAGTTGCATGATTTTCTCTGTTTTGAGTTCGGATACATCATAATTTGTTGTCGATCTGTACGTTTAGGAGATAATTGAGTTTTCTGTTAAGGCCTAACTAACTTTTGCTTTCACAATATTATTACCCAGGTGTGCTACGCAAAACAGAAACCCCAATTAACTAGTGGGCGGGGCATCTTGGTGTAATTTTCGACCCTATCTTATTCTCATTACTGGAGCATACATCTCTGGAAAGTGGCCGTACTCACTACTTCAGGAATAATTACTATGTTTTCACTATAAGGTTAGTTTTCCCAATTTTTTCAAAATAACATATTTGTTCATTATGAGCAAAAATTGTAAATAGTCGTGACACAGCCTAGAGAGTTGTACCAAACCACCTCCAGCTCAGACAATATGACCTCGAAACTATGATTACGGTCGTGCCTTGTATAGTGCAGCTTTCCTTGAGCACTCAAGTATTGTAGTTTGGCCAGAAGGACAAGTACACCAGCGGAAGTTGGGGGCGGAGCCAAAACACGTCTGACAAATCACGATCGACTAACAAATAAAGCTCCTCCTACTTTAACAGCATAAACGGTTCATCAAGCTCACATTTCCGTATTATTGTGCCTATGCTAAGTGTATGACTCTCTCAGTCTCGCTATCTCTCGCTATCTCTACCTCTCTCTATATTCACCTCTCTCTCTCTCCCTCTCCATCTTCCTCCCTCTCCTTTTCTCTCTCATTCCGTGTTTCGTTCTAGATCTTTTTTGGTTAGTCTTTGCTCTGATCCCAGGTGCTCAGTTTCAGATCCGAGTTGAGTATCCCCATCAAGGAACTTCTGAACATTCTCTCTCCCCTATCCGTGCGGAAAAAAACTTGCATCGTAGAGCAGGTGCTCTGGCTCGGAGAAGTGTCATCCAGTATCACACGCGAGCCCGTGATCGGGTGAATTGACAGGTAATTTGTCATCTTTACAAACTTATCATCTTGATTAATTTTTAAAAGAAAAATGGGGATTTTGTTGAAGTGCATGAAAATGTTTTTTGATATTTTTATCTGCTTTGAGAGAAAAACATAGTAAAATGAGTACTTTAAAGAACAAAAGCAAGCATTTTAAAACAATTGAATATATTGCGGTGGCTGGAACGGCCAACAGAATTTTATTTTTTCTCACCTTTTTTTAGATTTCATAATTTCATACGATGATGTTTAAAATATTTAAGCTTTAATAGAGTTTTACGAGTTGTTTAATTCAATTATTGTTGCGACGGTATGGGCCATTTAGACATGGAAATTAACCCCCTGTTATGATAAAACATTTAAGTCTTGAAGCGAAAGTTACGAAAATCCTTGGTTTGAAGATATAGGAAATATGACCAGTTTAAGGGATGCGACGGCACCCACGGAACGTTCTATTTGGAGGCACCACGATGTTAATGTGCCGGTGAGACGTCGCGAAGTCCGAAGAGGCGTGCTGACGCAGTACTACTTGGAACGGTACATTTTTCTTGTATTGTGTACTTTACTTTGATAACGGGGAGATGAGGTTTAGTTGCGATTTTATGAGTGATTCATTACACGTGTTCATGATTAACAGGGAGTAACATAAATATGTGATAAAACATTTGCTAGTGATTAAAATATGGTGGAAACCGTGTTGACGTTCATGGTGTGAATAGTTGCCACGGTTATCATTACAGTGAAGGCTATTTTAATGATTAATTAATTTAATGGTTAATATTTTACATCAACTAATGTGAATGGGAGAAAAAGTTTTTAGCTGATTTACTCAATAATATAAACTGGGTTGAATACATAAAAGTACTGAACGGAGTAGAAATTAGAGAAAACGGAATAGAAACTAGAGAAACCATTTGATAATGAGAAATAGTTTGCACTTTATAGTTTGCGTTTGCCGGTTAATGTACCCAGGATACCTTTTGCCCTCGAACGTTAAGTGTACAGCAGTTGTCGGGTGTTATAATATTAGAAAACATTTCAGCCATTCTATCGAACTGGTCCACACGGACGTCCCGTTGATGAGAACGCGAGGCGGGGCCCCGCCCTTGGAGGTGCTGATTCTTCAACTGTAACTGGACTCGGTCCTTTGTGTGCCACATACCACCCTGCTTTTGTTGTAGATCTTTCATGCTTTAATATTATTAATTTTTATCTTATCTCGGTTGTAGCGCCTGTAGTGGCTGTTTAAATGAATATTTGGAGTGCAATTTTCATTGTCATGTTACCAAACCACGGCTACAGGTATGATGATGATTTAGTAGGTTATCTTCACGTATTTCGAGCCAGCTCTTATAGTGGAAAAGTGTGCTCTAGTTTTGAATTTCGGCGCACTGAAACGTAGGTTCGAACTCACATCCCTTGTGCGTGAATTATCGAACTTACAGAAGTTCGATGCAGTGGGGCCTGATTGTTCATTAACAATTTTGTGTACCATAATCATGTCAAACACTTTGCGTCGTTTTTCAAGTGAATCAAGACCTAGTTTTCGGTTTCTGAGCTCGGCGGACGGTATTTTGCAGTAGCTGTAACCTCCTTGTCGCATGAAAAACTTTCTAGTAAAGTCATTCTGCACCGATTCAATCGCTCTAACATACATTCTTTCGGAGTCAAAGACAGTACAACCACTTTCAACAAGCGTATAATATACATTTATGTACAACATTTTACAATTAGCGGTTATCAGGTGTAGAAGTACTTGCCTCGCTCCTCACAGGGGTTGTAGTAGTAGTTGGAGGACTGAAATGTTGTAAAGTTAGTATTGAAAACCAAGGGTTGTTGTAGTTTGATCCCGAAGATGTACAATTTTAGACAAATTGCCTAGAATCCGGTGGTGTCGTTTTGAAATAGGCGTACCACGCCCAGGTACCGGGCATTATCGCTTTAATTGGAAGTTCTTTTTTGAGTTTGACAAGTTTCTCCTAAATGTACAATCATAGTTTGTAGTGCCACATATACCAATGTGGAAAGACACGTGTTCAATCGCGAATAAACATTCTATTCTATTGTATTCTTTTTTTGTATAGCTAGCACACGCGTGCGTCATGCAGGTAATATAAACAATGATAGTTTACATGATGACCCTAATCTTTTATCGATTGCTTCCTGGTCCAAGTAGCCATGATGCACAGTTGTGGAATCGGGCAGATATCGTAGTTTGGTCATCACTGGTTGTAGTCTTTTCTTGAGAACTTTGGTGCTTATTTGACCAAGTTTTTTCACAATCATGGCTCGTTCAGTCTCAACAACTCCGGGGTTTTCTTCAGCAACCAGGTCGCGAACCATGTCCTACATGACTCGGAAATTGATCTTCTTGGCCGCTTCGGAATCAAGCGTCTGAAATCGGGTTGTTGAACGCTGTATAAACTATGAGAAAACATGTGAATAGGGGTGAAGTAAAACTAACCACTCCTTTGACTTTGCAGACAGTCTTGACATCACCGGCGTCGTTTTCCAGCAAATATGAGCAGACTTTGGGCGCCATGCTCACAAACTTGGTTATCCGGTAGCCTTCCGGTATTTCCGAGGTCAAAAACCCAAGCCGGTCCGCACGAAGGTCAGCTAACCTATCCGGGTTGCTGTCGTCGTTGAGGAATATGGGAGAATCGGTATCTGAAAATGGGGAAACTTCTGCTGTGTAATTTTTTGAAACAATCTATATTCCAACCATTTTTCCAAATATTTGAACTCACCAACATAAAGAAGATCATCTCCAACACGACTCATTGCCTCCAGTAAACAAAGTCGAGCGTACGCAGTAGTGTAGGCCGCGATCGCAACGTTTGTGTATTCCACGGGCTTTCTGTACTCCACACGTGGTTTGTACGAGCAAACTACAGAATCATCCAGGATCGAGAAGCCGGTAATCTCAATCTTTGTGTCGTTGATCAGCTTGCATGTTCTCACTGTTCGAAGGCATGAACTCCGTCACGGTTTTGTCAGGATTCTGGCCGGTTTTGCCCCACACACTGAAAAGTTTAGTTTTATAGTTTGTAGTTTGATCACTTGAGTGAAACAACGTTTGGAAAATTAATTTTACACGTTCTGAACAAACCTTTTATCCCAACGGTTACCCTAAGGTTTCACAGTTATTAATTTTCAGGTGTCACAAGAGAGAAAATTTTATAAGCCAGTATTACAATTTTGAATCCCCCTTACCGGATGAAGTGTGCCGGAAGCGGCCAGCTGCCCTTGTTCTGGGCAGAGGGACTAGCCGTCACCACCAGTAGACCGGGCTTAGCCACATCCCAGGAACGCGCCTATAAAAATATACTTTTTGGAACAAAACAATGTTTTTTTTAATTTGATCAGACTGTGTGGCTTAATTTGTGATTGAACTCTTGACGCTACCGTAATCCAATTATAAAAAAGCATTGAAAAATGCGGTGAATGAAAAAAGTCTATTGTTGTCATAGTTTACCCGGCGGTATATGATTTCAGCTAGCTGTCTTTACATTTAGTTCAGCAATGGTATACTAGTGAACACTAGGTAAGAGATTACAGGTAGTCAAAAAGAAAAATGATATTTAAAAAATGGTTCACGGAATAATTGACAAGCAAAAACTAGGGAAAAAACCAACCTGCCGCAGTAAATCTTCAACATCGAAATTGTCGCAGTCTTTGAAGATCGTGTTTGCCGTCTCAACAGGTGTCTTGACCACGTACGCCCCGCTGCCTAGGTAGACGAACTCTGGGGCCTCGCCTTGCCACTTCGAGTCCACCTTTTTCGTCTTGGGAGCCATAGCAAGAACGGGAAGATGATGAGTTGAACTGAACTAGTTTTTTTTACAGAAACCAGATTTGTAGCACTGTGGGAGTATATGAGTATGACTATGGGAGGTTATGAGTATGAGTGACTTTAGTATTGGAACCTTCCACATGAGCTATTATACAATAAAGGTTATTATGAGGATGAAAGCCATGATAACAACTCTAAAAGAAGTTTCAAAGCTTCTGGATGATAGATAAAAAAAACTGTAAGTTCTATTTTTTCTACTGTACGTGACTAGAAAGGTATGGAGCGGCCTATATGTTTTTTGAATGATACTTGTATTTAAGAAAAACTTTCGATTTTGAAATTCTGAACTTTTTGAAATTTTTGAAGTTTGTAGTCTGAACTTTCGATTTTAAAATTCTTAACTTTTTGAAATCTTGAATTATGGTCGCGCCTTAGGCCACGCCCCCCTTATTGGCCACCAACCGGAACAGCAACTGGCCGCGAGAGGAGACATCCCCTCCCTAGGCAGGTGGCAATAAAGTGACCAAAATCTGGCCCACTGGCCAAAAAACGGCCCATACACTACTCCCCAGGTCTGAGTGGTGACTGACCGAAACTATATTGACAAGTCAGTTTTACCCCAGAAATCTTCAACAGATTTTATAGTCAATGAACCAAAACAACATACCCACTTCGAACATGTTTCTGCATACAATTGAGAAAACTGAGGTCTCTCTATAACTTCGTCGACTACCATTTTGTCTATCTGTAAAATATTGAATATTTCAATTGAAGAAAAGTACGAACTTTCAAACTGGCTTGGCAATTGCTTTTAGCAATTCTTCAAAAATCACGAGTGAGTTGGAAATAAACAGTAAAGATGTTGTAAAATGCCAATGATTTTTTTTCTGTTTGTTTAAAACATTTTTCACAACCAATAGCATACTTTGAAGTAGCGCTTAAACTTGAAAAAAAATGATGATAAACTCAGTTTTCGAATGAACGTAATGCTCATAATGAAAAATTGATGAAATACTTGAAAACAAAACTTACACTGAATGCAATTTATCTCCAATGTACGATAATTCCGCACGACATCTGCCTGCATTGCTTGCACATAGTGTGACCGCAGGTGGTAATGCTCGCCCCACGGTCCTCTGGAAACAACAGAAATATGGTGTGTTTATTTTATACAGAAGTATTCGTTGTCACTAAGACTTTCTGGATGGTATTATGGAAAAATGTGAAAGGTTCCACTCAAACTCGTTTCGACCCTGAATCGTCTTGAATCAGGTCGAAACTATTTTGAGTGGCACCTTTCACTGAGCACTGAGCACATATCTCCACAAAAACAGAAATATAGTTGTACTCAAGGGAAATGCAAGAGGGTACTATATATCACATTTTCCGCTGTGTACGAACACATGTCTCCAATTCCAAAGCCTGTCAGTTATGTACTCTTGTAGCGCAGTGGTTAGCGCTCAGCTACGATAATTTTGGCCACCAATCTATGTCCTTCTACAGTAATACGTCAAATTCTCAGGAGGCAATTTCTAATGAGTTATCGAATACTTTGGTTTCAAATTTTTAGAGTTTGTACTACTGAAGGTACAGATGACCAAAATTTGAAGAAAATCCATAGCGTCAACGAATGAAACTTTGAGCTTGAAGTTTGAGCATATTACTGTAGAGGGTGGAACGACTGTATTTACTTACCATTCAACCGCTGCTGAAAAATCGAAGGAAACGTAGTTTAATTGAAAAAGTGTTAATGCTCACCTCGTTTCGAAATTATTACTTAAATATATTGAAACCAGTATATATGTCTGATTTGACCAGTCTGCTTGAAACTACACGAGTAAAAAACTTTAAATAAAACTAACCTGATAATAAGAATATGGTGAATGTTCTTAAAGAAGTAAGTACGACTACTTTCCAGAGATGTATGCTTCAGTAGTAAGAATAAGATAGGGCTGAAGGTTACACCAAGATGCCCCGCCCACTAGTTAATTTGGGTTTCTGTTTTGGGTAGCACACCTGGGTATTTGGGTAACAATAATAAAAAGCAAAGGGTAATTTGGCATCACGCCAAAACTCAATTATGTCCTAAAAGTACAGATAGAAAGCAATGTAAACTGTTTCTTATAGAATGAGAAACAGAAATGATAAAGAGAACTTTTCCCTCTTACTTAAAACGTTTAGAGACATAATCATGTGTTCACGTTTTCCACGTAGCTCAATTATGCTATTTCACGTTCCAAGGATAGCTTTCTAGTACGAATCTTCATTCAATGAAAAACGCATCGGAACACTCTTTGTAAAAGAAAATAGGAACGAATTGTACAAGGTGTTTAACTTTTCAATGAAGTTCACTGGTCTAAACGCATAGAATGTTTTGTATTTCTACTTTAGGGGTCTCGGTAAAAACTAAAATAATCTAATAGTCACAACCATAGCTATGCTGTTCTGTGAAATACAGCGCGTGTTCTAAGAAATGAAATATTTAACCATGCGAGTCGCAAGAGATTGGCGAAAAACAGACGGTTACAGAAAACATCTATAGTAGAAGTCAATTCAATTATAGTCGTCGCCAACGGAAAGGCGGGAGGGTACTGTATATTTCACTTGCCGCTGTGTACGCACACATGTCTTCGATTCCAAAACATGCCCGTTATGATCTATAATAGCGCAGTGGTTAGCGGCCTGTTACGAATCTTTTGCCCTCAGGTTCGATTCCGGTGAGAGATGGAAATTTATAAATTTGGCATCCACTTTAACACGTAAACTTAGCATTCTAATGAGGAATTGTGCATTTTGTCATGGCACATTTCTGAGTTCTGCTGTGTTTAACATGTTTTATGTGACTGTGCGATTGACTAACAGTACATGAGTAGTGTATAGTGCACATCCTATCTACTGAGGCTCCTACCGTACACAATCTAACTCTTCAATGTCCTTTTTCGAGAGTAAAAAATATATTTCGAACACTCTTTTCAAAAGGGAATCGAAATTGGATGCAAACGTTGATAATTTGTCCCATAACACTAACTATTTACGAGTATAAAACAGACTGAAAGTTCTGTTATCTTACTATAACAGCCTAAGTAGGAACAGAAATGGATCGATTCCGCCTCTAACTTTTCTGAGTTGCAAAATAAATTTTTTTTTGTCATTTTGACTTTGACCATCGCCACTAAATTTGACCATCATTACACGTTTTTCAACATGTGTTTCTGTGTTTGTAGTTCGATCACATTCCTGAAGCTGTAAGTTCTTCTGTGTTTTGGGTTTCGATATATCATAGTTTGGTTTCTATCTGTATTTTTAGGACATAATTGAGTTTACTGGTAAAGCCCAGTTACCTCTTGCTTTCTCAATATTATTGCCCAGGTGTGATACCCAAAACAGAAACCCCAATTAACTTGTGGGCGGGGCATCTTGGTGTAATCTTCCACCCTATCTTATTTTCATTACTAGAGCAAACATCTCTGCAAAGTAGCCGTACTCACTACCTCAGGAATAATTACTATGTTTTCACTATAAGGTTAGTTTTCCCAATTTTTTCAAAATAACATATTTGTTCATTATGAGCAAAAACTGTAAATAGTCATGACACAGCCTAGAGAGTTGTACCACACCACCTCCAGCTCAGACAATATGACCTCGAAACTATGATTACCGTCGTGCTTTGTATAGTCCAGCTTTCCTTGAGCACTCATGTATTGTAGTTTGGCCAGAAGGACAAGTACACCAGCGGAAGTTGGGGGCGGAGCCAAAACACGTCTGACCAATCACGATCGACTAACAAATAAAGCTCCTCCTACTTTAACAGCATAAAAGGTTCATCAAGCTCACATTTCCGTATTATTGTGCCTATGCTAAGTGTATGACTCTCTCAGTCTCGCTATCTCTCGCTATCTCTACCTCTCTCTATCTTCTCCTCTCTCTCTTTCTCTCTCTCCCTCTCCATCTCTCTCCCTCTCCCTTTCTCTCTCATTCCGTGTTTCGCTGTAGATCTTTTTTGTTCGTTTTCGCTCTATTCTCAGGTGCTCAGTTTCATATCCGAGTGAAATGAGTATCCCCATCAAGGAACTTCTGAACATTCTCTCTCCCCTACCCGTGCAACCTCCATCGTAGAGCAGGTGCTCTGGCTCGGAGAAGTGTCATCCAGTATCACACGCGAGCCCGTGATCGGGTGGATTGACAGGTAATGTGTCATCTTTACAAACTTATTATTTTGATTAATTTTTTGAAAAAAATGGGGATTTTAGTGAAGTGCATGAAAGGGTTTTTCGATACTTTTATCTGGTTTGAGATTATTGTAAAGAAAGTTTGCAACAATTTTGAGTTGAGCTTCTGGTTACTCGAAATTATTTCATGATTGTGCTGGGAAAAAAACGGTGCAAACTCAAATGTATGACTTTTTCAGAGGCTATGTTCACCCAAAGACTGTTCGTATTTCATTCGTGGAGCATATTTTTCTATATTCAGTCATATATACTGGTTTTGAAATAGCATGGACCTGCACCACACAGGTCAATACTCAGATTGAACGAAGCTTGACCAAACAAAATCTAAATGAATTGAACACAACAATTAAACTTAACTGAAACAGTTAAAACTTTTCAAGTTAAAAATAAAAGTATCAGCTGAGTTTGACAAACAAACCAGGCAATTTCTGTATATTATCGTGTGTATCATATCAATCGGGCTTTTGATAGCACGTCCTATAGAAGAAAGCCTCACTAGCGATATCTGAGAGTCGGGATTGGCAATCGCGCTGCGTTTTGATATGTTTTTAATGTGTTTATTGTTGCGTTACTAGATGAATGATCAACTTTCGTCTTGCGGTCATATATCAGTGAGTTTGCGGTTTAGTTATGTCAACGTGGGTTTTTGAATGGGTCGGTTATGTGAAGAACAACATCATAATTATGGAAAACCTAATTGATGTGTGTTTTTGATTTATAAAATTTCCAGGATAAATATTGACGTTTACGGAAAACTCGGAGTTATGGGAAAAGTTGAAGATATCATATTCGATGGAGAGGTGTTGAAGTAAATTGTAGTCAAATTTGACCACATCGACCACCCGATAACTATCAATCGAGCCAGGGCTGTCTACAATATTGGTCCGGAACCGCAAACTGGTAGATTGCGATTTCCGCTTGTTTTAGCGTTCGCAATCACTATTCACAAATGCCAAGGTTTTTCTGCGGACAATTTTGTTGCTGTGCTAAACAACTGTTTCTCTGAGAGGGTGAGTGTTTTGGTTGAGTTTTTTTTTCTCACTATCATCATTTTGCCCATTCCAGGAATACGGAAATGGTTTCCAGCACCAATTTGATAGTTTTATAAAAATTCTTGTGCAATATTATATTCAAAACCATTACTACAAAATTGTGAAATATGTTATCTCGTGAAGTTCTAAGTGGTTTAATTTTTGTATCTGAAAATTCCCATTGCGAGATCAAAATTATTGCTTCACTTTCAGAAGTACAAAAAGACGTCCAGGTAATGACTCATGGAACATATTTCTCTATACTCCAGTCATATACACTGGTTTTATAGATTCATAATGCTTCGAAAAATTGTTGGTTTTTGATGAAAAATCGTACATTGGAGATGATTGGCATTCCGTGTGAGTTTCTTTCATTTTTGCAGTTTTGTTTTTTCTCAAACATAAATATCGGACCGTAGCGCGCAAAACACGGTAACTGGAGAAATATAGTTTTCCCCATTCCCACTGGGACTTTGGCATCGTGCCAATGAGAAATCAAAAAAATATCTTTAATAGAAAACGCATTCATAGAAAAACTAATTCATATAAAACAAGGAATTTTGTTGGCACTTTGCCGAGGTCTAAGTGAGAACTTGAGAGATACTCTGACGATGATGAGTAGTGCTCAAAGCCTCTCTCGTTGAAAGCTACAAAGTACGCGAGCGCGAAACAATGAAATAAACAGCAATATGTTAACTAAAATGATCGAATCAGAATGAAGTTATTACATAGTGAACTTAAATTTAATTAGTTGATTAGCCTTGATGTGATTTTGTCTCGAAAGAACCACTTTTTCTTTTTCAGAAGAATGTACAACCTACCTCCCTTAGACGAAACTACTGATGCCATGACAGGAGAACAAGCTGCTGAGAATGACACTTATTGAAGAGAAGAATGGAAAAATATATCACAGGTACCGAATAGATTGTTTGAAGGAAATCACGGAGCAACTTAAATAGACCATTTCTCTATAATCTGAAACTTTCGATTCTGAAAAAAATGTATTCTGCTGTGTTTCAATATTAATCAAAACCTTAGAATCTTGAAATGAGAAAAACAGTGTTTCATCTGAACTAATCTACGATCGTTTTCGATATTTTGTTTTGAGTGGTTATCCGCTATTCGCCCAATGGGAAAGTTAATGAATTCAAAACTTCTGTTGCTGTTTATTCAGCCAAGTCATTTACACCTAAAATTCACATAATTCACGATTACATATTTTCAAAAAAACGAAGCTATATTTTTCACAGCTCCTATTTCTAAGGTGACTAAGGGCTACATGCGATGATCAACTGTATACATTGTTTGGGTACAGTACAGAACAGGTAGGTTTCAAGGTTGCTTTCGGGCGAAACTTTTGGAAAATCTCGTAAATTGTTTTCAGAGTTCTTGCTCGCCACAAAAACTGCGCTAGAATGGTCGACTACCGCCAGACCCTTTATGACCTCTTCTTTTCGGGAAATTTGTCTGGATTTCTACTGGACAATACACTACTGAGCAAAGTTAGTTAGTGTGTTATACCACACAATTCAATGTACGTACTTACTCACTATTCTGCTTTCAATCTGCTCAAAACTTCGTTAGTTGACTGCAGAAATGTCATTGATCAATACGAACGTTCTATCATTTTCCATTCTGATTCACGTCGTGGAGAGTAAAACCGACTGAGGCCGATTTCATACTTTTTTTTATGTCGGCGTTTAACGGTTGCTTTATCAGTGAAACGTATCGACTTTCATAGCGTAACGCCGACGTGAATCAATACACATATTTCTTTACTATCAACGCCACCGTTGAACGCCGACCTAAAAAGTATCAATGCGCCCTAAAAATCGGACTACCAGTGTATTTGATTTTGTGTATACTGAGTTGATTCAATGTACCTTCAGGTGGTCCTTGAAAGAGCAGGTATGCTGTTTGCCAGTTCGATGGAGATAGCTCTAACTTAACGTGACAGTGCAGAAAGATGTTAGTAACGATGAATGTTTGCTATCAACATTCAGAAAACCGGCTAAGTGGAGATCTCATAAAGGTAAGTGCAAGACTGACACTGTTGTTGTGTCTTTAAACCAGCGAAAGTTCTTGTGAACTGGAATTTGAACGTTCATTGAACTATCAACTAGCTACTGGAGAGATGTATGTAACAAGATGATTCACAAGCGGGCAACCTCAAAACAAAATTGATATACTAGAACTGAATTGAACAGTCACGTAAGCTAAACATTCTAATGAGGAATCCTGCACTTTCTCAATCTTGCACGTTTTTGAGTTCTGCTGTGTTGAACATGTGTTACGTGACTGAGCAAATGACTAACAGTATAATCCACACCTTCCATTCTTTATATTCAAACATTACAGATATCACACGTAGGATCTTTCACGAACGAAGATGAAGTATTATGAAGTCATTCTGTATTCGATCTAATAGCGGAGTATACACCCCTGTGAACAAAAAATCGTCTTACTTTTCCTACTTTCAATTTGCTGTTTTTCGAATGCACCCTTCAGTGTTGTAATTGATAATTATTTCATTCCCTCCCATATAATGAAATTGTTTTTCATTTAGCTGATGGATTGATAAACATGTAAAACTCTGTTTAATAGTATTCAGCCTTGCATCAAAATTAGTTGTAACAAGTTGAATATTTCTTCTAAATTCTCACAAACTTACACAACTTTCTATTTGTTCCAAAAGTGTAACAGAATTGTGCTTCTGAAAAAACTGAGAAGACCGAAAAATCTGAGAATCATGATGAAAAATCATGAAAAATCGGAAAAAAATGAAAAGACAAAAATCTGTGGCATTGGCATGTGAATGTCACGTAAGGGTGGAACAAAAGTGAAAAAAAGTAAAGTATACAAATACAAACATATGTGTCTTTTTCCAGTTTCAGAAACGCATAACAACTGAATGAGTGTACTTTGATCTCGAATGTAGAGTGTTTTACCATCTGAGTTGTAGTGCGATCGGACTCCTCAACATAGTGTACGATATATGTGTGCCTTCCCTGAGAAATTGTTGGTCGTAACTATTGGAGGATTTCAGAACCTAGTATTCCGTTCAGATGCCTAGACAAGGACCACCAGATTTGGTTTCAATACCGTACGGGTGTACACTCAATAATTGCAACTACCTAGTAGTAGAGTTATGCCGAGAAGAATGATGACATCCTCCGTGGTGGTATCTTTCGTTTGGAGGTGGTGCTTACTAGTCGAAGCTGCGTGACGATTTACTCAACCCTGTACATTCTCTCCAGTGTTTGATCATGTTCTCACTAGCGTTGTGCAACTTTGTCTCCTTTGATTTGACACTGATACTTTCAACACGCCTACAGAAATCCGATCTCAAAAACTATGAAGTGCTCCATTCAATACATATCATCATGCACTTTCTAAAACCACATTCGTAATTGTTGCGTTGGCGATGATGGGAGTATAATGAATTTGCATTAGGCTTGTATATTATTGCTTGCGTTGGCGAGAATAATATATATTCAAATACTAATGTTCAACCCTCTCCGATACAACATCGTACAAAAAGTGAACTGTGAACAATTTAAATTTCATGGCAATTTTTTTCTCTATTCTTCTTCTCTTTCTCTGATGAGCTAGTGCCACATTCTTTGAATGTAGATAAATGAATAAATAAAATAAATAAATGTATGCTTTTCTGAAGCATCAAACTACAGAAACTACACATCAGCCCAGTTCGACATGGAAAGAAAGCGTGAAAGGAAAAAAAAAGAGAAGAAGAAAAGAGAGATGTACGCTGTCCTATCTAGATGTGTTTGTAGTTTGATCTCGTTATAGCCAAAATTGGTAATGAATGGTGGGATTTAAATATTTTTTTGTCCCTCTTATTGCGAGGTACTGCCGGGTGAATCCTTCATTATGTTGTTTGCAAACTGAGCTAAACTATTCTCGAAGTAAGTCATTAAGGTTAGCATTCTAAGGAGAGATCGTGCACTTCGACATTACACGTTTCTGAGTTCTTCTGTGTCCAAATGTTTCACGTGACTATACGGTTGACTAAGAATATAGGAACAAGCGTCGTTGCAGAACAGTAAATAACTGCTTAGTATAGGGTTCGTTATCTTCAAAGAAAGCTTGTACGGTATTCTGTACTATCCCGCTGTGTCTGTAACTTGATCCTGCTATGGAATTCGGTGACGGGTCGCCGGCGAGGTCGCCGGCGATGTCGCCGGAAGGGGTTGATGGCGAGTCGCCAATTACCTTATATGCTTCTTTCGCTTTTTAGCATTGATCTTTCTGTGACAGAAAATATTTTTTCAAAAGTGACTTAGCGCGTTAACGAGCCGAGAACCATATTTACGTGATTTAACAATTATAGTCTTAATTAAACATCCATTTGTCACACTCCGGAATCGAACCCACAACCTTCGTCGTACTGCGGCGCACACATCCTCTCGGCCATCCCGCTACGGTCTGAGAAGCGCAGCGAAGAGCTTAGTATTGCGCACCCAGCGCATTCAAACTAATGGTCGGACTAACTAATGATTGCAAATAAACTGTAATGATTCTATTGTGAATAAAATCTAAGTCTGTTGAAGAAGACCTCACTGTTTTTTGATTATATCACGATAGCAATGAACTGTCTTCAAAATCTTATTTCTTTTCCTAAAGTGATATGTTTTGGCCAAACTGGGGAGTATGTTCCTTCACAGATGTATAATACTTTGAATAATAACAAATAGTACCTCTCTACTTGAATTTTAGTTTATAATGGATGTATGGCTTAACAGCTGCTCTGATAAGTTCCTAACGCACTACACCGGTAGATCTCCAATGCATTCTCATAAGTTCTAGTCTTAATTTGAGTGAGATGTAAAGTTTATGTAAGCATTCCATCTCACTCAATGTATGACATTATACTAGTTGTTATCAAGCATGGTTAGATCAAAACTCCCTTTTAATCGTGCTTCAACTAATTAGCTATCGAATCACGCTACTTGGCGAGTCGCCGGCGACAGTTTCCGAACTTCTTCTCAAAATCCCTATTGAAGACGCACAAATCGCATTTTTCACTCTCGCACATGTTTATACCTCACAACAAAGTGGAATAAAAATCTTGGTGTTATCAAAGGTTTCCAAGTTCGGCGACTCGCCGGCGATATGAGGAACATATCGAAATGAGTGGCGACTCGCCGGTGACAAGCTCTGTTCATTTTTCACGGTTCGTATGAGTTATACAAGAAAAAGTCGTCTTTCGGTATCATTTTAGTCATAGCCGTTGGAGTTTACCCACAAAATGCACTCAAACTTTTTTTGGGTTTTCTCGATGGAAAAATATTTTCGGCTTCGGCGACTTCCCGGCGACCCCAGGGACAATGCGAAATGTTTGGCGACTCGCCGGCGACAACTCCGGAGCTTTGGTTCAAGTGGCGACCCGCCGGCGACCTCAATGTATCGCCGGCGGTATCCCGGCGACCTCTCTGCCCCGCCGGCGAGTCGCCGCCAAATTCCAGAGTACGTTTCTATGAAAACTCAAAACCACGGCGTGTGGACCAAACGTAAATCTAAGAAGCGTTTTTAGTGTAAGCGGAATGTTCTCGAAGATTTAGCACTTATTTTTCGAATCAGTGTGTCAGGACGATCATGAAAATTGCGAGATTAGATTTTTTATTTCCATTTTGAGTTATTGTCCTCCTTTTCTAGGCAGTTCAATCTCAACAACTAATTGTCTCTCACTTTACATCGTTGTTTATACAAATTGTCCTCATTTTCTATATTTCCGGTGAAATAATGGATCAATAGATGGGAAATAATGAGCAACATTCCTCAAGGTAACATTCATTTGATTCCTCTCAGCTATTTATAAGTCCTGTCGCATTTTCAAACCAGACTTTAACCCAAGTTTCACTATGACATTTCTTCTGGTACATATACTTCTTGAAAAAGATGTGTCGGAGCTGTTATAGGTCATGCCCACTCGTTTCACAGCCATGTTCTACACCTCTCTTTGTGAAAATCCTTCCGTAAAACTAGAACATATCTGACTGATTCAAAACACAAGTTCTGTTGTAGTGTATGTTCAAAACCGAATTTCGTCCTTTTCATGCTTCCAGAATATATTTGAGTTCTGAGACACTGTGAAACTACTCATAGCTGGCCAACAGTATTACCCAGGTGTTCTATTTGAATTGTGACGGAAATAAAGATAAATATTGACAGATTTATGCATTAGAAATGATAATCACAGTACAAGTATACATTCCGATTCGCTTGTTGCTATGTGTCTATACGTGGTACGTGCCAAGTTGGAATCATTCCTTCTGTAAATGGAGGAACGACTTCTCGTAGATCAGCATCTGAAGCTGAACTACTCCAGCTGTTTCGGAGTTCCAACTTTCTTCGGGCACTGTCAGTAGCCAAGTAGCATTCAGTCCGAGACAGAGAACATCTGAACGAAATGATAATCGTGAAATGAAATGATTCGTGAAAATTACGGCTAAGTCCTGCTTTGGATCGAGATAATTGAATTTATCAGAAACTTGTACATTAAAACTGACCAATCGCATCATTCTGTGCATCAGCTAGTGCATTTCAGCCTGTAGAAGTTCGAAGTTTTCGGCGTGGCTGAGGGTACATATTTGTCCAATGAAAGAACGTCCAATGGCCATTTTGATGTGTAGTTTGTAGGTTGGTTCCTAAAAAGACTGTAGTCTGGTCGTTAAATACATCATAATTCATATATGATATCTAGAATACAAGAAACCAGAGTGCAAAGGCAACAGATAGTATAGGGTTTTTCAAACCGTCGTGGACACCGTACCATCGATTTTGTGATGGCTGAGGTTTGGCGAGAGGCCAGCCAGTCTGCGTATCATCGATCTACACACTCTCTGAACCGCTGGCAGATAGTCAACGACCGCTCGCCCCGCATCGCTCAATCAATTGAACCCTCTGCTGTCTTTATGGGGAAAATGGCGACTATATATACTCACCACTAAAACTGTGCAGGCATAATGTGCATTCTACCAGAGATCCAACGGATGTCATTATTTTGTGCAAAGCGGAGATTTGAATATTTGCAGTTTATTGGAATAGAGTCCGCAAATCAACTTAGTTCCTATTTCATTTAAAGAAGGTCGATTATGTGGTCCAATCTCAACGCTTCAGTCCTTTAAACCGTGATACATTTTTCAATTGCAGTTTAAAGGACCGTTAACACGGGATTACTCCACATAATTGTTGTAAAATGCAAAGATGGTAGAGTCCATGTCGATGAAAATAAAATGTACCTTGAACAATGTCACCAGTCATGGGAACCGCGAAAATCCGGTATGTGTAGAACTCTTGTAGTAGCCAGCATCGAAAGTATAGACAGCGAACCAACTTAGCGATTTCTAATCCGCTCTAAACATCGCATTCATAAAATTACATATAATTTTCACATTAAAATTACAACAATACTACTCTGTTACTGCAGACACTGGCTCGAGTGGTGTTTTGGGCATTAGTCTAGAAACCTCACAAGTTGGAATAACAAAAATGAAACAAATACTCCAAACTAAGTCGAGTACCTATATCCTATAGGAATGAAATTAGTTCGATTAACAAAAGTATTTTTCAGTTTTTCTTTCATATAAATTTTCCTCTCTGGCTTCCCCTTGAATCAGACAAACTTCGCACCGGACCTATTGGTAACTTGATTAAAGTCATAGTGGTGAACTATTTGTATATATTTGAACACTGAAACCTGGATCAATTGGAATTGATGTAAATAAAAGTGCCAAACACTTAACCGTCAACACCAACCGTTCATCAGAATAGTGAAATTTGAATGCTCACCTCAATTAGTGCTGTAGATTCACATGAAATAAACCAGTATATATGATTGGTATATAGAGAAATATGCTTCACAAATAACAATTTACCGGACGAAGAGTTTGGTACCTTCTGAAAGAAAAAAAAAAGTTTGATTTCTTGAAAAAACAAAAAGCAAGCACGGTATAATATGTGGGACCAACAGAAGAGTAGTTGATCATTACAGAGTTAGCCAGTTCGGATCTCTCAAAACTGTTGTCGTAGCAGCTAGGACTCCATTAGGAGCAAACTTTCGGTTGATGCAGAGATCCGGCTCTCATGAACACAGATAAAAGAGAACATATTTTCACGTTTGGAATCACCGTTCAGTTACTGAACGAGGTCGCGTATACTTTCCATACTGTCTTGTATAAATCACACTTATTTGTAATGGATGGAAGGGTTATGAAAATGGCTATTCTAAAACGGTTCTAGAATTGAAAAAGGCACACTATTGAAAAAGGTGAGGCCGCCGGCGATGAATAGTTTTACGGTACATTTGGGTTCATGCATCGCGCGCAGCGCGAAGCGCTGTGCGAGATTTGTCTTTGGTCCGGCTAATGCGCGCTTCCGTTTTTTTAGTTTCTCCTCAAAAAGGCTGAAATTTGCAAAACAAAGTTTTTATTGATGTACTTGTTTTCTATAGCTAATACCCTAACCGTGTTTCAAATTTGAGCGAAATCGGTTAAGTTTGAGCCAAGTTATGGCCTCATGCGCTTCATCAAGAGCGCCAACTTCCGTCGTGGGTGGGTGGGTGGGTGTGTGGGTGGGTTGTGACAAGAAAAGTAAACCCAGTTCAAGGGTTTCTACTCAACCGATTTCGTTGAAAATTGTGGAAGACATGTGATACCTACTCAAACACTCGCGGAGCAAAAAAAATTCAAGAAAAAATTGTTTTAATCAAAGTTATAGACATTTTTCGGAAAGTGTCTGCGTCTCTTCATTTAGCACGCTCTCTCACTCTCTCTGTCCGGTCGACAACTCAAACTGTATTGTAACTTAGAGTAACAATTACCGATTTGCTCGAAAATTGAAATATGATGCCATCGTGACTTTTATTTGAGTATGAAGTATTCTATTCCTGACGTCCTTCAGGATTCTGGAGACCGGATGACGTCGATTTTGAAAAGTGCAAAGTTGACGTCACATATATTTTCAAATAATGATAATATCTTAGAAAGGGTCAATTAACGGAGAAACTCAATCTAAAAGTGACGTATTCTGAGATTCTGGAGACCAGATGACGTCATTTTTGGAAAGTGCAAAGTTGACGTCACATATATTTTCAAATGATGATAATATCTTAGAAAGGGTCAATTAACGGAGAAACTCAATCTAAAAGTGAAGTATTCTGAGATTCTGGAGACCAGATGACGTCATTTTTGGAAAGTGCAAAGTTGACGTCACATATATTTTTAAACGATGGTAATATCTTAGAAAGGGTCAATTAAAGGTGAAACTCAATCTGAGGGTGATTTATTCTGGGAAGTCGATTTTGAAAAGTGCAAAGTTGACGTCATATATATTTTCAAATAATGATAATATCTTAGAAAGGGTCAATTAACGGAGAAACTCAATCTAAAAGTGACGTATTCTGAGATTCTGGAGACCAGATGACGTCATTTTTGGAAAGTGCAAAGTTGACGTCACATATATTTTTAAACGATGGTAATATCTTAGAAAGGGTCAATTAACGGTGAAACTCAATCTGAGGGTGATTTATTCTGGGATTCTGGAGACCAGATGACGTCGATTTTGAAAAGTGCAAAGTTGACGTCACATATATTTTCAAATAATGATAATATCTTAGGAAGGGTCAATTAACGGAGAAACTCAATCTAAAAGTGACGTATTCTGAGATTCTGGAGACCAGATGACGTCATTTTTGGAAAGTGCAAAGTTGACGTCACATATATTTTTAAACGATGGTAATATCTTAGAAAGGGTCAATTAACGGTGAAACTCAATCTGAGGGTGATTTATTCTGGGATTCTGGAGACCAGATGACGTCGATTTTGAAAAGTGCAAAGTTGACGTCACAAATATTTTTAAACGATGGTATTATCTTAGAAAGGGTCAATTAACGGTGAAACTCAATCTGAGAGTGATTTATTCTGGGATTCTGGAGACCAGATGACGTCGAATTTGAAAAGTGCAAAGTTGACGTCACATATATTTTTAAACGATGGTAATATCTTAGAAAGGGTCAATTAACGGTGAAACTCAATCTGAGAGTGATTTATTCTGGGATTCTGGAGACCAGATGACGTCGAATTTGAAAAGTGCAAAGTTGACGTCACATATATTTTCAAACGATGGTAATATCCTAGAAAGGGTCAATTAACGGTGAAACTCAATCTGAGAGTGATGTATTCTGGGATTCTGGAGAACAGATGACGTCGATTTTGAAAAGTGCAAAGTTGACGTCAGATATATTTTCAAATGGTGAAAATATCTTAAAAATGGTATATTAACGATGAAACTCAATCTGAGAGTGATGTATTCTGGGATTCTGGAGAACAGATGACGTTGATTTTGAAAAGTGCAAAGTTGACGTCAGATATATTTTCAAATGGTGAAAATATCTTAAAAATGGTATATTAACGATGAAACTCTGTCTAAATATGACTTATTCTGGAAATCAGAAGGCCAGATGACGTCAACTTTCGAAAAATTGACGTGAAATATGTTTTCGAATGCTGAAAGTTTCTTAGAAATGGTCAATTCACGATGAAACTTCATTCAAACATGACGTATTCTGGGATTCTGAAGGGCAGAGGGCAGAAAGTAAGTTTTTAGAACTGCAAGTTGACGTCATATTTTTCTGAAATGACAGTAATACGTGGCAAGTGGTTCAATAAAATTTTTTTTTTATCTGCACCGTACAGATCAAACCACATACCTACGGCATGTATACAAAAAGAGAAAAATTCATGAAAAAGTGGGGGCCCAACGACTGTGAGATTTGTCTTCTGCTGTGCGCCCCTTAGACAACTACTCTCAAATGGAGCAGCTACTGCTACAAAAACCGAAAAATACTCATGTATAACTATTAACTACAAACATACAAAAGTCGTAAAATATTTTTTCAAACCTGTAAACTAGAATCTGTAAATAACCGAAAAATACTAATATACTCAAGTATAACTGTTCATTACAAACATACAAAAGTCGTAAAATATTTTCTCAAACCTGTAAACTAGAATCTACAAATCACAGATGTTAATTCAACGTAGTCAATTATAGAGTTCCTGGTTTTGTGCACAATGGTTGGTGTTTTTGATCATTACTTCAATTCTAGGTGCTATAACGTTTGGCATATTATTCAACAGTTGCTCTCTCTTTCGCAGCTGTGACTTGTAGATTCTGGTTCACAGGTTTGAGAAAATATTTTACGACTTTTGTATGTTTGTAATGAACAGTTATACTTGAGTATATTAGTATTTTTCGGTTATTTACAGATTCTAGTTTACAGGTTTGAAAAAATATTTTACGACTTTTGTATGTTTGTAGTTAATAGTTATACATGAGTATTTTTCGGTTTTTGTAGCAGTAGCTGCTCCATTTGAGAGTAGTTGTCTAAGGGGCGCACAGCAGAAGACAAATCTCACAGTCGTTGGGCCCCCACTTTTTCATGAATTGTTTTAAGTTTCTAGTGGAGCAAACGCTGGCATCATAGGTACTTGGGTACTCAATGTGCTTCTCTTCTAATGCGCAGCTTTTTCTAAACATTCGATAACTCACTAAAGTGACATGAAGGTATGAAGTTTGAAGTTACACAACAGAAAACTAAAACGCAATACTGAAAGCGTATACACAAGTTCTTCTAGAGAAAACTTCACAGAAAGTTTTCTGGAAATCACTATTTTGTTTTCGAGTGAAAAGGTTAGGGTTTCTGCTTTGGAAACTATTTTGGTTGCAAAATTGGAGAATTGGAATTTTTTGAGAAAAATACGCAACTTGCGGTGGTGCGGTTTCAAATCGTGGTGCGGTATTTTCCCCGGTGCGGTAGGTGCGGTAATTAGTAGGTCCCAACGGGACCCATTAGTCTCATAGTGTTTACCAGCAACCCCTCCGCTGCAATTGGACCAAGTTATAAGTGTATGCTCATAACCGCTGGAAAAGAAATATGAGCAGTGCTCACCAGTGAGAAGTTTTCCAGTCGAACTGTGCACACGTTGGGTGGAATATTCCAGAGTGTCATAAATTTCGAACAATGCACTCCTCCGCGTGGAACGTGAACAGTACACTGAAAACACAATACACTTTTAATGTAGGACGACTACGTGGACCAATCCCGACGCATCCGTCCTTTGAACGGCAATTGAAAAATGTATTGCCGTTCCAAGGATTAAAGCGTTGAGATTGGTAATCATAATCGTTCTTCGGCGAATTCTTTATTGAACCCGGTATTTTGTTAACCCTAGCAGTTAACCATTAACCGGGTTACCTGGTTAAATTACCACGAGTTGAACAACCACAGTTTCGGTAAAACCCGAAAACACATTCACTATTATATATGCCTGTGGTGACCAACGTGAAGAACAAATTCACACATTTATACTAGGTACAATACCTGAAAGATATGAAAAGTTTACTTTCAAAGAAAGATTTTCAATTTTCTATTGTTCACGAACCGTAAAAAAACAAGCGTTCATCAGACAAATAAAATTTGAATGCTCACCTTAATTTGTGCTGTAGATTCTTATGAATTGAGACCAGTATGTATGACTGGGATATTGAGAAATATGCTCCACAAATAACAATACATCGGACGTCGAGTTTTGCATCTTCTGTAAGAAAAACAGTGTTTTTGATGTCGCAGGGGGTATGATCACAGTGCACGAATCAATGTAACAGTCGAAGTAATTTTGTTTCACTCTCAATGAGTCCCATTGGCATTTTTTCGATTGGTTGTTTGTCAGATCAAACAGAAGTATTCTTAACAATTTTTTCATTCAATTACGTGTTCTTATGAAACTGAACAAGTCCTAGCATATATTTGCAGTGTTTTGAATCACTCAAAAGTGGTGGAAACTAGCCTGGAATAATCATTGGCACGCTGCCAAGTCCCCAAGTCTAAGTGGGAATGACCGAAAACTATATTGACAAGTTAGTTTTACCCCAGAAATCTTTAACAGATTTTATAGTCAATGAACCAAAACAACATACCCACTTCGAACATGTTTCTGCATACAATTGAGAAAACTCAGGCCTCTCTATAACTTCGTCGACTACCATTTGTTCTATCTGTAAAATATTGAATATTTCAATTGAAGAAAAGTACGAACTTTCAAACAGGCTTGGCAATTGCTTTTAGCAATTCTTCAAAAATCACGAGTGAGTTGGAAATAAACAGTAAAGATGTTGTAAAATGCCAGATGATTTTCTTCTGTTTGTTCAAAACATTAACAGCCAATAGCATACTTTGAAGTATCGCTCGAACTTAAAAAAAATGATGATAAACTCAGTTTTCGAATGAACGTAATGCTCATAATGAAAAATTAATAAAATACATGAAAACAAAACTTACACTGAATGCCATTTATCTCCAATGTACGATAATTCCGCACGACATTTGCCTGCATTGCTTGCACATAGTGTGACCGCAGGTGGTAATGCTCGCCCCACGGTCATCTGAAAACAACAGAAATATGGTGTGTTTATTTTAAAAAGAAGTGTTCGTTGTCACTAAGACTTTCTTAATGGTATTATGGGAAAATGTGCTCAGTGAAAGGTTCCACTCAAACTCGTTTCGACCCTGAATCGTCTTGAATCAGGTCGAAACGATTTTGAGTGGCACCTTTCACTGAGCACATATCTCCACAAAAACAGAAATATAGTTGTACCCAACGGAAATGCAAGAGGGTACTATATATCACAATTTCCGCTGTGTGCGAACACATGTCTCCAATTCCAAAGCCTGTCAGTTATGTACTCTTGTAGCGCAGTGGTTAGCGTCCAGCTACGAAATTTTGTCCACCAATCTATGTCCTTCTACAGTAATACGTCACATTCTCAGGAGGCAACTTCTAATGAGTTATCGAATACTTTGGTTTCAAATTTTTAGAGTTTGTACTACTGAAGGTACAGATGACCAAAATTTGAAGAAAATCCATAGCGTCAACGAATGAAACTTTGAGCTTGAAGTTTAAGCATATTACTGTAGAGGGTGGAACGAGTATAATTACTTACAATGGAACCGCTGCTGAAAAATCGAAGGAAACGTAGTTTAATTGAAAAAGTGTTAATGCTCACCTCGTTTCGAAATTATTACTTAAATATATTGAAACCAGTATATATGTCTGATTTGACCAGTCTGCTTGAAACTACACGAGTAAAAAACTTTAAATAAAACTAACCTGATAATAAGAATATGGTGAATGTTCTTAAAGAAGTAAGTACGACTACTTTCCAGAGATATATGCTCCAGTAATGAGAATAAGATAGGGTCGAAGGTTACATCAAGATGCCACGCCCACAAGTTAATTGGGGATTCTGTTTTGGGTATCACACCTGGGCAATAATACTGAGAAAGCGAAAGGTAATTGGGCCTTACCAAAAAACTCAATTATGTCCTAAGAGTACAGATAGAAACCAAATTATGACGTTTCCAAACTTGAAACACTGAATCTCTGTTATGAAATGAAATAAAACTGAAACTAAGGATATAACACTTTGGCCTATGCTCATAAAAACCACTCAATCACAAAAACTAGTACTTCGTTTCCACAACTTTTGGAACTATTTGAACTTTTTGATTTGTTTTCTCAACCTTCGAAAGTACACCTACTTTAATAGGATATTAATTGTAATAGTTTTTTTGTCAAACTCATTTCTTACTTTGATGACAATTCTCACGACATTTCAATTATTTCCGAAGTGGGACTGAATCGTGCCTATAAAGGACTGAAAGAGACAAAAAACCAATGCGGAATTCCCGATATCCTACTTCCTACGCAATCCTACAGACGCGTTGCGTACTGCGCGGCGTTGGCACGAGATGAGTAGTGGAACGTGGAAATTAACATACATTTAAAATTGTACGATTCAGGAAATGGAATCATTTTTCTGCTGTCTACATTGTCAGTCTCTGAAATGAAATAATATATGAGTGTACTTAAGTTTCGGTTATAAAGTGTGTTTCTGTCTGAGTTCTGGTTCAATCGGAGTTCTCAGCATAGTGTACAAAGTATAGTGAGTGCCAAATTGATGAATTTCTGTCGCTCTCCGGAATCGAACCAACGAGCAAAAGATTGGTAGCAAGGAGCTAACCACTGCGCTATTAGAGCATTCAACTGGGGACTCAAACTACAAACACTGCACACCATACTATTCATATCGACAGCAAGTCTGGCGGCGTAGAATTCGCTCCAATCCCATGAGAAGTTCATATGAGTTTCTCATGAGATACCTCATGAGCTATTCGTGAACTCTTGATGGTGTAGTCTAACAATCAATAGAATCTCATGAGAAGGTCTTGCTAAGCTCATGAGGATCTCATGAGATTTTCGAGGGATCGCTACGCCGCCTGCTGCACTGTGTATGATGTCCTATTCAGATGTGTTTGTAGTTTCATCGTGACTAATGATGTGCATAGAGAATGAACTACAAATTTTTTCGTCACTCTTATTGCGATGTTTTGCCGGGAGAATTCTTCATTATGTTAATAGCATATTATTGAGCTACCACTAATAACAAGCGTCGTGGTAGAACAGTAAATCACTGTTTAGTATTTGGTTAGCTATTTTCAGAGTAAGCACATTTGGTTCTGTGCTATCTCGCTGTGTTTGTGACTTTATCCTACGTTTCTATTGAAAAAAAAACCCACGACGGTTTCGAAATCAAACTACAACGAAGATTTGATCCCCTGTGAAATGGGGGGTGTAGTCTTTTCCATTCCTACTGAGACTCTTACGATGGGAATACAAAAATTTCAATACTTCCAAATTACTTCAATGTTATCAGAAGGTTCTACGGTTCTGATAAATGCTTCTGTTACCGCATTGCAAGTGTACCAAAATGTTTCCGACAGAGATTGAATTTGTTGGGAAAATTGAATATGTACTGTAGGAGTGTCAGTAGGAATGGTTCCGACTATACAAAGCCACTCTTTCTTTATACCTGTGCCTCTCTCTCGGTCCGCGTGGTTAGGTATGTATGATTCTAACAAACACCAATCTATAAATCACAGCGCAGGTTTTCAAAAAAGCATAAAACATAACCTAATCGTACCGTCTTTTGTACTCGTACTTCAGTTATAGTTAAACTCCTAGTTGCAACTCAATTGCATGTAGTATTATGTGCGCGTAACACGGTAACCCTTTTTCTTCTCAATTTTTCTCTCCATTTACCCATTTGGAGTGCCACATACTATGTGGATGTCACGTGAATAAATCTATTCTATTCTATTCTATTCTAGTTACGTGTTACGTGTGAATACATAGTTATTGAACGTGAAAAACGTTAAAACCTGCTGATGTCTGTTCTTTAGACACGCTCTGCGTGATAATGGGAGTCGTTTCTAAAAGTGCAGACCAGTGGTTCATGTTCTGTTTTTCTGTGTTTGTAGTTTGATCATATTCCTGAAGTTGCATGATTTTCTCTGTTTTGAGTTCGGATACATCATAATTTGTTGTCGATCTGTACGTTTAGGAGATAATTGAGTTTTCTGTTAAGGCCTAACTAACTTTTGCTTTCACAATATTATTGCCCAGGTGTGATACCCAAAACAGAAACCCCAATTAACTTGTGGGCGGGGCATCTTGGTGTAATTTTCGACCCTATCTTATTCTCATTACTGGAGCATACATCTCTGGAAAGTGGCCGTACTCACTACTTCAGGAATAATTACTATGTTTTCACTATAAGGTTAGTTTTCCCAATTTCTTTAAAATAACATATTTGTTCATTATGAGCAAAAACTGTAAATAGTCGTGACACAGCCTAGAGAGTTGTACCAAACCACCTCCAGCTCAGACAATATGACCTCGAAACTATGATTACGGTCGTGCCTTGTATAGTGCAGCTTTCCTTGAGCACTCAAGTATTGTAGTTTGACCAGAAGGACAAGTACACCAGCGGAAGTTGGGGGCAGAGCCAAAACACGTCTGACCAATCACGATCGACTACCAAATAAAGCTCCTCCTACTTTAACAGCATAAAAGGTTCATCAAGCTCACATTTCCGAATTATTGTGCCTATGCTAAGTGTATGACTCTCTCAGTCTCGCTATCTCTCGCCATCTCTACCTCTCTCTATCTTCACCTCTCTCTCTCTCTCTCTCCCTCTCCATCTTCCTCCCTCTCCCTTTCTCTCTCATTCCGTGTTTCGCTGAAGATCTTTTTTGTTCGTTTTCGCTCTATTCTCAGGTGCTCAGTTTCAGATCCGAGTGAAATGAGTATCCCCATGAAGGAACTTCTGAACATTCTCTCTCTTCTACCCGTGCAGGTGCTCTGGCTCGGAGAAGTGTCATCCAGTATCACACGCGAGCCCGTGATCGGGTGGATTGACAGGTAATTTGTCATCTTTACAAACTTATTATTTTAATTAATTTTTAAAAGAAAAATGGTGATTTTCGTGAAGTGCATGAAAGGGTTTTTTTTGATATTTTCATCTGGTTTGAGATTATTGTAAAGAAAGTTTGCAACAATTTTGAGTTGAGCTTCTGGTTACTCGAAATTATTTTATGATTGTGCTGGGAGAAAAACGGTGCAACATCGAATGTATGATTTTTTCAGAGGCTAAAATTGCCCAAAGACTGTTCGTATTTTTATTCTCGGAGCGTATTTTTCGGCATTCTAGTCATATATACTGGTTGTGAAATTGCATGGACGTGCACGTTACAGGTCAGTACTGAATTTGAATCAAACTTGACTGAACAAAATCTAAAGTTATTCAATACAAAAATGAAACTTAACTGAAACACATAAAACTTTACCAATTGGTTGAAAATATCAAAATATTAGTTGACAAATCAGTCAATTTCGGTATATTATCGTGTGTATCGTATCGAGCTGACCTCTGATAGCACGTCTAAAGCCTCACTAGCGATAGCTGAGAGTCGGGAAGACCAATCGCGCTGCGTTTTGATATGTTTTTAATGTGTTAATTGTTGCATTACTAGATGAATTACCAACTTTTGTTTTGCGGTCATACATTACACTCCGCACACTTTTGAATAAAAAAAATTGATATACGCTACACCACAGACAGTGGTTGGGATAAAACTTCATTTGTAGTGGAGAAATTTTTAAGACCGTGGCTTTCTAATGGAGTTTCAATTACAGTATACCACACAGCTAGAGGAGACAAAGTTGATCCTTCTGACATGGAAAAAGCCGGTGGATTTCTTAAGACGCTGCTCATTCAAAAGAAAAGTAGAGTTGTGTTAACGTGAGTTTTTGATTACATCGGTTATGTTCATCAGTGGTTGATTGCTTTTCTGATCCAATTCCCTTGTAGTTTCACTAGTAGTATCTAATACTTATATTCTACGTAGTTTCCGGGTGGTTTTACTAGTAATTAGTAAGTTTACGGTGAAGTTATGTTAAGGTGAGTTTTGGAATACGTCGATTATATGAAAAACAACATCATGATTCCATGTGCGTTTTTAATTGATATATTCTCCAGGAGAAATCTTGACGCTTCCGGAAAACTCGGAGTTATGGGAATAGTTGAAGATACTATAAATCGAGCCAGGGCTGTCTACAATATTGGTCCGGAACCGCGAACTGGTAGATTGCAATTTCCTCTCAATCTATCGTTTGGGATCACTATTCACAAATGTCAAGGTGTTTCTGTGGACAATTTACTTGCTATGCTAAACAACTGTTTCTTCAAAGGGGTGAGTAACTTCTAATTTGGTTGTTGAATCGTTGAGTTTACATCGATTTAAAATTGGTTTTTCTTATTCAAAAATCCTAGTGCAGTATTGGATGTAGAACCCTTTATAACAAAATCGTGAGTTATGTTAGCGCGTGAAGTCCTAAGTGATTTAATTTCTGTGGTAATCTGAAAAACGCATCGCGCGATAAAAATCACTGTTTTCCTTCAGAAGTACGAAACGACGTCCGATGTATTGTTATTGTGGAGCATGATTCTCTATACTCCAGTCATATACACTGGTTTTATATATTCATAATGCTTCGAAAAAATTTTGATTTTTGGTGAACAATCGTACATTGGAGATGAATGGCATTCAGTGTGAGTTTCTTTTTTTTTATAGTTTTGTTTTTTCTCAAACAATAATATCGGACCGTAGCGCCTTCATTTTCATCAAACTTTATGTAGGAAAAATTGTTTTCACGTGAATTACAAATATTTTGTCTGAACTAACCAAAGCTCTCGTTTATTCAGTTTTTTTCCAGTACAGAGTAACTCCGCTTGAGACCCTGTTCTGATTGCACCATCTGGCTGAGGATATTGAAAAAAAAATATTATCATGAAAAGATCAAAAATCTAACGTTATCAACACTTTTTTCGCGAAGGCCGTTCCTGGTTATGATTGAGAATTTCACTATCCCCTCTCATATACAGAGGTTTTTCATAATACTGTGGCTATAATAAATAAAATTACACAACCCTGTTCATTGTTATTCAGAATCGGTATTCCGCAAAGATGTGAAGCAGAAAAAGTATTGCAACAAATGGATAATTAACCATAAGGCTTGAAAATAAACGTCAATTCTACAGATGCCTCCTATCCGAGAGATAATTCGTTGAGCTTTATTCGAGCATATTCGAGATTTGAGGTAATTCGATAAGCTAACAGATAACTCGAATAACCGGGGTTCATATGCTTCTTTTTTTCTCTCCGAGAAATATCACTTTTGATATTGTTGTTCAATCATGAAAACTAGTACTTCGTTTCCACAACATTTCGTATATTGTTTTCACAACATTTCAACCGAAAGTGGAACTAATTTGTGTCTATAAAGGACTGAAAGAGACGAAAAACCAATGCGGAATATTCGTTGCGTTGCGTACTAGCGTACGCAACTTTAACCAGAGCGTTGCGTACTGCGCGGCGTTGGCACGTGATGAGTAGTGGAAAGTGGAAATGAACAAAAATTTAAAGTTGTACGATTCAGGAAATGAAGTTGAACCATTTTTGCTGTGTACATGGTCAGTCTCTGAAACGCAACAATATATGAGTGTACTTAAGTTTCGGTTATAAAGTGTGTTTCTATCTGAATTGTAGTTTGAACGGACGACTTAGCAGAGTGTTCAATCTCGTTGCTTTTTAGCCGAAATTGGTGATGCATGGTGTGCATGGAGATTGAACTACAAAAAAATTGTCACCCTTAATGCGAGGTACTGCCGAGAGGATTCTTCATCATGTTAAAGAAGGACGATTATAGTTCGTTTCAACCATCGATAGCAGCCAGTTACAGTAGATTTTATTGGGCGGAGTCAATTGTGTTGGAAAGTTTCCAACAGCGATCAGCCTAATCAAAATTTTGCACCAGCTGGGTATTGAACTCAGCGATGATAGGTGGCGCGGCGCCCACAAGCAGACGGCCACGGGAACATGATGGGCAAAATTGAAAACAGTGATATCCAATCACCTTTTCAAGCCGTTTTTCAATGCTTATTTTATCTCACAAAAAGTTCTTCAAATTACTCCCCGATTTGGTGGTAACCTTTTGAAAACAAAAAATTTGCGAAAATCTTAAAAAAACCACTTTTTAAATGTTTATTTGCAATGAAAAGACTGGCAAGCTGCCAGATCAGTCGCCTGCAATTCTCAGAACGATTGGCGCCAATTTTCTTCGATTGGCCAGCTACAAAAGCGAGAGAGTGTGCAGATCAATGAGACCGCAGACATCTGGGTCTCTCTGACCTGCACACTCTCTCGTCAGGCCCGCTACAAAAATGGCTGGCCAATTGGCTGGGAATTGTCTGAGTCCTCAGAACGATTGGCGCCAATTTTCTTCGATTGGCCAGCTACAAAAGCGAGAGAGTGTGCAGGTCAATGAGGCCGCAGACATCTGGGTCTCTCTGACCTGCACACTCTCTCGCTCAGCCAATAAAAAAGTGTCTGGCCAATTGGCTGGGAATTGTCTGAGAGGGTGCGCTCGGCCAGCATGGCTGACTGCTATCGATGGGTGAAACGAACTATATGTGGTCCAATCCCAACGCTTCAGTCCTTTAAACTGCAATACATTTTTCAATTGCAGCAGGACCGTTGACACGGGATTGGTCCACATAATCGTCCTTGTTCAATTCAAAGAAATCACATACGGTGTTCTGTGCTATCCCGATGTGTTCGTAACTTGATCTTACGTTTCTATCAGGAGTGAAAAAACCACGGCGGTTTCGAAATCAAACTAGACCGAAGATTTGATCCCCTGTGAAATGGGGGGGGGGTGTAGTCTTTTCCATTCCTACTGAGACTCTTACGATAGGAATACAAAAATGTCAATACTTCCAAATTACTTCAATGTTATCAGAAGGTTCTACGGTTCTGATAAATGCTTCTGTTACCGCATTGCAAGTGTACCAAAATGTTTCCGACAGAGATTGAAATTGTTGGGGAAATTGAATATGTACTGTAGGAGTGTCAGTAGGAATGGTTCCGACTATACAAAGCCACTCTTTCTTTATACCTGTGCCTCTCTCTCGGTCCGCGTGGTTAGGTATTTATGATTCTAACAAACACCAATCTATAAAACACAGCGCAGGTTTTCAAAAAAGCATAAAACATAACCTAATCGTACCGTCTTTTGTACTCGTATTTTAGTTATAGTTAAACTCCTAGCTGCAACTCGATTGCATGTAGTATTATGTGCGCGTAACACGGTAACCATACCATACCCTTTTTCTTCTCAATTTTTCCCTCCATTTACCCATTCGGAGTGCCACATACTATGTGGATGTCACGTTAATGAATCTATTCTATTCTATTCTATTCTAGTTACGTGTTACGTGTGAATACATAGTTATTGAACGTGAAAAAAACGTGAAACTTGCTGATGTCTTGTCTTTCGACACGTTTTACGTGATAATGGGAGTCGTTTCATGAAGCGCAGACCAGTGGTTCATATTCTGTTTTTCTCTGGTTGTAGTTTGATCATATTCCAGAAGTTGCAAGTTCTTCTGTGTCTCTGGATACATCATAACTTGGTTTCGATCTATACTTTTAGGCCATAATTGAGTTTTCTGTTAAGGCCTAACTAACTTTTGCTTTCACAATATTATTACCCAGGTGTGCTACGCAAAACAGAAACCCCAATTAACTTGTGGGCGGGGCATCTTGGTGTAATTTTCGACCCTATCTTATTCTCATTACTGGAGCATACATCTCTGAAAAGTTCTCGTACTTACTACTCCATAAACATTTACTATGTTTTCACTATAAGGTTAGTTTTTCCAATTTCTTTAAAATAACATATTTGTTCATTATGAGCAAAAATTGTAAATAGTCGTTACACCGCCTAGAGAGTTCTAGCCCACTACCTCCAGATTAGACAATATGACCTCGAAACTATGATTACGGTCGTGCCTTGTATAGTACAGCTTTCCTTGAGCACTCAAGTATTGTAGTTTGGTCAGAAGGACAAGTACACCAGCGGAAGTTGGGGGCGGAGCCAAAACACGTCTGACCAATCACGATCGACTAACAAATAAAGCTCCTCCTACTTTAACATCATAAAAGGTTCATCAAGCTCACATTTCCGTATTATTGTGCCTATGCTAAGTGTATGACTCTCTCAGTCTCGCTATCTCTCGCTATCTCTACCTCTCTCTATCTTCACCTCTCTCTCTCTCTCCCTCTCCATCTTCCTCCCTCTCCCTTTCTCTCTCATTCCATGTTTCGCTGAAGATCTTTTTTGTTCGTTTTCGCTCTATTCTCAGGTGCTCAGTTTCAGATCCGAGTGAAATGAGTATCCCCATGAAGGAACTTCTGAACATTCTCTCTCCCCTATCCGTGCGACTTCCATCGTAGAGCAGGTGCTCTGGCTCGGAGAAGTGTCATCCAGTATCACACGCGAGCCCGTGATCGGGTGGATTGACAGGTAATTTGTCATCTTTACAAACTTATATTTTGATTAATTTTTAAAAAAAAATGGTGATTTTCGTGAAGTGCATGAAAGGGTTTTTTTTGATATTTTCATCTGGTTTGAGATTATTGTAAAGAAAGTTTGCAACAATTTTCAGTTGAGCTTCTGGTTACTCGAAATTTTACGATTGTGCTGGGAGAAAAACGGTGCAACATCGAATGTATGATTTTTTCAGAGGCTAAGTTTACCCAGAGACTGTTCGTATTTTTGTTCTCGGAGCATATTTTTCTACATTCTAGTCATATATATTGGTTTTGAAATAGCATGGACGTGCACGTTACAGGTCAGTACTGATATTGAACAAAAGTTGACTGAACACAAATTAAAGTTATTGAATACAAAAACGAAACTTAACTGAAACAGATAAAACTCTACTAATTGGTTGAAAATATCAAAATATTAGTTGAGTTTGCCAAACAAATCAGTCAATTTCTGTATATTATCGTGTGTATCGTATCAAGCTGACCTTTGATAGCACGTCCTATATAAGAAAGCCTGACTAGCGATAACTGAGAGTCGAGATGGTCAATCGTGCTGCGTTTTGTTTCACCACCTTGTTGAATTACTAGATGAATGACCAACTTTTGTCTTGCGGCCATACATACTTTTTATTAAAACACACTTTTGAATAAAACATTTCTTCACACATTTTTTAATGAAACATTTCTTGCCCATCAGTTTTACTTGTTATATTGATATACGCTACACCACAGACAGTGGTTGGGAAAAAACTTCATTTGTAGTGGAACAATTTTAAAGACCGTGGCTTTTTAATGGAGTTTCAATCACAGTATACCACACAGCTAGAGGAGACAAAGTTGATCCTTCTGACACGAAAAAAGGAGCCTAAGCTGCTGCTCATTCAGAAGAAAAGCAGAACTATGTCAACGTGAGTTTTACAATACATCGGTTATGTTGATCAGAGGTTGGTTGCTTTTCTGAATAAATTCACCAGTAGTATCTAATAATTAATATTTCACGTAGTTGGTTTTACTAGTAATTTTACCGGTACTTAATACGTTTACGGTTTAGTTATGTCAACGTGAGTTTTTGACAACGTCGGTTATTTGATGAACAACCTGATGACTACGCGAGAAAACGTATTTCCACGTGCGTTTTTGATTACCACATTTTCCAGGAGAAACATTGACGCTTACGGAAAACTCGGAGTTATGAGAATAGGCATATTTATGTTAATTTCCAGTCGTATATACTGGTTTCACTTCATTTGGATGTACATCACAAACTGAGGTTAGTTTCGGACCTTATTTATTCCTATCCAACTTCAACCTTTTCCTCAGTTTATAGTCATATTCAACTGTGAGAAAAGAGACTAGTTCAAAACAAAGCAACATCACAATTGAAGTCAGTATTTGAAGTACAACCCAAAATCTTATCCGACATACCCTAAGGTTTTCTTTACCACCGGGGCTTCAGTAATTTCCATCTCTATCACGAGGAGGATCCATGTACTACAGGCTGATGATATTCAAAAAAATGTGACTATAGCAGATTTGTTATCACTCAGGACTTATATTCTGGCCATATTGTCAACAAGTACTGGTTCTACAAAGAAATGCCGAAAAGTATCGAGCAGTTCAGCAACGGTATAGTTCGTTCCAAACATCCGTAATCATTTACGGTATGCGGCCTTATGTTCAATTGTTCACCCCTCAATATGGAAATCAGCCGTTCGCTGACACAACTGATGGTTTCACTTTGAATATATACATTTTTCGTGACCCATGAGTAACGATAATTCTCAAATAAATGGATCATTAATTACATTATTCTTAGTTCACTTAATCATCTACGTAACTAATTTAATTTTATTAAACTTCATTATGGTGAAATGTGTCCGTCTTACAGAGCATGGAACTACTTGCACAATTGTCGAAATGTACACTGTGTCAGCAGAGGTTCGGTGGTGAGTAAATACGTGTTACTTGACGCTTTTGTTCATTTTTACCCCAAGATGTATCATGTATGTATATCAGGCGGCGTAGCAGTTCCTCAAAAATCTCATGAGATACCCCACGCCTCATATGCCATTAGCATTAGCTTCTCGTGAGCTTTTATTGACTTCTAGGCTACAACAGTGAAATTTCACGTATAGCTCATGAGGTATCTCATGCGAAACTTGAACTTCTTATGAGGTTGGAGGACTCGCTACGCCGCCAGGGATAAACTATCTTATCATAGTGATGTCTGACTCGAGTGTCGTATCATTTCGTTCACTTTTCATCATAGGTCAGGCTCATTATCTGCCAGTTGTTAAGAGCAGACGGTACCAAGTAGACATTCACAAAGAATCAGATCGAATCAAATTTCATAGAAAAAACTAACATATTATTGAAAATAATATTTCTCAACAGTTCTAAGTTAACTTTCTGCTACTTTTTGTAACTATTTTCGATGATTGTGCTTCACAAATCGGGTGCGAACTCAAATGTATGACTTTTTCAGAGGCTATGTTCACCCAAAGACTGTTCGTATTTCATTCGTGGAGCATATTTTTCTTTGTTCAGTCATATATACTGGTTTTGAAGTAGCATGGACCTGCACCGCACAGGTCAATACTCAGATTGAACGAAGCTTGACCAAACTAAATCTAAGTTTATTGAATACAACAATTAAACTTAACTGAAACAGTTAAAACTTTTCAAGTTAAAAATAAAAGTATCAGCTGAGTCTGACAAACAAACCAGGCAATTTCGGTATATTATCGTGTGTATCGTATCGAGCTGACCTTTGATAGCACGTCGAAAGCCTCACTAGCGATATCTGAGAGTTGGGATTGCCAATCGCGCTGCGTTTTGATATGTTTTTAATGTGTTTATTGTTGCGTTACTAGATGAATGACCAACTTTCGTCTTGCGGTCATATATCAGTGAGTTTGCCGTTTAGTTATGTCAACGTGGGTTTTTGAATAGGTCGATTAGGTGAAAGACAAAATCATTATTATGTAGAAAATCTAGTTCCATGTGCGTTTTAAATTGGTATATTTTCCAGGAGAAATATTTACGCTTACGGAAAACTCGGAGTTAGGAAATACTTGAAGATACTATCATTCGAGCCAGGGCTGTCTACAATATTGGTCCGGAACCGCAAACTGGTAGATTGCGATTTCCGCTTGTTCTATCGTTCGCAATCACTATTCACAAATGCCAAGGTTTTTCTGCGGACAATTTTGTTGCTGAGCTTAACAACTGTTTTTTGAGATGGTGAGTATTTTGGTTAAGTTAATTTGCTCACTATCATCATTTTGCTCATTCCAGGAATGGAAATGGTTTCCAGCATCGATTTGAAAGTTTTATAAAAATTCTAGCGCAATATAATATTCAAAACCACAAAATTGTGAATATGTTCATCTCGTGAAGTTCTAAGTGGTTTAATTTCTGTGGTAATCTAAAAATTCCCATCGCGAGATCAAAATTATTGCTTTTCTTTCAGAAGTACGAAACGACGTCCACGTATTGTTATTTGTGAAGCGTACTTTTCTATACTCCAGTCATATACACTGGTTTTAATTATTTATGTTGCTTCGAAAACTTGTTGTTTTCTCGGTCAACAATCGTACATTGGAGATGAATGGCATTCAGTGTGAGTTTCTTTCATTTTCATAGTTTTGTGTTCTCAAACATTAATATCGGATCAATCCGTGAATATTTTATTTTCAGGACAAATCTTTGTTACCAACCTTGCTAGCACTCCAGCGTCTAACAAGGACCAAAAGGTAAGACAGGTGAAAAACTAGGACGAACCACCACGTGTTTCCCTTTGACACTATACATACCTAACATTATAGTCGTCGCCAACGGGCTGGAGGGTACGGTATATTGCAATTTCCGCTGTTTACGCACACATGTCTTCGATTCCAAAGCTTGCTTTTTATGTGCTTTAATAGCGCAATGGTTAGCGCCCTGTTACAAATCGCTTGCTCGCAGGTTCGATTCCGGCGACTATAACTCACTATAACAATAGTTTATTATTCAGCTTCCCAGCCCTCAGAGCCCAAACCTGTCGCCTCGTGCCACGGGAGAGACAACAAAAGACTTACAACAACCGGTAACAACATCCACTTTTCAACTGGAAAGCTGAATGTTGAAAAAAATGCGTAACTTACATTCTATTATAATTTTCCTTTATTTAGTTGAAAGAACCACTCACCATTCAACAAAGGAATGACATAAAAAAACTCACAGGTTATAACATTCGACGTTTCAAACAAAATTTTTAATTTTTACCCAACGGACCTTTTTCCAGTTTTTGCTTCCCGCCTGCCAGTCCGGTGGAAATCGCTTAGGAACTTCACGTGACAGTGAGAAGCTGCCAAAAATGTTAGTTCAGAAAACCGGCTAAATGGAGATTCAATGAAAATGAGTGCAAGACTGACACCGTGCTGTTCCTTCAAACTAGCGAAAAATCCTGTAAACTCGAATTCATGAATAGAACTAACCTTCTCACACTCACAACTGTTCTGTCGTTCTGTTCAACAACTGTTCAACAACTTTTCAACAACTGTTCTGAACTGTTATTACTCACAAAAAGGGTTTTTAGTTGTGATGAATTTTAAAAGGGTTTCTCGCAAGCCGCTCAACTATTTTTCATTCCCTATTATGTTCGGTTCTGTCAATTGTTTCGATTCATTCTCAAGATCTTTCGATTTTCTGTGCAGACTGGTCCTTCAAAAACAATGATGATTCTGATCGCAAGAGTGATGACGAAATGATTGACGACCAAACAAGTCGATCCCAGGTAATTGCTCTTAGTATACTTATTGGACTACCCAACTCATTCAGTTATTAAGTTACACTACCAGTTTATATTTATGGAAGAATTCAGGTACACTATTTATATATTATAGACATCACGTTCGGCACCAACCCGAAGACAAGGAAGAACCAAATCCTCTAGAGGAGGAGAAAGTCAAGGACAAGGCGTGAAACGTGAGAACAAGAATCCACCCAGTGAGTAATTCGCATTTGTTGGTGTTGTTAAAATAGAAATAGAAATTGGGCATGGAAGAAGTGAGAATCGATTCCAGAAGTTCATGCTATTCCAAATCTTTTTGTGTACAGTTAAAAAAACTAGAGTTGGACTCAAGACAAATGCGCACTGCTGCTGCATTACTTTGACTCATTACGATTGATGTGCGTGTACAAAACACGACACACCGAGTTCGCCCCCGCAATCAAGCATATTTAGGTAAAATTTTGAATAAGTTTTAAGATGGAATAGTGATTTTCCATCAATATGATCGATTTTTGAAGCAAGTAAGCGAGTGTAGTTCAAGAAAAACTAAAATTCAAACCAGTATCGAAGCGTTCACAATAGTTTTAACATTATTTTGATATGGTCATGGTAAAACGCTCTGTCTTTTTTCACAGCTAAGAAATACGTGAAATATGTGTTTAGAAAAAGTAGCTTTCCGTTTTAGGTTTTCCATATTTGGGACCTGGCCTTTTTATGAGTAGATTATATATTTCTGAACTAGCTGTATTACCAAACTAATACCAGTGTCAAATTCTAACAAATTCAACATGTACATTGTACATGTAATGTTGCTACTTGATCTTTGTGTGACGATTACCCACAATAACATGATACTCACTAGCCCAGAAATATTCCATAATCTTTGTATGCGTTACCCTGCATATATTATCAACCCCAATTCGAGATGGAGATGTTGTGAACAAAAAAAAAGATACGCAGCCAAACTCATTGATACGCAGCCAAATTGGACGTGCGTCAAGAGAAGGCGCACTCACTTTGCGCCAGCGCGCATTGCTGACGTAATCGCATAAACAAGCTATCGCATGTCGCGACACTCCCCCAAAACAACAATAAATTTAAGAATAATGCGCTATTCGCTAAAGGATATGGTCACTAGTTTAAAGCACGAATACAACATTGAAGTAGGTAATAGCAACTATGAAAAAAACTACATCTGATGTCGACGTTGTCTGCGAGAAGATACTTCTTGACTTCGAGCAGCCTCCTCCACCAGCGAAGAACGGGGATCAGGAAGACACCAGTCCCATCTGGGCCGATCGCTCATCACATCACGTCGTCACATGTCCTGAATTTGCTTGAATTCTAATGACTATAGCAAAATCACTCTTTCTCAGAACAGATAACAGTCAACTTTCAATCACAAGTTATCGATCTTTCGACATGTGTACTTCACTACTAGCTGTAAACCGCTTTCACGTTTTCACACATATAGTCATTACGCTCTTGGTACTCTTGCTCCTAATCATTGGAGTTTCCGCCAATTCTCAAACGAATACACAATCTACAATGTCATTTAGAACAAGATGATCAGTCTTCTCCCGTTACATACATGAAAATACTATATTCGAGCCCGAACTTTTGACCTCACTTCAACTCACGCAAACAAAGAAACAACGATGCTCCATACTTTTCCGCGATCTGGGATATTAAAACTACCCATTTCACTCACCATCCAAGTACAATGATACTCCACTCACATTTTTTCGTCGCACTCACACACTCAGAAAAAATAAAAGCAAGAATCTATAGACTGGTACCTATCCATAGTTCACTGACTCGGTAGTCCATCAAATTAGTCGCACACACACCATACCACAGAAATTGACTAAACTTCCTTGATAAACACACACCATTAAAATCACGCACAAAACTCTCTGATACACCCACACACACATTTTCCTGCTCCACGCACATTGAGCCGCACTACTTTTCCTCCTGCTCCACGCACATTGAGCCGCACAACCTTTCCTGCTCCTCGCACATTGAGCCGCACATTTTTGTTCGCGCTCACTGTGAGTCGCACTTCACCACCTGCTCCACGCACATTGAGCCGCACTAATGTTTCATTTCTCACAGATGCAGTGCGCAAACAACATTAACAACCCAATTTACTAGTATAAACTAATAAACGTTGTTAACCCCGTACGTCCTGCATTAAACTCTCACACTCACACACACACAATTGGAATCGCGGCACAAAACAACCCTATCACGAGAGTCGACCCACCTCTCTGATACACACGGCACACTTTGGAATCGCGGCACAAAACAACCCTATCACGAGAGTCGACCCACCTCTCTGATACACACGGCACTTTTTAACCCCTCGGTAATTTTTTCACTCGGCACTGTTCACCCTACGCGGCGAACTTTCACTAGTGAACAATAAAGAGGCGTCGTACCCGTAGTATACTCCAAACACCTTTCATTGTCCACTCACACGGCACTGGGACACAATTCCCCAAACGGCACATTTTCCACAAAGCACACTTCCTCTCACACACACAAACATACGTGTACAGACACAAGTTCACACTCTCTGAATAAATCTACTCACACTTCACTACAGTTATTGCTTGCTCACATTGAAAGGAATGATGTATAAACGTTGCGCAACATTTATTATAGCGAGAACTCCGACCCATCATCAGCCGGCGCTCGGGATATGACTAACGTTCAGTCAATGTAGCTTCGCACTAAGGACTCCCTATCCTAGCACTTTAAAACGCGTTAGCTCAACGTAGAACACGTCTTGCTTACACTCACACAACACCAAAGCAACTGGTAGGCTACGTGTACCAGCTGTCAAATTAATACGACAAATTAATTACGATCGATCAAGGATGTAACTTTGATCACCTCGCATTGGGCTCACATAAATCTAGAAAACTGCTCCAAGTTATCCAGAACCAGAATAAATGCATCCTTTCTTACTCACAAAACAAGAACTTAATGATGTACGTACTAGAGGTATTACTAGTAATGAATCACGGTCTTTGCACGCACTTCCATATCACCCACTCAGTGGTTAGCTGGTTAGTCACTCATTCATTCTCTCTCTGCACAACCAATACGAAAGACACTCACGCTCTCATACAAAGTTCAACTCACGCTCACGTATCACTTTTCTAACAGTAACCACATCTCACGTCATAGTAACCAAGTTACATTCACGGTGGAATTTAGTTTGTAATTGGTTAAACTGTTCGAAATCGTCACATTTCACCTAGTTAAATTGATTAGACCGAACAATCACGTAAAAATATTGAATACGTATCGCTAGTACCTTCACAACTAACAACAAATCACGAATCGCTATCGACCAGTCAACTCACTCACTATCATTATCATACCTCAATATCTCCATCACCACACATACAAGCATACAACATCTTCACATAGCTATTTACACCCTCTCGCTCATACGGAAAAATTACGCAATGATCATCACCACCCTGATTATAACCCAATCACTCACACCAACTCAAACAGTCGCATACTACTGACAGACAATTCCTATATTACCATGTACGCAGATTCTAACCATTGCGGGTTCACCCAATCGTGAAACATTGGTTACAGAAAAAATACTAACATTGTAGCATTCACTTCAACTTCAAGAGGTATGAAAAATGTATAATAACGGCATGCAACAAACCAAATCACAATCATTCCACTATTCCAAGATTCGCCATTTTACCAATACCAACCACGGTCTCTCACTCTCCCAACTTGACGAATCGCAAACAGAACTAGCAAAGATGGCACTTTTGCCTCACATACATGAAGTATATTTCCCGTTCCATCCAGTGAAGAGAACTCTCACTCTCAAACAATCAATAATGAACTTAAACTACAAACGCTCGAAAATACATTAAAATTTCGCCGAAGTGGTCAAATTTCAAATATTTGATTGAAGTCGAGCCAAATAATGAATATATCTCTCCTTACTAGCACATTAGCTCTCATATACATCTGATTCCGTCATGCCTGAGTTAAATTCCGCACGCCTTCAGCATACCATAAATGCGACGTCGATGAAACTTAATTATCACCTCTCACTCTCACAGTAATGTGACACAATCACAAACAGTAGCTACCCGATTTAGTGGCAGTTAACAAACGCACAATCTGAACACTACACATCGCGCTCGCATCACAGCTGAGGAGACAAAACAAATAACAAGATACATCAACGAACAAAATCACAGAAATAGCCAGAATAATGATAGGTTAGCTAATGATGATAGCCAGAATAATGATAAGCATACCTGGAAATCTGAAAGATTATGATCGCCTCACCTAGTTGCGCTCATTTTCCAGCATTTGGTCCACTTGCATTCTTTTTATTCACTCGCTCACGGAAGCTACTAATAGAGAAAAAAATAATGAAGGAAAAATATATGTCAACTGCAACAGTGCTTCGCACCAGCTGGCACTAGTAATGAATTTCCTCTTACCTTTGATTCCAGTAGAATCCGACCAATTGTGGTCACCGCGACGGCCTCTTGTGAACGAAAAGCGACTTGACATCATTGCTGCACATGTCAGCCGAACGAAACGACATCTCATACGCCACCAACAATCGAACCTGAAACAAAATGAAACGCATCATACATCGCTGTCACTCGCATAATCCAATCTCCCTTTCACAATACAGAGTGCGCCAACACGTTCATTCCTCATTAAGTCACCTCGTTTCTCAATTTCGCTGCCACACGAAATCGAAATATTGCGATAAAACACATCAAAATGAATAAAACAATGTCTCGCACTTCCTTTTCTCTTATCCAACGTACACTCATTCTTTGCATAAAATAAGATAAACACAGCCCAAAATTCCACACTCCCAGAGACCTCTGTTGCGAAATCAACTCTCAATTCACTAACCAGTAATCATGAACACAGGACTTGCTAACACAGTCTCACTACCTCGAGCACTCACAAAAAAATCACTTCCAAAAGTGTCACCTTTGCTAACATCCTCTGAATTGATTTTGTTCTCAAAAGACCCATTCCATACGGTTCCATGTTCTTATATCGCGAAGAACCCGCTCTGAAAGATCGTATCATCAGCGAAACCTCTTCCATAACCCATCACAACTTGAGAAGAGAAAGAAATCGCAAAATAGCATGAAACAAACAACAAATACGATAATATGACGTAAAAATCGAAATTTTGCTATTTATTTTCAAACGAATATTTTTCGCGCGCTCAGATTATCAATCGGGCAGATTATTCGCACTAGGTCACAGTCATCCCAAATCATCAAAAATTATTAAAAATCGAGGAAAATCACGTTCACATCGCAGAACTGAATGATTCACACAAATCACAGGCATTCAAACTCAACTCTCACTTTATCCATTTGCCGATGCACCATTTCGCGCCAGCATCGCGTGTGGAAATTGTTTATATTGGGCCAAAAGTAAGAATTAGGCGAAAGAAGACAAATCAGCTCTTGCTAGGCAAGAAACCGACTGTCAAGTGCATCTACGGTGGTTCAGTGGATTTTACACACGATACTAGGCGATTCCCAACTACTAGAATAGATAACATTTGCTATTCTCAACCTTGCTTTCACACCACGTTTGTACCTTGCCTTTTGTGTGAATCATGCATAACAAAACACATAAATTACATAGGGTTTATTAACAATATTATATACTTATATTACAACTTAAATAACTTATACATATCGCTTCACTAGGTTAATAAATAACCATCACAGAATCACTAATTATCACAAACACAAATAACATCACCGATTCACTTAAACCTTAGTAGCTTAGGGGAGAGTGTCTTGTTATTTTCATTTCGCTGCAATTATTCACTTGTATTATCATCATTCCCTCGCAACATCCTCACATGACAGAAAACACCAAAAGTGCCCAATTTTAGGCCAGAAGCGATAATATAAAGAAAAAAGATACGCAGCCAAACTCATTGATACGCAGCCAAATTGGACGTGCGTCAAGAGAAGGCGCACTCACTTTGCGCCAGCGCGCATTGCTGACGTAATCGCATAAACAAGCTATCGCATGTCGCGACAACCAGCATTCACAAAACGATTCATTGTCCAAGAAATCGAAGGGTGAGTCTGTAGGCCGTCGATCGACCGACGACCACGTAATACGCCAACTAAACGAATACACATATCTCGCTTCGTTTCACACCGACGTAAAACGTATGTGTAAAAACCTCTGCGCTCTGCTGTGTTTAACATGTCTCACGTGAATGTGCAATTGATTAACAGTATATTCCACACTTTCTTTTTTCTATATTCAAACATTACAGATCTCGCACGTAGGATCGTTCACGAACGAAGATGAAGTATTATGAAGCCATTCTATTCGGCCGAAGAGCGGAGTATAAATCCCTGTGCACAAAAATGACTGTGACATGAAGGTTAGTTAAGAGGCTTCAAAAACGAGACAGGGTCGACATTTCACATGAGAATTATAAAATATGAAAGTTTTAATTTGGAAAGTACAGCGATTACTAGAGCTGGAATAATGCAACTGCCGCCCAAACTAGTTTGTATCCAAATAACTACACGCAGAGAAGCCTGCTACTATGAAGAATAGAACAACTTAATTTCTAAAGACAAATTTCCATATTCCTCTCAAGTCCGGTCATATATACTGGTTATCATTGGTTGAATGTACACCACTGAAGGAGGTAAGTGTTAAATCGTAAACTCGAATTCGAACGTTCATTTATGAACTATATTTCCGGAATTTTTCTTACATTTCCATTTTTGGTCAAAATACGCAGTTCTCTCTTTATTTTCATCAAGCTTTAACTAGAATTTCTGAACACACATTTCCCAGGTTGCATCAATTTTATAACCCACAACATGTAAAATATAATCGATTCTAGTGTCGTCAAAACAATTCAATTTTATTTATGTTAAAAATACTTTTCTTGTGTTCTCTCTTCACTTTCATGAATCTTCAATTAGAAAAAATAGTTTCGCACATGAATGACCGATATTTCATCTAAACTCCCCGAGACTTTCGTTATTTTCATTTTTTTCCAGTGTCGAATAACTCCGTTTGAGACACCGTACTTATCGCACCATCAGGCTGAAGATATTGAAGAAAATTTATTATCATGAAAAGATGAAGAATCGAACGTTATCAACTCATTTTTCCTGAAGGCCGTTCCTGGTTAGGATTGAGAACTCAACTATCCCCTCTCATATATAGAGGTTTCTCATAAAGTTGTGACTATAATAAATAAAATCATATAACCATGTTCAATGTTATTCAGTCGTGGTATCTCGCAAGGATGTGGAGCAGAAAAAGTATTGCAACAAATTGATAATAGACCATAAGGCTTGAAAATCAATTGTACATATGTTTTGAATAGTCAGGATGCATATGCTGTTCTTTTCACATATAAATTATCACTTTCGATGTCATTCAAGCATTAAAACTAGTCATTCGTTTTCTTAACTTTTCGTAAATCGTATAAATCACTTGGTTCTATAGTTGTACAATTTCGGTACATTCTGCTATTTCCTCCGAAAGTGGAACTATATTGTGCCTCTGAAGGGGATTAAAAGCAACCTAAAATTGCGTGTGGAGCGGCGTCGGCATGTGAATGTCACGTGAAGAGAAAAGTGAAAACAGTATGAAAATCGTACGAACATGAACATTTGTATGTTTGGTCTCATAAGCGCGTGACAACTGTTTGAATGTACTTTGATCTCAGTATTAGAATGTTCTACTTTCTGAGTTTAATTTGATGTACTTTGATCTCAGTATTAGAATATTCTACTTTCTGAATTGTGGTTTGATCTAAAAATAGAGCACAGTATACCGAGCGATTTTTAGGAGACTCGAACTACAAACACTTGAGCACATTCGACCATGTCAAGCTCTAAACAGTCCATAGCCTTAGCAAACCCTTTGCTGGGTACAACTATTAGACATACGGGAATGGACTTCGCCTTCAAGCGAATGCTCCAATATCCCGACCCGTACATTCCATTCTGCGTCTCTCGCTATTGCGCGCTGTTTCTTCGTACCCTGGCGGGAGGTAAGAACACAGAAAAACGAGTTGAAAACGTAGGCAAAAACATGCCTCTGTTCGTTGTGAAATCATTTATTCTTGGACAAAAGTTCAAAAAGTTTCGACTTTACTTCTCACGAAGCTCTCACATAAAAATATTCTTCTTTCAACTCTTTTCAGTAAGAAAACATGTATATCTACATTGATTGCTACATGTATTCGATTGAATTCTCAAAATATGTGTGAGAAGTCGAGTCTTTGTTGGGGTTCAATCAATGCTCCAAAGACAAAGTCAATGTTCTGTGCACGCATCGCACATGCGAGAATAGTGACTGTCTGTGTTTTTCAATGCTTTGTTTCAGTTTCTGTCTTTTCACTCTCATCCTTTCAATGTTCCAATTAGATGAGATGAAAATGGTTTTTATCCATTTGGACCTATAATATGGCTACACCTGTGCGAATGTTTTGAACAAAATGCTTAAATTCCCTCGGTACTCTGAAAAAGCATTGTCACATCAAAGTTACCTTTATTTTCAGAGGATCAAACATTGGTCTGACCGCATTTTTGTTCGTGGAGCATATTTTTTTCGTATCCAGTCATACACACTGGTTTTCACTATATTTGAATTTACACCACCAATCTAAGTGAGTATAGAAACTTTTCATTCCTTTTCAATGGTTTTAAAATTATGTTTAACCGCAACGTGAATAGGTAGATAAGACAAATCTCATGGCGTACTCCGAAGCAGATTGACAGTCCATGTACAATTCATACATTCTGTTATAAAAGTCGTTATGTTTTTAACTTTAATCACGGCTTTCCAGTTCTGAATCATGTCTGATAACATGGGGGCAGCGCCAAGGTGGCAGTTCAAGCGAGTGCTGATGACCCCGAAGTACATGAAGCTGAAGCCAAGATGCCCACTCTTCGTAAATAATACGAAATACCACGTTTGGATACCTTCGACAAGATCATTTGTCAAATGGAAAAAGGCGCGATGGTGAGTGTCACAATTAAAAAAAAATAACTAAAAACAAAAGAATTGAGATTTTCTGTGAAGTGAGGCGAGAGTACAAATCCACTTTTTCCTCGTCAGTCTGCGTATTTTGTCTCCTACATGGGAGTTGTAGTTTTACTGTCCCAGCTAAACAAATCTGTAAAATAGCGCAGGTTTAAAAAAACATTAGACATTACCAATCATACCGTACTCGTACTCGTCAATCTCTCGAACTTGTAATTTCAGTTATAGTTAAACTTTACGTGCAACTTGTAAAAAACCTATTCATGAACGTGAGAAAACGTGAAAACTTGTGTTGTCTCTCGACACGTTTCACGTGATCAAGGGAGTCGTTTCTACAAGCGTATACGATATCTGTCATTGTATTCTGGTTCATATTCTGCTTTTCTTCGTTTGTAGTTTGATCCCATTCCTGAAGTTGCAAGTTCTTCTGTGTTTTGAGTTCGGATACATCATAATTTGATGTCGATCTGTACGTTTAGGAGATAATTGAGTTTTCTGGTAAGGCCTAATTATCTTTTGCTTCCACAATATTATTACCCAGGTGTGCTACGCAAAACAGAAACCCCAATTAACTTGTGGGCGGGGCATCTTGGTGTAATCTTCCACCCTATCTTATTTTCATTACTAGAGCATACATCTCTGCAAAGTAGCCGTATTTACTACTCCAAAACATTTACTATGTTTTGCTATAAGGTTAGTTTTTTTCATTCTCTTTAGAAATATCATGTTGGTGCATTATGAGCAGAAATTGGAAATGGTCACAGCCTAGAGAGTTGTACCCCACCACCTCCAGCTCAGACAATATGACCTCGACACACTCATTACGATCGTATCTTATAGAACTGATTCTTCACTCAACACAACTACAACATCTTCCTAGTTAACCTTCGACAATCACTATACAGCTATCGTTTAATGTCTTTTCATCCAATTGAAATAACTTTACAATGTATGAATCAAACTTCTCTCTTTAGTGCTTGCTCTCGGCTTCCAAGCCTCTAGCTCCTATTGTCAGTCCCACTCGGAGTCCACATTGGCACGATCTTTCCTTCTTTCTAAAAACAAAAACATTGTTATATTTTTGTTACCTTGAACACACCAATGCATGGTCGCTAGCTCTCACAAAAAACTATAAAAACAGGTTTACGGCAAAGTCCAGTGACTGACCCAAACTACAAAACACACAGCACAGACAGTCTCTGCGTCCGACAGGGTACTCAGAAGCCGCGCTAATAGTATTTCATCTAGAAGCTCTTCACCTGAGGGCGCGTCTCCCGTAGGCTTGTACTGTTACACAACCGCACAGTCACGTGAAACATGTTGAACACAGCAGAACTCCGAAACGTGAAATATCAAAGTGCACAATGTCTCATTAGCATGCGAAGTTTGCGTGACTATTCAATTGACTTCTAGTATACCTAACACAAGAACCAAAACAGAAGAAAGGTGCGATTCGGTAATGAGTTAACTACGTCGTTGTTCATTTTCACGTCGAAAACGGAAAATAGATCTGAACTACTGTCTGTATAATGTGAGCACACCTGCAGTCGATAAATAACAGTGTGGAGTCTGAGTGTAAATGATTAAATATTCGTAATTTTATTACTGTCAAACTGGGTGACCGTCAGTTATTTTTTCCAGATCTCCGAAGCATATAAACATTCTTTTGCTGTGGGAGACGGAAAAGTCTACGTTCATCATTGCTCTCGCTAATTATATCGAATACGACTCAATGGCCCTCGATGGAGAAATTCCAGTTGTTATCAAAACTCCGTTTACTTTCACCGACGATACTGTGAGTTTTTAAACTACAGCTTGAAATATATTTCGCAAGACACTGTACTCTAGTATACTTCACAGGTATAGAAACAGTAAATATGAATGTCTGTTGGCTGATTAAATAAATTCTCTGGAATCTCTAAAAGATTACTGTGAAGAAGTTATCGTTTGTTGAAACGGATTCAAATTGTCAGACACTTTGTTGATAATTATTGGTATTTTTTTTGTACCGAACACAAGACGATATTCATAGAGAGTTCATAAACAGCGGAACATTGAGATTTTTTGAACTTAATTACGTTTTATCAATGTCGAACTATGAGATTGGTGGCATACTTGTGATCAATCATATTCAGGTTCACAAATTTATCTCTATTTCAGAGATTGCACCTGCATATTTCCCTATTCCAGTCGTATATACTGGTTTTCACTATGTTTGAATGTAAATCCCAAATTGAGGTTAGTGTTGAAACTTTTTCAAACTCCTTTTTTCGATTTGTATTTCGAAAACTACCTCTAACTGAACAACATTCCATCACAAAAACAAGCCTGTTATCTGAATGGGTCTTCTTTGGATTGATTTTCTCATAAACGATTCGTACTGATTCAGATTCCATTGTTTTTGTTTAGTGTGTAATTGCAGCTTTTTTCAGTTCTCTTCTCAATCTCTATCGCAAAATCGCAATCTACATCCCTGTTCTGATCGCACCATCGGGCTAGAGAAAAGTAACCGTTTCTACCAAAAGAGGAGGTGGAACCAAACGACATGCTCCGGATGTGCTGTGGAATTCGCGAAATTTCGAGTTTGTACGGATTCGAACAAAGTTCCAAGTTATTGATTTTTCCGTGGAAGCACCGTACATAGGAGAAGAATGGCATTCAGGGTAAGTGTACTCACATTTTTCCATAAATAAGTAATTTCTAAGAATGCTTTCACGGATATAAAAAACTGCTAAAGTGATACGGTAGCATCAAAAGCCCGGCATACTGGTAATTACCGCTGCGCGTGATTTTGTCAAATTTTGCGACCGTCAGTTATTTTTTCCAGATGTGTGAAACATATGAACATTCTTCTGCTGGGAGAGACGGGTTTCGAAACGTTCATCATTGCTCTCGCTAATTATATCGAATACGACTCAATGGCTCTCGATGGAGGAATTCAGATTTTTATCAAAACTCCGTTTAATTTCACCGACGATAATGTGAGTTCTTAAACTACTGCTTTAAATATATTTATTGAGAGACTGAAATTTTCATATGAGAGTCGGCATAGTTAGCAGAATGTGGGCTGTCAAGAATTTTTCAATTGTAAAATCTTTTTTCATATATACTGATAATCGTACAGTAGTAATTCGAAGAATTCAGTTCTTTTAACCACGCGAATGTTATCGATATAGCTAAGAACTTTCGCGTTCAACTCTCATTCCCACTTACAGAGATTGTTCGAAAATAATTCCAACATCGTTCAAGCGCATAATAGAAAAGAGTCATTTGAAGTTTGTACTGTAGGAGTCGAGATAAATGCTTTCGAATCTAACGATTACTGTAAAAAAGTTATCGATTGTTCAAACGGATTCAAATTGTCAAACACTTTGTTGATTATTATTGGTATTTTTTCGAAACTCGAGACAAGATATAATTTCATAGAGAGTTCATAACCAGCGAAACATTGAGACTTTGTTGATCTTTATCACGATCAATATGGTTACAGCGAAGTATTCCCTATTTCAGAGTATCAACTCGAATAAAAAACGATCCTATGATTTTGGAGCATATTTTCCCTATTCCAGTCGTATATACTGGTTTTCACTATATTTGAATGTAAATCACGAATTGAGGTGAGTGTTAAAACTGTTTCAAATTTTTATCTTTTGATTTGTTTCTGAAAACTACGTCAACCTCCAACTGTAAATTCCATTTCAAAATTAAGCACACACATTGAGCTTTTTTCAACGTAGATTTTGGCTTTCCTCTTCCTAGTTATGTTAGATATACATATGACACTCGTAGTTATTAAACTTTACTGATTCATATTCTGTTAGAGATAACATTGTTGTACAATGTATAATGACAACTTCTTTCAGTACTATTCTTATTCTCTATCGCGAAAAGAACCCTGTTCTGATCGCACCATCGGGCTAGAGAAAAGTAACCGTTTTAACCAAAAGAGAAGTTGGAAAGTACCAAATAACAAACTCTGGTGCTTTGGTATTCGCAAAAGTTCCAATTTGTACGTATTCGAACAAAGTTCCAAGTTATTGATTTTTCCGTGGAAGCATCGTACATAGGAGAAGAATGGCATTCAGTGTACTCACATTTTTCTATAAATAAGTAATTTCTGATAATGCTCTCACGGATATAAAAAAACTGCTGAAGTGATACAGAAATAATCTTTTACGCACCTTAGGAATGTTGGTTGTAGACTTTCTAAAAACATCACAGTTCAGACTTAAAGAAGGTCGATTATGTGGTCCAATCGCAACGCTTCAGTCCTTTAAACCGCAATACATTTTTCAATTGCGGTTTAAAGGACCGTTGACACGGGATTGGTCCACATAATCGTAATACTTTAACTCCAAACTCGCACCCCATGTGCGCGAATTATCAATCTCAGAGAAGTTTGAGGCCGTGCCTGATTGTCGGCTATCATCTTTGTGTATAATTTTTTTGTGAAAAAAAAACTTTGCGTCGCCTCTCAAATCAATGAAAACCTAGCTTTTGGTTTCTGAATTCAGCGGACAGTTTTTATATTTTATAGTGATAACACAAAAGTATGTTGTTTTTCAGGAGATTAATTAGTCGGAGTGCAATCATCTTATCATTCAAGGAGCATATTTTTCTATACTCCAGTCATATATACTGCTTCTCACTGTATTCAAATGTACATCACAAATTGAGGTGAGCCTTGAAGTATAATAGAATAATTATTACTTCTTCTATAAAATTCATGTAACTCTTTCTTGTAATGGGAAAACTGGAATTTCTTTTAGGAAATTACAGAAATACGTAGTTCTTTATTCTAGTACAATGCACGAAATTCTTTCTATGAAGCTACATAGTTCCCCTTCGTTTCCATTTAACTTTTCGAGGTAGCCCACCGTATTTGTGGGACTCTTCTAAACGAATTTAGCACCTATGAGACTCTTCTAACTTTTTGTTTTCAGAACTCTTCAGCACTTGAGTGGCATATCTGCTGTATTGGATTCTTCTGCGAAACATTTTGCCTGCCTGTGACAAAACCACACATTTTGAGTTCTACAGTTCTGCGGGTTTGATAGAGTATTTATAGGTGTTGCATTGATGTTGTGTTTAGAACTTTTATCTAATTTCGTAGACACTTTTATTTTTGATTGTAGTTTTGTGGCAGTTTTGTTCTCTATTTTGCTACCCTCCTGTTCGTATGTACAATCTCACCTACTTATATGTGCCCATGTTTATCTTGATTGTGACTACTTTGGAATCAACCTCTCATAGAAAGACGGTCTCATTAAAATGACTGTGATTGTGTTAAACGTTAAGGGTAAATATTTATCAATCAAAACGTCTGGTCAATAAACATTCCAACTATTCATCGCCATTGATTATAAACAAAGTTGGGAATTGTGATGTTGTGATGGAAATTGCTAAGAATTTTGTGTACTGTCAATGCGTGGGATATATTTCAGTCTTCATCCTCCACCATACACAAAAAATGGTTTTATCGTGAGAATGATATGGAGAGTTTGACTGCTTACTAAGAAACACATAAATAGACTTCTACTGTTTGGTAACTCACGCGGTTGAACGAATTGTAATAAACATTATCATAGTTTTTGATTGGCGCATACGATAGAGCTACAGCCAAGAAAACGCTCCCACCAGCCATTCAATTCCAAAAGCTCAGACTCAGCTCTTAAACAGACTGAAATGTTTCGAGACGGAATATAGTAATTATCTCATTGTAAAATGTACTGTTTGTCTCAAGAGCAAAGAGAAAAATACACTCTTTTTGTGACTGAGTGGCTCTCGTATATCTGTAATAACAGTCAAAATTTGAGTGAAGTAGTTCACTTTTTGATTTGAGTTCTGGCGCGACTGTATCGAGTTAATCGTAGTTTGCTTATCGATGCTTTTCGGCCGAAACGTCGCCATTGAAATGCACATCTATCTCACCTCTTTTTTGGTTCAAGACAATCACCAACATTTTACTACAACATGCCGAGGATCATAAACAGCGGAACATGAAGACAGTTTCTGTTCCTTTCGTCATCTTTGACTGGTGAAGTTTGTAGTTTGATGCTGATCTTCCTGCTGCAGGACTAACGAGTTCTGCTGTTATTTCAAATCAGACTATACACTCAACTTCGATCATTTACTATAACCAAAAGTTTTAGTTTTATTCGTCACAACACAATATTACATAGTGGTGGTCTATGACTGATCTCCAACTCATTAGGACATACTTCGACTTTACTACAACATGCCGAGGTTCATAAACAGCGGAACATGAAGACAGTTTCTGTTCCTTTTGTCATCTTTGACTGGTGGAATTTGTAGTTTGATGCCGATCTTCCTGCTGCAGGACTTGCGAGTTCTGCTGTTATTTAAAATTAGACTATACACTCAACTTCGATCATTTACTATAACCAAAATTTTAGTTTTATTCGTCACAACACAATATTACATAGTGGTGGTCTATGACTGATCTCCAACTCATTAGGACATACTTCGACTTTACTACAACATGCCGAGGTTCATAAACAGCGGAACATGAAGACAGTTTCTGTTCCTTTTGTCATCTTTGACTGGTGGAATTTGTAGTTTGATGCCGATCTTCCTGCTGCAGGACTTGCGAGTTCTGCTGTTATTTAAAATTAGACTATACACTCAACTTCGATCATTTACTATAACCAAAATTTTAGTTTTATTCGTCACAACACAATATTACATAGTGGTGGTCTATGACTGATCTCCAACTCATTAGGACATACTTACATCTTAGGCTAACACTTGCGTCTTTATAGCTTTTGCCAAAGGATACTTAGCGCCTATTGCAAGGGTCATTTTGCCTATGTGGGTCATTCAACAGCAATCTAACTAAGTTGTGGGCGGGACAACCCTAGTGGATAGTATTCTCCTTTATGCTCATCATCAGAGCATACATCTCTGAAAAGTAGTCGTATTCACTACTTCATAACAGATCTTTGCCTGTTTGATAAAAGGTCAGTTTTCTTCATATTTCTTTCAAAAATCGGTGATAATCATGTGCTGTGCAATCTAAACTCGAAAGAAACGTAAATACACTCTTCATTGCACTTCAAATACTTTGATAGAAAAACAGCAGGTTGAAGAGAGATATCGCCAAACCATTCGAAGCACCGTAACATGAACATGTATATAACAATCTAGTTTCGATCATTGCCAATAGTATTCAACCACAACAGTGTTTGAAACTTATTTTGACTCAACCTAGTTTTCACCAACTTCTCATCATGCTTTTCTTTCTAAAGAAACACGTAAATACAATTTTGTAAATCGTTTTTGCATTGAACTGAGGCCGTATGCATGAAACATTCCGGGCCGGGTTGGGATGCTATCCCGAGCTAGTTCCCGGCCAATTCAGCTCGGGATAGCATCCCAACCCGGCCCGGGATGTTTCATGCATACGGCCTCTGGAAAAGTAAAAGATGATCTAGCTGCGAGATAGAATAAAGTGACTTATCAAACACACTAGAGTTAGAAGTTTGAGGAACTGGATGTGTTTCGTACTAATCAATTCGAGTAACCAAACCGGAATGAAAAATAGCACTTTTTCAGATTACATCGTCTCTGACTTCTCATCTCGTTTTCTTTGTTTTGAGCATAAACTTCTACATGCCAGTCGTATATAGTGGAGCAAACATTAATACTCATCTGTACAACCCAATGACAGGTCAGTTTTTATCTCATAAACCTTGTTGAAAACCTGAAAGTAATGTTCTGGAATCAATAAGTATCTGCTTTGTTCATTCTGTATCGAATGCTGGGACAATTTACAAGTCAAACTTCCGGACCAAATTTGCGTAATCAAGCTCAGATTGGTACGGTTTTGACCCATGTCCTAACATCAAGTACCCTTTATTATTGTCCAAGTAAGCTATACAAAAAATGGTCAGAGTGGATGAATCTTCAAACTAGAAAAATAGAGAGATACTGTTATACTACTACTATAGCTACTAGCTACTATAGCTGTTATACTGTTATACTGTTATACTGTTGTAGAGATACTGAGGGCAGTCAAGGAACACCATTTCGAAACGATATGAAGTGAACTAAATAAATCTTGAAATCTTGAGAGATACTGTTATAGCTGTTTCACCAAGTTTTTGTTTCTCTAAAGTAATCGATCACCGAACAATCCTATTATTTACGTCTGTTCTGTCTAATGTTTACATATCTCGTTACTCCGCAGAAGACTGTAGCTGTGACGTAATTTGTTCCTTAACTCACGTAAGCGGGTCAGGACGCTGTATCATATTTGTCACAGCTCATTAGCTGGTTGTTTTCTTTCATACTCTATAGTCTTTTTCTAGTAGTCAGTTTGAGTTTTCTTATGACAAATAAATGCCAAAAATAGTTCTGACTGATTGAAACATAATAATATCGCAGGCATACGATAAATGTCTTAGAACGATTGAAAAAATTATATAAATAGATCTGATCGCTCCTGCAATAATTCTTATCAAAATTGTTCCACAAGCTCGGTATTGATCTCAGCTGCGATAAGTTCCACCTCGGATAGAATCCTGCCGATGCCCTGCCGGGTCGACCCGGCAGGGCATCGGCAACGAACCGGCTCGCCGCCGACAAAGGCTAAAATCCGATAAAATCACAATTAGAGGGGTCAAACTGGTTGATAAGGATATAAAATACGATTTTTATAAACTCATTACTTTTCGAAAAGTTAGTACAATGATTGGGTTGATAGAAACTGACATTAGTTAACCAAAATTTCCGTTTAGAAAATCACTACAATACACATGCGATCATCTTATAATTGTTTTCGGAGTTCTACATCCTGAGCAAGACAATATACAACGACTTTTATTATTCAGTTCTAAAAGTTCTTGTTACAATAACAAATACAGTGTTTTCCCTGTTTATTGTTCGCTTTTCGTATTTTCAACCCGAGCAGTCGCTCACTGGCAACACCAGCCGCGCCCCAGCTATACCGTACTGGGTGCTTTGCAGACCTTTATTTGAGCTCATTTTCGAAATTCGCAACTTTCTTGCTGCATCGCGCGGAGCGCGAAGCTCTGCGTGAGTTGTCTTTGGTTTGGCCATTGCGGACTCGTTTTTTCCTTTTAATTACCAAAAATCTTCAAACATATTCTTTTTTTGAAAACTAAAAGGAGAGAACGTTAGAGAATCACGAATTGAACATTGTGTGAAAATTTCAGCCAAATCGGATTATTTTCGCCTGAGTTATGGTTTCGTGTCGTTGTTGAAAAGTTCCGCCGTAATTCGTCCCTCGTCCCTCCTCCCTCGTCCCTCCTCCCTCCTCCCTCGTCCCTCCTCCCTCACGGAATTCTGTCCGCATCGTAGTGGAAAAACTACTGAACCAATTTGGCTGAAATTTGGAACATCTATTCTATGGCAAAAGTTAGCTCGTCGCGCCAAGTATGAAATGTATATGTAATCTCTGGCGCCGGGCGCGGGCGCCAATAGGCGCCAAAAACGACTATTGGAAAAACTATCGAACCGATTTAGCTGAAATTTGAAACATGAATTCCAATGCAAAATTTAGCATGTCGCGCCAAATATGAGATGTATAGCTCCTCATTGGCGCCGGGCGCGGGCGCCAATAGGCGCCAAAAACCACTATTGGAAAAACTACCGAACCGATTTAGCTGAAATTTGGAACATGAGTTATAATGCAGGAGTTAGCCCGGCGCGTCAAATATGAGATGGATACATCATCATTGGCCCCCGGCGCTGGCGCCAATAGGCGCCAAAAACGGCAAAACACTATTTATCATCAACTAAAATGTTGAACACTAATAGAAATCGAATAATTTGGTGAAAAGTGTGAAAGTCTTCTTCCAAAACTGAAATTTTTCTTCTGGCGCTCGAACCAGGCGCCAGATGGCGCCAAAACCCAAACTCACGACAGCGTCAATGGAATCGTCTGAAATTCGGTACACTAAATAACTATCACATGGCAAGTAAGATGCTCAATCTGAAAATCAAAAAAAGTTCTGTTGGCATTGTGCGCTGGCGCCAATTGGCGCCAAAGTTGGAAAAATATCAGTTATCGTCTATCAAACTGTTTCAAGTTAACAGATATTGAATATTCCAATGTGAAATATAGATCCACAAATTCAAAACCGAATTTTATCTTCTGGCTCGGAACAGACGCCAAATGGCGCCAAAACAAAAACACACGAACTGACAATTGAATAGTTTGAATATTGCTCCATTCAGTAATTGACACATGTAGTGTGTACTGGTAGCTCAAAAACCTAGAAAATTTCGTTTCGTTCTGGCGCCAGACATGTGTGCCAATTGACGCTGGAACGAAAAACAAGAAAGTTTCAACATGAAGGTTTTTCATGTGGTATCGGAAATAATGGCTATATTGTAAGTGATTCGGTGTCTCTAATTGTAGATTGCTCAATGGCGCCAATCCCGTTCGCTTATCGGCGCTAAAAGCGGTGTACATGTCAATCGGAACAATTAGCGTTTTCGTTCAGTTGTTGATAGTCACAGAGCCAGTAACTTAGCGTTAAAAAAGCGTTATATTACAGCACCAGCAATTTTATGGTCTGCATTTGGCTTCGTGCACACACAAAACTAAGATTTCCATAATAATATATTGAGTTCACAAGATCCACTCAGTGAATAGGCAACATAGCACACATGAAATACCATTCGGCAATTTCTGAAATATCATGCGGGCTTCGTGAACCATTGTGCAACATTTGTATTGTTCTATTTTTGCAGAATACTTCTGCTACAGTATCACAGCAATTCGTATCGTTCACTTTTTGCTGATATCGAGGTCAAACCAAACACAACTCACACATTTGTTGGTTCCCCCACTTTTTACTAATTTTTATTGTTTCAAGTTGGTTTTATTTAATTATTTCTGTTATCATATTTTAGTTCAGCATAGGATGATTAAAATTTCGTATGATTCTGACCCTACCAACTACTGCCGAGCGCAAAAAATGGGTTCAAAGGCAACATTTTAGGCCAGATATGATCTTTTTGTTACTTCTCCTTAGCGAAAGATGTTAGGCGTTGGCAAGTTCTATTTCACAGCTGTAAATGCCAGTAGTCTGTTTTTTATTAGCAGTAGAATGCCCGATTTTCTCATAAGGCCTTTTCAAACTCGCGACATTTATTGGCTAATGGCTAATATTAGTTCTCTCTCTTTCGCTTTTTGCTTTTAGATTTTTGCTCCCACTGAATACAAGTCACGTAATCTATCTTCGTTCTCAGCTTAAGCACTGATTATTCGTCCGCGAATAAAGTGTTACCCATTTTTGTTGTGTTGTGATTATTCGGTTCTATTTCGAGCATTCATCATCCTTACTGCTGATTTCAGGCCACTCGGAAGTGAGCATCAGGAGTTTCGAATATAATCTGCAGTGCGACTTATTAAGGTTGGTTTTCATTACTATCACTTGTGAAAACTCGTGTGCGTGTCTCTCCAGTTCATTTGTCAATGTCTCTCCAGTTCATTTGTCTACACGGATGAGCAGTAAACTTAAGGTTGTGATGCACTAATTGCTCTTTTCACACAATTTGACAGCTAATTTTCTTATGTGAAAAAGCGTTTTGAGTTTGCATCAAACATTTGCCGTGTATTATTTTGTGTGCTGTGTATATGGTGCTTTGGTTCATGGCGCCTTTTGCAGATATATTTGTTAACGTCATGCGAAGGATCCGTTCACGCGAGATCTTCTAGAAAGCCCATTAGTGGTTAGTTTAGTTATCTGGGACTTCTGTTATTTCAGGATCATCAAAGTTTTAGCAAAGTAATGGCAATTTCACTGTAAATCGATGTCATTGACATGAAACTACCGTGAGACTTTCGTTCATAAATCAACGGACTGATAGTCGAAATTTTATGGAAACATTTTGAGATTGACCAATTTCAATTATTTTCCGTGCTCTCGATATTAGTCGGTATTCTTGTAACCACAAATGGAATCAACTTTTTTTACCGCGAAGCTGTTACTTAAGAAAGAAATAACGTATTCTTATTTAATTTAAACACCTTCAATCATACACCAGTAAGCTCTGACTAAGCGACAAAAAGTAAGCCGTTTTCAGATGTGAACACGTGAAAATTTAGAATTTTCCATCAAAAGTAGACCGATTTTAATGTTTTCGGCTGAAAAGTAGTCCGTTTTTCGAAATTTTCTGACTATTCGGACAACCTTGTGGTGTATGCCTTCATATCAGTGTAATTGGATCAAAAGAGTAAATTAGCGTGAGTTACTCTAGTTTTTGGGTTGTAAGCAACGTTTGCCGAGGTGTTAATGTGCATTTCATTCCGATACGTTCATTTTTACATTTCAGATCGAGTTTTTCTGCTCTGGACGAGTGAAAACAGGAATGCGACCATCTATTTCTACGTGGAATCTGTGTATATTTGAAGTGATAAATTATGTGTTTATGCTATGTTTTATGAATAAAAGTATAATTTAATTACAATTCAACTTTGTTTCATATTGTTATAGTAATAAACTGACAAATAATCGACAAGAAGGAACCGGATGAACATTATGAATTGTTATCAGGGGCGCGCCCATTGGTTGCCGATGCCATGCCGGGTGGTTGCCGGCGCCGAGCTGACTGGTCAAAACGGCATCCTTCTGGCAGGGCATCGGCAACCAACCGGCTCGGCATCGGCAGAGATGTTTCCCAGACGGCGCCCACAAGCAGCGCTCCAATCATGTTTTCCCACACTGAGAACACTGATATCCAACTTTTTTTCAGGAAGTGTTTTCAAAGCCATTCTGTCGCACAAATAAATGTTTTAACTTGTCATATCCGATTGAGTCACTTACACTTCATACAATCAATACTTATGTAAGTTCCTCAAGTTAACTGGATTCATTATAATCCGACAAGGAGAGATATATTGCCTACCTCTCTGATCAACATAGTCCCCGCGCCCGATATCCAATACATAGTAGAGGGACCATCGCAGCTCAGACGAGAGAGAAGAGACGCAGACAAATAGCCGAGAGAGAAGATACGCAGACAACTAGCAATAGCCGGAGGCGTAACCCTTAGTCGACCTACCTGCCCGGACCATGGACGGCCGTCTTTATGTTTCCTCTATCTAACATCTATCTCATGTAGTTATCTATCTAATGTAGTTTCTTAGTCTTTGTTAGTGTAGTTTCTCTCCTCATCCTCATAGTCCATATGTCAATAATGTTATGTAATGTTTCATGTAATGAATATCTAATCTCAACTGGTGTTTCTAGAGTAATTATCTATAGTCAAGTTCCTTTAGCAGGTGAGTTCAGGGTCTTGATATGGAGGTCTTGGGAGATTTTTTTGAACTCATTGGACACCTAACTTTAACTGATATATATATCTTATCTGTCTCTCAATAACCAAACATTGCCAATATGCGCCTAGGTGACTAGCAAATCTCGATATATATATATATATGTTTTTTTTCTGATCTCTAACTAACTAATTTGAGAGTAATAGTAAAGAACAAGTTCACAGTTAGACAAGTAAGGAACAATGCGAGCGATGTTTTCTGTAAACAAGTATATAACACGTAAGGAAAGGGCGTATGACGTCAGATTAGAATTGAATGAATGTAAAACCTGAGGTTTCGAAAGTTTCCGAGGGCCAAACGATTCTAAGAACTGTTGCCCTAACGAGGAACGATGTCTTGAAAGTGGTTCAAATCCACGAACAGTCCTTCGTACGCTCAGTTATCACGAAAAACATTACTAACTAAGGTCTCATAGATTAACCTCAATCTCATAGAACCATAAAAAGTCTATTGTTCAGAGGCGATCACGGATATAATATCATTTTCAAAAACAAATTTTCGGTCAATAGCTTCGATTCAGAATCCAGTCTGAGGGAAAGGGTTGGTCTCTAATTGAGAGATGGAACAACAATCATACAGTTGTAAAAATCTTATTAATTACTTCTACTGAAGTTTGGTATGATAGGTAAATTACTTCAAGTTAAAACGTTTGATATTAAGTGACATTTCTTGCGTAACATTTACCGGTTGCCCCGTCTGTCTATTAATAGCAGCGGGCGCGTATCTTGAGACGGCGGCTATCCGGCTTGCGGTGGCAGTAAGTGAGTGCGTGCCCGATGATAGTGTTTCCCAGATAACCTTGATTCTTTACAGTATGATCAAGCCACGATGAATGGCTTTGGCTGTTCCTCGCCTTGGGGACCTTCATTTGATGTCCGCATTTGTTGGATTCGTGACCGTCGGACTTTTGCATCAAGCGGTTGTTGCCTCGTTGATTCGCAAGGAGGTCCACTGTCTCGATCTGTTCTTCGTGGAGGGGGCCCCGAGACTAGCAGTATACCTCAAAAGTGGGAAGCGCTACTTATGTAAGTGTTATTTTCACTTGTTTCTTTTTCACCGAGTTTGGTGTAGTAAGTGAGTAAGAAAAAATAGGAAAGGCGGGAATTGTATCTCAATTTCCTGTGGTTAAGGAATAGGCTTGTTAAAGTCGAACTTGAAACATGAAAACTCGAAATTTCCCAGAACTCGAAAACTCGAAATTTTGAACTCGGTTAACAGTTCTATTAGGGGAAGTCAGAAAAAATTATTCACTGGAAGTTTGTTATTTGTTGGTTCTCGACTGATTTACATTTTTCTTTTTTTGTGTAATAGTGAGGGACCATCAGTACACTATCAAAGCAGTTTCTGGAGACTTCATGTTTTTTAATCGATCCAAATCATCGAGAAACGGTCCCTTTAAAGGAGGACAGGAAGGAAAGCTAGTTTAGGTACCCCGGGGTACCTAAACATGACGTGGCGCGCCCCACAACAGACTAAAACATGTGAACCGTATGCAAGTGTATATATATATATATAGATATATATTTATATATATCCTTTTTTATTCAAACTAACAAACCTTACTTGCCTATATATATATATATCAGTTTCTTCTAAGCAGCTCTTTCATATAAACTATTCTCTCTGTCCCCCTTTAATCATCTTTCCCAGCCTGTCGTTTGCTAGAGAGCATCCGGCTTTCGTGGATGGTATAAATACCCGCCTCTCTTGTCCTAGTTGCCGCCATCAGAATCAGAGCATACATCTCTGGAGACTAGTCGTATTCACTGCTCCCAAAAAACTTACTACCTGTTCGATAGAGGTTTGTTTTCTCCATATTTCTTTTGAAAATGGGTGACAAAACTGTGAAATCAAAACTCGATATACCGCTAAAACTGTTCATTGCACTCCAACTACTTTATCATTAACGTCGATTCCTTTTAAAAGAACGATGGAAAACTGAGCCTGGCTTGTTAGGAAGGTAAGCTGCTTTTTGAGACGTCTTTTCTGTCTAATGTTTACATATCTCATTACTTCGCAGAAGACTGTAGCTGTGACATAATTGGTTGCGTAACTTACGTAAGCGGGTCAGCACGCTGTATCACTTTCTCATAACGTATTAGCTGGTCGTTTCTTCTATCCTTTTTTCTTCTAGTAGAGTAGAATAGAATAGATTTATTCTTGATTCAACACGTGACTTTTCACATTGTGGGATGCGTCACTTCGATTGGAGAAATGAAAGAAGAAAAATTTAGATGATGAAAAGGATATTGTGGCCTTGTTACGTTAATTTTTCATAATGATTATATTTTTAGAGTTTTCTAATGAAAAATCAGTTTAGTAGTCAGTTTGAGTTTTCTGATGACAAATCCATGCAAAAAATGCTTACTCTCGTGAAACATGATTGAAACATAATAACATCGCGAGCATACTATAAAAGTCCTAAAAACGACATAGATATTCTGTGTAACGTATTTTGAATCATCAGCCTACGTGAACATTTCTCGTGCACTTTTTCCGAACCAAACTACAATTTACCGAAAGTGTTTTGAGTTTAGATTATAGAAGATGATGATGTTCGGTGAATCTGACTGGCTTTTTTTGCAGGCAATATTGATTGAGCTTCGACACAGACTTACATAATATTGAGCTTCGACACAGACTTACATAAGTAAAAAATCTCCGGACGTTTTTTCAAAGCTTGTTTTATCGCACAAAAAGTTGTATAAACCAGCTCTTGCCTTTCTATAAATAATGTAGAAGTTGCTCTACAAGTGGTTCCAATTAGCCACGGGTACGAGTATAATACATCATGATTTGTGCTATAAACGTCAGATCCTAATTTTTTCAACGGGGTATTCTCATACATTTGAGAGTTTGCTAGTTGTTGACAAAGTGATGGTTCAAGTGAAGTAGTGTAAGTATTGTCCGAATTGTGTGTGAATACTATATGAAAATATAATGAAGTACAAATAACTCTCGTCTTATTGAGGCACTGAAAAGCTAATCTGACAGTGGGTTCAGTTTTTCTGTGTAAAACCTACTGTAGCCATTCCGAAAATTTTTTTGTCCTCATTCATTCTACATTCAATGGGGTCGGGAAAGGCGATTGGCCAACCAGATTTCAAATTTCCGCACAAATTGAATTAACGATATGGTATGGCTTCGGTTGTTGAGCAAACTACAAATTGTAGTACAAATAAACAAAGTCATCGGAAAAATAAAACTTGATTTAATACTTGTTGGGATGGAAACTAAGGAGTTTAATGTTCGTACTGGTGTCTGATATCGTGAGCTCTGAGGCCGATTCTCTTCAAATCGACTGTATGTCGTTCTGGTTGTTGAAAGTTTGAATTATCTGGTTCTCTTGATCTCGAAAGATTTTTACTATAACAATAATCATTTGTTCTTCCAGTTCTTCCTAGAGCAGAAAAGGAGGTGATTCTTCCTTAAAAACTTTTAGTATATTGTTAGTAGACATTGTTAGTGAATTTTTCCGTCCTTCCACTACTCTCTTCACGATAGCTACTATTGAAGTTGGAGTTAAAGGTCGGGTGTGTACAGTTAGTTGCAAAATTTCGTGAAACTCTCATCGGTCTCTCATTTGTTGAGTTTGAAAGGTAAGGTTGATATCGACCTGTTTTTCTATGGTCCATTCTTCTACTCATCTCAATACGACATTCTGGTAAACTTGAAGACGCGATCAATTTTCCGTAAGACACTAAAAGGTAAAATTTTGGAACTGTAAAAATAGAAACCTGAAACTTAAAAATTTTTCCAACCTGATAGATGACGCTAATGTTTGTAAAACACTCCTTCCAGAATAATCCACGGGAATGCCGGCCCCACAATGGTGAGAGGAGCGGATAACCGTAAAACCAACACGCGGTTCGCGTGCCCCAATTGCCGTCGTACTGATGTCATGCTACACCACGCGCCAAATCACGCCTTCCGAGGTATGTTCTCTTGCTGTATTACTCAATGTAAAAAAACGGAACAATTTGACTGTCCCTCCTAGTTTCCCGTCTTAGTGTTCGCCTAGTCTTAATTGCAATGCACAAATCGTTTTCAATTAGCTTCGGTAAGTGTAAGTGGTAAGCTTCGGTCTGGATAAAAAGGTTCAATACTCAGAACGTTTTTCCTTCTTTTCAGACATAGCTGTGCAGTTGTCCATGATTCAAAAGGCAAGGGTCGAGCTGGAGCAAAAAGAGGTATAGTGTGTGCCAAATTTATAAATTTCTGTCTCTCGCGAGAATCGAGCACGCGGGCAAAAGATTTGTATCAGGACGCTAAGCACTGCGCTACTTAAGCACATAACCGGCAAGCTATAGTGGAAAGTGAGATATACAGTACCCTGTCACCTTTCTGTTGGCGACGACTATAGTCCAGTCAAAAAGTCATCAATTTCGAGTGTGGGACATTGTTTTTATAGTTCGTTTTACCCATTGATGTAGTCAGCTATGCTGGTCAAGCGCACCCTACATTGTAATCGATGGTCTGGCCGCTTGCCACTATTTTTATTGTAAAATGAAAATCAAAAAGTGGTTATATTAGCACTTTTGTAAATCTTTTGTTTCCATATCACCTAAACGGGAAGTGGTTTAACAATTTTTTTGTGCGATAAAATTAGCTTTGGGAAACGTTCAGAAAAGAGTTGCATATAGTTCGTTTCACCCATCGATAGCAGTCAGCCATGCTGGCCGAGCGCGCCCTACATTGCAGGCGACTGATCTGGCAGCTTGCCAGTCTTTTCATTGCAAATAAAAATTCGAAAACTGGTTATTTTAGGATTTTTGTAACTTTTTTGTTTTCAAAAAATTCCCACCTGATCGGGGAGTAATTTAAACCACTTTTTGAGTGATAACATAAGCATTGAAAAACGGCCAGAAAAGATGGTTGGATATCACTGTTTTTAGTTTGGGCCAACATGTTCAGATGGCCGGCTGCTTGTGGGCGCCGCACCACCTATCCCAGCTCAGTTCAATACCTCGCTGATGCACAATTTTGATTAGGCTGGTCGCTGTTGGAAACTTTCCAACACAATTGACTCCGCCCACTAAAATATACTGTAACTGGCTGCTATCGATGGTTGAAACGAACTATATCACAGTTTAGGTTTAGCCAGCATACCTGTCACAGCTGAGTTCAGTACCCAGCTGATGCAAAAGCTTTGATTAGGCTGATCGCTATTGGAAACTTTCCAATATAATTGACTCCGCTCACTGAGAACGATTAGCGCCACTTTTCTGCAACTGGCCAGCTACAAAAACGAGAGAGCATGCAGATCAATGACGCGCAGACAGGCTAAGACAGTCTGCGTCTCTCTGACCTGCACACTCTCTCGCTCAGCCAATAAAAAAGTGGCTGGCCAATTGGCTGGGAATCGTCTGAGCACTAAAATCTACTGTAACTGGCTTCTATCGATGGTTAAAGCTAACTACGGTTGTTTCTCATGTGCAAAAAGAGCAAAACGAACTCTTGTATCTTTCAGAAGGCGCATGACAGAGCCCGGTTTGACGAAAACATTCGTTAAAAACCACTGGCACGGCTGGCGGAACATTCAAGAAAGAAAGATCGAAGATCTTCGTCTCGCACTTGACCTCCGTGAGGCTGAGCGGCACCTCTCTAAGCTGAAGCTCAAGCAAAGAGAGCGTTAGCTCGACCAGAACTAAACGCAGCATGAAAGTATGAACAACCCAGCGCAACTTCTAACACCATTCAAGATAATCGAAAAATTCAACTTGTAAATAGTGAATCTATATTTCAATTTGGAATATTCAACATCTTGAAAAAAAATTTCATTGACGACAACTGATACTTCATTAAACTTGGTGGCAACAGGATTTTTTTTTCATCTTCAGACCAATCAACTCCCAGTCAACTACTACTACATATTGGATTCTAATTATGGCACGCCTAAAACAGTGAAAAAATGACTGATAACGACAGAAAATTCACAAAAAGGGCAAGTACACTGCAGTGTAGTATGGTCATGTCAATACTGTCACTTACTCTGCATCTAGCTGCAACTGCAAAAAGTATGAACGAAGCCCATTTGATTCGTGACTATGACTCACTTTCTATGCACGCCTTAAAGTGTTTATTCGTAACTAGCAGTACTGTGATCTGTATTTTTGTTTTGTTTTGTAGTTTTGTGATCTGATGAGTGATGTGATTTTGAGTTACCCCTGTTGTAATGTATGTTCCAATCCCATTTGTCACTGTGGATCCAAGATCAACTACGACTTGAAGTGTATAAATATTATTTTGTTTTCGCTGCTCAGTCACTCTAGTTTTCATTCAAGGCTAGTTTGTTGTTCAACAGGGGGAGTGAATGTACGGTACTTGTAGCTGCCCCTGGATTCGTGCCAGCTATATATTCAAAGTGGGTGGTTCCTATTTTGTGTGTGGTACTCTCTTGCTGAGAGAGCACAGACTGCTCGTCACCTATGAGAACAGCTAATCTCGAGGAGAGTCTAGAGAGGACATCCTAGTCACAGATATTCCGTGCTACGGTATGTATTTCGCAACAATGTTGAGGCAAACCTTTCAGTTTGAAAATGCGCGCTTGAAAATCTTGAAAACTTCCTACGGAAGTTAGATTGAACAACCAGTTTATGTTACTTTAAACTAGCGTGATATGAAAGATTTTGTTCAAGAAGAATAAACCACGAACATTGTAATTTTTAACTAGCTTTCGATGTTGTGATTACGATTATCCTTTTAAAGGAGCACAGAATGGAATGCTAGTTTAGGTACCCCGGAGTAACTGAACTTATCGGTGGGCGCGCTAAAACAGGGTAAAACATGATCGTACCGTGTGGAAATTAGACTCGTTATATTGGACTAAAATTTGTATATATCGGTTTTTTTTGTGCAGCTTTTTCATATTGACTTTCCTTTCTGTCCTCCCTATAAAGTGTCGAGGTTTCAAATCGAAGTTTCCTGTCGACGATTCAAACTGCGGTTTTTTATTATCGTATGGCTTTTTTGGAAACACGTTCTGAGGTTTGCCGTGATAATCTTCTGATAATATTGGTTTATCAAAACTATTCTGGAAGTCTAGTATTCATTCTCCACATAGTGAGTAGTCGCGAGTGCATGGAACAGACTATACTCCGACTTTCCAAGTTATCTTCATTCAGTTGTGCAGTATTGCAACTGTATACAATGCGCGCGTAACAGAATAAACAATACTCTAAATTTTTTTTCTTTCAAATCTCCAATCATAATTTGTAGTGTTACATATACTAATGTGGAAAGACACGTGTTCAATCGCGAATAAACATTCTATTCTATTTTATTCTACTCGATTGGAAATTAGTGGTCTTTTAGTATATTCCTCATGGGGCGTATTCATTCTATATTATGGAAAATCTTCATGACCAATTTATACTTTCAGTCTCTGTAACGAATACTAATATTGATGTTATTCAATTTAATGCTCACGTGAGACTACGTTTTACTAGAAGTAAATTGATAAGTCACGTGAAGTTAGCAATCTAATGAGAAGTCGTGCACTTTGTTATAGCACAATTCTGAGTTTTGCTGTGTTTAACATGTTTCACGTGGCTCTGCACTTGACTAACAGCATAGATTAAACGTCTTCACGGGCTTACCTAAAATTAAGATTATGTGTATTTGTGCAGAAAGTCGTTTCAGCCCGAACAACGCCTGTAAATGTTTACTCGGTGAGAGTGAGAGAAAGAGTGTGGTGAAACGAGAGTGCGTAGACGAACGGCTTTAGTTGAAACAACTACTTTTTCATTTTCTCCTTCAACCATGCTGTTGTACGGCACATTTCTACTGGTTTTTCTCACACAGAATATTTTGGCTGAACAAAAGTTTCTCACAGAACAGGCTACAGATTGCGAGAAGTGCGCGTTAGAAATGGAGGTAATGGTGAGTTTTGCAATTTTCATATAAAAATAGTCGCAAATTATACTCTGAGCGTACAATGGCATCGTTATAAAACTAAACTTTGAACTGGGTAAACATTAAAACGTGTGCACTTTATGATTATCAATTTCTGAAAAAAAAATATTCACTAGATAATATTTTTTTCAATGCCCCAATTAACCCCAGACCAGAGCATGTATGCTAGAAGATCCCGGCTACTTCATTCATCCTGCGTGTCCTCAAACATATTTTCTCTGCTCTTACATCCCGTCGGGATGTAAGAGACGAGAAATAGTGAGGCAGAGCGAGAGACGCAGGATGGGATAAAGGCGCCGGGATCTTCTAGTGTACGTACTCAGGTAGAAAAAACAAGTCTGTACTCATACCATGCGTACCCCCCTTTGTTTGTAGTGTAATCTCGCGACTGCTCCTACATCATGAATTATGCCACGAGATCAAACTACACAGAACATTTCGTCATACTGTCCATTTCAAGGGTAAGGAACATCAATGTCCTTGCTTACGCCCGACCGGTTCAGAAGAATGTTTGACGTACGATTCTGCATTTTTGGCGTCCACTTTTGATGAAGCGATGTGTTTTTCGAACCTCGTTTCATCTACTGGAGAACTTCTTGTACCGGAACTGTGCAACAACGAACCGGTTATGATTGTACGTTTTAGAGAAACGTTAGAACCATGTATACTACAATACAAACACAATGAGGTTGACCATTGACTTTATTGATTGACGATTACTGTGTACATTTTTGAATCTTTTAAAAGATTGAACCACACCAATACAATCAACTGTTGATGTCGTTCTTTTTCCAAATTTCTCTGATCAAGAGTCTCACTGTATATTTTGTTGATGAAAAGTGGTAGGTTAACTAGGAAATGCATCAGTCGTATTCACGACTTCATCTACCCCGAATTAATAACACTCATTACATAAATACACAAGGCCCATGTATTTTTACGCGACATTGATACATTGCACAGTCTTTGCTTGGCTTACAATATCAGAAAATTCTAAGGAACAAATTCTAGGTTTTTTCACCAAATACAAAAGTGTCACTTTATTGTGAGTGTCAAATTTATAAATGTCTGTCTCTCGCCGGAATCGAACCTGCGAGCAAAATTTTGGTGGCAGAGCGCTAACCACTGCGCTATCAGTGCACATAACGGTGAATCTTTGGAATCGAAGACATGTGTGCGTACACAGCGGGAAATGAGATATACAGTACCCTCCCGCCTTAACGTTGGCGACGAGTATATTCTTTGTTTAAGATGCAATCCTCCGGTCCCATGCCAGTTTGGGACAGTGTGGACAATGGTTGTGTAACCAGAGAGTGCCAATTATGCAAATTGTTCCTTATAAATGGATTCATCGAAAATGGACTTCCAAGTGGAAATGACTCGTTGTACGAGGAACGAGATAGACTGCAAAATGCGACAGGTGAATCATTAGGTAGTAGCTTCTTTGTAGTTTGGTCTAGGTAACGTGAATTTCGACCAAAGAGTATCGTAGAAGTTTATAGAGAGTGAACATACTCATCTTCTTTGTAGTTCAATCTCAAACACTTTGATTGAAAAATGACGGGTCAAACTACAAACACACAAACTATTCATTATCCATTGCTTCATCGAAAATGAAGTTCCAATTCAAAATGACACGCCGTATGAAGAAAAACACAGATTACAGAAAGCGGCATGTATAGTAAGTTTGTTGTAGTTTGATCTCGGTTAAGACCGATGAGCAAGAATAAACTTTAAAAACGCTTTGGTAAGAACGAATTTGTTAAAAACATCTATTACAATTGGAATTTTTTTATTTTCAGATAGCCAAGAAGGAAGTTGCACCAGATTAGGTTCTGCTAAACAACCGAAAAACGACGACAATAAGAGCTCAAAGGACAGACTGAATGATAAAAAGGCAAAGCAGGTGCGATGAGGAACACTGAAACAATGCTGTATTTAGCGAACTGAAATGGCTCTTTGAATTTTCGTTTTTAAATGTTTACATGTTTCGTAAACTTTTTTTTCACAACAACCTTATTTTCAGAAGTCTCACGTTTTTTTGTTTATGCCTACGTATTTACGTTTATGTTAACGTTTTTCCACTAGGATTTTTCCCAGTATCATAACAACATCAATGGAGGTGATTGAATGGATTGAACAGTGAGAAAAGAAATGAAAAAGTAATTTCCTAATCCCTAATTTCAGGCAGCGAACATTTTCGCTTCTTCTGAAACGGAAAACAATCGAACCCGCAGATCAATATTTTCTGAAGAAGAGGATGAAAAAGACGAGTCAGAGAAACAAAAAGAAAAATGTAATGCTAGAACTGAATTTAAAGTTATCGATTTATATGGAACTAAGGGAATGCAAACCATATAATTATATTTTAACATAACCAGTGAAAATGAAAGCCAAAAAAATCAATGACTACTCAAGTTTCTGTAGTTCAATGGGTTTTCTAGTTCAATTCTGATTGAAATAGACTTTTTGAGAATTCTCACATTTTTGTTGAACCCTAGCTATTCTATTTTCGAAAGTTTAATATATCTTATAATAGAACTCACACTTACTTGTGAAAAATAACAGGACTTCAACAACTTATAAAACTAAAAGTTTTTCATTATTTGTAACAAACTGAGATTAAAATGTTATTAGGAGTGGTGCTGGGATACTCTCACAGTATAATACATATTGCAGTACTTGGGACTATCAGTCAGCTACAGTGTATCTACAAAAGAGGAACGGAACTAGATGAGGTACATAGGGCCCGTTTCTCTGCTTTCTTACAATCTCACTTTCTTACAAAAAGTCTCACTTTCTTACAAAAAAGTCTTACTTTCTTACAAAAAATCTGACTTTCTTACAATTAATCTGACTTTCTTAGAATCACTCTTACTTTCTCAAATGAAACTCACTTTCCGACAAAAAATCTTACCCAAAATGTGAAAATTTGACCCACGGGGTGAAATTTTTATTCTTTCCCCATTCAACTGAACTTCGTTTTTATGAGATTCCATCCCGAATTTCATTTCGGGAAATTTTGATTTTCGCCACTCTCCCCTCCGTGGTAGTTTGGCCCCCCAACCGCAATTCAATGTCCCAATGTATTAATGTCTCGTGTAACGAAGGAGCCATGTAACTTTCATAATTGTAGGGGTAAAAGTACTACGGGACTAAGTTTCAGCATAAGCAAAAACTGAGGGGTGAAAGTACAATGTTCCCCAATAATTTCGACATATTAATTTATATGATTTTTTGAATTCAATAACCGCCAGTGAGCAGTATATTAGATGAAAGCTTTCAAAGTTGAGGCCATACAAAGTCTTATATTTCTCCATTTGACACCTAAAATTCGAGCTTTCTCATGTGATAAATCATCAAGAAAAGACGGTGAACTCTGTTCCACCATTCGATGCAGTAAACAGTCTTTTTAACAAACGGTTCATAGTTTTGCTTTCAAACTTCCAGAGTTCGTAGTAGTTAAGGTGTAGGAGACACTGTTGTTGTTTATCACTATTTGCTCATACAAAAGTAAAAAAAGACCGAGAACTCAATTTCTCCACTCCCAAGAAATATTTTAGTTCAAAGGAGAATGTAAAATGAGAAAAAAGAGGTTAGAAACTGAAATTTGGAAAAATTGGGCCTTTTCGAGAAGGTAAGATATTTTTGTGAACGCATGAATTTTCATGAGAAAGTAAGATTTTTCGTGAGAAAATGAGATTTTCGTGAGAAAGTGAGATGTTTCGTGAGAAAGTAAGACTAAATGTAAGAAAGTCAGATTTTTTGTAAGAAAGTCAGATTTTTTGTGAGAAAGTAAGATTGTTGGTAAGCAGATAAACGGCACCATAGTCTAACTACAACTGTGTTATTAATATTATGTTCTCTTGCTGTTAAACGTTATGATAGTTTTTTTTCGAAAATCTTGCATTGGGTAGAGGTTTTTACCTCTCATCTCTTTTGGGAAAGAATAACCTCTCTATTTGTTGAAAACTTTCTGGAACCAAAGATTGAAGTGCCCGTTTACACTCGGTAAACGGGTAAACCAAGTTTTGTTTGGTTACGATGGATTATGCGCATAATGCGCGCTCTTGAGAGTTACGAATGCTTCGAGAAACGGTTCAAATGGAAAGAAAACACAATGGTCTGAAAATTGAAGTTGAGGAAAATAGGTCTGATTTTTGCTCCGTTCATCATACGAATATGAAAGACTCCATATTTATAATGTGGATTCAGAATTGAGAGCACTATAAACTACGGTATGTCTCCGCCTCTCTGGTTAATATGTATTACTTGTAAAAGTAAACAACATTGTACACAACAAGTGGTACAATTTTGTTTACTAATTATAACCGCCTACATAGTACCATAAAACATGAAAACTAGTTTTTCTGTGAGAGCGTGAATTCAGAAAACAAACTAATAATGACCGCATATATTGTACCACATAAAACATAAAAACTAGTTTATAAATTCAGAAGCAAATTGATTATTAAAATTAACCCGCTCGCTGTACGCAGTTTTGCGTTTGTATACCGTAAGACCTTGGTAAATAACTTGGAAAACTGTCTAAACCTTGTTTTACAACATGGGTTTTTGTCGAACCTTGGTAAACGACTTGGTTTTCAAATTCAGAGTATTAATGTGAGAATTGAAAGGTTGGAAAATTTCAATTGCATCTTTTTCTTTTTCTAGCGTCGCAACTGGGTGGGTCTGTGTAATCTTTGTTGGCAATGGCGAAAGTTGCCCGATGACTACTTTCCCTCGTACATCAACGAAGTCAATTGTGACACGGATGATAGTGGATGTTTATCAGGTTTGTGCCGGAGAAACGTGGATGATTACTGACCAAACTGGTTACGTAAAACGTGACAAATTGTCAACAAAATCACATTATATAAGTGGGTTTCATGTATTGAGATGAATTAACATCAACTACATCAACTGAGTCAATCGTGACACAGACGATAGTGGATTAGTGGATGTTTAGCAGGTTTGTAACAGAGTCACGTGAGAAATTACGTCACACGTCATAAAAAGTCTGAATGGACTTGTGTGCTCATGGGAAGTAACCCAAAATAGTTTCGACTGTGAAGATGAATTCAATATTCGTGTTGTGACCATGTTTTGATTCAAGAGTTTGGTTCCTGTCATCCAGTGATGAGAATGTTGAAGGTGTTGAAGAATGCCGGAACGAAAGAGGAACCCGAGTGAGTTGGGTTTGTGGTATTGTGGACCATTACGACGTATCAGTCCTCTAAACTGCGATTGAATATGTGTTGCAGTGTAAAAGACCGAAGCGTTGGGTTTGCAACACAAAATCGTCGTTTTTTGAACATGTGTTTAGTTTGGAATTCGAATATTTTGTTTGCGAATTCGCTTACGGGTCGATGAAAACCAATGATGAACATAATCTTCACAAATCTTCTTGGTGCTGTACACTTTGTTTTCTATAACCATTCCCAGTATGCGAGTTCTTGATTGTTTGTTAACGAACACATCACATTTCTCATAGTATGTATAGTGTATAGAAAAATTATAAGAAAAACTAGGAGATTAAAATTATGATACAAAACCAGGTTCCTCGATAACAAGCTCAACTGTTGATATCGAGAGCAAAAAACAGCGAAGGTTGTGGTATTCGTTGTCGAACATTTTTGAAAGCAATGTAAATGTTTGACAATCCACATCACAAAGTCAAGGGTTATTTGTCACTATGACCAAACTACAAAAGCGAACTTCAGATGGAAGCAAGTTTCAATCGGATCGGCCGTAGCGTGCGAGTGTCAAGTTGAAGCTGGAACCGCTCTTCATTCATTCACTTCTTATTGAGAAATATGGATTCTTTGATAAACGTTGTGATTCACATCTAAAGTTTTGGTTTTTCCAAAAGTGTACAGTTCATTGATGAATAACACTTTGGATTTGTCACATACCGTGTTATTCAATTGAAAAATTGTTGCTGCAATGAAACATTTGTAAAGTGCTTTGCACATTGCGAAAACATAGGACTGCACATTCATTCAATATTGGACACAAAACTTTGTCCCGACTAAAATAAATGAATTGCTCAATAGTCGTAGTGTGGACCATAGACGGTGATGTAGTCTGGAATAGATAGACTAAAATCACTGAAGATAACATCCATTTGATGCTGACGTTGTATATTTAGAAGTTTTGTTTCAAAGAAAACCCAACGTTCTAGAGGCACAAAGAGGATAGACAGAAACGTCAAAAATTAGTAATTCAACGTTCCACCTCAAAAACTGCTTGTTTTTACAGTTTTAAGTGACACTGCATAACAACAGATTACGTATGCTACAAGAACCCGGCAGTTTTATTCCATCCTGCGTCTCGTCAAACATACGCTGTTTCTCTGCTCTTACATCTCGGAGTGAAGTAAGATACAAGAAAAAGTGAGGCAGAGTGAGAGACGCAGAATGGGATGAAAGTGCCGAGATCTTCTAGTATACCTACTCTGTTCACGTTCCGATGTACCACGTACCTCCATGGGCGGGTTGTTTGTTGTATCCGTATACGTAAGATGGGGTATGTCCATAGCTGGTGGTACCGTAATGGTTAGGGGAACCGTAGACAGAGGGGTGGCCGTAACCATACCTAAAAATTGACGTGAGAAATATCTTTTTTTATTTGCTCACAAAACTGTTTTAAGTCTTTTCAAATAGATACTCCGAAAGCGGTTCCAGTAACGCTGATGTTCTGTTACCACTAGATTTAATCGTTCGAAAATATATGCTTTGACCGCGAAAATTAACTTGTTACTATAATTCCTTTGCTGTTTTAGAGTTCTAAACGTGATCATCGAATGAACTTGTGAAGTGAGCTAACCCGTGTCCGTAGCTGAGAGGAGATAAATAGACCTTGTGGTCTACACCGTTGTAACCGTACTTGTTGCCGAAACCTGGAAAAAAGTTGTTCACTGTTTATAATTTTCTTGCATCCAGCAACTTAAAACAAGAGCTTTTGCTTAGTGTTATGGAAAAAACGAGCAGACAAGATTCATGCCGGACATCTACGCCGCATGCTGAATCATGATTCAGAGTAAAATCAAAATCTCGAGTGAAAAAGAAGATGAGGAAATGTGGATTTTGTTGTGAACTACATGGCCTAGTTTTAGAGATTCCTAGATTGATTAAATATATGGTTGGGGTGCATATCTGATTTTACCATAGCTGTTACCATACTCGCTGCCCTTGCCGTACTTCCCGGCACCACCGTATTTGAAGCTACCGAACTCACTGGATGAACCCTGAAATGAACTTCAAAAACTGTACGGCTCGAAAAGTTGTTCCTCACAGTTACCAGTTTGCAGCCAGTTCAACAGAATAATGAAACTCAAATCAAAATCTTAGCCGATAGGCCATCTACTTTCGTAGTGCAGTGTGTATGTAAAAGCGACAGCTTTCTAGCCTATCCGTTGTATCACTTAATATTGACAGATATTATAAAGATTTGCAGCAATGGCGTTTGCCTCTAGTGACTATTTGTATTTTCATTGGAATCACTTCAATTTACCTTGTTGTAACCGGATCCGTAATTGCCGTTGTATTAGGTACCGTAACCCTTGTAGTTGTTGTAGCCATAGGAACCATGACCCTGGCCGAACAAGGCTGGAGCATTAATTTCAATTCGACACTCAACGCAAAACGGTACTATATACTGATGAACATCAACCCTATTTTCAAGGAAGGGTGTGATATTATGAAAGACGTTTTTTCGTCACCAGAAAGAAAGTGCCAAACCCAATCCTAACAGGAGCTGTAAATGCTCTTCACGATTAGAACTGCTTTGAGCAAATCGTTTTTCCTCCATCAAATTAATTTTTGTGTTGAGCCAACGTTGTAAAAAATCGATCGAAAAACTTTGAACTCACCAGCAGCATTAGCTTGGCAGACTACTACCACAACAGCTAGAGCAATGATAGAAATGGTGGACATGGTTAGACTGAGTTGTCTTCTCCTAGAGAGAAGATTGCCAGTTTATATACACCTTTTATTTGGGTCAGCCCTCTACCAGGCATTCCTCTCTATTGTGCAGTTTACCGTAGTAACTGGTTATTGCGTGAGAGAGTGGTGAGTCTCTGAAAACCGCGAGTGGGAAGTCAGAAGAAGTCACATTTTCCCAAGTTGAAAACAATCAGGCGAAAAAAATTCCGTTACGAAACCGCTGAATTCATTGATTTGAAAACGTTCTCATAAAAGTATTCTGTTGTAAATGTTTATTTGTTGTGTTTCAGCGAGTACCATGCTCAAACAGGTATGAAATGACCAGGTAACATTTTTTCTTCATGGTACTTGAATCGAAATATGATAGTATGTCACAAACATTCATTCACGAGGCTAGAATAAAGCCGGAAACAAACAATCAGTTGTCTAATTCTACAATTCTACTTTTTAGAAAAGAAAATGTACATCACATTTATCAACAATTGTTGCTTTCTCAGTTTTCGCTGAAAGAAAATATATCGCGGAAGGTGGTAGTTGCTGGTTGTGGCGTGGTTGAACTGTTGGTCTTGTTGAATGATTCAACTGGACCAGAATCCGAGGTAACTGGAGTAGGAGAGGTAGTTTTATCGTAAGAGAAGACCGAACTTGTGACAGGTTTCAACCAAGAAGGCATTGTTATTGCGACTGGAGGAAATGTATTCCTGGGAATGTTTCCAGCAATCTCGGCACGTTGAGTATTTCCATCACTTGTCAGAGAAGGATCATTAGTTGTCATGTCGACCTCACCACCTGAGACATCTGTCATGGAAAAAGCCATCGTTGTCATGTCAACTTCACCACCCGAGACATCTGTCATTGAAGAAGCCATCGTTGTCAAGTCGACCTCACCGCCTGAGACATCTGTCATGGAAGGAGCCATCGTTATCGTGTCGACCTCACCACCTGAGACATCTGTCATAGAAGGAGCCATCGTTTTCATGTCAACTTCACCACCCGAGACATCTGTCATTGAAGGAGCCATCGTTGTCATTTTGACTTCACCACCTGAGACATCTGTCATGGAAGGAGCTATCGTTGTCATGTCGACCTCACCACCTAAGACATCTGTCATCGAAGGAGCCATCGTTGTCATGTCGACTTCACCACCTGAGCCATCTGTCATCGAAGGAGCCATCGTTGTCATGTCGACCTCACCACCTGAGACATCTGTCATGGAAGGAGCCATCGTTGTCATTTTGACTTCACCACCTGATACATCTGTCATCGAAGAAGCCATCGTTGTCATGTCGACCTCACCACCTGAGACATCTGTCATCGAAGGAGCCATCGTTGTCATGTCGACTTCACCACCTGAGCCATCTGTCATCGAAGGAGCCATCGTTGTCATGTCGACCTCACCACCTGAGACATCTGTCATGGAAGGAGCCATCGTTGTCATTTTGACTTCACCACCTGATACATCTGTCATTGAAGGAGCCATTGTTGTCATGTCGACCTCACCACCTGAGACATCTGTCATTGAAGGAGCCATCGTTGTCATGTCGACTTCACCACCTGAGACATCTGTCATAGAAGGAGCCATCGTTGTCATGTCAACTTCACTACCCGAGACATCTGTCATTGAAGGAGCCATCGTTGTCATTTTGACTTCACCACCTGAGACATCTGTCATGGAAGGAGCTATCGTTGTCATGTCGACCTCACCACCTGAGACATCTGTCATCGAAGGAACCATCGTTGTCATGTCGACTTCACCACCTGAGCCATCTGTCATCGAAGAAGCCATCGTTGTCATGTCGACCTCACCACCTGAGACATCTGTCATTGAAGGAGCCATTGTTGTCATGTCGACCTCACCACCTGAGACATCTGTCATTGAAGGAGTCATCGTTGTCATGTCGACTTCACCACCTGAGACATCTGTCATAGAAGGAGCCATCGTTGTCATGTCAACTTCACCACCCGAGACATCTGTCACTGAAGGAGCCATCGTTGTCATTTTGACTTCACCACCTGAGACATCTGTCATGGAAGGAGCTATCGTTGTCATGTCGACCTCACCACCTGAGACATCTGTCATCGAAGAAGCCATCGTTGTCATGTCGACTTCACCACCTGAGCCATCTGTCATCGAAGGAGCCATGGTTGTCATGTCGACCTCACCACCTGAGACATCTGTCATGGAAGGAGCTATCGTTGTCATGTCGACCTCACCACCTGAGACATCTGTCATCGAAGGAACCATCGTTGTCATGTCGACTTCACCACCTGAGCCATCTGTCATCGAAGAAGCCATCGTTGTCATGTCGACCTCACCACCTGATACATCTGTCATTGAAGGAGCCATTGTTGTCATGTCAACCTCACCACCTGAGACATCTGTCATTGAAGGAGCCATCGTTGTCATGTCGACTTCACCACCTGAGACAGCTGTCATAGAAGGAGCCATCGTTGTCATGTCAACTTCACTACCCGAGACATCTGTCATTGAAGGAGCCATCGTTGTCATTTTGACTTCACCACCTGAGACATCTGTCATGGAAGGAGCTATCGTTGTCATGTCGACCTCACCACCTGAGACATCTGTCATCGAAGGAACCATCGTTGTCATGTCGACTTCACCACCTGAGCCATCTGTCATCGAAGAAGCCATCGTTGTCATGTCGACCTCACCACCTGAGACATCTGTCATTGAAGGAGCCATTGTTGTCATGTCGACCTCACCACCTGAGACATCTGTCATTGAAGGAGTCATCGTTGTCATGTCGACTTCACCACCTGAGACATCTGTCATAGAAGGAGCCATCGTTGTCATGTCAACTTCACCACCCGAGACATCTGTCACTGAAGGAGCTATCGTTGTCATGTCGACCTCACCACCTGAGACATCTGTCATTGAAGGAGCCATCGTTGTCATGTCGACTTCACCACCTGAGACATCTGTCATGGAAGGAGCTATCGTTGTCATGTCGACCTCACCACCTAAGACATCTGTCATCGAAGGAGCCATCGTTGTCATGTCGACTTCACCACCTGAGCCATCTGTCATCGAAGGAGCCATCGTTGTCATGTCGACCTCACCACCTGAGACATCTGTCATGGAAGGAGCCATCGTTGTCATTTTGACTTCACCACCTGATACATCTGTCATCGAAGAAGCCATCGTTGTCATGTCGACCTCACCACCTGAGACATCTGTCATCGAAGGAGCCATCGTTGTCATGTCGACTTCACCACCTGAGCCATCTGTCATCGAAGGAGCCATCGTTGTCATGTCGACCTCACCACCTGAGACATCTGTCATGGAAGGAGCCATCGTTGTCATTTTGACTTCACCACCTGATACATCTGTCATTGAAGGAGCCATTGTTGTCATGTCGACCTCACCACCTGAGACATCTGTCATTGAAGGAGCCATCGTTGTCATGTCGACTTCACCACCTGAGACATCTGTCATAGAAGGAGCCATCGTTGTCATGTCAACTTCACTACCCGAGACATCTGTCATTGAAGGAGCCATCGTTGTCATTTTGACTTCACCACCTGAGACATCTGTCATGGAAGGAGCTATCGTTGTCATGTCGACCTCACCACCTGAGACATCTGTCATCGAAGGAACCATCGTTGTCATGTCGACTTCACCACCTGAGCCATCTGTCATCGAAGAAGCCATCGTTGTCATGTCGACCTCACCACCTGAGACATCTGTCATTGAAGGAGCCATTGTTGTCATGTCGACCTCACCACCTGAGACATCTGTCATTGAAGGAGTCATCGTTGTCATGTCGACTTCACCACCTGAGACATCTGTCATAGAAGGAGCCATCGTTATCATGTCAACTTCACCACCCGAGACATCTGTCACTGAAGGAGCCATCGTTGTCATTTTGACTTCACCACCTGAGACATCTGTCATGGAAGGAGCTATCGTTGTCATGTCGACCTCACCACCTGAGACATCTGTCATCGAAGAAGCCATCGTTGTCATGTCGACTTCACCACCTGAGCCATCTGTCATCGAAGGAGCCATGGTTGTCATGTCGACCTCACCACCTGAGACATCTGTCATGGAAGGAGCTATCGTTGTCATGTCGACCTCACCACCTGAGACATCTGTCATCGAAGGAACCATCGTTGTCATGTCGACTTCACCACCTGAGCCATCTGTCATCGAAGAAGCCATCGTTGTCATGTCGACCTCACCACCTGAGACAGCTGTCATGGAAAAAGCCATCGTTGTCATGTCAACTTCACCACCCGAGACATCTGTCATTGAAGAAGCCATCGTTGTCAAGTCGACCTCACCGCCTGAGACATCTGTCATGGAAGGAGCCATCGTTGTCGTGTCGACCTCACCACCTGAGACATCTGTCATCGAAGGAGCCATCGTTGTCATGTCGACTTCACCACCTGAGCCATCTGTCATCGAATGAGCCATTGTTGTCATGTCGACCTCACCACCTGAGACATCTGTCATGGAAGGAGCCATCGTTGTCATTTTGACTTCACCACCTGATACATCTGTCATCGAAGAAGCCATCGTTGTCATGTCGACCTCACCACCTGAGACATCTGTCATCGAAGGAGCCATCGTTGTCATGTCGATTTCACCACCTGAGCCATCTGTCATCGAAGGAGCCATCGTTGTCATGTCGACCTCACCACCTGAGACATCTGTCATGGAAGGAGCCATCGTTGTCATTTTGACTTCACCACCTGATACATCTGTCATTGAAGGAGCCATTGTTGTCATGTCGACCTCACCACCTGAGACATCTGTCATTGAAGGAGCCATCGTTGTCATGTCGACTTCACCACCTGAGACATCTGTCATAGAAGGAGCCATCGTTGTCATGTCAACTTCACCACCCGAGACATCTGTCATTGAAGGACCCATCGTTGTCATTTTGACTTCACCACCTGAGACATCTGTCATGGAAGGAGCTATCGTTGTCATGTCGACCTCACCACCTGAGACATCTGTCATCGAAGGAACCATCGTTGTCATGTCGACTTCACCACCTGAGCCATCTGTCATCGAAGAAGCCATCGTTGTCATGTCGACCTCACCACCTGAGACATCTGTCATTGAAGGAGCCATTGTTGTCATGTCGACCTCACCACCTGAGACATCTGTCATTGAAGGAGTCATCGTTGTCATGTCGACTTCACCACCTGAGACATCTGTCATAGAAGGAGCCATCGTTGTCATGTCAACTTCACCACCCGAGACATCTGTCACTGAAGGAGTCATCGTTGTCATTTTGACTTCACCACCTGAGACATCTGTCATGGAAGGAGCTATCGTTGTCATGTCGACCTCACCACCTGAGACATCTGTCATCAAAGGAGCCATCGTTGTCATGTCGACTTCACCACCTGAGCCATCTGTCATCGAAGGAGCCATGGTTGTCATGTCGACCTCACCACCTGAGACATCTGTCATCGAAGGAACCATCGTTGTCATGTCGACTTCACCACCTGAGCCATCTGTCATCGAAGAAGCCATCGTTGTCATGTCGACCTCACCACCTGAGACATCTGTCATCGAAGGAGCCATCGTTGTCACGTCGACTTCACCACCTGAGCCATCTGTCATCGAAGAAGCCATCGTTGTCATGTCGACCTCACCACCTGAGACATCTGTCATGGAAGGAGCCATCGTTGTCATTTCGACTTCACCACCTGATACATCTGTCATGGAAGGAGCCATCGTTGTCATGTCGACCTCACCACCTGAGACATCTGTCATCGAAGGAGCCATCGTTGTCATGTCGACCTCAGCACCTGAGACATCTGTCATGGAAGGAGCCATCGTTGTCATTTCGACTCCACCACCTGATACATCTGTCATCGAAGGAGCCATCGTTGTCATGTCGACCTCACCACCTGAGACATCTGTCATTGAAGGAGTTATTGTTGTCATGTCGACCTCACCACCTGAAACATCTGTCATTAAAGGAGTTATTGTTGTCATGTCGTCCTCACCACCTGAGACATCTGTCATCGAAGAAGCCATCGTTGTCATGTCGACCTCACCACCTGAGACATCTGTCATGGAAGGAGCCATCGTTGTCATTTCGACTTCACCACCTGATACATCTGTCATCGGAGGAGCCATCGTTGTCATGTCGACCTCACCACCTGAGACATCTGTCATTGAAGGAGCCATTGTTGTCATGTCGACCTCACCACCTGAGACATCTGTCATTGAAGGAGCCATCGTTGTCATGTCGACTTCACCACCTGAGACATCTGTCATAGAAAAAGCCATCGTTGTCATGTCGACTTCACCACCCGAGACATCTGTCATTGAAGGAGCCATCGGTGTCATGTCGACCTCACCACCTGAGACATCTGTCATTGAAGGAGTTATTGTTGTCATGTCGACCTCACCACCTGAGACATCTGTCATTAAAGGAGTTATTGTTGTCATGTCGTCCTCACCACCTGAGACATCTGTCATCGAAGAAGCCATCGTTGTCATGTCGACCTCACCACCTGAGACATCTGTCATGGAAGGAGCCATCGTTGTCATGTCGACTTCACCACCTGAGACATCTGTCATTGAAGGAGCCATCGTTGTCATGTCGACTTCACCACCTGAGACATCTGTCATAGAAAAAGCCATCGTTGTCATGTCGACTTCACCACCCGAGACATCTGTCATTGAAGGAGCCATCGTTGTCATTTCGACTTCACCACCTGAGACATCTGTCATGGAAGGAGCTATCGTTGTCATGTCGACCTCACCACCTGAGACATCTGTCATTGAAGGAGCCATTGTTGTCAACTCAACCTCACTACCTGAGACATCTGTCATTGAAGGAGCCATTGTTGTCATGTCGACCTCACCACCTGAGACATCTGTCATTGAAGGAGCCATCGTTGTCATGTCGACTTCACCACCTGAGCCATCTGTCATGGAAGGAGCCATTGTTGTTATGTCGACTTCACCACCTGATACATCTGTCATGGAAGGAGCCATCGTTGTCATGTCGACCTCACCACCTGAGACATCTGTCATGGAAGTAGCCATCGTTGTCATCTCGACCTCAACACCTGATACATCTGTCATGGAAGGAACCATCGTTGTCATGTCGACTTCAACACCTGATACATCTGTCATGGAAGGAGCCATCGTTGTCATGTCGACCTCACCACCTGAGACATCTGTCATGGGAGGAGAAATCGTTATCACACCATTTTCTTGATCCAGCATAGTTGCGATTGACGGATCGGTTGTGGTTGAATCAGGCTCTCGAGCTTCTGCCGTGGGATTCATCGTGTTTAAATCAGTGGCTAGACCGTTCAAATGGTCGACTGACCTAACCTCTGGTGGGACGTGTTCAGTTACCGGCGTATGAGATGTAGTTCCTTCTTCTCCGGAGAGCAGAGCCAGAACAGATACATCGATATCATCGGGCACGCCGTCTGTGTCAACGATTACATTTCTATTTTCATTGTTCACGGGACTGTTCTGCACAAACGTGTAGTTTCGGTCCCAGATATAGCACAGCGGCGTATTTGGGTACAAGTGAGCAAACTGCATGGGTCGAGAGTTGGTGGTGTAGAGAGAGTCTGAAAAGCATAGGGTTAGTTTTGCAGGAATGATTTTTTATAACTTGATCAATATTCAATTGAAAATAGTGGATTTCTATGGCAAACTTTTGCTATCAATCTCCATCGTTCAATCAATTAATCAATCGTTGTTGTACTCTCGTCATAAGTTACGATTTCACTCAGCAGTTTTATGTCCGCGAAGCTGATGAAGAATGACGCGATTACTGAAGAAACTATATACTATATTTGAATTAATCGGGCTTGTTTTCCACCTGTAGGAACGTTCTCATATGTGATCAATCGCTAACCGATGTCAAAATAGTGAAAGTGCTTCCACAGCGGAAGTGTTGCTCCACACGCGGCTTTCTGTGCACAAAAAATTCTTTCGCCCGTTGCCGCATACTTTTCCGCGAAGCGATTTCCTTCTCTGCCGTCAACAATCAGCTTGTGATCGATACGATCTGAAAAAAAACTTTCATAGAAAGTTTCTTACTCCGAGAACCCATAATCTTCGCTTTTATGACACTCACTCCTAGAATGCTGAGAGTATTGCATTTATTTCAACGGAACCTTTTTCAGGGAAAACTGATTTCATTTATCAGATTTAGTATAGCTCATAACTGGAAGTGTTATAGGTAATTTTCTGCTCAATCAAGAACGAAACCCTATTAGAATTTGTACGAACAAAATGATTCTTGTTGGATTGTCGTGACAAATTTGATGAATAATTTTTCAACCATGAATGTTCTCTCACAGAAAATCTGAAACAGCGTCTCTGAGGAAATTTATAATTTATTGATTTTTCCGAATCACTTAAAACTCACGGAAAATGCCTCCCTGATGATCTACCATCTGCACCAGTGGAACCATACAACCACATCTACCATTGTCTTCGGTAGCCACTTGACCGAGAACTCCCTGAATTTATTTTCATAAAATTATTCAATTCTCTATAAAATGGGTTCATTATTTTACCAAAACCGGTTAGAGTTAGAAAACACCAACGGGTTGGAAGGTTCGCTCTTTTTACAGAGCAAGCTATTACGGTGTATGTTCGCCTGCTGTGTTTTTAGTCTGATACTGTTACCTTTTAATCAGAATTCGTAAACTACAAGCGTGTGTAGAGTGCAACAACCCAACTGAGGTTATTTTCTAAAGCAACTTGCGTATTTTCGACTTTTCGCTAATATGTACTCTCAGCCGTATTTTACCTTCTCCATATATCCAATGAGGTCTGATTCAGTGTCGTTCAAATCTGACTGCTCCAATGTAGTGTAATAATGATCTCTCTGAGGACCTGGAAAATATTTTTGAGTAGAGCAAAAGTTTAGTTCAAAAGAAGTTTCAATCAAAAAAAACTCACCCCGAGGTTCGAAAATTCTACTCGTAGTAAAAAACAAGTCTTAATTCACTGCGGAAGTTGCACTTCTGGTGTTTTTTGCTATACCACAATTGAAACGTGTCAAATACCTTCGAAATGACCCATCGTTTACTGAGAACAGTATGAGGTCACGTTGCAATTTTTAGGATCCTACCTGTTCTCTGGTTATCATAAACGCGTAGAAGCTTGAGTTCATTGGTGGGTATGCCGGTGTCGACTGATCCACAACCATCGGTGGACGCTCTAGATACTCGATCACCTGAATAAGGATCAAGGAACTAATTATCATTGAACTATACAATGTAAAAATGTGATTTTTGTCTGTGAAAAGGATACGATCCAGACCACAACAAACACGAATGTTCCAAAGAAGATTTTCCTTCACGTGAGACCGAATGCAAAGATTCGTTGTAGTTTGATTTCGATACGTACCAAACATCACGAAGTTTGCTTGAAAGGCGGCGGAATCCAACTACCGACTCAACGAGATAGGGCAACGCCGTAAATGCTTGCTTCAAATATATAGAGCGTGTTGTAATTTGTGAAGTTGTGAGAGTTGATAGACAAGATCATCCTGAACCCTCAACTGTGGCGGAAACGTTCAGAAGAAGTATTTCATTTAGTTCAAATTGGACCATTTTCCACTCACCCGACTGGCTTTCACTCTCCCAGATCCAACACAGTGGAAGTGCTTCTCTCACGTAGTTTCTGATTCGAAGACTGTCCGACAATGAATAGGCGTGATCTGTATCCGAGAACTCACTATATTTTTACATTCAGTCTTAGAAGGATTGCATTATTGATTGACGATTAAATAAATTGCTTAGTTTTTCGTCTCGATTCAACATATTAGAATGTAGTTTTATTAGTTATTGAAGTGTTCATCCAAAACTGAATAGTTTTCTATGTAATCGTGAAGGGCATAACTACTGATGTTTATTTTTGTTTTACCCAGGGATAAACCTGTGTTAATTCCCTATACGACCTCAGTCTCGGTTTAGAGTAGCCAAAAGTGTAAAAACACTCACGCCACACCCTTGGGGTCTTTTTCCGTCTTTGTTGCATTTACACTTGGAACTTATTTGTTTTTGTGTGTGTTCGTTATTGATAATCATGTAAAACTTAAAAAAAACTCACGCAGACCCTTGGGCGTTGCTTTGAAGTAGCGCCAGACGGGCAACTTTGCTCCGCAGAAGTCCTTGTATCTGACGCATTTCAGTGTGGTATTGGTTTTTACTGCCTTGTAGAACGGTGGAACCAACATTACATGCTCCCCAATGATGTGAAGATAGGAGTTTTCATGCTCCGCTAAGAAAAAAAAAATAGTCGACACTCTGATCACAAAACCAAACTGTTGTTTTGTTGTCGCGGTTTTTTAGCTTCGAAACCTTGGATTATCTACTTCGGTAGTTTCTTTTTTTTTGCAGAAATTAATACTCTATGTGAAGTCTGCAGTCAAGTTCGTACTTATAGTACGGTGAATTTGGTGAACATCAAAATAACGTTCCAAAAGTAAGAGATCGAAAAAAACTTCTTGTTGGACATCCTTTTGTGAGAGTGGTCGAGAAAAGCACGAAGTTTTTTGTTTTCAAGCATACTTTTGCTCGTACCCGCTTGTGTTCCTTGATAGGTGAGTAGGTCAAAAGTGCATTCAGGCGGACAGTCGGCTGAGTTTTCCATCAAAACACGGCCATCCAGTTTCTGAGCCGAAAACGTGTCTCCTGGTGGAGTGACATCTAATCGATATACCGGGTATTCGGATAGTTCGTTGGACACAAACACGGAGGCCGGTTCTGAAAAAAAATACTGTTGTTAAAATTTTTATTAGTACGTAGTGGGGTTGTTCATCAAGTTCAAAAGTTGATAAGCGTCTCTGTTATGTGAGGTATCTTTGAGTTTTATTGAATCGAGTTAATAGAGAAATAAGTACCCAACACTTGTGATGTTTTTACCAAAGATAATTAATAATTACGTAAGTGTGAAGAGCAAAACCAAACAGTTACTCACCTAGATCGGACTCGTTAACTTGTTTGAGATCACACCGCGAGGCCTCAGATGAGATGGCAAGAAAAACGACCAAACAAACAGTAAACATGGTCTTCTATGTTTATGGAACCACTGAAAAAGTATGTTGAAATTAGCAAGATGAAATTTATTTAGGTTTGATCTTGATCATTGACTATTGATTCAGAGATTTGTCAAAGTAATTATAATGAAAAAGTTCTTCATGTGTTCACAAATAGAGCAAACCACTCAAAACAAGAATGTCATGAATCAAAAACTCGATAAATTTCCTATAACATTACAACAACGAGGAAGTAATTAACAACTGTCTGGAACAATTATTCATCAGATTTCACATGTTCACATGATGAGAAATCTGATGTAAATTGTTCCAAATCATTCGAAAAGAATAACATTTTTTTGATAAAACTGAGTAATATATGAGAACAAACTGTCAATTTTATATGTTTCTGTGGTTCAGTGGCCGTATTTTGTAAGACCAAGTAGAAAAGTTTCTCTTCTTCAAGATCTTCCAAGACGATAAACAAAACATGTAACTTACATGGCTATTTGAGCTTACAAAATACGGCCACTGTACCCCTTCTTTAACCGGGAACCGAAAAGTTTTGTAAAACTGCTCATCTAAATCAGTTTGTCATGCATGAATTAGTAGAAAGGGTTCATTTTCAACATGGAATAATGAGAAACTGAAAGTGAACTATGAAAACTTATATCTTGTGGCGGCGAGGTGACGATGTTTTCTTTAAATGTACTGTAAGATTTTCTGAGACAATAGAGAAATGTTTTCTATTGAAGACGAATGAGGATATTCTTAGAGAACGAAGAAAGATTTCTCTCTTTCAGGATCTTCCAAGACGATAAACAAAGTTTTCTCTCATTAAAGACACGAAGTGTTAATTCGCATAGCAACAGCTGACGAATGCTCATTTTCATCAAAATACGAGGTGCAGGAAGTGTTCGTTTCTAGGGAAACACAATCAAGAAAGAAAAAAGAAGAAAACAGGAACTGAGAACTCTGGTCGGGGTAATATAGTCTTTTCCATTCCTACTGAGACTCCTACAGTAGATTTTCAAAACTTCCAAGCCGTTTTTCTCACTTACTTTTGGTCGGAGAAGTTGAAAATTTTAGTACCTCCTCTTCCTTCTCACTTGGAGTAAATATACGAGAGCATTTTTCATGAACTACATTTTCAGCTTCACAACAGCCTTCGGAAAGTTTGTAAGGTTACTGTAGGAGTCTCAGTAGGAATGGTGGGGACTATAACTTGGATTAAAGACACTAATGTACCTACAGAAACACGGTAAAAAGTTCAGAGAAAAAGACAAGGAACTAGAAATTGGAACTTTGAGTAGTGCTAATAACTTAAAGGTTCATTAGTATAACTTCAAATAACCCTGCAAAGAAGGTTGCGAGCTCATTTCAAAAAGACAGGAATTGAGAAACTTTTGTCGGGATAGTAACTTGTATTAATAGTACATCTCAAAAACCTACTATTGCGAGCTAATTTTCAGAAAAATCAAGAAAACTGGAAATGAGAAACGTTGGTCGGGGTAATAACGTTGAGCTGTCAGTATGACTTCGAAGAACGATTTCAGATAACTTTAGCACTTCTAGCAAGGTGTTGTAAAGCCAAACAAGAATGAATCTGTGGCAATTCCACTTTAGTACCTGACATACTGAAGTGTATCTTCAAAATTCACAAATATAAAGATCTTTGAAGAAAGTTAGCTATGTGTTCTGCTATGCTGGCGAGATAGAAACAGCGAAAAAATTCGAGCTCACTTTAACGTTTTTTTCAACTGAAGAAAGTAGTGATTCTTGATTTAAACTCATTATTCATGAAAAGTGGGGGCCCAACGACTGTGAGATTTGTCTTCTGCTGTGCGCCCCTTAGACAGCTACTCTCAAATGGAGCAGCTACTGCTACAAAAACCGAAAAATACTAATATACTCAAGTATAACTGTTAATTACAAACATACAAAAGTCGTAAAATATTTTTTCAAACCTGTAAACTAGAATCTGTAAATAACCGAAAAATACTAATATACTCAAGTATAACTGTTCATTACAAACATACAAAAGTCGTAAAATATTTTCTCAAACCTGTGAACTAGAATCTACAAGTCACAGCTGCGAAAGAGAGAACAACTGTTGAATAATATGCCAAACGTTATAGCACCTAGAATTGAAGTAATGATCAAAAACACCAACCATTGTGCACAAAACCAGGAACTCTATAATTGACTACGTTGAGTTAACATCTGTGATTTGTAGATTCCAGTTTACAGGTTTGAGAAAATATTTTACGACTTTTGAATGTTTGTAATGAACAGTTATACTTGAGTATATTAGTATTTTTCGGTTATTTACAGATTCTAGTTTACAGGTTTGAAAAAATATTTTACGACTTTTGTATGTTTGTAATTAACAGTTATACTTGAGTATATTAGTATTTTTCGGTTTTTGTAGCAGTAGCTGCTCCATTTGAGAGTAGCTGTCTAAGGGGCGCACAGCAGAAGACAAATCTCACAGTCGTTGGGCCCCCACTTTTCATGAATTTTTCTGTTTTTGTATACATGCCGTAGGTATGTAGAGAGGTGTTTGATCTGTACAGTGCAGATAAAATTGTTTTCTTAATGAACCACTTGCCACGTATTACTATCATTTGAGAAAAATATGACGTCAACATTGCAGTTCTAAAAACTTACTTCATCTGCCCTTCAGAATCCCAGAATACGTCATGTTTGAATGAAGTTTCATCGTAAATTGACCACTTCTAAGAAACTTTCAGCATTCGAAAACATATTTCACGTCAATTTTTTGAAAGTTGACGTCATCTGGCCTTCTGATTTCCAGAATAAGTCATATTTAGATAAAGTTTTGTCGTTAATATACCATTTTTAAGATATTTTCAGCATTTGAAAATATATGTGACGTCAACTTTGCACTTTTCAAAATCGACTTCATCTGGTCTCCAGAATCCCAGAATACATCACTCTCAGATTGAGTTTCACCGTTAATTGACCATTTCTAAGATATTACCATCGTTTAAAAATATATGTGACGTCAACTTTGCACTTTTCAAAATTGACGTCATCTGGTCTCCAGAATCGCAGAATAAATCACTCTCAGATTGAGTTTTACCGTTAATTGACCCTTTCTAAGATATTACCATCGTTTAAAAATATATGTGACGTCAACTTTGCACTTTTCAAAAATGACGCCATCTGGTCTCCAGAATATCAGAATACGTCACTTTTAGATTGAGTTTCTCCGTTAATTGACCCTTTCTAAGATATTACCATCATTTGAAAATATATGTGACGTCAAATTTGCACTTTACAAAAATGACGTCATCCGGTCTCCAGAATCCTGAAGGATGTCAGGAATAGAATACTTCATACTCAAATGAAAGTCACGATGGCATCATATTTCAATTTTCGAGCGAATCGGTAATTGTTACTCTAAGTTACAATACAGTTTGAGTTGTCGACCGGACAGAGAGAGTGAGAGAGCGTGCTAAATGGAGAGACGCAGAAACTTACCGAAAAATGTCTATAACTTTGATTAAAACAATTTTTTCTCAATTTTTTTTTGCTCCGCGAGTGTTCGAGTAGGTATCACATGTCTTCCACAATTTTCAACAAAATCGGTCGAGTAGAAACCCTTAAACTGGGTTTACTTTTCTTGTCACAACCCACACACACATCCACCCACCCACCCACCCACCCACCCACACACGACGGAAGTTGGCGCTCTTGATGAAGCGCATGAGGTCATAACTTGGCTCAAACTTGACCGATTTCGCTGAAATTTGAAACACGGTTAGGGAATTAGCTATAGAAAACAAGTACATCAATAAAAACTTTGTTTTGCAAATTTCAGCCTTTTTGAGGAGAAACTAAAAAAACGGAAGCGCGCATTAGCCGGACCAAAGACAAATCTCGCACAGCGCTTCGCGCTGCGCGCGATATTGGTCAACTTTGGTTCAAACAGGCTAGAAACTAATCAGTCTCGATATTTCGCTCTTATTGGGCGGGCCTGGCAGCGATCGACTATTCCCGTTGCAATGATCCTGGTTCGGGACCTCGGTAGTATAGTGGTGAGTACCGCGTCTGTCACATGCGAGACCCGGGTTCAATTCCCGGCCGGGGAGAACTTTTTGCTTTGCTGTGGTTGAAATGTATTGGTTTGTTAGATGTTCAAGTTATCTCTGTAAATACCGTAATTTATTGTTTCAAATATTTATGAACTTTTCTCCAAACTTACAGAATTCTTCTTCGTTTGACCTCTGACCGAAATAACACCACGGTCAAAATCGAAACTTCAGAATTAGAGTTGACAAGTTATTGGAATCTTGAGTTTGCTGTTTTCATTGAATGAATTCAATCGAACGTTTACTTACAATGAACTTCTTTACAATAGTTGGAATTAAAACTGAATTTGGTTTTTGTTTATATTTTAAAAAGCCACACTGAATCAAAAATGTTCCTTTTTTTTTTTACAAAAGTCCCATTTCATACTCAAACCAACATGTTCTAGTGGTCTTGAGTTAACTTTTATCTTTTTTTTCAAAATCGAATCATTAACAAACTCTATTCTCTCGCCGAATACAGCGAACTTCTTTACAGCAGAACTTGTTATCATGCCCTGGTCACCAAACTCAGCTGAGAAAACGAAAATCAACCAAATCATTCTATTCAATGTCGACAGGTCAGCATGTTTTCATTACAAATGCAGTTCATTTTGTCATTTATGAGTATTTTTTAACAGAGTTATGAGTTAATTGTTAGTATTTCACACAATGATAAATATCAACGAATCACCCTTTACAATGTCGACAGGGTAGCGTGTTTTCAGTATCATGTAGTTCATTTTACAGTTTATGACTAGTTTTAATTTTCGGTAATTTTTCTGAAATATTATGTTCATTTCATTTTTTTGCAGTCCATAGTAGTTCATACAAATTTCTAGCAAGTTACTACGTATATGCACTTCGACAGGTCAGCATGTTTTCAGTGCAAATATAGTTCATTGTATTCTTTTTTTGAATACATGGTCTTCAGTACAAAAAAAGTCCATTTTACAGTTATTCAATAAAAAACAAAGCAAGCCAGAATCATTTCTTTCAATTTTTTTAAAACATTAGCAAAATAGTTAATTGTATATTAAAAACATGAACGAAAATAATCCGAAAAGGTTTGGTTTCAGAAGGCTGAGTATGTTAAAAGTGAAGGAAAATGATATGATTAACTCTACTTTTGTACGATATACCTCTTATGTTCTTTTTGATAGGTACGTAAAATGAACTCTGAACATTCCCAAACTCGTTTCTACGTGAGTGAACCTTAGCTGGTGTTTCTTCTTATTCTACATTCCCTCCCAGTATACGTTTTTCTGAAATTTCTATTCTGTGAACCAAACCAAACCAATACAGACTTTCTAGATGACCCGGTTGATATCGCAACTCGGTTGCTTGTTGTTGTTTATCATTGGTGCAGCTTGGTCTCTGGACTGCAATATGGCTCCCAGTCCGGTACTTCATATCATCTGTATGCAGCTACAGCGATGGGATAATGGAGCTAGAGTGAGACTGTTCTCGAATATAGAGCATGGCCGAAAATAGAATATGTTTACACGTCTCAATAGCTAAGAACCTTCATTTGGAGCTGGTAATTTCATACGTTCCAGCAAACGTTTTCCTTCACGTTTAACGTTTCCCATGAAATGCATTCATGTTCCAAGTAAGCCTCAATGCCACCAGCAATTACTTAGACCCTCACGTGACCCTCACGAGACCCTCACGTGACCCTCACGTGACCCTCACGTGACGTTTCACTCGAAAGTTCTCACGTTCAACGTAATTTGGGAAAAATGTACATTGTACAATCGCCCCCCACCCAACAATCACCCCCCTCGTGGTACTATTACTCCCCACCTAATTGAAATCCTAGAAAAATCGCGCGAAGGTGGGGGGTAGTTGGTAAATGGGTGGGGGTACATTGTACATCTTTGACAATGAACAATCACCCCCCTCCCCACAATACAAAATGGGGGGTGATAGTACATACCCGGAACTGATGAACAATCACCCCCCACTCAACCCAAGCCTGCAGTAAATAAGCATGGTGTATAATCGCCCCCCAAGGGTGGGGGGCGATTGTAGTACGGACCCTTTTCAACCCATTTTCGACCAGGGTGGGGGGCAAATGTAAACTACTCCCCGTAATTTTATAATTTGTTTTTCATAATTTACAAGTAACTGTTCAGATGAGCGCTATAGCAATGGACATTCTGATAAAACTCACAAGTTTCAGAGGAAGATTTTACTTTTCAGGTGAAAACTCCACGTCAAACGTGACTTTCCTATAAATGCAAGTTATGTTTTAGATGAGTCCTCTGGCAATGGATATTTTGCCGCCGGCTATTGCTGGAGAACAGCAAATGGCAGCCGATTTCGCTCCAATGACCAGCACGGCACACCAATGCATGACCATACAGTGTCTGTGCAACTTCTTTAGAGGTACGTGAACATTTTAACGTGTTTTTACGTGAAACGTGAATCGTATTCTCACGTGACTTTTCATCAACTACTGATAGAAAAATGATGTACTGATGCATTACCATACAATGTCTGTGCAACTTTTCCAGAGGCTTATCATTGTTTTCAACGGAACTGTTACTTGGAAAGTGTTCTCATTCGTATTTTTATGTTAAAGCAATCTGTTCAAACTTTTGCTGTAAATTTCGTAAAATTAACACGTTGTATTGATTTTTGTACAAAACTACCAACTGATTCTTTAAGGTGACGGTGGTAACTATTGTGTGGTGCAGGGTCGTCCGTTGGGCAAGGCGTATCGGAAAGAGTATCGAATGCTCAGCGACAACGAAAGAAACCGGCTACACGCCGCGTTTAGGACACTAAAAGTAAAAGCTTGTCTGAAACGCACCACGGTCAAACTACAAACATGGCACGTTGGAACATGGTCAATTCAATCTGCGTTTTCTCTCTCCGCTATCTCAACTCGAACCGGAAATGCTCTCAACAAAAGTGCTGTTTCAATTTTAATATGATCAATCATATGTATTGTTTTCAGTATACTTAATTTTTCAAAACTACAGTACTGTCTCGAATCTTGTCTCATTTTCTACTCCCTACTTTCCAGGAAACTTGCTTTAACGAGCACCAGTGCTGTGCTCATTGGTCATCTATTGGCGAATGCAGGCGTAACCCAAACTACATGAACGAGTGGTGCAGGGCGTCGTGCAACAAATGCAGACCCAGATACGATTTGAGAATCGGTAAGATATACAATTATTGTTTTAAAATAAAAACGAAAAAAAAAACTAGATCGAATTGATAAAGAGGCGAAAAGAATTTACATTTTTCCTATCAGTCTATTTGTGGATACTAATACTTTGGGATGTATAGTTTTGGTAAGAAGAGATGGAATTCTACTGTCCGCGGTACGACTTGAATCGCGTTTCAAGAACTGTCTAGGTTTTCGGCAGCTCTAGGCAAAGCTCTAAGTCATCGTATGCTGACATAAAAACACTGAAAATAAATACACTTTTGGAATATGTTCGTTATTTTTCAACCAGCATAATTTTTCTCCAGAATGCCAGGACCGCCACCCGAATTGTGCTTCCTGGTCGCGACTGGGAGAATGTACTAAAAACCCATTGTGGATGGAAGAAAACTGTCGCCGGTCGTGCAACAAATGCGGCACCTCCCGGTTGGCAGCCTGTGGGGCTCAGGCTAGGAAAGGTTGGTGAATATGCTAGTGAAAATGTGTACGTGAAACGCGTACGTAGAAAGAGTACGTTGAACGAAACAACTTGTAGTTTTCAAAACGGTATTTTCACTACTCTTCTAGTAAAATGCACACGTGAAACTCGTGAAACACAAAGCATTCAAAACAGTGGGATGAAATTCTTGGAATTTCGAACGAATTTTGGCAGAGTGCCAAAGCTGAAATGAGTCTCGTAGCGAGACCCTGATAAATGGTCGAAACCATTTCGAATTTATCAGGAGCGAGCTCTGGCGAGCTTTTCTTTATCCAAGTTTTATGGTTCTAATAGTGCGGTTTGAAAAATTTTTACTAAAAATTTTCGGCAGAATTTCTATTCTCTGGCACACCTGTTCTCACACAGCTTCATTTGACCTTCTTACAGGTCCATTTCAGGCACTATGCCTTCTATTCATGCTATATTCGTCGGTTTTATAAATTTTTTTGATATAAATTATTGTGTCATCTTATGACCAAGTGCAACACAATACATCGGTTTCTTAGTGTGGTAGTTAAAGCCAGCACACGCCTCGGTCCCCTCGTGTTCCCATCATCATACGTGCGTGTGTGTCCTTCTAAAATTAATTATTCTTCTATCCTAACGGGTCTATTTTTGCAAAATGTTTTCATTAAGTTTATTTCCTCTATTCGGGTTTTATTCAACCTTTTCGTAAGCAGTAGTTCCCAGTTAGTTCCCATGGCAGTGCTGCGAAGGTTCGACAGTTCTATATTTCAATATTTTCTATTCGTGCTATTCATGACGCCTCTATCAGGCAGAAAGGTAAGCAGGCGTTCTCGTGCAGGTGTACTCGAGCAGCTCATGTCTGCACCGATCTATACATTCGAGGGTTTTCTACAATGGAGAGCAGAGTTCCAGTCGTCAGTGTCTATATTCTCGACTGTGTTCTATTGCCTATTGCGAGAGGTTGAAAGGCGTCATGACGTCATATATTTGGTCTGCACCTCGTATCTCGATGCGAAGGTGGCTCGTATCTCGATGCGATGCTGATATTTAGGTGTGAGGAACGTGTTTCCGGTCGGAAGATGTATTTTTCCTATCTTTGGAGTGGTTTGCGTCGAAACGCACAGGGCATTCAACCCAGAAAAGTCGTATTTTATTTTTGCTCAAAATCCTTTAATTTACACATTTCTGCATCAAAATTACTATATGTATCATTTAAATGTTAAGAAAAGGAAGATTCTTCCGGGGTTTTCGCTATTGTATTTTGGAGAGTTTTTTCGGGGCAAATATACGACAGGAAACGCGGAGCAACTGCGGAAATTAATTTGTTCCGGGAACTATACTATGTGCTATCTCTCGAGAGGCGACTGTTGACGGTTTATTCAAGTGCTTTTAGAAGTGTGCACGCATGCACGGTTCAAGTTTAGAAGTTTGACTTCCTCCGATTAGAACGTAGATTTTGACGTTATTGGGCATTCATCCAGGAAAATCATTATTTTCTTCGCGTCATGAGGTCATATATTTGGTTTTAACCTCCAAGGTGGCTCATATCTCGATGCGATATAGTCGGTTCCGTGAGAAGGGCTGGTATTTTCTTCAACGCGGTAGTTCTTCTAACTATGGGATGGATTACGGTTGAAACAAATTTAACCCAGGAAATTCGTTCAGTTATCGATTCACAGTTTGACCTCTAAATTTATAGTGTTGCTCTTAATGTTCGGAAGGGAACCCGTTTTCCGAGTATAGTATCGAGTATACGAAGTACAAAGTACGATTACGATGACTGCGGGAACTTGATTAGCTTTCTCCTGTTACAAGTTACACATGCGGTGTGTTACGTCGGTAGCCAATGCTATGGTGGCCGCTCTTAAAGAGTAAGTTTATCCAGAAGTTGAACGAGATCAGGGCGTCATATATTTTGCTACATATTCGAGGTGGTTCCTATCTCTATGCGAAGTTGTTTTTTATTATGTCGAGCTAATAGTGCTTTTATCCTAGGAAAGGCATTTATTTTCTACAAAGACCAGCTTCTGCCTGAAAGCTTCTATTGACAAGGTTTGTGACAAAATTGCTTTTGCACCCAAATTTGTGGAATTTTGTCCAGTTCGTGGGATTGAAGGTTATATTGTCCGTTGTCTCTCAAGATACGGTGGCGTTCGAGGCAAGTGCTAGGCGCCCCTGGAAGGCTGCAAGGTTTATGACTTTAGAGATAGAGAACACTGTTCTATACTGATCGAGTGCGATTACAGTCTTCTGTGTTCAACCTGTTTGGTCTTTTGTGTTCAACATGTTGAGAAAATAGAGTCACATGCTCTGTGCCATTTTTTGACCCTTTGCAGTATTGATGGTGCGTGAGAGGAGGAGAACAATTGGCAATTGCCTATACGGGCCAATTTTCGCTAGTTTGCTACGTTACTATGGCAGCTTTGAGCTCACCATTTCTCCATTCTTACACGTGCGTTTGCTTTACTCTGCTGTTGTTTCTAGACTGGCTAAAGTTGTGAATTATTCCACAATGTGCCTATGAAAGAGGCTAGAATATTACTCTGGACCAAGAGTAGACGGCTGACTGCTTAGTTCTTCCACTTGTTTCGTCCCAATTACGTCCTTGTTGTTCAGAAAGGTGTTCGTAATATTTTTCTACCAGTTTGCATTACACAGTTACCCCTCCGAGGGCAGAGATGAATTGTAAATCATCTTTTTCCATGGGATTAGGATGGCTTATATTGCTGGAGCTTACAGGCTGCTCGAAGATGTGTTCTAAAAGTAAGACGTGTTCTAAACATTATTCTTGCCGTACACCCTATAACCTCAGTCTATTCATCTTTTCTCATTTTCTTGTTCGCAATATACTGTGTATACTCCAAAAATAATCTGGAATTCTGGTCCAATTGGTGTAAGGAAGCTTCCGTTTCATTCTATGTTTTCTGCTATACTTTATTTTAACAATATCTCACGCGTATTTCAGTAATTTTGTGTGAAAGAGTCCTCACTTGCATAAGTGAAAACCAAGTGTCGAGTGAAAGGTTTCTTTTCTGCTGTCCCAGTCTTCACGTTTGGCCATAGTTCGCCGACTTTGCTTGATCCATGAAGCTTTCTACTCTCAAAATGTCTTCGAAATTTTGGTTATGCCGTAGTTATACGGAGGTATAATTGGAATTTCGAACGAATTTTGGCAGAGTGCCAAAGCTGAAATGAGTCTCGTAGCGAGACCCTGATAAATGGTCGAAACCATTTCGAATTTATCAGGAGCGAGCTCTGGCGAGCTTTTCTTTATCCAAGTTTTATGGTTCTAATAGTGCGGTTTGAACCCACCCACCCACCCTTCGTTCAAACCGCGGGATTCGAGGGCGTATGAGCAGACCATCCGGGAAAAAGCTCGCCATCAAGGGAATAGTCTGTTACCAGTGTTATAATTTACTCAAGGCATTCGGTGTGACAGCCGGCTGTTCGGTAATTAGTTAACGCATCAGAAAATATGTTTCCGTCTTCCCTAAGCATCTGTTTGTTTGTAACAAAGTGTGAGCTTATCAAGAGGCAGAGATCGGATTTTCGGAAGTTCCTGTGGTTGCCGGAAAAATCGGATGCTGTACCACGTCAAACTATTCAGAAGTGTGCACTGCAGCTGGGGTCTGTTCATGTGGTTAGTGGCGACCCAGGGGCTACCGATAATTCGAGGTGAACCAACGACAAGGTAAAGTAGGAGTAACAGGGCTACATATTCAATCGTAACAAACATCAGGGGTAAGTTGCCTTTCTTACTTAATTTCGTCTCATTCATCTTTTCACGGAATCAGTTTCATTCAATCACATATGTTTCCCTCGTGTATATATATTGCTCACCATTGTAATTCTTTTGGGTACAATGTATGTTTAGTTGTTTCGCTGCTTGTCGTTGGTTTGTGTTGTATTGTGTTGTTATCATGCACTATTGGTCCAAATGAAGCTTTCTACTCTCCATGAAGCTTTCTACTCTCAAAATGTCTTCGAAATTTTGGTTATGCCGTAGTTATACGGAGGTATAAGCACAATTTTTGAGGTTTCTAGTGTTTCGCTGGACCATTTCATTCTCTCCTAGTAGATGTTATGAATATCATAGTCTGGTGTTAAAGTTAATCAAACAAAAACGGAACAAAACAGAGCGAGAGATATGAAAATACGCTAATGGTGTGGGCTTTAACATAACTCTTTACGTCATTTTCTAACCGAACCAATTTCCATGAATTCATTGATTCTATCGCTTTATACTATATGTTGCATACTATGTTTCACCAAATACTAATTAAGTGTATTAATATAATCAAAATATTATTTCCAGCTCAGCCCACCACGCCAGCCAGATCGTCTATCTGGCATTCTGCTTCGGAGAGCGAGGGATGTACTACACCGACATGTTTCAATGAGAACATCTGTTGTGCAATATGGGCCGGACAGGGACGTAAGTTCAATCACTGATCTATCTATAAAAAAGCATGGATCAAAGTTTCTCTGACAGTCACTGTTTGTGTTGTTCGATCCGCTTCAGATTGTAGTTTAATCAAAAGCTTTTTAGTCCGGTTAAGAGACTTGAGGATGCGTGTACATAACGTTCCATTCCACGGTTTACGTGACATTTTACGTGGATACAGGTTGAACCCATGTTCTGCCTTTCACGCCCAAATGGACAGAAACTTTATACAATGTGCAATCCATGTGATATTTTCTTTCACTAACATAACGTTCGATTGGTTACCACAGTTTACGTGACATTTCACGTGAGAATGTAAAAAAACCGTTTGAAGCCGTATTAAATCAGAATTGTCTTTTGTTTAGGATGTCGTACGAATGCAGATTACATGAACTGTGAGTGCAAAGTCAGCTGCAATAGGTGCCGACCGGGCCACAGGCAAGGAAGTGAGTTCAAACTACAATCTGTTCAAACTACAACTTCACCTGCATATAATAATATAGTATCCCGGTTCATTGAACACGGGACTAACGGTGGGCGGAGTATCATGAAAATTGGTACTACTGCGAGTCGGACAGTTCATCTTCGAATTTTCCAATGACTGTTTTCTATAACACCTTTTTAATAAAAAAAATAATCAGTTCGTTTCAGTGTGGATTGCAGTTGCAGAACAACAAGAAACAGTGATATGTTGCATTTAAAATGAAACTGTTCACATCCAAAATGAGAGTTACAGTATGCGCGGACTACCACAAGGACTGCGTCAATTGGTCTCGAACGGGCGAGTGTCAGAAAAACAAGTGGATGCTAGAGAATTGTCGAAGATCGTGTAACTCGTGTCGATCAACGTGAGTTTGTCCGGAAATTTCGAATTGAAGAGAAAATCGAAAAAAGCACACCAAATGTATGTGATTTTTATAGAGGTGTAAGGCTTTTCCAAAACAAGCCCATATGGTGTATATTGCATTAACCTGCAGAAATTATCCGCACATATTTACATATTTACATATTTATTCATTCACGTCGCTTCGTTACGAGGCGGTGATCATCATACATGTCACAGATATTTGTAGTAACAGCTTCTTCTGAGTTGTTCTTGGTCCCTTTCCTTCATAGAAGACTCCATGGTGGATTTTCGAATGCTCTGATGGCATTGATCCAGTGACATGCGAGACTTCTTGAGAGAGGGGGAAGAGAGCTGCTTGTGAACATGCATATAATTCGATTCCACTCCACAAATGTTAAAGGAGGACGATTATGTGGTCCAATCGCAACGGTTTAGTCCTTTAAACTGCAATACATTTTTTAATTGCAGTTTGAAGGACCGTTGACACGATATTGGTCCACATTAACGGCCTTCTTTAATCAGACCACAGATCAAACTATAAAGCAAACCTTGTTTCCGGTTATGATTATAACTTATGCTTGTCTATATGATATTTGTACTTTGTAATCTTATTCCACGCTACCTGAGAAGGAGGTTATGCTTCTTACAATCGTTTTGTCAAGGGATTTTCTTCTTAGCAATATAGTACACTTATTTCTATTTGCGTTCAAGAACGTATGCGGAAACTTTGTATCATTCATTTCAGGCGGGACCTTCGAAGACTGTGTTCTAACAGACGTGCGAGAACCGCGGAATTCATCGCCTATGTGACGGGAATGTAGACAATGATTCATTTTTATTGTACAAATAAACATTTCAAACATTAAGATGTTTGAAAAACAGTTCCTTTATGAAGTTCAGTTTTAATTCAAAAGTTTTATTTGGGTTTCCAAGAAAAGAATACGAAAAAGTAGGGCGTGAAAGGCAAATTTCTCCTGGAAACGTAGAAATTTATCATCCAAGATTTACTTTCCGTTATGTGTAGGTAACCGAAAGATGACCTAAAACGAAAAACCGGTAGACAACCTACCAACCGACTACCCGAAGGTTTTCGTTACTGAGAGATCCGACAACGCACCAGCCATGTTTAAAAGATCGAGAAAGATTTCAAAAAAAAACTTTCATCTATTTTGTTCAATGCTTACTTGCGTGTCGCGCGGCATTGTCATGTGAATGTAACGTAGACTGATCGAACTAAATACGAGTTATTTGTGCTCTCTGATCTCAATCAGTTAAACGCAACGCGAAACAGAACCTTTGCTCAAGTTGTGTTCCGGTCTTTAATAAGAACAATATGATCTCTTGAAATGTTGAGAAGCAGTTTGTTGCGCAGTCTCATTAGACGCGGCATGGGGTTCACTCTTCCAAAAGCAAAAACACACGGTGTTGTTGTTTTTCCGCTGTGTTTGTAGTTTGGTTTCGTCGCTTTCTTCCACAAATTCAATAATTATGGTGTGTATTGAGATCACGACAGAACGGAAATATACTGTTAGTCAATTGCAAGTCACTTGGAGCATGTTAAACACAGCAGAACTCAGAAACTTGCAATGATAAAGTGCACGATACCTCAATAGAATGCTAACTTTACGTGACTTTCCATTTGACTTCCAGTATACGACCACTTTCCATTCTACAACTACATGTATTTGATATCATGTTGAAAGATGAGACTTTTTCGACCATCTACACCACAATCTACACATATGCGCAATAGTCATCTTGAATAAATTTCTGAAACTCAGAATCTATCTACCCCGGAACGGTTCCCAAATTCACTTTGTTCCGTGAGGTTATGAAACCATAGTTTGACAAAAAACATATATTACTCTCCAGAAACAGATTAAGAACACCTACCTTCATGAGGGTTCCACTGAAAGTATTCATGCTCCAGGTTCCGAACTGATATGTTGTACTGCCTTCAAAATGCACTTCCGATAGTCTCAGTTCGGAACCCACGGCGTCCACGTGGGCATTATGGATGATCTTGAAATGGAAAGATACGAAATTTGAGTTCAACATGGTTCTGAACAACCATTGACAACTTTTCCTAGGAAAACAGAAAATTATTTCCGGAAAATCACTTGTAACTAATCTTCACTATGTGCATTATTGAAAACCCCATATACATGCTTGTTCAATGTTTCACTTTTTCTGTTCATCATCATTTCGATTCTTGTTTCATCTTGCTCAAATTCAGTTGATTTTTACTTGTTTTCCTGTGTTCTCTATGTATCTCACATGCTTGCATGTAAATCAACGAATCGATCAATCAATCAATCGAACAATCGATCAATCAATCAATGGAACAATCAATCAATCAATCAATCAATCGAACAATCGATCAATCAATCAGTCGAACAATCAATCAATCAATCAATCGAACAATCAATCATGTATGATCAAGTATGGTAAACGTCGTACGTTTTTTGGTCAGAAAACTAGACCTTTCGGTTGTCACCGATTTACTGGACATGTACTAGCCACTGCACCCACTTTATTCATAAAATGCTGCAACTTTTTATCTCGAATTTGGGAAAAGGTTCTGAAAATTGGTTCATTTTGAGCCAAGTTTTCCCCGCTGCTCAGTGGACGTGCGCGCACATCTTTTATCAATAACTGACGCGCCATACACACTTGCCCGCAGCTGCGGGCGTTTTCGAGTGTCCGCGGGCGTCTGCAAACCAAGTATTTATAGCTCTGAACGTGCCGCTGCGTGGCGATCATCACCACATCTTCCTAGAAAGTAGTTGGTTGACGTTTTACATGATGTGACCTGTGTGAATGAAAACGTGAGAAAAGAAGTCGAACTAGTCATACTTGTTCATAACTACAGAAAACAGAGACATCAGCACCAAACGAGTTTAGTTTGAGAAAAATTTCCCACTACAAAATAGATAATTCGAGGTTGAATTTCTCAATTTAACGAGTTTCGAATGTAAAAAAACAGAAGAAAGAACGTATCGTTGTGCCCAAAATGAAATTCATCGGCACATGACGGCTAGAAAGGATTGGTTTTGGTTGAGTAAGTTGACTCAAACATTCTAATCAGCATCGCAAGTTTGTGGTTTTTGCTTTGAAAAAAAAACTCAATTTTAATAGATTAAAACGTCCCAATAGCGATTTTTATCTCGGAAGAAAAAAAAAGCGAAAACTTCTTTATCGTAATTAGTGAGGGGCAGTTCAGCGAAATCGTGTTTTGTTTTTCATCGGGCACCTACTTTTTTCAACTTTGCGCCAACGGCAGAACATTAACTTCTGCAACAGTTTAAAAACCGTTTTCTCATTGGTTGCCGCATCTTGTGACCATGCTATATTCGGTCATTACGTTCCTGGGAACTTTTCTCAATGACAAAACTGTGTTCTAGGAACAGGCAGCACTGATCAACTTTTTTGATCTCACAGCTGGCTTAAAAAAAAACAATTGTATTATTTGTTCTCATAACTGAAACAGTTGTCTTAGTAGCCGTAGCAATCTTTCGTTATTTTCAAACGAGCATTAACGGTTTAGTGCGAACAGTCACTTTGCACTGTCCCCAACAAACACAGCTAATGATAGAAATGACTGAGCAGAGATGAGCGAGCAGTCTTGTATTAAAATCAGTTTCACATAATTTGGTTGGTGTTCGATTCGTTGAGATTTCAGAAAGTATTGTATTAAAATCAGTTTCACATAGTTTGGTTGGTGATCGATCCGGTTAGATTTCAAAGATTTTCACCCTTGGTGCAACATTGCAAACTAACCAACTGGGATCTTCATCGACTCGGAGTTTTCAAACAGTTTTTGTTGCTCACTTTCTCTTTTGTGAAAGCAGATCCTAAATATGCCAATCTTCAATATTACGATCCTGTGATTTTCTCTCAGTGGCATAATTATGTTCCTGGAACGGGCGGGACAAGAAAGTTCACTTTGAGTCTTATGGACCTACACACTCTTCTGCTCCTGTATGCAGAGGATTGACGCAAATGTGTTCGAGTTCTGCATAGATCGTTTTGAGTTTTTTTAATTTTTTGCGAAGTGAAGATCCCAACGAACATTCTTGTTGTTGAACTAAGTTCAATGTAAATTAGTTTAGAAATGTTAGGCTGTATTCATTCATTTTTGCAATACAAGATACACGATACATGCGCGCTCTAACCATGTGTATTGATTTATTTTCTTTCTCTTTACTTTTGTTGTTTCAGGATCATGAATTCCACTGTGAATCAGCTGCCGGGCCTGTCTACTTATGCGGAAATATTCATGGCGTTGGTAGGTGTTGTACTCCCTGCCATTTCTATAAATGGGGCGAGTTGCAAGTCTATGTGTTTTTAAACATCAAAATGAGCGAAATTGTTCAATAGTTTCAAAGGTTAATTTGATGGAACGACAAAAATTCCAGTGTTCTACCGACGTCAAATTCAGTGTACAAAACGGTTTTTACAACACACTGAAAAAAGGACTCGAAGATATTGAAAAACACTAGGATCTGCTCACATTTACGGCCAAGCTGTTAGAGTTTATAGAAAGTAAGCAAGTATTAGTGGAAAGTGGGGGACCAGGAAATGTGTGAGTTCTGTTCGGTTTCATCGTTTTCAGGAAAAAGTGAACAATACGAGGTAGGGAGTGTGCAACAAAAAAAGAACAATACACAGGTTTGCACAACGGTTCACAACGTACGTACGTTAAACCACTATACACTCACGCTAAAAGCAGGATTTGTGTAATAAATGTTTTTTTGTGAACCGTTGTGCAAGCCTGTGTATTGTTCTATTTTTGTTGCACACTCTCTACCTCGTATTGTTCACTTTTTGCTGAAAACGGTGAAACCGAACAGAACTCACACATTTCCTGGTCCCCCACTTTTTACTAATTGTTCTCTCTTTGCTAGTTGTACTAGTACAACTACTCATTGACTAGAACAATCCGAATGATATTCGGAAATTGGTGACTATCAAACATTCTGATTACTGGGCGAAGTTTCGAGTTCTCAAACAGTGTGATCCTGGTTTTTTCATATTACCAATTGATCTCTAAAATTGGCGTGATTGCCGAAACTTGTAAAAACCACAAAACCGTACTTTTTCACCTATTTCATAAAAATCTGAGCTTTGTGAAAAATCTGAGTCATTACAGTAGAACGCAAGCCTTTTCTCATTTGGCGCCAGCGGGCGCCAGCGTTTGGCGCCAATAATCATACATTTTACTCCAATTGGTGAAAAAGAACTGGAACGAACGGTTTTGACCAACAGTTTCCGACAGTTTTTTGTTCGGAAACAAAATTTTCAATTTTGGCGCCAATTGGCGGATAAACGGGCTTTGTGGCGCCAAACGTCAAAGAAATGTGGATAATCAATCCGCTTGTCAACTAAATGTTGAGTTCTGACCTCTGTGAACGAATGCAGTCGTTACCCTACTTCGCTAGCGTCGTTCTCATTTGGCGCCAATAGGCGCCCGCGTTTGGCGCCATTCGATAATAATGGCACCATGTTTCGAAAATCAGGTTGATCCTACTTTTATGAGATCTGTGCAGAATTTCAAACGAATTTATTCATGGGAACACATCTTTTCCAGCTTTAGGCGCCACCTGGCGCCAGCGCCAAGCGTCAGACATAACGTGACATCACCAAACTTCTGGGGCAGCGCTGACTTTGGGGTTTACACATGTGTGCCAAATTTCAGCCGCATCGGTACAGTAGTTAAGAAAATAATTTTCTATGCGGACACCGGACGAGAGACGAGCGACGAGGGACGAGCGACGAGCGACGAGGGACAACGGAAATTTTCATAAAGACACGACAGCATAACTTTTTTCAACCTTGTACGATTCTTCCGATTTTTTCACACAACATGTATTTAATAGATATTTAGCTCTCTCTCTTTTCCAATTTTGAAAAAATGTTTTATTTGTAGACTTTTGTGGTTTGAAATCCAAAAATGGGTGCGCGATGGCCAAACCAAACACAACTCACACGCAGCGCTTCGCGCTGCGCGCGATTTGTAACATCGATTCTGATACGTGCCGTAATTCCCGAATTCTGTCCGAAAATCAATGATATCAAACTACAAACAATACGAATAAGACAACATCATATTTGCCTGATTTGGCAATATCGATCGAAACTATGAAAACTGAACATAATTTTTAAGAATTTTTCGTTTTAGGTGGACACCAAAATCAGTTGGTCCGAGGGCGTGGGCGGTTGCTACATGTGGATTCAGCCAGAATGGGCTTCCGCCGTCATCATATATCTTGTGATTCTACTAGCAATTTTCTACATCTACTTGATAATTGTGCTAGTTTGCGACAAATCTTTCGACCGCAACAACTCGTTCTACGGCTGTATTATTGGGTTGTTTTTGGGTGATATAGTTATTCTGATATCGTCGGTGAAAGGTGAGACCACTCGTTCTATCGAAATTAAGAAAGTGACACAATCAGTGCATATTGTTCTGCGTACGAGACCAACTTTTATTTCACAAGCATGGGACAGGTTGGAATCAGACAGTTTAGAGTTTTTTGGCCCAGAATCAAGTAATAAAAGTGGGGCAAATTTCTTCCCAAACCGACTCTTCCCAAACCAAAACCGAACCGATTCTTTTCAAACCAAACTGGTTTGGTGAAAAACCGAACCCATTTGCGTACTCAAACGGACATAAAACAAACCAAACCCTGATAAACGTTATACAGTTGGTCAGTTTCAATATTACATACTCGAATTGGTTCGGTTCCACCTTTGTTGGCTTAAATTTGGTTCGGTCCTAGATCAAACCAACTGGTTTGGGAAGAATCGGTTCGGTTTGGTTCCGGAAGAGTCGATTCGGGTAGAAGTTTACCTAGAGGTGGTCCAGCTCAAGCCTCTAATCATATCCCAGCTAGTCAGTTCCTAGGTTAATCCATCGTGAATGCGACCACCCCTTGTTGACCTTTTATTAATCTTTTATTAATCTTCGGTAAGATGCCTGAAAACGGCCGCTGGTCATTGTATTCGTTCTTTTTCATGCTGTCTTGTATTATTTCAGATGTAGTGTGTTATTTCAGAAGGCGTGGTACAGCGATGTATTCTGAATGCCGACGTTACTCGTCATCTAGCCTGGGAAACTATTGGAACTTGGGGAATGGAACTGATTCTGGCTGTAAATCTCACTCTTTCAATAGTCCGATTCACATCGATCATGTGGGCGCAGGAGGTAGGGGAACTAGAAACTGGATTGAAGGTTTCATTCTTCTTAAACTTGAGTAATTCCAATATTTTGGCAACAAGACGAATGTACATAGGAAGTATGTATTATATATATATATATATATATATATATATATATATATATATATATATATATATATATATATATATATATATATATATATATATATATATATATATATAATACAGTAATTCATGTAGTTTACTCATTTCTGTTCGATTTTTATGTTACTAACGTTTTGACGACCCTCATGCGCCTTTTTTTTCGTTTCGAGAGGTTTATCATGAAAATCTCAGTTTCGAACCTAAGTATACCTTCAATGTTGATGAACTGACATGTTCAAACACACACGTTTTTCCGCCTGTTTTGGTTCAAGTCAGACAAAATAAAAACGGGGATAAGGGTATAGAATGAATGAAAAATGGGAAGAAAGAGAAAAAGAGAGACAGAGAAAGTCATTTTTAGATCTCACTACTGGTTACCAGAATCGGCTTGGTTATATCTCTGTTGTGGACCATAACATTCACACTCCTCCACCACTTCGGAATAGTGAAACGAATTTGGTTCGAAGATGGGAACTACCGTGATGAGCACTTTGCTCCGTTTGGGTTACTCAGAATTCCACTGTTGTTGACGGAAGTGGTTGTGACACTGGTGTTCTATCTGGGAAGTTTACTTCGATTGATTGCGGTGAGAACATAATGTTTCGTGTTTTGGTGAAACTCATCCAGAAAAACATTTAATGCGTAGTAATAATGTGAATGCTATCAAAAATTGAGAAATCACTGAAAATTCGAATGTGTGCTGTAGAAGTAGAAGTATTAGTAGAAATGATGTGCACTGTCGTTCAACTTAATTCGGAGAAGACACCGGGACAGATTTAACAAATCTATCTTGAGATGAACTTCTACTTCTAAGCAGTGAATAAGTGAATCAGATGCGAGAAATAGGAACATTGGTTGTAGTTTTCCCGTTTGTGATTCCTATTTCCGGCTATTGGCAAAAAACACATCGTGCATTTTTATTTTAATCCGTTATTACGTGAAAGTGTGAACGCATGAAACTTATAGTCGTGTATTAGAAACGATTCGGTGTTTTCATACAAACAGTGCCTCAAATATATGTCCTTTCTTTGAAAAAAAAACTTTTCATATCAAATCAGCAATGAAGGTACCAGGATTTTCTAACTTACGCATGTGAGATTTCTTTTCATGTGATATGGATTCCTGACAACAGCTGATAATTCTTTACGGTTTCTTTGACATTCCCATCAACTTCTAATAATTATCTGAGATTTTTCTCTATTCAGAGCGGAAATAGTGCAATGACTTCTTCGAACAGAAAAAGAGAATTGCGATTTCTGGTTCAATCCATGGGTATTTTCCTCAAGGAGTTAGTCTTTCTCTACGCAACATTTTGGTTTGGCAAGAACTACTTACACCTTGACTCTTTCTTATTCAATGCAAATCTCAGCTACTTCGCGAGACCTATCTCTTCAGGGATTACACCGGTGAGTTAGCACAAACTCAAGACTATATGGAATTAAGTTGACCAGGTTCGAACAAATATCAAGTTATCGAATTTTGTTCCAGTTGTTTCAACTCGAAAACGAGTCATGTATGATAACTTTGAGTGCAGTTGATAATGAATGATTCACGTTAACCTGAGTGTTTAAGAAAAACTGAACAAGCTCATAAACGTTTTCTGTTTTTTTTTTCTCGAACGATGGATTTCCATTAGCCTTACGATCAAGTATGACGAATTGCTTAGTTTTTCATGACATTTTTCGTTATACATAAAACATAAAGTTGGTTTGTTACAGTTTCTCTACCTGCTTTTCTCTACCGATGTGCGCGGAGTGGTGTCCTCATCGTTTCCTTTCAAATACTTCATCAAGAGTTCCATTTCTCAACCCCCAGTAGTTGTTCCTATCACTCTTAACAGGACAATCAGTGTGGCGTTCAGTGCCGGTTCCGCTGATATTCGATAGAATTCCTGGCAATGAGCAAATCTTTGTTGGTAGTTTGGGGGAAAGTGTACAATTGTCCTCTTGCCTTTAGTCTCTTCCCCCCGTAGTACTATTACCGTTCTCCCAATACGAGTTCCTAAAAAAGAGGATGGTTATTGTGAATGGAGTTTATTGTGAAAACCAAGTGGGGATACTGTGAACAACTTTCTGATTTAGTTACAGTCATTCATCCTATGCGACTGTGAAAGCTAGTAAACCGCATGACGCTGTTTATCTCGAAACATATCGCAAATAAGGATGTGTTCCGTGGCGCAGAACTATTGTCTGCGAAAATTGCAAGAAAAATGTCTGAATTCGAACAAATTTCTCAGAGATGGAATACCGAAGTCTGAGACAAGCAACTACTACTGCTTGTGTTAAAAGGCACGTCATGTCAATTTGACCAAATTTGGCAATTGTCTGGCAGTCAACACGCGATTTTCGAACAAAAATCCATATATTTCGGGAAAAAACACATGATTTCTCGAAGTCCTAATGTATGCGTTCCGAAAGGAAGATTTCGTTTGGAACTAAAAGGATCCTCCTAAAACATGTTTTTCCCTCATTCAAAAATGGGTTGTTTTGTTCAAAAATGGATTATACACTTAATCACCTGTGTTCGATTGGATAAAGTTTTTGAACACTGCTTTTACACAGTGCCACCTGTATAGTAACTTATAGTGAATAGATGCGAGAATAGATAGATGGAAAAAGTCAAAGTTCACTCACTATTCTCTTTTGTGGAACATCTGCTATGGTAAAGGTTTTGTTCTGAAATAATGTCATCTCGAGCAGTCATTGGGATTGATATGAAAAGGTTATTGACCACTCAAAACATGGTTCAAGTTGAGAACCCAGAAAACACAGATTAACAGTAAGTGGGAAAGATCATGAAACTGTTGTGAGTTTTTGGTTTCATCTTGATTTTGGTGAGGGTTTCCCCTTATCGACAGTGGCCTTTGTAGTAAGGTCTTTTACACGTAGTTTCGGGTTTTATTTGTAGTTGAGTGCGCCCACGGAACGGTCTTTGTATTCAGAGCGCTCTACTGATAGGGTCTTCAGTTCAAGTCTCGGGAGGGCCTTAGGGATAACTTCCTGAAGGGCTTTCAACAGAAGAGTTTGGATATAGACGGTTCATTTGAATCTCACATACAGAGCGACTGAAGGATAAAGGGGCGGTGCGATGGTATGCCATGCAAAGTGCATGACGCATACCAGAGCAAGTGTTACGAGAGCTTAGACATTGAGAGTAATGGAATCAGGAGGTTAATATAGTATAGGTTGCGAATATCTAATATATTCACAACATTGCGGGCGGCGAAATAAAACGGTAGTGATGGAGTATAAAGAAAACATGTTAAATCTGTACAAAAATGATAAAAATATAAATACAAAAGTACATCTTGAAATTGTGGAAGGTGGGCAGTTGAAGTTTCTTTTTTTGTGGTTGTGTTGCTGTCGTCAGTCCGGCGGTCGGCGGGATCCAGTTCGAACATCAATTAGAGTGTTTCCAAACACGCTCATTCTTCTGAGAGGGTATTGAGACATTTTGTCACTCTCATATTTGTGTGAATGTTCTGTGAGACTTCGAATCGGTTTGTCGATTCGTTGTGAAGTTGACGCGGTCCAATAACTTGGAGTGTTGCATTTCTCTGCTTCAGCAAATCGAATCTTAGCTCTGTGTTCACGTTGCGGAGTAACGTGAGTGGGCTTTTTTGCGTGGTCTGTTGTTCGCTCGGAGAACCTCTCTTTTGGTTCAATGTTGCAGAGCTTTTTGTATCTGCGTTCTGATCTGGTATACAAAGAAAGATCTTGGTTGACGTCTTGGAAGGTTATTTCCTTCTCATTTTCTACTGTCGAACTGTTGGAAGATCGAAATTCGCATGATCTCTTCATTTCTGTTTCATTGACGCCAGTTTGGCGTGAACGGTCCGTTGATAGAAGGCTGCGTTCAGTATACATTGCTCGTCCGTGAGATTCAACTTGAGCCAGCGATCCGAATGAACACTGGGGACAAGACACGGGGTGGTATGATACATTTTGGGTGATTTCCACATCTCAATGGGAGTATCTTCTTCAGTCCATGAAAACTTTTATTAAGGGAAGGGACCAAGAACAACTCAGAAGAAATATATCTTCTTCAGAGAATGGAGACTGTAATATTCCGCAACATGTAGTAAATCGTTCGTCTGGTCGTATCTCGATGGAAGGTACGGGCAGACGAAAGGGATACATTTAAGAAAGCAACGAACATTTTCAATCTCTTTTATGAAAATACATATACACTCTCTATTCAAATCACTAAAATACTAGTCTGTAAGGTTATGATTGAATATCATCTGTTTTATGAATACGAGAATACGATTTTTTGTTCTGAACGTTGTTCTTCAACTGGTTCCATAACATCTTAGGCTAAGTACTCTGTTTACTATCAAATTGATCCTAGTGAAAGATGATCTGAACATTCCTTCCCTACCTCACTGAGAAGGCTCAAGGAAAGGAATATTTGGTTTGGTGGTTAATATTTGGTTTATTTGTGAAATATATGTATTAGTATCTGAAACTGAGTGTTGAAATATCAAATTATTGGTAATCACTGTTCAACTATCAAAAGTAAGTTACAAAGTTTCATTCAGGTTTCGAACACAGAACACGAGAACGTAGATAATCGACAAGCATGGAAACCTGAAAACAAAATGGTTATTTTAAAACTCGGGGGCTCACACAAGCAACTAACAACAACCCATTTGTCAATGTAAAAAACCTATTAAATGCCTTCAAAACCAGGTGGACTGTTAAACGTACTACAGTTGGTGTTCAAATAGACATTGTGGTTGTTGAATTTCATGTGTAATTGGCCTCAAAACTCAAAAATTAGAAGCAGATAGAAGTTGGTATGGTGCAGAACATAAGAACGTAGAAATTTTACAATCACGGGAAACTGAAAATAATATAGTTAGCATCAAGCACTCAGATTTGGCCGTTTACACATGCAACCAAGAACAACCCATTAGCTTGTGTGGCAAGCTATCAGTTGCTTTAAAATGGGGCCGGGTTATTCGGAAACGCAACCAGATTTGTTCACGGTAAGATACTTAATCCATCAAATGAGTTTCATCAAGTTTTCAATGTTGAACGCTGAGCTCAGACATCACAAGCAAATAGACACTCGTACAAGGTGTTTGTATCACGGCGAAATACAGTGAATCGTCCAAGTTTTCCTTAGTTGCTAATAGTAACTGCGAAATACGCACAATTGTTCACAATTATTTTGTGGCGTTTTGTGGCAAAGATTACCGCAAACAGAATACCATAAATCACCTGCGTTTCTCTTATTGAAAGAACTCGTCTTCCAAATTCCAGATGTCATTATTTTTCGCTGCCAACGGCAGTGGATAGGTGGTGTTGGCGTCAAATTTGACATCGAACGGTACAAGTTCTTCTCTTGGCTCGTCGTCACCCTGTGCGAAAACGGAATTATAAAGATAAAGTCGGTCTTTTTACAAATAAATGAACCGATTGGCCGAGAGTCGCACTTTAAAAACAGCCAGTCCAACAATTACGGTCTCTACCCATGCCCACTCATACGAGTTCTTTTTTTCGCAACTCGAACTCGAAAAACTCGAAAAACTCGAAATATCGAAAACTCGAAAAACTCGAAACTCGAAAAACTCGAATTTTCGGAAACTCGAAAAACTCGAAACTCGAAAAACTCGAATTTTCGAAAACTCGAAAAACTCGAAACTCGAAAAACTCAAAATTTTCAACTCGATTAACAACCCTAATACACACACATGATTGATACGCGCAAAAAATTCTACAGTTTGAATTCGTAACGCTGAAGGCCGAATCCACGTGAATCTCGCATTTTTGAACCTAAGCTTCGTTTCTTCAAACATAGTTCTCTGTTCTAGATAATGAGAGCATAGTACACTCACGAATTGAACCTTTTCTCTAGGAACATCCTTCTTGGCGATACTCCTATCCTGAAATCTGGTTTTAGAGAACAACTTGTTCGAACCAGTTGACACGACATTCCGAAGCTAACACAATGCGGAATTCGAAAGTCCATTTTCATAGTTTAATGATAGTTCAAAAAAACCGAGCGCAACGAAGTTTAAGTTGAAGCTCAAAGTTTGAGAGTTCAAGTAACAATAATTCATGATAGCTGCAGCTCAGTTCAATCAACATAAGCGTACTCAAAAAGTTTCAAACGAGCTTGAGTTCACGATTTGAATCTCGAAATTTGTGTCGAAGCTGTATCTGAGAATGTCTCAGATTTTAGTTTGAACCTCCTCAAACAGTATCTATTTTGATCTCAAACATTGATATTGGGTGTGCCAGTTTTGTGAGTTGTTGTCTCTCGTAGAGATCGAACCGGCGAGCAAAAGATTCGTAGCCAGTCGGTGAGCCCTGCGCTACGAGAGTAGATAACTGACAAGCTTTGGAAAGGGAGATGTCTCCGTACACAGCGGAAATTGGGATATACAATACCCTTCCGCCCTTCCGTTGGCGACGACTAAATCTATGCTTCTGTTCATGTGTTGGTCGATTGAGGGTTTCTGGCTATTTTTATGGCTTTTTTCTGAGCGATAAAAATCTAACAGGCTGTCCCAGTCTCAATAAAAAACTCGAATGTTAAGGTTTTGTTCTCCTACCGGGGTGCAATTGTGTTCAACTTTGAAGAAAACTTCGAGTGTATTGTCTAGGAATCCATCGCTTCCAGTATCTCCATAAATAAACACAGTTTCCCCCCCCTCCACCGTTCGAATCGAACTTCCAGGCTTTGCCAATTTCTTCGTCCCGGGAAAGAAAGTCACTCTGAATGGAGAAAGTCATTCTCGTTCATTCTCTCTTTGTCTGTTTTCTCCCTAGTAGTTTCTCAAGTTTCCTTATCATTGTTATAAATCCAGTCTGTCCAATCGAACATACTAGAACTCGTACATCTACCTCACTGGGGAGCCTTAAGAGAAGACTAATTGGATTTAATCGTAGAAAAGACTTATGTTTACCAATCTCGTGTCAACGGTCCTTTTAACTGCAATTGAAAAATGTATTGCAGCTTAAAGGGACCGTTCTCTATAATTTGAATCGATTAAAAAACATGAAGTCTCAAGATACTGCTTTTTTAGTGTACTGATGGTCCCTTACTATTGCACAGAAAAGAAAAATGGAAATCAGTCGAGAACCAAGCCTTTTATGAGTCAAACTATCTTAAGGGTTACTGTATCGCAAAACTTTTGGTCAAAAGATGAATTCCGTTTAATACACACAACTTCAATCTTAATTGAACCAAAAATGTCAGTTGTTACGTGATTGATTTCATGATAGGTTTCACGGACGTTTTGCGGATAATTTGTGCGCATCTTCATGAAAATTGGTACGTGCTGTGGCTTCCGCGTTGTGGCCGTACTCAAATTTGCTCAAAAACGACCCAAGTTATGGAATTTTCACTAATTCTGACTGTTTTGTCCATTTTTCGTCCCCATGTGTCCACTGATAACTCAAATCATCAAATTAAAGAGATACGGTCCCTTTAAAGAACTGAACTGTTGCGATTGGACCACACAATCGTCCTTCTTTAACGTGATTCCGTCAGGGGTAGAAGCAATTTTTTTCACATTCTTCACATCGACTTTCCTATTCATTCAGTTTAATATTTACGTTTTGAGCTTTCAGTTAATTTGAAAGTTAAAAACCTCTGTCTCTATGTTCATTACAATATCAGAAAATTCATCAGCTAAGAACAATAACATGTATTTAACAAAGAGAAATGAAAAGTGGATTTTTCAACATCAGAAGTTCATGACAAAGATGTATTCCTATGGTTTGCTAGTTAAATGCGCAACCAACTTAATTTTGTCGGTTTTCAGGCGTGCCTGTGGAGAAAAGTTTGTCTTTGAGTTTGTTGTGATACGTGGGCATTTCAATAATCTCACCGCACTCACCTCTTTCATCTGAATCTGAATTTCGTATTCATTGAAGAAGGCGCATTTCAGAGTGATTTCTGCGGTGATTCGCATTTCGTTAGTTCGGATGGGAGGCAGATCACGATTTCCCTCCACGACGAAACTGGTGGAAAACAACCAAATAATCTGAAAGCACTCGGTTGTTATGCAATATACTAATAGTCAACTGCACATTCACGTAAAACATGTTAAACACAGCAGAACCCAGCAACGTGCAATGACAAAGGGCACGATTCATCATTAGAATGCTGACTTTACGTGACTATTCAATTTACTTCTAGCATAGATTTATTTTCTCCGACTTTATCTGATTTTATCAATCAAGTTTGCTGTTGTCAAACTTCCGTCACACTCGGGTGCGAGTGTTGAAAACGATTTCTCTTAGTGAACTTTTTTGATAACTTTTATTTGGTATCAGAAGTATTGAGGATGACTTTATGTTTATTTGCTCAATTATTCACAGTACAAGCATCTCACCGTGATAAAGATACGCATCCCACCAGACTACGTTCACTAGAGCTATAATCCTGGAAAATTCATTTTGTGATTTTTGAGTAACAATTTATTTTGCACTTTCAATGTTTTCAATTGTTAACCGTGTGGAGAAAAATGATATATAGGTTCCTTGTGAGAGAAAAACTGTCTAACAGAAGAACAAAACATATACGAACAAAACAGGAAAACAAACTGAATAGAGAAAACTGTAACAAACAAAACATGACTTGGTTTCTCTATGATCTTCTATTTATACGCGATTCTGCAAATAACATATGACTAATTCGCTTGAAGAATTTGTCATATTTGTTTTTAATCTATTTCAACATGACTACATTGCAAAATATATTAGAACTTCCCGAAAACATTATGTCTTACTTTGTGTGTCCAATGCTTTGCGCCCGTATGGAATTCAAAACACCAACAAAAAACTGTAAAGATCGAGAAATCTCGATCAATGGACCTATAGTTCGTTTCACCCATCGATAGCAGCCAGTTGCAGTAGATTTTAGTGGGCGGAGTCAATTGTGTTAGAAAGTTTCCAACAGCGATCAGCCTAATCAAAATTGTGCACCAGCTGGGTATTGAACTCAGCGGCGATAGATGTCGCGGCGCCCACAAGCAGCCGGCCATCTGAACATGATGCCCAAAACTAAAAACAGTGATATCCAATCACCCTTTCAGGCCGTTTTGCAATGCTTATTTTATCACACAAAAAGTTTTTTAAATTACTTCCCGATTTGGTGGTAACCTTTTGAAAATAAAAAATTGGCGAAAATCTTAAAATAACCAGTTTTCGAATTTTTATTTGCAATGAAAAGACTGACCAGCTGCCAGATCAGTCGCCTGCAATGTATGGTGCGCTCGGCCAGCATGGCTGACTGCTATCGATGGGTGAAACGAACTAAACCAGCAGCGTATAGTTGCCATTTTCCCCATTAAAAGAGGACAGAATGGAAAACTAGTTTAGGTACCCCGGGGTACCTAAACACAACGTTACGCTCAACAAAACTTACTAAAACATGTGGACCGTATGCAAATTAGGTATGTTAGTTTGAGTACAAAAAGGTATATATCAGTTTCTCTCGAGCAGCTCTTTCATATAAACTTTCTTTTCTGTCCCCCTTTAAGACAGCAGAGGGTTTGATTGATTGAGCGATGCGGGGCGAACGGTCGTTGATCACTTGCCAACAGGTGAGAGAGTGTATAGGTCAATTAGACGCAGACTGGCTGGCCCCTCGTCAAACTCCGCCCCGTATCAAATCGAAGTTTCACTGATTTCATTCACTGTCAGAGACGCAGTGGAAAATTTGGAATGGATGAATATTGATTGCGCGCACTTCTCTGACTCTCGTGCCTTTTCGGCTAACGCCGTTAGCCAAATTCGGCATTCAATGCAGCCCCCCTTTGAACTTAATTCTATTGAACTAATAAAACTCAATGGTAGTCATAGTTTGCATTCAATCATCAACAACAAGTCGATCATGAATGTTCATTTGAGTTCAAGGAGCAGAATAGAATGAAGTGTCATGGAGGAGCAAGGACATCATTCTGAAAACAAAAACATGCTCGTTGTTTACATTTCAAAGCTTCATTCGAACAGAAATGAGACATATTGCACAGTCATGTTTTACGTGCTCAGAGCACGTATCGGTCACATAAGGATAATAAAGTCTCGAATGTAGTTAGGGTATTTTAACCTTTGAAAGGCTTTCAAATACACCACTCTCGTTACCTAAGATAGAAGGAGAATTCACTTCCAAAATTATCTGAATTCGTGAAAACTCTTCCACTTCATGTATCGTGTGAATAACACAAAATGTCGTACATAGCTCTAAAACCATGGCTGGTCCAAATTCCAAACTTCATCATTTTGTGCGGCTAGCGGCAGCGAATATGTTGTGTTGGCCATGAATTTGACTCTCAGCGGCGCAAGCGTTCTAATCTGAAATGATGTATCTATGGGAATAATCTAGATTGTAGCGGACTCCTCGCTGGTGAGCACAATTCAATTGCTATTCTGAAAGAGAATAAAGTATATTCTAGCGGATAAAATTAAATGTAAATTTGAATCCAAAAAAATTGTGCTCGAGTATGGAAAAACAATTTCAATAGTGAAGTTAATCAAAAACGACGACCACTTCCCATATCATAACTAGAAGATCAAGTTATAGGAAAGTCGACACAGTGATGAAAGGTATTTTTCCATGGAAAGCTCATGAATAACCTGAGCGGGAGAAGAATATCGATCTTTTGTATCGATCTTATAGAGTAGAAATTTTAGCATTCTGATATAGTAGTACCAATTAAGGCCACTTCTCCCAACAGGGATGAATTTGACAGTAAACTGGTCGTCAGCTGGTTCTTTTGTTGTTCTCGGCATCGCTGGGTATATGTCTCAGAACACTCGAATGTCCACCATAAAAAAGCGTTGTTCGACTTTTGCACAAGGATACCATTCAATGATAATGTAATATGTATGATGTTTACCGCCTCAAATCGATGCAAAGTTAAACAACAAATATGTAAGAAAATAAACATAGTTACCCATTGTGATTTTGACCATGGAACATCCATTGTGGCAAAAATCTTGTTCTGAAATGATTTCTTGAGAATTGAAAAGTTCGAACTAGTTGCTACGATTAGAATAGCTGGAAACGTCCCTGAGTTGTTTCAACGGAGACCATTTCGGCTATACAGCTCAGTTTGTGCACTCAGATGAGCGCGGACACAAATCTGTCGAAACACTTTGCAGAGCAGAATGAAATTGAGAAGCACATTCATACAAGGATCGAAGACGTATAGTCGTCGCCAACGAAAAGGCGGGAGGGTACTGTATATCTCACTTTCCGATGTGTACACGCACATGTCTTCGATTCCTAAGCTTCCTTGTCATGTGTCTAATAGTGCAGTGGTTAGCGCCCTGCTACGCATCTTTTGCTCGCACGATTCCGGCGAGAGACGAAAAATGATGAATTTGACACCCACTATAGTTTGCCGTCATTGTTGTTGGAAGAAGGAATTGGTTCTCGTACCGGTGTGCAGCTGTGTTTGACCTTGAAAAACACTTCGAGTGTGTTGTCGAGCCAGCCATCGTCTTCCGCATTCCCCCAGATGAACACCGTCTTCGCCTCCTTTTTCTTCACTTCGAATTTCCAGATTCTTCCAATCTCTTCGTCGTGGGACAAATCATCCGTCTGAAATGAAGAGTTCATAATGCATAAAACATTTACATGCAGGTGTACGAAACATGCTTGCCAATTTACGGAAAAAACATCTCGAAACATTGGAATTGAGCTATGGTATAAGTCCAACCGCGATATTCGAGAGCGTAGTCACAAGAATTATTAGGGATACAGAAAACTTCGGGTAGTCACGTAGAGAAAGGCAACAACACTCTTTTTGCTAAATATACTTGCACGTTGTAGTTGAATTCTGTGTATAACTCGTTTCAAGTGACTATGGTCGTCGCCAACGGAAAGGCGGGAGGGTACTGTATATCTCACTTTCCGCTGTGTACGCACACATGTCTTCAATTCCAAAGCTTGCTAATAATGTGCTCTAATAGCGCAGTAGTTAGCGCCCTGCTACGAATCTTTTGCTCGCAGGTTCGATTCCGGCGAGAGACAGAAACTTATAAATTTGGCACTCACTATAGTTACTCGACTACGTTCCACGTGATTAGAGCAAAAGACAGGGATTGTACGGTACGAATTTGTGTTGTGTTGTAAACGTTTGAATAAAAATGTACTCACCTCTTTCATTTGAATTTCAACATCATATTTCTCGTGAAGGGCACATTTTAGAGTTACTTTGGCGGTGATGCGCATTTTGTTCTCAGGAATGGGAGGCAGCCCCCCGTGAACCACCGAAATGATAGGAATAAACAGAACGAGCTGGAAGCAAATAAAATTTGAATCTGTGACTGTTTCTTATTTTCTTGAACTATTCTCTTCACTTTTTCCTGAAGATGTTTGCTGTAACAAACTACTTCGGACGCAATTCAAACGAATGATTCTTCTTGATAAACCTTTCAGAAACCTTGCCTTCGTTGTGTCAGTGTTTACCCACTGCCAAATACCGAATACGGAACGTCGGTTTGCTCCAAAATCAACAGTTTAAGTTACTCACCGTAATCAAAATACGCATCACAACCACAGTGCTCACCGGTGCTTCGTTTCTGAAAAAAAAACAAGTTGAAAAGACGCTGCTTTCTCAATTCATTATTGACGAAACAATTGTTCGGAACTATGTAAAAATGTAAACTATGGCTTGATTTTTTCCTTCTTCTTATCTTCTATTTATACGCACTTTCAAAAATAATATATGTGAATGTATGTGCAGAAAGCATGATTAGTCACATTCATATTCAATATATTTTTACATGAATACATTGTGAAATACATTAGAAAGCGCTAAAAACATGCATTAACATATTGTGAGCATAATGCTTTTATTGACATGGATGTGAGAACGTTTGCGGAATATTTTGAATATAATATGTATTATTACATTTTAGAATACAAGAAAAGCATAGTAAAACAACTACTCACACTTTGTGTGCCTAATGCACTATGTAGCATCATGCATGTGTTGAAAACGGTCAGTTACAAAATTTCAGGTATGTGTTTGAGAAACCTTTTCAAACGAACCAATCAATTGAGTTCGTCATGTCCTACTCATTTTATTTCTCATTTAAGCAAACCCGATATTTGTCCGCAGTTTGCTGACACATTTGCATTCTCATTTCTTTTGTCGTGGCGTGCGGTCTGTTCGCATTCCCCTCCCGACGAATTGATTTGAGTCTCACGAGCCAAGCTGGATTTGGGAACCATGGCTTTAAATCCCCTACCAGACTACCTCAGTCTCTGCTCACTCAACTGTCGCGGACTGGGACAAGTGGCCAAAATGCAACTCATGCTCAGTGAACTGGAGAAGATTCGATGGGACATACTCGCACTACAAGAAGTCAAGAGAAAGGATACTGTGGTGGAAACACAGCCAACCGGTGAAGTTCTATACTGTTACTCGAATAATAGTATCCACGGTACAGGCTTTCTCGTTCACCGCAGCCTCACAGCAAAAGTCATAGGATACTACCCGGTCAACTCTCGTTTATCTTACCTCGATGTCGATTGTTCTACCCATATTTTACGTTTTATCTCATGTTATGCTCCAACAACAACCGCCTCAGATGTTGAATATGATGCTTTTCTGTGTGATCTCAATAGTGTTATAACTAATTGTGCCCGGAACATCATCCCATTTGTTGCGGGAGATATGAATGCAAAATTGGGCAAACGGGAGGATCAAGAAAACGCAATAGGAAGATACGGTCCGAACATAAAAAACAACCGAGGACAAACTCTTCTTGATTGGCTTGAATCCAATAACTACCGATCATGGAATTCGTTTTTTGAAAAGCGAAACAGCCGGATCTGGACGTGGCGTTCGCCAAATGGATTAACGTTTAACCAATTCGACTACTTTCTGTCTCGACCAACAATTTCTGTGATGAACGTGGACGTGGTGAACCAATTCGCATACGATACTGACCATCGATTCATCCGTGCCACTGTGCGTTTGGGAAAAACAAAAAGAAAGCAAACTCAGCCGAAGAAGATCCGTTTTGTGAACCGGGCCCTGTTCGATTATGGGATATCTATGGTCGATGGTACAGATTTGGACTCACTCAACTCAGATGGTCTTTATGAACATATCAGTCGTCGTCTACGAACATCCTACCAAGTTGCCTCGTCTCTCGTAGCGTCAGAGCCATTCATATCTCGAAGAACATTGGACCTGATGTGCCGCAGACGTTCTTTGCAGTCCGACAAGACTCCAGTTGGCCGTATTCAATACACCCTAGCCAGTAAAGCAGCCAGATTCAGTCGCAAAGAAGATATCCGTCGGAGACAAGAAGCTCGTCTCAAACACGCACTAGACCAAGGAACCAGTCTCAGAACGGTTATGAACGATGGAAAAGGCAGCCGAAACAAACTTGTGCATTTGAGAGACGAAAATGGCAACCTGAAAAACGACTCCGTAGCCATCGCTGGAATTGTCAAGAAGTTTTACGACAAGCTGTACTCCACCACAAAATCAACAGATGTCCCAGATGTGAAAATGCTGCTGAACCAGTTCCCCTTTTCCTCGAAAGTGAAATACTTCAGGCGATTCGTCAAACGTCTACAGGGACGTCTCCAGGCATCGACAACATTCCTCCAGAAGCAATGAGATGGTCAAGTACAGTCATAGCAGGAGACATAACCAAATTCTTCAACGAGATCCTGTCGAATGGAGCTCTCCCCGCTGAGATGATGATGTCCAAGACGATCCTTATTTTCAAAAAGGGAGATGTGGCGGACATATCCAATTACAGACCTATCACCCTTTTGAACACAATGTATGTTGTAACCTTCGTACTCACGAAGTCACAACGCTAGGTATTTAAGGCGATACGTTAGCATTTTGGTATAGCACAACAAAACACTAATTATACTAGGTTTATTATGGATATATAAAAGACAATACAATATAACCTTGATACCTGATATGTACGGGAGAGAGAGAGAGATGAACGACTGAGCAAGCGCTCAGTAACCAGACGATAAACTAGACTGTTTCTAACACGTAGGCAGACTGGTATAAACACACGTAAACAGGCGTGAGGAAATGCTAATGCGGTAGAGAACAGAAGTATAGAATGCCACGTGTATGCTAATGAGATTAGCCAATGAATGCAGAAGATGATACGTGCCAAAGGCGCACGTATCCAACACCTCCCCTTTTGAGAAATGAAATGGGGGTTGAAAAAAAATAACTAGAGTCACAAAGAAAGAAATCGTAGTCTACTCTTAGTAGTTCAACGGCCTGGACTCCAGCGAACCACGGGGCGACGGTTTCTGGTTGATCTTCTCGGTGCGGTAACGACATCGGGCTCTTCATGGACTTGTTCTTCTTCTTCTCGGAGTTGTTGTTGATCCAGCTCTGTTTCAACCTCGAAAGTGTCAAGCATGACATTCATCCATCTAGCTTCACCGTCAGATGACGTTTCAGCCTCATTGTCCACAGATTTCATTTGATTTGCATGACGCATCATACATTTCTCTCCGACTCGTACTTTGTAATTAACAGCTCCGATCTGTTCAATTACCTCTCCGCGGTCCCAGGTCCAGTTCAGATTACGGTAAACTTTAACCATAACTGACTCTCCTTCATTGAACGTTCGCATCTTTGCACCGTTCTTACGGTCAAATTGACGCTCCATATCGATTTGTGTGTCCGTTCTAGCAGGTTGTTCGACGGCTCGAGGAATCAGAAGGGTCAGAGGTGTTCTCAACTTCCGTCCAAGAAACACTTCCGCGGGAGATCTGTCATCCAGTAATCTACTGGGTGTAGATCTGTAGCTCAACAGAAATGTATTCAACATACTCTCCGTTGCTACTCCTTCTCCTTTGAGCTTTCTCAAAGTCCTCTTCAAAGTGTCCACAAATCGTTTGATTGAGGGTGGTATGGCGCAGTCCTGGCATGTGCAATGCCATTTGCTTCGCACATAACCTTGAACTCTTCCGAAGTGAATTGCGTTCCATTGTCACTTACAATGGTTTCCGGCATCCCAAACCTCGCAAACAGACTGGTCAACTGTTTCACAGTTTTCCTTGCAGTGATGTTTTGTCGAAGTTCGGTCGAAGTGGTTTCTGGCCACTTGTTCTGTTTGACGGCCTTGATGACTTTTCTCAAGACAGGGTCGCGTAGCGTACTGACTCGTACATCTTCTGATGTCACCGGCAGTTTCCGTATGTGATCACTGTACATCGCTTGTACATCACGCTCTACAGATGCAACCACGGTATCTTCTTCCGTCATTGGATATCTCTGGATCATACGAGACAGTCCGTCGGCTTGACCGAAATCATTTGTATTGATGTATTCAATCACAAAATCGTATCCTAGCAAGATTGTTGCCCAACGCATCAATCTGTTCGCTGAATGGACAGGAACTCCTTCTTACTAACAAACATGGCTAGTAGAGGCTTGTGATCCGTTAGCAGTCTGAACTTTCTGCCAAACACGTACTTGTGAAACTTTTTCACAGCAAAAATCAGTCCCAATCCTTCCTTTTCAATCTGAGAATAGTTTTTCTCTGCTGCGGTCAGTGATCTAGCTGCATGACAGATTGGTTTTTCTGAACCATCCTTGAATCTGTGCGAGATCACTGCACCTATGCCGTATTCACAAGCATCTGCAGCCACCACTATCTCTTGTTGCGGATCATAATGGGTCAGATTCATGTCGCTACTCAAAACAGCTTTGAGTTTCATGAAGGCCTCCTGTTGCTCCTTCTCCCACTTCCACTTCACATCTTTGATCATCAACTGATCCAATGGACCTCGAAGTGACTTCATCTGTGGGACAAAGTTTCCATAGTAGGTAATCATACCTAAGAAAGCTCTGAGCTCACTTTCCGTCTTTGGCGCCTCCATGTTCTTGATCACTTGAATCTTATCTGGATTTGGTCTGCGACCATTTCTGTCGACAATGAATCCTAGAAATGGTATTTCTGACTTGGCGAATGATCATTTCTCATAGCGCACTCGAAATCCATATTCCTCGACTCGTTCGAATAAAGCAACCAAGTTGCTCTTGTGTTCTTCCATAGTTTTCCCAACTACAATCACATCATCCAGATAACTTGTTACTCCCCGTAACCCAGAACACATCTTGTTCATGAGTTGTTGGAAAATTGCTGGGGCAGTCTTGATTCCAAATGGCAATCTTTTGTATCGAAACAAGCCTCGGTGTGTGTTCACAACCACGAGTGGTTTCGATTCTTCCGACAGTTCAACTTGAAGATATGCATCTGAGAAATCGATCTGAGAGAATACTGTTCCTCCATTCAGTGATGCGAATATATCTTCCGGAATAGGCAGTGGGTACTCACAATCCTCCAGTGCCTTGTTTAGCCCAGTGGAAAAATCAGCACAAACTCGAATTTTCCCGTTGGCTTTCTTGACAGTGACAATAGGAGCAGCCCAATCACTATGATTAACAGCCTCGATGACATCCATGCCAATCAATCGATCCAACTCCTTGTCAACAGTCTCCGCAGCTGCATGTGGTACGGGTCGCTTTGCTCGGAAGGTAGGTGTTGCGTCCGGTAACAACTTCAACACTGCTTTCTCCTTAGTGCAGCGACCTAAACCTTCTTCGAAGACAGATGAAAACTGCGTTTTCAGTTCTTCAACGAGAGAGCTATCAGTTTTATCCACCTTGCTCACAATCATCATTTCCAAGTGATGAGTCATTGATTCATTCTTCTGAATCCAATCGAGACCAAACAGGCTTGCTCCGGCTGAGATGTAGGCATGACCACTTCCAGTCAATCCACCAATCTCAAAATCGCATTTCAGCTTGCCAAGAATTTCCATCCTGTTTCCACTTGCACTGCACACAGTGATGTCAGCGGCTTCCAACTTTGGTTCACCCATTGTTTTCCATGCATCCACATTCATCAATGTGATGTCTGAGCCAGTATCCAACTGAAACTCCACTGGGTAACCATTGATCTTGACTTCCATGTACTTCCGTACAACCTGCACATCTGCACTCGAAATCTCCGTTTTGCCAATAATGACTAACTGGTTGTTCTGTCTTCTCGGCTTTGACGGTGTCCGTCCGTTTTTGAATGCGGCAATCTTGTCACAGTACTGTTCCTTGTGACCTTTCGATTTGCACTTCTTGCAAGTCCACTTTGACTTCTGACATGTGTTTGATCTGTGGCCAGCGTTACCACAGTTCCAACATTCAGATTTGACTGCTTCTCGATTGCGCGGTGATCTGGACTGTGTTTTCACCTCATTCACTTCTCGGGATCCAGTTTCCACCAACTTGGCTTCACGCTTGATGTTCAGCCACATGTCACATTCCTTGTACATGTCGTGAATGGTGACAGTCTTCTTATCAGCATTCATCCTGTCCAAATACAGAAGAAGCCTCTGCCTCAGATCTGCATCTCTGCTAGACTTCAACCCATAAACCCACAAGAGAGCTTTCAGTCCTTCATTGTCCAAGTCTTGGAAATTGGCCTTCTCACACTGTTCGTTTACACGCCCAGTGTACTCCATATAGTCTTCCGACTCCTTCTTTTCCAACTTCAGGCACTGATATCTCGAAGTGAACAGCGATATCTTGGGGTCGAACATTTCCTTCAAAATGCGTACGGTGTCCGCGAAGTCAATGTCCGTCGTGGTTTTCGGTAGAATCTGATTTGTGTAGCGATCAAACACCTCGTTTGACAGCTTACCCACCAGCAATCGAACTTTCGCTTTATCGTCCAACAGAGCACCATCAATGGTAAATACATCACCAAAACGATCGAACCAACGTGAGAATGTTTGATTATTCTCTGGATCAAACACGAAGGTCGATAATCTCCCACTCAGATCATTGAGTAATCTAGTGCTTGAGATTGAGATCGATGTTGCGCTGCTTCCTGTGTCCGGATTTGTTTTGTTTTCCATCAACAATTTCATTTGCAAATCCATTTGTCTCATCCTCTCTTCTTGTAGCTTGAACTGCTCTTGTTGACCTTTCAACAATTCCAACAGCATATTCTGCATGTTCGTGTCCTGTTGTTGTTGTCCCTCCATGTTGTTCAGTGCGTATTTGCTCCAAATGAAAATTTGGGCAGCACTTCTCCTGACCTCCGGTAGTGAAAATCAATTGAAAAATTGGGCAGCACTTCCCCTGAGGAAAAGGCTTTACCAGCAATTCAACTGGGTGCTCACTTAGCGGGGGTCGGTGACAGTACTTACAGTCTCGTACAGACCTAGGTACTTCACAACAAACAGTAAACTGATTCCCGTTCTCTTCACAGGTTTCAGTGTTACCACGTCTCGCTTGACAAGACGCAGCCAATTGGAGTGTCGATCTCTTCGTACAAGAGACTTGTAGACGACAACAACCAATGTCCGAATCCAACGATCGATCGTTCCAGGGAATCCGAACTTACCAGAGAATGCAACAAGAGTTTTGCCTATCCTGATCGCCAATTATGTTGTAACCTTCGTACTCACGAAG